>VDFB02000015.1:335034164-335070483 GCA_007258455.2 Sequoia sempervirens | reverse complement strand
CCCTCCCTCTCCCTCTCCCACCCTACCTAGACAACTCTAGATCTCTCTCTCTACCTCTCTTAAAATTATCCCTCCCTTTAAAGACATACATAAATACATACATATAAGCATAATACATATGTACATACAATCCTAGATACATATAAGCATACATGTACATGCATGTATATACAATCTTACATACAAGTAGGCATACATATAATATACATGCATTGATACATAAAGGCATACATACATACATACATACATACATACATACATACATACATACATACATACATGGCATACAAGCATACATGTGCATGCAAACATACAAATATATAAACATACATTCAATATGCATTTAACATAAAGCAAGACATAACATGATCATGTTATACCATGCTCATGTTATGTCTTGCTAGACATGTTCCCCACAAACAAAAACCATGTCAAAACTGATATATAACACGAGCACATTATAACGCACTCACATTATATCTTGCTTTGGGAATCCTCGAGCCTTAGGATAGGTATTTTCCTTGGAATACCACCCCAAAGGCTTGGAGGGCATTCCCAACGACCAGAGACATGTTTTTTCAATTTCTACAATATTTCACATAATTGGGTTCATGCTCACTATCAGGATCACTGTCAGGATTGCACGTGGTTCAATATCAAAAAAATTGAACATTTGGGTAATGTTTGGTTCTCTCTTAGCTATCCAATGATGCAATTTTTTTCACTTTCTAATAATGTTAAGATTTTCATCCATAATTTATTTTGTTTGTATGTCTCTTTTTTGGCAAAAAGTAGGGTTTGGTGTTTTTTTCATTATAAATTAACTATTAATCAAAGTTTCAAATAAATTACATTTTTAGAAACTAGATTCCATTCTACAATTTTATTTTATTTTTAAATAATTAGTTTCCAAAATTTGTAGGGGTAGCATGATGAAAATTTTGTTTTTAAGTAAGTGCCCACTTTGAAAATTAGTAAAAAAAAAAATATTCATTAAAAAATTATCAGAAAAATTGTGCATCAGCTACATACTGTTACCTAACTTCTGACTATAGTGATTTTTGAAAAATACTAAAAAAAAATTCACCGTACGAGGGTCATACAAGAGTTGCTATGTTATGTTTTTCTGACAAAAACAACACCAATTTGTGTATGTCCCTCATTTAAACCCCTTAATATCAATCACTTTCAAAATAAATTAGTAGTTTAGAAAGTAGACTCATAGCACTTGAATCCTTCTTTTTGTTCCATCTGAAAATTTTGAGTGTAAGTATCCTCAATTTCATGTCCAAGGTCAATATTTCCTAATTTCAGAGAAAAAGTGGCCACTTAAGCCCCCTTTTTGGGAATCAGCTTGGTGCACTTACCCTAAAGTTAGTTTTCAGAAATTTAGTGGAACTATATTCTCAGCATGTTGCAAATACAATATTATAAGTTCATCCTTTGTAGTGAGCCACCCTTTCTTCTATCTCTTTCAATGTTGGGCAATGATCCCTTGGCATTAAGCCTCTAGTAGTGAGCCATTCTTTCTAGACAATGATTCCACCATTCTGTAAATCCATTTTAACTAGTTATAATATATTGTGAGCTAATCCTCACCATGATTTTTCCCTTTCAATGGTTTTCCATGTAAATATTGTGTTCTTGTGTTTATTTATGTGATGCATGCTTTAAGTGTTCCTTTCCATTTCTACAAGTTTGATTAGATGCTTTGAAAACATGTTTAATTTAATTAAGTTAATGAATTTTAGTGAATACTTATTCAACCTCCCTATTAGTATTCCAAGTGTTCAACAATCAATTCCCCCTAGGTTCAAGTAAACCTAGACATTCTTATGTTTGAGGTAAAATTAAAGAAAGTGTAGTAGATAATTAGTTAGATAAATTTGAGTCATATTTCACTAGGAATGAATTTCTAACAAATATAAGATTATGATTAGACTAGTTAATAAAATTTTCTTCACATAACAAGTGGTGGAAAGCCCGCGTTGTTTGGGAGGGAGAGTAGATATAAGTAATATTTATCTTAAAGAATAAATACCATCTAAAATATTTCTATGATGATTGCTACATGTAGTGGTAACAATTCTAACAAGATCATGCATTATTAGTGTAACTCTACACCAATTCTTCAAATGACCTCCATCTAAGATTGAGTTGATTTGAGTCAAAACAATATTGAGTCCTTAATTACCATATTCAACTTTGACTATCTTTTCCTGCAAGAATCTAGTCAAAATCAAGATTATTGGATATGTTTATGACTATGTGGTATCTAGTGTAAGGAGTTAAGGAGTAATAGAAAGTGGGAAACAAACATCGTAAAAAAGAAGACACTAATTTCAAATAAGAGAAAAATATCCAAGTAAGGTGAATGGTATTACCAAAAAATTCAACCATTACTGTTGAGTACAAGGATAAAAATAAAATCTCTTACATATTCTAACATCAAATAAACTACTCAATTGATCAAGGATTAATGGAGATGTCACAAAAATAGAGTAGGATAAAAGGATTCTAGGAGACCCAAGGAATGAAAAGATTCCTCTATTAGCATTCACCCATCCAATCAAATATTTTGGTGTAATTGATTTAACCCCACAATGTACAAAACATGTGATATTCCTATTTCCATATATTCACTACTCTAAAATGACATTTTTTGCAAGAAAGAATTCACTGTTAGCGTGGTCAAATAATGTGGATTTCACAAAATGTGAGAAATTAATGTGGAAGGATCTCATATCCACATGTACATCTAGAAGAAACATTCCTAGGTTCCACAATCTCTAAGAACTACCTATAATAGTTTGTTATTAAATCTCTCTTAAGGATCTTAAGAGATTGCACTAGAATAGAGTAGGCTAGAAGGATTAAGATACCTAAGGAAAAATAGATACCTCTAGTAGAATTTACCCACCCAATTGAATATTTTAGTGTAACCTATTTGAACCCACCATGAATGAAATATAAAATATAATTGTTTCCACATCTGTGCTACTCTCAAATGATGCTTTTTGCAGCAATAAATTCATTGTTGACATGGTCAAACAATATGGAATTGACAAGAACCAAGAGAGGTTAATGTGGATGAACTCCATATACACCTTTAGGTCTAGATTGAAAATTCATAGGTTCCATGATCTCTTATATATTATCTATCATAGTAAATGACCTAGCATTTTTGTCTTATGGATTGTAAGGGATTATGTTAGAATAGCCTAAACTACAAAGATCTAATGACCGAGGGAATGAAGGAAAGTTTTTTTGTAGAATTCACCTACCCACTTGTTATTTTTAGCACAAGTGGTCTTCCCACACCACATACATAACACAAGATTTGATTTCCAATTCATTCCATCCCCATTATTTAAATGAAATATTAGGGAAAGGTGTCAAACCCTAAGGTGAAAACTCAAAGGTTTCACTTTCCCTTGATTTCATTACCATTTCAATCCATTGATGCCCTAGTGATAGGATCATAGTAGTTTAAAGAAGTCATGATGCGGTCCTGATATTAGAGGGAGGTTGAGAAACTAGAAATGTGTGTCAAACTTGAGTTTGTTTTTATTTAGGAGCTAACAACTATCTCATCGAGCCAAAAGTTCTCTTGTTAAAGTATTCTTAAGGTCAATCTGACCTAAGTTAGTGTCAAATATGTCTTTTAATTTGAAAGTTATTTTGAACACCGTCAATACTCCTTGGAACTCATACTTCATTGTTGCAAGGACTTTCTCTAGCTTCTTAGTTATCTTATCAATCATTTTGCATAAAAGAAGATAACCTTTTATAAATATTTATAATGAGAATGTATCCTTCTATTCAAGATTCTAGGTATTTAGAAGAGATGTTATTATACCTAGAGAACCCATTAAAATTTTCCTTAAAGGTATCAAAATTCAAATATTTTCAACAAAAAAATATGATATTTTGTAGCATATGTTAGGTTGCAAGTTACAAGCTAGACCTAGAACCTGGAGCTTGTCTAATAATGCTATTGGGTTTTGAGTCATTGGGTGGAATGGGAACTTGAAACTTGGTTCTACATCCTTCATGGGCTTTCGAGTCCAATGGTCATAATGTAAATCCAAGGGAATAAGGAGTGTGTGGGTGTAGGGGATTGACATGAATCAAGAACTTGGAACCTAGTCCTAACTTCCTATCAGGTTCTAATATCTAACAAGAATATATACTAAAAACTCACTAAGACTGGCAAATGGGTCATGGGCTAGACCAATAACTTGGAACTTGGTTTCAAGTTCTAATGAGGCCCTAAGATCCCATTGGAAATGAAAGAGGAACTAAAAGTTTATTGTGAAAGGAGGGAGTAGATGGTGGACCTCGAGAGGAACCAAAAACTTGGAATGTATGTTCAAATTTCCCATCAAACTATCTCAACATTTAATTGGAACATATAACTTGGGGTATTTTTATTATGAGTGGGAAGGTCATAGGTTGGTACAAGAACTTAGAACTTAGTTCCAAATTTCCAATCAAGCCTCAAGACTCAACTTGTAATGGATAATTTATTGAAAGTAAGTTTTATTAGGATTAATTCATGGGAGGTAAGAGAAAATATGGGTTTGGAATGCTAGTTCCAAGTCCTTAGGAAATCTAGTATCCAAAATTGAAATGATAGCAAGGAGTGTGAAGTGTTGGTTGAAAGGAATAGTCAAGTGTGGGAGCTAAATGGGAACATATTCTTGGAACATTTCCAAGCTCTTTATTTTTCCTAATACATGTTTCTCACAATGACCAAGGAGAGGTCACATAGTTAAAACTCAATGAGGGAGAGGGGAATGTCCAAAAATGATCTCAAAGCCTCAAAATTTAACAACCAACTATAGTAAAATAGCCCTAGGAACAAATAAATTAATAAAATAAAGATACACAAACAAAGAAATATATATTAGCACAATATCAAAGTTCTAAGCCAACACTTAGTAAATAATCTAGAAATTGAGATTTCAAAACAAAATAATCAAAAAAATTATCGCTAACTATAGAGAAATGAGAAATATAGGGGAGAAAAGAAAGAGAAGGGGAAGCAAACATTAAAAAGAAAACCTACCTAGAAATTGGATGCTCGGGATTCAACAAGATGAGATGTCATGAAAGAGATAAGTTAGATGATATGAAGATGTTAAGGCACACAATGAATCTGCTAAATCTCCCACTGACCAATGAGAAATCACAAAAAATTGACCAATTGAGGGCTCAAGAGGAAAAGAAGGAAAGAGGGCTCAAAAATCAAGGTGGGGATGGAAATAGGGAGAATGAAAGCTTGAAAACCCATACAATAAGTCATTTTTGGATGCCATAAATACATAGAGGAGATAGGTTAAAAGTGTTGAGAGTTAGGTAGTGCAAGGGACATGTAACTTAGAACTATATTTCAAGTTATGGTGAGGTCTTGGAACCTAGCCATAATGGAAAATGAAGAACTTTAGAGAAGAGTGGATATTAGGTTGTGATAATCATCTTGAACTCAATACCTAAGTCCTAAGTTCATCTTGAAGTCTACCACATGAAGGGAAATGTTGGAGAAAAGGAGGGTCAAGTAATACAAGGAACTCAGAATATGGGGCATGGTTCCATGTTCTAATTGGGACTCATGGCCTGACAAGAACCAAAAGAGGTTTTGGGACTCTAATAGTCTTGGAACCTAGAAAAAGGACATAAATCATGAAAATAATGATCCAAAGGAACCAAAAAGTCAGCGAAAACAAAATGAAGGATTGAAATGCACTAAGAACATAGATAAGACAACATGGGGGTCCCCAAAATTTATAAATTAAAATGGTAGGGTGTGTATACAAGTCATAAAAAGTCATACACTATTTTACAAATCTAAAAAATTGGGTGTTGAAAATGGGGCCATCTTTCATGATAGGGATGATAATTTTAAACAAGATGTCTAATTTTTGTTATGCACTAAATAGCATGAATTTCCAATGAATGGATCAATCTCTTAATTTTTCAAGATTCTACTATAAAGGATACATTGGAAGAAACTAAGTGGTCAATATAGGGTGTTCCAAATGACTAGGTTGTCCAAATTTTACCACAATGCATACATACCAATGCTAAATGAGTAGGGTAATAAAAAATTGTGAAGAAGAGAATTGTGAGAGGGAAAAAGGATCAAATGAGAGAGATAAAGAGAGGAAAAATTAGAACATGAAGAAAACTAATAAGAAATGAAAAAAATAAAAATTATGAGAGCTAATAAGGGAGAAACTAGATGAGTAAAACCATAGGTTGTAAAGGGAGGAGGTTCAACATGAGTAGAAGATGATTGATCAAAGACTAAAGATGAATTAAAAAATATTTTTAATATATTGATCCATACATTTAAATCTCTAACCAACCTACAAGATATGTGTAGATCTAATTATATCTTATATGAATTTATAGTTAAATGCATAACTAAGTTAGAATTTTCTTGTGGAAATAGCTACAACTTTAAGATGCATTGTAGGAATAATCTATATAAGTTCAAGAGAAAATAATTATACTTTTAGTCATTCTTTGCTCAACAATCCATTCCATTTCCTAAGTTTACAGAAATTTGAAGAAGATATCTCATGATATAATGATATAAAAATTATTAATTGATATAGACTTGATAATACTAGTACATGGCAATAGTAATAGCTTATTGTATCTAATAATGTTTTTCTAGTATTCAAAAGGATTTATTCAACTTTTTTTTTCAATTTTTGTATACATATGTAAGATCAACCTCAATTTTTCATGTGTAAGAAATTATCAAAATATATTTAACTTCTTTTTTTCTTAATTCATCTTATTTTATTGAACAATGTTTATTTTTCTTAAAATATTGAATTGAAGGAAAAATAAAAATAATTAAATATGATGTAGAGTACAATCAACTAGATCATATCCAAAGTAAATTCCAATAATTTATTCATTTCTCTTATACTATAGAAATTAGTCACCATTTTTGCATATCTACAAACACAAATTATATCATCTAAATAGTAATTAAAATAGAGTAAAACATCTCAATAATGTAACTATGATAAACAATACAACTACATGGTGAATTCATACTTATATTTTTAAATTTATTGATTTATATAATATTTATGTATTACAAAATATATCTAAATAGTTTGATTTATAAGTATACATCTATAAACATAAATACCATAAATAATATTCAGATCTTTCTTTATTTTTGGTGTAATATATGCACAAGTATATACTACTCAATTAATCCTTATAAATGTATAATTTATAAATAACTAAACTATAAATTATAAAAATTATACCTTTTCATATTGCAAATATAGATGGTTAAAAAATTGATAAATTTTACTATTTTTGATCAAATAAGCCGCATTTACAAGGTGTCATACCCTGTATACAGAGGGCCCAGAATGCCAAAGGAAGATAGTTCAAACCAACTGAACTAGAAACATATAGAGACAGCTGACCAACAACTGTAGAACAATAGAAAAAGATTAAACAAACCTAGAACCAGAGGGGACCAATCTGACTCCTTGAACCCAAGGCCAGAAGGAGGCAATAGGTTTGGGGAGTCCCTACTTCTTCCTTAGCACAACCGACTAGGAAGGCCTAGAATCAAAATCCACTGTGTGAGACGAGCGGAACGGATCCACAATAGCCACCCTGGGTGAGGAGCCACCACACAGTGAGGGAGCTGACAAAGAAGAAAAGGAGACATGAGCAATCAAAATACCAGTGAAGTCAAATGATGAGAAATGAGCCAAAATTGATGACACAACGACAACAGAAGGTTCCACAGAAGGGTTGGTCAGAAGAGGAGCCAGGAGAGGCTCTGACACTAGGGGAGCGAAGAGGGGAGGGTTGCCCTCCTCAAAGGAATCATATGAAGAGGGAGAACCAACCGTGAGATGGTCCAAGTTAGCATTCTTCCACCAAGTAGTAGCACCCTTGCGGTGAGCAAGAGGGCAGCCAGAGGCCAAGTGACCAATAGAGAAACATCTCTTGCACCGAAAAGGGAGCCCCTCATAGTCCAGAAGCTGTGACCAAGGTTTGTCCTCCACCATCAAAACCACATCACTAGGGAGAGGTTTGGAGATGTCCAAATCGATTAAAATACGAGCCACAGTAGTATGCCTAAGATCTCGAGAAGTAGAATCCACCTTCAAAAAGCTACCAACAGTGTTGCTAATAGATTCAAAGCAAGAGTTCTCCCAAAACTAGAGAGGGAGATTCAGCAATTGAACCCAAACAGGTCTAATATTTAGAGGCTCCGTAAAAGGATTGAAAGAGCAAGAAAAAGGCTGAATGAACAATGAATGAACATCCTTCATCCACACCCTATCCAAAAATTTATCACGAAGAAAAAGTAGCAAAGAAAAACCCTATAGCATCGGGATAGAGCTCAATCTGTTTCAAAACTATAGACTTCCAAGAATTAGAAACCCATGAATGGAGATCAAAAAGTTAGAGCCACAGGCCATTAAACCTAGAGACCACACCTCGCCGCACATAGTAGTCTTCATTCTTAGCAACCTCAAGGCCACATACCACAATAGGAGAGGCCCGACCACAAGGAAGAGGACGAGCCCTAGTCGGGGCTCGGGCACGAGCAACATCAGAGAAAGATTTATGAATTCCATCAGAGACGAAAGGAGAAGGGCCCCTAGACACACCCCTCATAGCACCCGCAAAGGAAACGAGAGGAGAAGGAGGACGCAACACCTCACTAACCACAAGAAACCTGCCCAAAGGAACCACGTAGTCACGCACGCGTACGTCCTGGCCCAAAACCTGCAAAATATCAAGTGGAATAGGGGGAGCCCCTACTCCCAAGGAAGAATCCATGCCCAAGCCCAACGACTTCGAGCATAACACATAGTCGTTCAATGAGCCGTTTACCTGCAGACACCCGCCTAGCACCGCACCTCCAACGAACGCAACAGGAGCAAAGGAAGGGCACCCACAGTCCACTCTTCCACCCACAGTGGCAGGCACAGCCACACCAGGAGCGCCATTCAAAATCAAATCTAGGCGTTTTCTCCCGCCCAACTTCGAAACCTCACCAACAGACGCTTTTAGCTTCGAAATCTCTCCAACAGATGCTTTCGCCATGTTCGAAATCTCTCCTCTTCCATAAATTTTACTGTTATACATAAACTACTTACATAGAATAGAATAAAAATATGAAATGACTTAAATACATATTTTCATGTATGCATATATAATTACACACATATACATATACAATTATATATATTAATATAAAACTCTATTAATAAATATAAGTAGATTTATATGCACATTTAGTCATATACATAGCTACATAGCTATATATGCATATATAGAGGTGTAATGTAGCAAAGTAGAGAAAATCATGAATCAAAATATATATATATATATACATAAACATATAAACCACGCAAACATAGTTGTATATCAACATTTACTCATATCAAAAGCTATATACACATATATAGAATTTTAATATGGCAATATAAAGAAACTCCTCTTTAGAAATAATATCTAAATATAAATTATCAATAGAAACTAGCTATTATAAATATAAACCTCATCTATATATATCATTGTAAAACCAAAGATTTTCTTTCAAATTTACTCTTTGAAATTATATTATAGGAAAAAAGAGAAATTACTGTAGCAGAAATAATTGGATTTTCAATATCTATACACACATACCATACATATATGTATATATAACCCCCAAATTGTATATAATTATAAAATCCTCAACAAAAAATGGTGATGGTATTTTTATAAATAACCCTTTCAAGCTACATTGTAGACTAAGAAGAGATTATTACGAAAACATATGAGCTATGGAATATATGTCTGAATATACATGTGAAAAATATGCATGCACATGGTGATGAGTGTGTTTCTTCCATTCAACACATGTGCATGAGTGGAGAGGTAGGCTTTGACAATAAATTCCCATAATAGAAGATAGTAAGTCATTAAGGGAGACAATTTGCATATACACTCAAATTTAAGATTAGGATTAACTTAGTATTATGTAATGGTGTAATGAAGTAAAATGAGTTAACCTCAAATAAATTTAAAACATGACATAATATTTTATATAATGTGGTGTATTATAGGAGTATAGATATGATTAGATAAATTTATATAGAGAAATACTGTGTCAAATTTGGAATCCTAATAAGGGAAGGATTTATTCATTATCTAGAAGCTCTATAATTTTTGAGTAGAACTGGGGGCAATTTTGAGAGTGAAATTTTGTTGTTAATGCTTGTGCAAGAGTGGCTTTTTCCCATCAATGTCTATGTAGAGTGGTTATGATTATTTTTCTTGCTCTCAACACCTACGAATGAGTGTATTTCTCCATGTTATTGTCTACACATGAGTGAAAGAAGTTTTAACATCAAATTCCTATCATGAAAAAGAGTAGTGTTAAGAGAGAGGCTTCACACATGCTAAAATTTTGGTTTACGATTGATCTAGTAATATGTAATGGCGCATTGCTATCAAAATAAGTGGACCTCAAACACATTTGAAACATGACAAAAAATTATATATAATATTTATTATAACTGTACAATGTGACATTACAAACTTGTATAAACATGTAGATTTTATAAGCATTAATTAGAGTATTTGTGAAATTTTCTCAGTGGTCATAATATATGTTTGAAATAACCACTTAAGGACTTGGTCTTAATTAACATTCAAGGATTTCCTAATTTTTTCTGAAAATTTAATGTATTGTTCAAAAGCTTAGCATGCACGTGATATTAGGATATGTGAATATTAGATCCTCTTTACTATATTATAAAAGATTACTTACATATATACTTAAATAAATAAAGCATAAATAGATGCATATGCTTAAAGTTATTTTATTTATTTTCTTAAAAAAATATTTTACTCTAAATATAAATTATATACAACTTATATAATTATATATAGTAATATATATTATTCAAACCAAAAAAGAGCAGTACAAAGCAAGGGCATTACACACATACAGATCTAAGAGTCAGTCATGGATAGACAACCAATCTATCGCTGAATCACGACCCTCAAATGATACAATCCCCCAAATCACAAATTTACAGGTAGCCATGAATTGGCATTTATTTTGTTAAAAAGATGGTGATGAAATGTGATCATATGAGAAAGGAGAGAGCAATTTTTCCACCCCCACCATGAGGGAAAAGTCCTCCAGGCACTGATTCATTGGCAGTGGCGTAAACAATTCTCAGGATTTCAGCTGCGCTTCTTGCATATGCTACCGAGTACTTATCACCTGCAAGAATATTCCCCTTCACTTTTCCTTCAGCTCCCTCCGTTTGACTCACCACCAGACCTTCGTCCGCATTTAAAGTGTGGCCGAGCTGGTTTCTCATCGTAGAGAGTTTGACTGTGAATTCTGCCACTGTGTACGGGTATGGCTTCACTTTCTCATTCAACCTCTCGTATAACAAGGCACGTATCACTGCATCCTGCCCGGATTCTACTCCAAGAAGGCCAGCTAAAAGCTAATGCGTTCAATGCAGACAGAGAGTACAAAACTTAGTAAGAGTTCTTGAAAGATAAATCAAATTCAACACAGGTTAAATAGAAAGTTTATAGAAACTAATGGTTGGTAAATTTTCATTGTGGGATGCTCTTTAAGAGGATATAATTTCCATCCAATTTACTTAGGACCCATCTGTGTTCTTGCCTGTAAATGTGCCATGCTTGATAAACTCATAGATGAGCAGCTCCATAAGCTCTATCATAATTATTTTCAATTTAAGTTATATATTTATGTTTTTTTATTGCATATTCTAAATTTTGACTTGTTCAGATGGATCTTGGGAAATCACATTTCTTCAATAAGACTCATCTACCAATCTGATTACAGATATCATTGCAATGCTGGGTTTAAACAGTGTATTCTAAAATTTCACTTGTTTAAATGGATCATCTGAAATCATACTTATTTCTCCAATAGAACTCACCTACTAATCTAATTTCAGATAAACCACCTAAACAAATGAAAATTTAGAATATATTGTTAACCCAAAATTGAAAACTTAAGAAGATAATTGTGCAATATCAACATTTCTAATGCTTGTGTCGGTAAGATAGCAATAATTTCCTTCTACTTTTCCTTATTAGTCCAAACTTATGTGTCTTAATTCTATGGTGTATAGTGTTAGAGCTACTCACCCGTTTTGCAGGTTTAGATTGGAGCTGAGGATTGGTGCCAACATAGCCTGTGAGTCCAACGTAAGGAATCAAATAACTTGCAAGCAAATAATTTAGAGTGTTAGCATAAGGATCGAATCGAGGATTTAATTCCGCTTGTAATGCAAAATCGACGGCATTGGCAAATATTTCAGCACTCAAATTCAGTTGAGGTCGAGGAAAGCCCTTCACAGTATCCTTTATGGCCCTGCATTTAAGTGATAAGACAAATAATCAGCATATTCGTAAAAGTTCTGTGGGAAAACTGAACAAAAACCCTCTCAAAATTATCCATGTTATGACACATATCATCAAGTTAGTCTTTTCTCTTGCAAGTCCTGCAGTAAGAGCTTAAATAGCCCAAAGTAACAAACAAGTTGCAGGTTGTTTGCCAGTCCTATTTACCACTATAGATAGTGGTACACACTCTTTAAATACAGTTTATAAACGGGCATGTTTAAACAGCATATTTTAAAGACATAAGATTTCCACAGTCCACATTCATTGAGAGTATTTTTTTTGGATTTAACTGTGTAGTTTATTTGCATCAATGTTTATTTCTACAGTCCATATTCAATGATAATGTTTTTTTTCTCATTCAGCTTTTTTTTCATCCTCGTGATGGATCACGGAGTGTGATCCGAAACCTTGATGCAAATAAACTACAGACAGTAAAATTCAGGAAAAAAAACACTCACAGCATACTTTAAGTTTTGATTTGAATAGGCGATTCTTCTGAAATCAAACTAATTTTTTAACAGGATCCATCTATTCTTGTGATTTCAGATGAACCATGTAAACAAATCAAAACTTAAAGTGTGTTGTTTAAACCAAAATCTTAACAACATAAAATATTATACAGAGAATGTCTACAGATAAATAACCAAACACATTAACATAACGTGTGGGCTACTTAAATTCTTAAAAAGCTTAAAACATTAATAAGCATTATTCATATTACAAACATATAATTGAAATTCCATGATACAGGCTCACCTTAGATGACCAACTTCCTGGTAAGCAAATTCAAGAATTATATCTTGGGTGACAGGGTCGAGATTAGCTTTCTTGCCTCCTAAGGGAGGAGGCCCTCCACTTACCAGTTCTGGTGCAACTTTATCGAGCCCATACCCAAGAGCCCCAAAAAGAAAGAACTCAGCCTCCAAGTACTCTAAGTTTAAAGGAAATTCAAGCAAATCTATTTCTCCAGGTAGAACTTTCCCTGGTACGTACCCTCCATTCTGCTTACGCTTTGCCTCTGTACCCTTACATAGACATGCACATAAGAGCAGAGCCAGAAACCCAGTACTATATGCTAGTTGAGCCATTACTTAGTTTATGTTTATTGCAACTGCATCTGGTCGCATGCCCTATATATAGAGCTGTCGAACATGATATCAGAACTTGCTAAGGTGCCAAACATGGCGTGTCGTTATCTACAAAGGATCTCGCTGAGATTTGATTTCACCCCTTCAGCAACAAACTCTTCCTATATTTGCCTTTGCGTTCTGAATTGTAACAAACACATGATGCAATCTTCTTCGAAATTTCTAAAGGAAAAAGTTGAATTCGTTTTTTTATTCAAATTTGGAAGTTAAACAGGAAGGCCTTTCTTAGAAAGTTCATTTTATTAGTGATAATTAAAAGTTCTATAAAGTTTAACTGTTTTTTTAATCTTAATAAATTAGAATTATTATGTTTCCATGTATAATTTACAGTGATAGTGGTGACAGAAATATTGAAAGAATAGTCAAAGAAAAACTATTTAGAATTGAGTGGATAGGTGGTTTACAATGATATCATTTGAGTATCATGTTGTAATCATGTACATAAAAGAACTAAAATATAACTAAAATATATTTTTAAATAAATAAAAACAAAATAATTAGTTTTGAAGTCCCTATTCAAGATGTACAATGAGTTAATTCTTTTTTTTAAGGATCCAATTTAGACAATAAGCTTCATTTGAGGGATGGATTGAATTGAACTATAATGATGCTTCTAGAGGAAATCCAAATGTTTCTATCATTAAATGCATTATTCAAGATTCTACTTTTTTCCATTTCTGTTGCAACTAAAATACTAACTAATGAAACGAACAACAAAGTTGAAACTCAAACTTTGTTATTTAAAATTAAATTTATATTAAAAAATATAGAAAATGAAAATCAAAAGAAATCTCATTATAATTATCAATATAGTTTAGAAAAGATACACACCAAACTAGAAATCAATTATATCTTAACAAAAACAGTCCCTACACTAGATGATCTAATCCAACATGTCTACATGGAAGCTAATTCAGAAGTGAACTATGTTTCCAACCTTGTGATAGACCAAGAGAAAAAAATGAATATTTGCAATGAAGTGCAGATCACTAGGCTAAACTAAGAATTCCTTGCCACATCTCATCTTCAATTTCCCCTCATTCTAAATCATGATTTGGATGGGTGTAGTAATATCTATTGAAAGGAATTTGAGTGTGCAAAAGATGCTTCCTACGTCAATCTAAGCAGGAGAGAGTTGCAAACATTTATTAATCACCTTTAAAATATTACAAGATTAGATGCACATACATGTTATAAATAAATAAAACAATAAAAAAATAACACATAATTTGCATGGAGAAAACCCTTTTCAAAGAAAAATACCAAATTCCAAAACATGACTCAATTATATTATTCATCAACAATACACAAGTTAAAATATAATTACAAAGCTATCCTCTTGTAGGAGCCTTCATACTTGTTAAATTTGAAGTAACTCTAACAACATAATGGTACTTCAACAAAACAATGATCTACAACTCTAAAACACAAGTGCTCAATATAGAGAAGCTTACAATGCATTAATTAAAGATATATCTAAAATTGAATGCCAAAGGCCAAAGATGCAACATGGAAAGCGTAAAATCCACTACACATGCACAGTAAGTTTCCACATGTCACCACATGCAATATCGCAACTACCAATTGTAGCTAAATTTGTACATGCAAAATTGGCACCTGTCAAAATATGATTCCACCTCCAAAGCTCACATTCCATGCAAACTTAACATGAAATAGAAATTTCCTTCATCCACAACTCCACATGTAAATGGAATTGGAGATAGAAACTACAAGTTATAACTCACAAAGAAACATGGCATAATTATCAAATATAATTTCAACATGAAATAATTAAACATGCTAAGAATAATTAAATATTGAGACACCTTATTTTTCCTAATATTCTCTCACTTGTTGAACACCTTTGAAGGTGCAATGAAAAAACAAGATTTAAATTCTAGAGGTTGTGAGGCCTATAGACTCTAAACACCCTCCAAACATATCAATTCTCACTAGTTTTATCAACATGCATCTACAACATTCACCAAAGTATCAACATTCTCTAATTTTACCTTTTCATCTTCAACTATATCAAGAACAAAATAAAATTGAACATCAATATGTTTTGTTTTGGCATTATTCTTTGCTAAGTAATGACACACTAACTGTCACAATGAATAGTAATTTGTCTTGCATCAAAACCAATATTAGAACACAATCTCTTAAGCCAAATTGTTTCTTCACAAGAATGAGTAACTATCATGTACTCTTCTTTTATAGTGGAAAAAGTGACTACAACCTAACACTTACTCATCCAACTAATAGCACCACCAAACATCATGAATACATAGTCACTATTGGATCTTCTACTAATAATGTCACCTATCCAATCTGAATCCGCATATCCATAAATACTCATTGAGTGTTAAGGTCTTGTATGATAACCATCAAAATATAGGGAATACTCAAAAGTACCTAGAAAAAATCTAAAAGCTCTCTTCATTACATCCCAATGTATCCATCTAGGATTAGCCATAAACCAACTAAGGACTACCACTACTTCAGAAATATATGGCCTCGTATAGACCATAAAATACATAAGACTACTAATAACACTTGCATATGGTACTCTAGTCATGTCCTCCATCTTAGTAGGAGAAATTGGACAATCCTTCACAAAAAGCTTCATCCCTTGCATTATAGGAACAAATAATTGTCTACAAGTTGTCATGCTAAATATTTCTATCACTAAATTCACATACTTTCTCTTGCTTAATCAAAGCTTTCTATTAGCTCTATATCTTTTGATCTTCCCCAGAATATACCTCGCTACACCTAGATCCTTCATCTCAAACTATGCTAACAATTGATATTTCAAATCTGAAGTCAACCTTTTACCATTATCAAAAAACAACATATCATCTACATATAATGAAATTATGAGAATGTGGCAATTATCATATTTGTAACAAACACAATGGTCAGATTTAGATCTCAAAAATACCAAAGAAAACACATGGGTGTGAAATTTCTAGTACCACATCTTAGGATATTTCTTAAGACCAAACAAATACTTTTTCAACTCTTGCATACAAAATGTTATTTACCTTCATCCATGAAATGTTGTAGCTATGATACAAATTTCTTCCTCTAGGTCACCATGAAGGAAAATTGTCTTCACATTGATATGTTCCACTTCTAGATCATGTGTTGTTGCAAGTGATAACAAAAATTGAATAGATGTTAGCTTCAAAATAGGAGATAAAATCTCACCATAGTCGATTCCCTCCATCTAAGAATACCTATTAGTGACTAACCATGCCTTATGCTTCTCAATACTACCATCATGACCATATTTCTTCTTGAACACCCATCTATGACCAACATTTTTATGTCTATTAAGGAAGGGTACTAGATCCCAAGTATCATTTTTCTTTAAAAAATCATTTCTTCATCCATGGATTTTATCTAGGAATCTATATCATTCATACACATAACCTCTATAATAGTCCTAGGCTCATAGTGTTAGAAATCAGAGAAAAAATACAACTATAATTTAATAATGAATAACTAAACCTTTTAGGTGAATATCCAAACCTATTAGGTTTTCACCTATCTCTCGTAGACCTCCTAAATTTCTAAGGTTGCTTGGTTCTCCTTCTTCAAAACTTTTAGAGATTCTTAAACTCTCATCACCATCAGGTCCAACAAGAGTAAATAGTTCTTTTTTCATTAGTGTAGGTGGAATCTGAACTACCTCCTTATTTTTCTCCTCTTTCTCCAATTGTATCCCAATAGGAAGGTTTCATCTCTCAAAAATCACACTTTTGTTGTTGATAACCTTCTTGGCTATTAGATCACAAAGCTTCTACCTTTTCACACTAACACCATAGCTAATGAAAATGAATCGAACTGCCTTGTTCTCCAACTTAGACCTCTTCTCAATCAAAATATGAACGTAAGATTCAAAACAAAATACTCTAAGATATCTCATCAAATTATTTTTATAAGACCACACCTCTATGGGTATCTTATCAGAAAGAACCGATGTAAGAGATGTGTTGATCAAATAGCATGCAATAGCTATAGATTTATCCCAGAACATTTTCTCAAGGCCAACTCCACTTAGCATACTCCTATCCCTCTCCATCAATGTTATGTTCATCCTCTCTTAAACTCTTTTTTTTTTGTGGGGTGTCTGTATTTGTCTTATGTCTATCAATCCCATTCTCTTTACAAAACTTGTCAAATTCTTCCAAACAAAACTAACCCTCATTGTAAACTTCCTAAAATACATAATATTTCTACTAGTTACATTTTCAACCAATTCCTTAAACTCCTTAAATCAGCAAGAAACTTAAAATTTACACTTGAGGAAATAAAAAAATGTTCTTCTACTGTAATCATCTATAAATGAGATAAATTACATAGATTTAGATAACAAAGGAACATTCACAAAACCAAATGCATTTGCATGAACATAGTCGAAAACCCCATGAGACTTTATAAAACTGGAATAAAAGGAAATGTGGCTTTTTTTTCTATACACACAATGTTTTGAAAATTCAAACTAGAGATTACAATCATTAAGGCCTTCAATAAGGGTCTTAGATTTCAGGGCTTTAATACCCATCTCACCAATGTGACCAATTCTTTGGTGCCAAAACATTTTCTTCTTTTAAAGAAGCTTCATTTCCAAGGAATGAGCACCTATAGGTACCCAAAATGTATGACCATCAAATATAGATACTAAAACATTCATCTCTACTCAATCTAATGGTGAGGATGAAGAATCTAGAGGTCTCTTCTTCAACTTGGCAAAATAACTATTGCAATAAATTGTGCATGCATCGAACTTGTACAAGGTGCCAATCTGAACACCCTTCACCAAAACCATATATCCTCTAGTCATATTACATCCTCCACTCAATAAAATAACCTACAAATTGAATCATTCTATTTACGAGCACTAACAATACGTTCCATGCCAAACTTGGGAAATATGATAATTATGACCCTTTTATATCTAGCACCAATATTTTTTAGACCAAATGGCTTGAATTTATAAATGTACCCACGAAGTAATTAAAGTTATCTTATATTGGCCTTTAGGTGCTATCTAAAATTTGTTATACACTAAAAATCCATCCATAAGAGAGAACATCTCATGAAAAAATGTGAAATAAATAATCATGTCAATATTTAGAGTTGGAAAATAATATTTGAGAAAGCCTTGTTGATGTCTCTAAAATCTATACATACTCATTTTCCTTTGATTTTATTTCTTATAGCTATGATAGTAGAAACCCATTTTAGATAGTCAATAGGATAAATAAATACAATATCTAGCAACTTCTCAAGTTCTTTCTTGACTAAAAGGTCCATATTAAGATGCATGTTTCTTATCTTTTGATGAACACTTGGTTTAGCATCAGTGTTTACTAAAAGGTGATGGACAACCCAATATGTTTCCAAGCTAGGCATGTCAACACAAGAACAAGTAAACATAATCTCTAAGAAATTTAAAGATGTTCATGTTTAACTCAAGATATAAAGTTGTTTCAATCTATGCCAATTTGGGTGTATCTTATATACCTAGAGTTATACCTATAGCTTCCTCGATAAGGAGAGGTGATCCATCTTGAAGTGGAATAGGAGAAAATGGAAGGTGAAGCACACTATCAAAGGATGTA
This sequence comes from Sequoia sempervirens, assembly GCA_007258455.2. Lineage (NCBI taxonomy): Eukaryota > Viridiplantae > Streptophyta > Pinopsida > Cupressales > Cupressaceae > Sequoia > Sequoia sempervirens. Next base: position 335,051,252 of record VDFB02000015.1, on the reverse strand, counting down.
TCTATAGATTTTATAGTTCCACTAAAATACATTATTTTTCTCCAAAGTTTGTTGATAAACTCATTAGCATTTGGAAACCTTGCTTATGATCTCCTGATGGAATATGGGTATGGGTTTGCACAAGCTCTAGAATGGCCTTGTCTTTTTTAAATGTGTCAAAATCAGGACTCGGGTCTTGTTAGTCATATTCAATGAGTTCTGGGTATGAGAGGTCGAGGTGGATGGTAAGGATGAAATTATCATGGAATAGCTATAGTGTCATAAAATGTTCACCTTTACATTTTCACACTATGTTTGGGTCCCTTAATTAAGCCTCTAATTGACTGAATTATGCATCTACAAGCCTAATTAATTACAATTTTTGAAAGGTGAATTAGTATTTAATTTAATGTAATTGGGTAAACCCACAAAAGTGGTTTACAAGTCAAGTGAAGAAGGAAAACTCACAAAAAATGACCCCATGGAAAAAAATTTAATTTTAGGGGTTTGTACAAACCTACTAGTTTGAGCGAACCCATTTAATTCTTTCCCGCCCAAAAAACAAACAAAATGCATTGGGAAAGGGTGGTTTGCTCAAACCCCTAGGGGTTCGTTTGAACCCCCCTTATCCCCTATTCTCCCCCTCAGACACCCAAAAAGTCAAGATTTTTGCACTTCAGAGCTCGAGTTGAAGATGAAAATGGCAGAGACTTCACAAACCCAACTGGAATTAGGTAGTACTCAGAACAAGCTATCTAACAAATATAATTTTAATAGGTTTTGGTCCTTTTTTTTTTTTTTTAGACTGTAGGAATCGGGTAGCATGACCCCCATATAAACTGTAGTGCACCTAGTAAAATTTTTAACGTGACTGGCGACGCTGGTGCGACACGCCCTCCAATACCATAGGGGTGGGGGAGACTAGACCTCGTGACCAACCTCCTACAACAGGAAAGATTTAGACAACCGAGCTAGGTCCCCAACCCCAAAAAATTTAATATTAAGGTTTGGGCCTTGGTTGTTGGGACTACAGGCAAGAATCTGCACCAGTTCACCAAGGAGCCTCCCCTTAATAGGAGGGTAAATAACAAACTCCATTGTTGACGCGGTAGAGAGCGACCCCGCAAGGTTTGAACCTTGGTTGTTGGCTCTACAGGCAAGAAGCAACATCATTTCACCAAAGGGTCATCCCCTTAAATTTAATATTAAGGTTTGGGCCTTGGTTGTTGGCACTACAAGCAAGAAGCCCCACCAGTTCACCAAGGAGCCTCCCCTTAATAGGAGGGTAAATAACAAACTCCATTGTTGACGCAGTAGAGAGTGACCCCGCGAGGTTTGAACCTTGGTTGTTGGATCTACAGGCAAGAAGCCCCACCATTTTAATAGGTTTTGGTCTTATTATGTATTTGCTTTTTTAGTTTTATTAAACATAGGTTTTTCACCAAAAATCAACCTCTTTGTTCTGCACATGTGGAAAAATAGCAGATTATCAAAAAAAATTGAAAAATATGAGTCCATCAGATATTGAAGTCCTTGATTCAACAAAAAAAAAAAAATCGATACATATCAATAAAGTTACACATTATATAATTGCACTATGTTTGAATTGTAATTGGTTTGACTTTGAAACATGATTAAAGAAAAAATATTCAATTAAAAACTATCTAACCAATTGGAAGCACTAGATATTGGAGTTACAAATCTAAATTTGAAAGAATTAGAATTTTGTCCTTCATGGAAAAAAAAATTATGCGTTATACGATGAGCATCACTTTTTAAAAATGTTGTTTTATGAAAAAAACTAGTTTTCGAGGGAGATGGAAAAAAAGTGAAAACTGATTCCAAAAATTTTGAAAAAAATATATTTAGAATCTACAAAAAAAATTTCATGAAACTCTAGTTTGCATCATCTTCAAATTCCTCATATTTTAGTTGCTATAGGTACCTAAAAGTGAATATTTAGTTAAAAAAAATATTTCAATGTCCAGTTTGGCCAAAAATTGTGAACCACTATTGTGGGATCACCCAATTATAATTTCTTACACCATGAAATGAATAGATCCTAGAAATTTATGTCAGGACTCATTCACCCTTGGGTGAATGGGTCCCCTTGAAATGATGAAAATGTGGGATGGATGCTATTATATGACTTAGGACATAGAGCACACCCGCTTTTCCTATTTCATTCAAGGGTAACCCTAAAGATTTCAATGTAAAAGAGAAATAAATATTGTAATAGGGTTGTCCTCAGGGCTGAATGAAAACTAATAAGGGGTTCACCACTAAGTAAGAAATGACCTAGAAAAGTAAATGAAATGAAACAAAAAGCTACAGAAAGGAAGGTGTGCACCTAGAAATCCACAAATAGCTGGATGGAGGTTTGGAACACTAAAAATTCTAAATTTAATGTTGACTAGGACTCATTCACCAAGCTGGGTGAATCAATCCAGTTTCTAAAAAACAGTGTGGGAACAAAAATCTACCCAAACGGTATCTGAATCTACAAAAATCTGAATTTTGATTAGAACTAGGACTCATTCACTAGAAGTAGCAAATCACTCCAGTTAGGATTTTCTAGAACTTCAAAGGTTGATCTTGGTCTTCTCAATCTACTATGTCCTTCCTGATTGGTTTCTGGATCCAAATCTCTAATTTGCAACCTATAGGTCTTCTCCAAGGTTCTCTAAGGCTTGATGACTACTTTGATAACTTTGAATGATTTGTAACTTTTCTCTAATCTTGCTCCTTAGTAAATATGCAGCCTAGACCTATAAATCACACACAAAGAAGAGGGAAAAATGTTTTTGGGTTAGTGGATAGGGGTTTTCCTTGGTCAAACCCCTTATTGGTAATTAAACCTTAAAATATAATGAAATATGAGTGGAGATTGATGAATGAACAAGATATGATGTTGCAATTCACCAAACCCTAGCAATGAAAATATTGTAATTATGCTCGAGATGGCTCCAATGGATGTATACTTTGACTCTTTCTTTGAATTATGTTGATCTTGAATGAAACTCTTTCTTGAATCATGAACCCTACATCATAATTGTTAGCACAATAACAAACACGATGCATGAAATATTTGACATGATGATTGATACTTGAATGTTGCTCTAAAATGATTGATAATTTTCCCTTGAATGCTCTTGAATTCTCTTGTGAATGCTTGTGAACTCCAACTTTCTATAAGAATGCTCATTCAACTTGCTAGGCGTAAAATGAAAGAAATAAACTTGTATTTATACTCAATTATGCAAGAATTCCTAAAATTATATAACACTATAAGCCAACATTAGATCTAGGAGAATAAAATCTCACAAGAAATTTGAATTAATTTTGATTTTGGGCCGCACGGAACTCATTTTTCCAAGGTGGCAAATGAGCTCCACTAGGCTTAAATTTTGGGACCAAATTTAAAAATGCTTAGAAATGTGTAAAACTAGGTTCAAGAGTAAAAGATCTAGGTGGGACCCATTCACCCAAGGTGGTGAATGAGTCCCAGATCACTAAATCCAGGACATTCAAACATGAAACACCTAAATTATGATTGGCTAATGATTGGTGTCATGGTTATCCTCAAAAAGATGTATTAAATGGGGCTTGTGGATGCAAAATAGGGCCAATTAAGGAAATATTAATGTTTGTTTTAATTAAAAAGAGGTTTATTAGGTTTAGTTAATTACTAAAACCTTAGAAAAGTGTGAAAGTGTGTTACAACACTTCACAACACTTTAGATAGGTACCATTTAAATCCATTATTTCACAAGGGCCCAAGACCTAATGTGAATATGTTAGGCATGTTACAACACTAAATCAAGGCCAAGTTAAGGAGACTTTTTTTCCATCAAATTATATCTAGCCCTCACTTTAGTGAGAGGAGGAACTTGCTTCCAACTCACACTAAAGTGGGCCAAATGCATCAATGATCAAGGGGGATTCAAATTCACCAATGCTCTTAAGATAGTACAACCATGACCAAGGGGGTTGTACAAGCCCCCATGACCAAGGCCCTATGGCATACCAACATAAGCACTAAAGAACACACATGAAAATGATGTAAAGAGAAACAACAAGACACAAGCATGCACTGCCAAAGACATAAAGAAGATGCCATGAAAAGAATAGAGGCAGATTAAGCTTCGACCATTTGTCCAATGTGTTGTGGATCAAATCTAGGTTGTTTATCTAAAAATGCATACTCACTCTGAGGCAATGAAACTATAGGCTATCTGTTGGGTGAGAAGTCCTAAGAGGGTGAGACACATACACTCATGACTGGTATGTGCTTGCACACACGAGTGGCTATGGTGAAATTCATGCCTCGATCGGGCTTCCTACTCAAACCATGCCAAAGTTACACATCCTGATAACTTTGTTAAGGTTCCATGCAAAAATGGTTTTCAAGATTCATGAGACAAGCAAAACTTTTTATTCTTGGAGCTCATGAACAAACAAGATGGCTATATAGGCATGCAAGTTGTGTTATGCAAGGTCACCATATAATCACAAATGCAAAATACAGAATAGAGAATGTTCAAATGAGTATTGCTTATTTCATGCAAGGTTTCTAACTTAGGGAAAATTGTGCCTAATGTCTCCAAGAGAGGACCAATCAAAGAATAAATTTTTCACAGCTTAGGGGATGCAATGTGTCAGATCAAGCCACTAAGAAGAATTTAATATGCTAAGAGAGATCGGGCTCTTAAAAGACATCACACCCCAATGTCATCCACAAATAAAAAAAACACATTGTATAAAGTAAGAAGATTGCACCATGAACCATGAAAAATAAAAAAAATGCAAAAGAATAATGCCAATGTATGCCCCCACTTTAAAGAAATTTCTAAACACCATGCTGTGAGTAATTACTTTAAAGTAGCAAATGATAAATGCTAACAATAAGAAAATATGAGAGCTAATTTGGAAAGCCCTATGCCAAGTCATATGTTTCCAAGTAAAGCTACGTAATGCAAAAGAAAAAGAAAAGAGAGGGGTTGCCCCAAAAATGTAAACACCAAACACAAGGGATCTATGGATTTGGGGTCAGTATGTTCTTGCTACAATTTTTTTTTAAAGAGCTTGAAACTGTCACCATTCACCAAATACATTGAACTAGAAGAATGACACAAATAGACAAAAAATAAAGAAAAACCTTTTGGGGACTAACATGGAAGAGACATGAATTAATTGATGCCTTGAATCATACCCAAAAGGAAAACACAAGACAAATGAAAAAGAAATAAAGAAAATCAAAGGAAAAGAGCTTTTGGGTCAACATGGAAGAGACATGGGTGTCTCGACGCCTCGCATAATCCCCAAAAGGAAAACACAAGACAAATGAAAAAGATAAAGAGAAAGAAAAAGATATTGAGTCAACATGGAAGAGACATGAATTTCTTGATGCCTTGTGTCATCCCCAAAAGGAAAACACGAGAAAAATGAAAAAGATAAAGAGTGAAAAGTAAAATATTGACTACATAGAGAAGAATGAAGGTAAAAATAGAGGAATGTCACAAAGAGAGAGAGAGCATCAAACATAATGTCATGGGGGATCAAATTACGCACATGCAATCACACAAAATAAAATGAAAAAGAAACAATGCAAAAGACTAGTAAGGCACAAGTGATTCAACCTAAAGCAGGTCATCTGCCTCCCAATCATGTTCATTGTATACCAAAGGTGGACAACTAGCCAAAGGGATACTTGAGCAAGTGTCAAACTAGGGGAAGCACCAAGTTCGACACTCTTTGTAGGGAATTGTCATCTAAGCTCATAGAAGAGGAAAATAATTTACTTAATTCATTATGCACCTCTTCATCAATTCTAGCAACTTCCTCATCATCATCCAAAATAATGACAATAGGAGGTTGAATGATAATGTCCATGGAAGATTTCAACTCTTGTTGTGGCTATTGTATTATATTTTTTTGTTTCAAGGCGAGAGTAGGGTTATCATGCATTGCTTCAGTCAAGTTTGGATTTTGATTTTTTTAATTTAATTCTTCATGTTACTTGCGAGAAAGGAACGATATCTACGCTTATGCTCTCTAGCACCTCTTTTTCTTTTAGTTTTTTTTCAAGTTGCATTTGTGTAGGAGTGTGTTGATCAACCATAGGTTTCTTATCTTCCCTAAGGGGAGGAATGAAAGGAACCACAAGAGGTTGTTCGACCACTTTCTCTTTGACTTTGTAAACCTATTTTATTCTAGGAAGTGTGATGAGGTTGTTTTTATTGTCTCTTGGTCATTTGTAGGAGGTAGGTGAAGTTTCTATTTTAGGTTGGTCTTGGTTGCTTGGAAGTTTTTTAGGTTCAAGCATGGTTTCGTCAAGGATAGTAGGCTTGGTGGTGAGTGGGGACATGTTTCAGAGAGATAGTTTTTCTATCTTCTTTGCCTTGAACTTTTTATAAGACAAGAAAAAGAAGCATTCTCATGGTTTTATAGCTTCCATAAGCTCGAGCCAAAAGGAATCTAAGGAAAACTTACCTTTAGAGGACAACGGGTTAAAGCTACTATAGTGGATGGTAAATATTTCATTGTCAAAGGGAAACTTTAAGAATTTATGCATAACCAAAGGGACAACTTTTATAGAGCGAAGCCATGGATGGCCTAGCTTCACATGAAATTGGTTTGACTACAGGATGATGGAGAATGAGACATCTAATTTTTCTTTATCTTATTTGTGAAGGAGTGATTGATCCCATCATAGGGCAAGAAAAACCATTATATGTCTTGATCCATACTTTTGGTTTATCGTATATATCTTGATAGAGCTCATGCAAAAGTAAGAATTCCTTGGTGATCACATTCTCTCCACAAGCGGGATCTATTAGTATCTGATTAGTGAGCTTGTCATAGATACGACCGACTATGTAAAGAGGACCATCGAGTACATGTTTAAGTATATCCTTAGAGGTTCAAAAGCAATGTCAAGTGGATTTCTAGTTCGGCCCTTACGAGGAATGGCATCTATCACTCCTAGCATGTCATCCACAAGATCATTGTCTATAGAATCATGTTGAATAGAATAATTGTTATCATCATCTATATCAACATTCAACACATCATTCTTTGTAGTTTCATTGGCTTTGACAAATGAAATGTTATGTTTTGGCATGGGGTTTGTGAAAATTTGCAATTTCTGGTTAGGAGGGGAAACAAAGTTATTTCCTTGATCACTAACACCTCCAACAGAAAGGAAACCAGAATCAATGAGGTCTTGCACAAGATTTTTAAGACGCTTGTAATGTTCTATATCATGTCCATTTTTTCAATGATAGTGGTAGTAAGCATTTGATCTAAAGCTTGGGGGTAAGGGATTATTAGGATTAGGTGTTTTGATGGGAGGAAAGGTAATTATTTGATGTTCTAAAAGTTGGGACATTGTGTTATGAAGGGTATTGGATAAGGATGTGAATTGTCTTTTCATGTCCTCATAGCTAAAGGGTATCATAGATTTAGCAACAACTACTTAGTTATATTGGCATTTTGAGTTGTTTGTTGAGAGGGATTGAATTGAAGGAACCCTTTGTTTTGTTTTCCAAAGGATTGAGAATTTTTTTTTTTTGTAAGCTTGGACTTCTTAGTTCAGTTGGGAGTGGACTTTGCATCATGACTACTAATCGAGTTTTGATAATCATGGAGGGCAGTACACAAGTGCATAAAGGATGGAAATTTCATCATGGTGAGATTGTCTTGAATATTTCTTTGCAATTTTTTTATAAACATGTTCTTTTGAAGGTGAGGATTGGAAACCTTGACATCGAGTTGGGAATAAAGCTATTGGTAGCATGAGATAAATTCAGTTATCTTTTCTTCTTTTTTCTTGCATATCATCAAATCGGCCGTCATCTTAGGAGTCATATGCACTTGGAAATGATTAACAAATACCTCAACAAGTTCATCAAATGAGTGAATTGAGTTGTTCAGTAGAGAAGAAAACCATTCCAAGGAAGTGTCTTTCAATGACCTAGGAAAAAGCTTAGGAAAAATTCTATCATCAAGAACAAAGTCACTATATAAGGCAATATGAGAATTAACATGGTTAGAAGGATCTCCCTTTCCTCTATATTTCTAAAATCTAGGAAACTCTACACCTCGTGGCATTGGTACATTCATAATATCTCCAAGGAAAATGGGATTATTTTGACATAATATGTAGGTGGCCCATTTTGATTTTGGTTGATGGTGGAGATTTTCTTTTGAAGGGATGAAACAATTTGAAAACTTTAGTTAATGAGAGGGTCATTGCTTGTGTTATGAGATGGAAGCAAAAAAGGTTAGTGTTTGTATGTGTTCGAAGGACAAGTGAATGAAACACTTATGGGTGGTAAAGTGGTAGGAGATATGACGTGTGATGGCACAGAAAAACTAGGGATGCTAGAAGAAATACCCAAGGAAGGAATCACATTACTAGTTGTTTGCATTGTTGTCATGACTTGGGGGTTGGTATAGGTAGGTATTGAGGAAATTGTTGTGGGAGGAGGAATTTGAGTTCCTCCTTGGCTTGTGATGTTGCTAGTAGGTAAAGGACAACTAGTGGTTGAAGTGAGCTGTTTTCCAAAGATTTGCACTATGTTTATCACAAAGTCAAGGCCATCTTCACTTTCAGCATGCTCGGTGAATGTTGTCTATAGTAGGGATGGTAGTAGTTGAAATGTTGTAATTTTGCACTTGATGTTGTAATTTTTCTAGGTCCTCATGAATTTGAATTATTTTTTCTTGTGGGACAAGTTATCATTCCTTAATTCAACTTCCATCACACTAGTTGAAGGAAAAGAGTTGTTAAGGGTCTTGTCCATACCTAGTGTACTAATGTCAATACTAGGAGTGAAAGAGCTAGACAACCCAAGATCCATAATGATTGTGCTATCACGTGATGACATGAATTTTGAACTTCATCTCACTACAGTGTTAGCAATAGGACACCAAATACTCATACAAGGGCTACTAAATGCAATGTGAATGTAAATACAATGTAAGCTAAGAACAATGAAATGCTTGTAACATAAATTCTAGAAACTGAAAGGAAATAACATCAAACAAAAACTTAGAAACTGAACTTGAAATGTTAGAAAATGCAATGAAGAATATGTGCAGGGATTGATTCACCCAAGGTGGCGAATCAGTCCTAGTAGGGATTTTTTTGAGAATTATTAGAAATTTTAATTGATTTTTTTTTTTTTAATGTTGGATTCAATCTATTTGCTAAATGCACGTCTAGATTTGGTATGAATTTCAATGAAATGATATGCAAAAATTTAAGCTATATGAACTTTCGCTAATGAAAATTTTGAAACCCTAGGATGCAAGTTAACCAATACAATTCCTAATGCAATGTCAATGCAAGCCAAATCTAGGATGATGATGCACTCCAAATTAGAATTTTAATGTTTGAAATGTAGGTTCACCAAAATGAAATGATGAATGTGTGGGATGGATGTTATCATATGACTTAGGACATAGAGCACACCCACTTTTCCAATTTCATTCAAGGGTAACCCTAAAGATTTCAATGCAAAAGAGAGAAACATTTTAATAGGGTTGTCCTAGGGGCTAAATGCAAACTAATAAGGTCTTCACCACCAAGTAATAACTTTTAAAAGACAATGAAATGAAAGATGCAATGAAAAACCCTAATTGAATGCAAAGTAACACTAATGACCTAGAAAAGTAAATAAAATGAAAAAAAGCTACAAAAAGGAAGGTGTGCACTAGGAAATTTAGAGATGGTTGGATGGAGATGTGGATTTAATGTTGACTGGGACTCATTCACCAAGCTAGATCAATCATTCCATTTTTTGGAAAATTGTGCAGGAACAAGAATCTGCCAAAAGGGTATCCCAATTTGCAAAAATCTAAATTTTGACTGGAACTGTAACTCTTTTTCTAGAAGTGGTGAATCATGCTAGTTAGGATTTTCTACAACTTTAAAGGCTGATCTTTCTCTTTTTACTCTGCTCTTTCCTTCCTGATCAATTTCTAGATCTGAATCTCTGATTTGCAACCTGTAGGTCTTCTCCAAGGTTTTCCAAGGCTTGATGAATACTTTGACAACTTTGAATGATTTGCAACTTTTCTCCAATCTTGTTCTTTAGAAAATCTGCAACCTAGACCTATAAATCACACATAAAGAAGAGGGAAAAAATTTGTTGGGTTAGTGGATAGGGGTTTGCCTTGGTCAAACCCCTTGTTGGTAATTAAACCTCAACAAAGAATGAAATATGAATGGAAATTGATGAATGAAAAAGATATGATGTTGCAACTCACCAAACCCTAGAAATGTAAGTGATGTAATTATGCTTGAGATTGCTCCAATGGATGTATACTTTGACTCTTGCTTTGAATGATGTTGATCTTGAATGAAACTCTTGCTTGAATCATGAACCCTATATCACAATTGTTAGCACAATAAAAAACATGATGCATGAAATATTTGACATGATGATTGATACCTGAATGCTACTCTAAAATGCTTGATAATATTCCCTTGAATGATCTTGAATTCTCTTGTGAATTCTTGTGAACTCAAACTTGCTATATAGGAATGCTCATTCAACTTACTAGGTGTAAAATGAATGAAAGAAACTTGTATTTATACTCAATTATGCAAGAATTCTCAAAATTACAACACTACAAGCTGACATTAGATCTAGGAGAATAAAATCCCACGAGAAATTTGAATTAATTTTGATTTTGGGTCACATGAGATTCATTCGCCTAAGGTGGTGAATGAGTCCCACCAGGCCTAAATTTTGGGACCAAATTTAAAAATTCCTAGAAATGTGTAAAACCAAGTTTTGGACCAAAAGATCTAGGTGGGACCCATTCACCCAAGGTAGTGAATGATTCCCAGATCAGTAAATTTGGGCCAGTCAAATTGAAACACCTAAATTATGATTGGCTAATGATTGGTATCAGGATTATCCTTGAAAAGATGCATTAAATGGGGTTGTGGATGCAAAATAGGGCTGGAATTAAAGCATAAGAAAGCCCAATTATTAATGACAAGCATAGAAAAGTGTGAAATCATGTTACAGCTTTGCAACACTTTAAAATAAGGCAAGATTAATGTTTATTTTAATTAAAAAGAGGTTTAGTAGGTTTAGTTAATTAATAACACCTTAGAAAAGTGTGAAAGTGTATTACAACACTTCACAACATGCTAGCAAGGTACCATTTAGATACATTAGTTCACAAGGTCCCAAGACCTAATGCAAATATGTTAGCCATGTTACAACACTAAATCAAGGCCAAGTTAAGGGGACCTTTTTCTGTCATTACACCCTTTAGTTGATAAATTCATAATTTTTTAATATGTTTTTGGCAGCGTTTTTATGATCCAAATTCAAATTTGAAATGTCGGCTAGTAATGTTTAATTTTTGAAAAATTAGAAAATTACCAATAAATACAAGGTCTTTATCAATTCAAATCCTAAAATATGAAGCAAGAGGTGAACTATATAAGATATAAGATTATTATCAAAAAAATTTAAGAGAAGATTCCTCAATCATTTGTTGTTGCATTCAAGATCTCAAGCGTTATGTCAGAGTTATGTTCATTCATGCATGTTTTTGGAGCTAACACTATGATGTAGGTTTCAAGCATTCAAGTCAAGATTCAAGCATCAAAGATCAACATCCAATCAAGACATTCATGCAAGATCAAAATCTTAGAGAGATGTTTTGAGTTTTAGTCCTTCAAGGATCTCAATTCAAGGGTTTGGTGAGTTGCATCATAGCAAGTGTTCATTCATTATTAATTTCATGTTTCATTATTTAATTTCAAGGTTTAATTACCAAGACCAAGGAAAACCCCCATTCATAAAAAAAAAAAAAAAAATTCTCCCTCTTGTGTGTGTTTGTAGATAATAGGTTGAAGAAGGATTGAAGAATCACCAAAAGTGTAATTTTGCAAAGTTGTCAAACTTTCCAACATTGTCGTCAAGCCACGAAAAACTCACTTTCAAAATTTAATTATGAATTTTCTATTGTGAAACCCAAAGAAATTGGGAGTGCAGATCCAAGATCAAAGGACTTTGAAAGCATATTTTGAACCCTTGAAGCAAGAACCAATCACCCTAGAGCGAATCTATCCCAAGAGGACACTTAGCAGAGGCTTAAATTGGTGATAGGTGCATAAAATCATAACCTGCTTAGATTTGTTGGAACTTTCTAGATTTTGTCAAATTAATGTTTCAAATTGATTATTCAAGTGCTACATTGTGTAATTTATTTCATTTGGTATTTTTCATTCATCTCCCAAAAGTGCATTTCAAGCCGATTTACCCCACCCTCAATCATAAGGAAAAAAACAAGATCTCCATTAAGATTGACTCACCTAAAGGTTAAAAGTCAATCTTTCCCTAGGGGATATTCTTTTCCTAATTAAATAGGGAAAATAGTTGCATAACTCCATTTCACATTCCATTTTTTGTTCACCTATATTTTCTTATGTTTCATTTTTGTGAACCTAGAATTGCATATCAAAATTTTAAAATTGGAGTCCATTCAAACCCTAGATCTAGGATTTGCATTATTTTGCATTGCATTGAATTAGTTTGCATTTCATTTAGGGTTGTTAACATTGCATTAGTTTCCATCTCATTTAAGGTTTTATTTATACATTTTGCATGCTTTAAAATCTTAAAACTTCAAAAAATTACATGCATATTACATTGATTTTGCATAGAACTTGCAAATTAGTGTATTTTCAATCATTCACATTCAAGAATTTGATCAAAATTGTATTTCAAAAAGTTTCATATTTTTCATCATTTTCCATTCATTCCACTTGCATTTGGACATCAAAATTTGTAAAATTCACTCACTGAACCACAACTTGTAGTCTAAAACAAGAAACCCTAGCATTCAACATTAGACTCAGATTTAAATTTTTGCAAACCCTATGCTCTAAGAACCATTCATCTAAGTGAATTAATCCCTATATAGGTGATTTTTCAGAATTCTAGATAGTGATTTATCTTTGTTTACTTCATTTTAATATGTTGTTAAATCTGGGTGAGCTTCAGAAATTGGAAAAATCTATTATTGAGTGCATTAGGTTTAATTGGTCAAATTAGCTGCATTGTTTGAAAATCAAAACTGGCATTAAAAGACATCATTTTTTAGGTTTTGCATAGCATAATAACTAATTTATCTTGTTTAAAATCTAAAAGTTTCTCTCTTTTTACATACTTGCATTGCATTTCATATTATAGGGTGCTTGATTGTATTTATCTAGTGCCTATTCTCTATTTTGGGTGCACTTAGATTTGGTGAAACTTGAATGAGCTTCACAACCTAGTGTCTTATTACCAATACTATAGTGAGATGTAGTTTGAGACTCCTTCCATCCTGTGCTACTACATTTGTCATGGATCTTGAGTTTTCCAACTCTTTCACTCAATGTGTTGATACTATTCAACCCACTATGGACCATAGCTTTGATACATCATAATGTTCCCATGACCACCCTACCCATAACCAATTTGACTGACATTGACACAATGCTTGCTAATGTCCCTCAAGAAGAGCTAAAATAAATGGATGAAGATTTAGAGAAATTGCAAAGCTTTCTAAGTTTTGAATACATTGTTGGTATTGTAATTCCTATCATAGATAGTTTATGAGGAAAATGTTTGATAATGAATAAGGAATAAATATTGTGTGTAGCCTAGCTCACATGATTGATAAACATGTTCCTACAATAGCTAGTTGTGCTCAAATTTTGGGGTACACTCAAATTCAAGGTGGAAATATAATTCCTCCTTCCACAACTATGACATCTATTCCCACATACACTAATCCAACTGTTACAACAAAAAAAAAACCTACTAGCAATCCCAATACCACCTTAGGTATTTCCACTAGGAATCCCTTTAGCTTTTTGCATTCAAATCTCATATCTCTTAATCCATCTCCCCTCACAAAATTACAATTCAATGGCCCATCGAATACATATACACCAGGACACCTTATTCACCTCCATCTCACAACACAAACAATGATCTTGTATTTAACCAACTCTTACAAAATGTTTCATCCCTCCAGTAACAAATTTCCACATTGAACCAAATTTAAAATGGCCAACCTTCACAATATGTCAAAAGAAACCCTTTATCCTTGAAGATATTGAGAGCACAAATGCCACGAGGCATAGAAATTCCTAGTTTTGAGAAATATGGTGGAAAAGGAGACCCTACTAACCATGTCTCCACATACACAGCCTTATGTAGTGACTTCATTTTTTAGGATAAGCTCTTGGCTAAAATTTTCCCTAGATCCTTAAAAGATGTTGCCTTGGAGTGTTTTTTTTCTTTACTGAATAACTCAATTCATTCATTCAATGAACTTGTTGATTCCTTTCTTAACTATTTCAAAGTGCACATGGGTATGAATATGACTTTGTTAATTTAATACAATGTAAACAAAACAAAGATGAAAAGGTCACTGATTTCATAACATGACACCAATTTATTTACTTACAAATAAGCATTAATATTCCTTCAATGCTAATGTTCAAAGAATATTCATTACAAATTTACAAACCAATATTCAAGCTAAACATGTGATGTTTAAGTTTCCCTCCTTTACACACGTGTGCATGGCCCTTCATGATTATCAAAATTTAGTTAGTCATTGTGAAGCAAAACCTCCTTCTAACAATTTTGAGAAATCCAAAGTTGTGCCCCATAAGAATTTACAACCTTTTAAGAAACAAAATAAGGGGTTTTTACAAATAAATACACCTCAAACAAGTCAACATGTCTACTCCCAAGTGGCTGCTATAAATATGACAAATCCATATTCATTTAGGGAGAGGAGTAGATAATTTACCCCTTTACCCGATACCCTTCACTCCATTATATTGCAACTTTTTAGTAAGAACCTAGTTACCTTACCTCCTATTATCTAGCCATTGATACCACTAATCCCTTACATCCAAACATTAACTCAAATGCCTTTTTCCATTTTCACCAACAAAATTGATACAATACAAAACAATGTAAGAATCTTAAACATATTGTGCAAGACCTCATTGATTCTAATCACATCCATATTGGTGGTGTTAATGATCTAGGAAACAAGTCCATTGCCCCACCCAACCAAAATTTGCAACTCTTTACCAGCCCCATGCCAAATCATAACATCTCTTTTGTGAAAGATAATGATACTAAGAATGATGTGATGAATGTTGAAAAACTTCAAGATACAAATAATGACAATATAAGTCAAAATGAAGGAGACTTAGAATGTATGGTAAACTTCATTGATGTCTACCCTCATAAGGGCCAAACCAAAATTCCGCTTAACATTGTTTTCTCGTGAAATGAAATAATTAGATGTGAACTCGATGGCCCTCTTTACATTGCCAGAAGAATCAGTGACAAGCCTACTAACGAGATATTAATTTGTAGTGTAGGAAAAAGTATCCCTTTTTCACACTTAATTTGGGAATAATTAATAATAAAATGAGCCTAATGATGCCTTAATTTAGTGGACCATAATATTTTTTTATATTCACATTAAGTCTAGGGACCTTTTAAATTAAATGGTTTTAATTTTTCCTTATTTTTAATGTTGTAAGGTGTACCTTTAAATTTTTACATTAATCTAGGGCTTTATTAATTAATTGAGAATAAATTTCCTTAATTTTCCCCTTCAATTCAAATCTAAGCCTAATTAAATGTAATTTTTGAGGGATAAAACCCAACATTCATAAATGTCATTACACAACACCTAACTTTGGAAGATGTGTGTCCTAGGTAGACTATGAACTAGGACCCATTCACTATAGGGTGAATGGGTCCTCACTTAGACTTAGGACCCCCTTTGAAATATTTTTTTGGCGGTATTTTAACGATTTCAAATCTATAATTCAATGTCAGCTTGTGATATTTGAATTTCGAGAATTAATGTTAAGATATGTATAAATAAGATGTTATATTACTATGTTCCATCCTAAGATCCTAAGAATCTAAGAAATTTTCATGAGATCAAGAAATTTTCACAAGAGAATTATAGGATAACTTCAAGAGAATCTCTAAGGAATTCAAGGGTAGATTTATTGAAGATTATTGCAACAATCAAGGTTCCATTATCATATAAAATATGTATTGCATCATGTATGTTGTTGAGATAATATGGTGATGTAATGTTCAAGATCTAATCAAGCATATCAAAGAAATCATTTCAAGACAATTTTCATGATCAAGATCTACAAATGTTCATTGAGGTCACTTCATGCTAGTTTATAGATTTTCTATCCATGGTTTCGAATAAGATGTGGTTAGTTGTGACATTATTGTTAATTTATCATTCCTTTTTTCATGTTTCATTTAATTTCAAGGTTTAATTACCAAAATGGGGTTTGACCAAGGAAAACCCACATTCCCTAACAAACAATTATTTCTCTATTTGATGTGTGATTGCAAATTTTAGGTTGAAAAGAAAATTTAAAGAGAAAAATTGAAGAAAGTTGAAAAGTTGTCAAAGTTGCAAGAAAAGTTGTCAAATCATGAAAAAAACTTCTATAAAAATTATTTTTGATTGTCTAACAGTGAACACCTAGAATCTAGGATTGCAGACCAAGCAGAAGATAACCCAGCAAGCATTTTCCAAAAACCCTATCCAAGACCCATTCGCCATAAGGTGAATGAGTCCTAAATGAGCTTCAAAAGGTGATTTTTGGTGAAATTTACACATTGTTTTCCCCTTTCCAAAATTTCCTTTTGATTATTGTTTCAGACAAATTTAATTGTTTTTCTTCATTTGCATATTATAGCTTGCATTTTGAATGAAATTAGGAAAATAGGTCTTAGGGGTGAACTCCATTTCTCACCATCACCCCATATATTTTTTCTATGTTTCATAATTGATTTCATGTGTGTAGAGAATGTGATCACTAAGGAATTCTTATTGTTTCATGAACTTTATCAAGATTATTATGAACAATTGAAAGCATGGATCAAAACACATAATGGTTTTGCTTTCCTATGATAGGTTTGATCACTCTTCCTTTAACAGTGGGACCAAAACAATTGAATGTATCATTCTCCATCATCCTATCATCAAACCAATTATGTGTGAAGCTTGGTTATC
>VDFB02000015.1:334574465-335034064 GCA_007258455.2 Sequoia sempervirens | reverse complement strand
ATACATATACATACAAACATATGAAAAAAATTTCAAAAAACTGGCATTTAACTAAAGGAATAAATAACATGAGTGCATTATTTGTTGTTAAAAATGTTCCACAGAGAAGAAAAAGTGAAAACTAGTAAATAACGTGCTCGCGTTATATTTTTCTTTGGGAATCCCCAAGCCTTGGCTTTGATATTTTCCTTGGAATACCAACCCAAAGGTTTGGAGGGAATTCCCAACCACCGAAGACGTGTTTTTTGCAAATTCTACAATTTTTCACATAATCGAGTTTGTGCTCACTGTCAGGATTGCATTTGGTTCAATATCAATGAAATCAAACACATGGGTAATGTTAAGTTCTCTCTTAGCTTTCCAACGATATAATTTTTTTCACTTTCTGACAATGTGAGGGCTTTCATCCATAATTTCTTTTGTTTGTATGTTTTTTTTTACAAAAAGTAGTGTTTGGTTTTTTTTTCATTATAAATTAACCATTCATCCAAATTTCAAATAAATTACATTTTTAGAAACTAGACTCCATTCTACAAATTTTAAAAAATAAAAATTTAAAAAAATCTATTACTTTCCAAAATTTGTAGGGGGAGCACGGCCAAAATTATGCCTTTTAGGAAGTGCCCACTTAGAAAATTAGTAAAAATCAAATATTCATTAAAAAATTATTAAAAATTGTGCACCAACTAGATACTGTTAGCTAACTTCTAAGTAGCGATTTTAAAAATACTAAAAAAAGGTCACCGTGCTCAGGTCGTACAAGAGTTGCTATGTTATGTTTTTCTGACAAAAACAACACCAATTTGTGTACATCCCTTTGTTGAACCCCTTAATCTCAACCATTTTCAAAATAAATTAGTAGTTTAGAAAGTAGACTCAGAGCACTTTGATCCTTGTTTTTGTTCCATCTCAAAATTTTGAGTGTAACTATCCTCAATTTCATGTCCAAGGTCAGCATTTCCTGATTTCAGAAAAAAAGTGGCCACTTAAGCCCCCTTTTTGGGAACCATCTTGGTGCACTTACCCTCGCCATTGATGGTGAATTAGTCCTCCTACTAGTAAAAAGTCCTGAAACTGCTTTCTGACTGTCGGGAACCGGATTATGAAAAAATCAACTTTTTCATCCTTTAGGTGGGACTCATTTTCCACTGATGGCAAATCGGTTCTCCTCCAAAAATCTACAAATTCAAGAGCCAATTATGTAGGTCCAGATCTTGCACTTGTCTTCTTGTCAGGTTGATGGAGTCAAATCTGCAAAAAATGGACTGTAGGTTGTCTCCAAGCTTGAATTAGGGTTTATTTGGCTTGAAACACTTTGATGAATTGTTGACCACTTTCCAATGCCTATTTTCTTGACAAATCTACATATAAATTCTACAAACACACATGCAAAAGGGGGAAATGGTTCAGGTTTAGAGTATAGGGATTTGCCTTGGTCAAATCCCACTTCGGTAATCAAACCCTTGATAAAGAAATGAAATGGAAATAAGCAAGGAATGATGAATAAACAACATGCAAATGTCCTAAACTCACCAAATCCTTATTGAAGAAATCTGAAGATTTTTCAATGGCTACTCCAAGATGCTTGATAATTGCTTGATTGAATGATGCTTTGATGCTTAAGTGGATGAATGGGATTGAATGCAAGGATGAATGCTTGAATGAATTAGTGAATTAATTAAATGTAAAATGGATAGAAAAACACTTATTTATACACACTTATGCCCTAATTACCTAATAATACAATGTCACAGGCCGACATAATGTCTTTTTGAATAAAAACTCGAAATCTTTTGAATTATTTTGAATTTGGAGCCAAGAGGGACTCATTCACCACCCATGGCGAATGGGTCCCACCTTGGGCTTGTAAGTGGGTGTCAAGAATTAAGTTGCATTTAATGTTGTTTGTCGAGTTTACATTCAAAAATAAAATTAATTAAGTCTTATGAGTGCATAAAGGGGCCAAATAAAGCATAAGAAAGGTGTAAATAGTGATAACAAACCTAGAAAAGCATGAAATCTTGTTACAAGACTTTACAACACTTTAAAATAGGACTTGATAAGGGATAAAAAGGTGATATTTAGATGAATTATAAGAAGAAGAGTCTAGAAAAGTGTAGAAATGTGTTACAACACTTCACAACACCTTCACAAGACATCATAATTTGAATTTTTTAGGACCTAATGTGAATGCAGAAGTTACATTGCAACATTAAATCAAAGAAAAATAAGCCAAGCATCATAAGAGAAAGACCTAAAAGACCATGAAAATGTTAATGATCCATTTTTCTATGGTACAAGAAGTTATATTAGCATTTTTCCTCCACTCCAGCTCCCCTCAAGGTTAGTAGTTTTGATTTTGAAGGAAACTTCAAAGGCTCGTAACTTGGGCTCAAGACCCCTTTTTGCAAGAATTTTTTTTTATTTGGGGAAAAAAATTGTGCTCTTTGCATTGATGCAATTTTTAAAAAATTTGGTACTTGGTCTTTTAGAAATTATAGATCATAAGTGTTTTTGATTCGTTCCCATTTTGAGAACATCCAAGGCTTCGTTCTCACTCCTATGATAACATTTTTGGGTATAATTTTTTTGAAAGTGCATGATTTTTTGTGTACTTTGCAATGGTTTGATTATATTGATGCCATTATATGTCAAAATTGTACTTTGATATTGTGGCCAAGTTTGGCATCTATAAGCACTAAGATCAAGTCCACTTCACTATTTTTGGCAAGTGGCACCTATAATCACACTAAGTATAAAGTTCCAAATCATATATTATTGGGGGGTTCCATGATTAAATGTAATTTTGGGTGGGTAATATTATGCTTTTGTTAGCTTATGTCTCTTTATTGGTCTATTGAGTGACTAAATTTGAGTTTATCATGTGTATCAAAAGGTATCCTAGTGTAATTAAGTTGAATAGATGGAACTTTAAGTCTTGGTGAGATGGAATCTTAACACATTATAGGTAGCTTAATCTTTTTCCATATTTGTATGGATTGGCTCCTAAACCATTATCCAAATGGAAGAGAGTTGTGTGAGACATAAAGATTGAACATATCCTAGGAGTAATTGGTTGTAGTTTTGATATTGACACACAAATGGCCACTGATAATATTGAGATCGCTCATGATCTTATGACTAGACTTTGGGAAATGTATGGAGACTTCAATCAACCTCCATTACTAGAGGATCCTTTTAGTGATTGTCTTGTTCCACTTAATGAGGTGGCCAAATCGCTTGGATTTTATGAATTATCGGTCAAATGCATTTCAATTCGCCATCAATTTACTTTATGAGGCATATGTAATTAATAGTTTCGTCATAACAAACTATGTGTTTCCAATGGTCCAATTAATATTTTCGCCTAGAATCTTGGAAGCATGTATTAAATCACCTGCATATTCACCAATACTATTAAAATTACATTATATATTAGGACACATTTCACCAATGTCATTAAATGTGTATTGTGTGTAAGGACCCATTTCACCAATAATATTAAAAAATAATTATGTTTGAGGACACATTTCTCCAATTACACTAAAAAATAATTACATATGAGGACCCATTTCTCCAATACTATGATAACTCCATGCTAATCATAGGGCCATAATAGCCTTGAAAATTACACCGTACATGTTCTATCAAGGTTTGATTTGCCAAAAAATTAAATGTATCATTGCATAATCATGCAGGATTCGCCAAATTTTTACTATACCATTTAAAATCCTATGAAATTTTCCAAATATGGATTGATATAAACATAATCAAAAGTTTGATTTATTTTTACACATTTTGTTTATTTTTAGATTTGTGAGCTCTCGATTCAAAATTTTACAAACTTACAACTACATGCATTGTTGTATTAATGAATAGCGAGTTAGTGAAAACCTAAAGGTAAGTGATCATTTCTTCATAGTATTATAAGATTTTTTATCTCTTCGCCATTGTTTTTTCAATCTTAAAGATGATATTGAGTAGAGAATGGGATCTATATTCTATGTCCTTAAACTAAGAAGACATTTTTTGGCAGCTTTTATTTTGTGAGAGATCAAGATGTTGAGCAACAAGTGCAACAATAGTAAGACTCCTTAGGGTGGTGAAGGGAGACCATCAAAATGCCCAAAAATGAGTTACCATAAAGTCTTACTTTGGAAATGTTTCTAATTCATCAGATCAAGTTGGAACTACATCATCAACTATTGCACCAAATATTAATGAAGAAGGCATTAGAAATACCTCACAAGAAGATCAAAATGAGATAATTGAGTTAGATAAGGATGAAAATATCGCAGAAGATGTTCCAAAGGATACCCAAGGTATCCAAAATGAGTTAATTGACCTAGATGAAAATGTTGGCATCTTAGATGATGTTGTTGCAGGGAAGAGGAAAAGAAAAGAAAAATAAAAAATGGGGTGCGAGTGGGATATGACAAGGAATTTTCAAATTGATTGGGTGCCAAAGTACCCATTCATTGAACTAGTGGAGAATGAAAACAAAGATGAACCTCCAAAAAAATGCAAGTGTAAGATTTGTAATTGGAAATATAAAAGAGACAAGAAGTTTCAGCTAAAGCTTGACACTATAGAAAATCATATATCAGTAAAGTTTACGAAAAAAAAATCATAGACACAAAGGAAAAATTAGAAGTAAGATGGAAATCAAAGGAAGAATGTCTTCATGTTAAGTATTACCTGGAATATGATGAGAATAAGCAAAGAATGGTGAAGCTTGTCGAATGTGGAGGTTTAATTGAAGCTCAATTTGGAAAGATAATGGCAAGAGCACAACTGGAAAAAACTATTCAAATGTGTTTTGTTTTTCATATTTTGTCTAGAGGGCGTCCTATGATAGACTACCTAGTATATAGTAATTTATTATCTTTTTTGGGTGTTCCTAACTTTCCTAGCACACATTGGTCAATAAACACTACATGGGAATGGGAAAATTTTCTTGTTGAGGTGGAAAAATAAGATTTATAAGAAAAAATAAAAGATTCAACCTTCATTGCATTGTATTTAGATGAAGTTACTACGATATATAATACTTCTTGGGTATGTGCATGCATGTGTATACTATACACCAACATGTTTACCAACCTCATCTACTCTATGCTCATAAAATGAAGGAGAGTTTGACATCACAAAATATATTTGAAATAGTTAATAAATCTTTGAATGAAATTGGAGGTATGGATGACTTCACAATTGCCAAAAACTTGGTGTGTGTAGGAGTTGATGGAGCTTCAGTAATGCAAGGTTATAGGAACCGTCTTTGCATGAAGTTACAAACTACTTGTTCACCATACATGATTGTCATTCACTGCATGGCCTATAGAATGAATTTAGAATTTAAAATTGTAAGCAAGTTTCTTGCAATATCAAAAGTTGAAAATATAGTTTGTGAGCTCTACTCATAATTCTCTGAAAGTCCCAAATGTTTTGTAAAATTTCAAAATTTTGCTGAGGGAATAATAGCAGGAAATAAGCTTCTTAATGATGTTGATACCAGATGGATATTCTTGCATGGACCAACGTAATGAGTGTTTTCAAAATAACAACCCTTGATTGGAGTAATGTATGAACAATGCCACACAACTGACAAAGCTCTTGACCTCTTACATAGGTTAAGCGATATAGATACTCCCTTAAATTTATCTAGTATTCTCCCCATGTTGGATGAAATGAACAATCTTGTGAAAAAATCCAAGATATAATATGTATATTATTGAATATACTAAACTACAAATAATTACAAGCATGACCCTTGATAATCTACATCTATCAGATTATCCATTTTGAAGTCCAAAATTGATAAGCTAGTAGTTAATTACAGATTTGAACAATCTTGACATTTTTTTATAATTTAATGCAAGTGGAGAGTTATGTGTCTTTGTACATGGATTTGAGATGCCTGTTACAAAGGAAGCTTTTAACTATATTGTTAAATCTATAAGTGGTATTTTAGAATCTATTGTGAAATATGTTTCCTTAAAGATTATTGAATGATTCCCTTGAGATGAAATTCTTGAATCCATGTCTATTGTGTATCCTCAATTTTGGGTCTCATGCCACTGTTAGACACCAGATTTATTTCATAGAAAATTAATTACCTTGACCAAACACTTTTTGAAAAGTTCAAAATACAATGGACAAAAACTAGAAGGAATTATAAATAAAACTAAGCTTAGAGAACAAGCTCCCCGTTTTGCAAAAATTATACTTTTTTGAATCCATGGAGAACCCTGCAAGCAGGATCAATAACAAGGGTTTGGGAAACCTTTGGCCAAAGTGAAATGTTGCATGATTCATTATCAAAATATTTCAAACTTGTTGATTTATTTCAAACAATGATATTGGGGTCGATGGAGGGTGAGAGAGTTTTCAACCTAGACAAGAATATGGAAAATTGCTTTAGGATATATATAACTAGGTATGATATTTAAAGTTTTCCTTTTGATAGGGCACTCACAATTTGGAAGTCCATATGTGAAAGAAGAGGGTTGTACAACACTTAAAACATTAGTGGTAATGGCACAAATGATAGTGACACAATGAATTTTGAACTTGAGATGCAGTTAAGTGGACATATACAGGGTGAAGAAAATGAAGACCAAACTTAGATTCAAGACGACTCTCAATCTCATCGTCGGAGTGAAGACCAAAAGGTGAATTGGAAAATGCAAGGGATTTAGTAGCTTTTAGGTATTTATACTGCATTTCATGAATCATATTCCAAACTATTGTTGATGATATTTTATATTGCATTCCATGAAATTATGAATCAAATTGAATAAATTAACATACTAATATTTTCCATTATTCCAAATTCCCAATGTAGAATCTAAATTCTAAATTTTAACTATTGTCCAAGGATTTAGCAATTTCTAGGTATTTAAATTTCATGCTGCATTTCATGAATCATAGATTCATATTCCAAACTGTAGTTCATGACATTTTATATTGTATTCCATGAAATTATAGATCAAATTGAAAAAATTAACATATTAATAATTTGATATTTTAATTGTGTCATAATAATAATTTTTACATGTACTCAATGATTCATCATTCAACTTAATGCTTAATAACATATTAACAACAATAGCATATACAACATTAGTGATCGTTTAATGTGTATCTAGTAATAGAAACCAGAGTTTTTTTTTTAATTGAGCAAATAAATAATATAGATAATTGAACACTTTAATTAATTTGAGTTTTGTATTGATTTTCAAATGAAGCAATATGTGAGACCCCACCTTTCGTGATCCTATTCAGTCTATGGGTCTTTGATGGTTCTTGTCCAATGTTTTATGTGCTTCTATGTTTGGAAGTTAAACACGAGTTTATGAGTGATGATTGTTTCTATACATCAATGATGCTATATTCTTGATTGTTATTGGATATGATTAACTGATTAATTCTATCTAACTAGTGGTTATTTTTATTTCTCTGTGATAACCAAATGAGTTCCTTTTCATGGATTATGTATGTGTTGATCAAGATGTTCAGTTTTGATGGGTTATTGGTTATTTATTGTTAGTAGTAGTAATATTATTACATTATGCTGATAGGGGATTGTTGAGATGATTGATTTTATTATTAGATGAAATTATTATTAGATGATTACATATTGTGTATGTGCAATTAAGTGTTATTATGGACATGAGATTTGATATGTTAATGATTACTTATGATGGTTATTAAATTTTATTTCCTAGTTGATTATTATTTTTGAAATTCTATTTTTAATATGGTTGTTGCTTCAACTATTTTGATTCATGAGATGTACTGACACCTTTTGTTGAGTAAACAAATGAATTTTTCCAATGGTGGCAAGGGTCACATAGCTACTTTCATTATCTTACCCTTGTGAATTTAATGTCTTGGAGAAAGAACAAGGTCATGTAATTTTTGTAAGAAATCTAGGAGCGCATCTAGTGAAAACTCCATACAGCAGTGCCTTCGGTAACTTTCATTTCGATTAGGTTACCTCAAAGACACGTTCAACTATGTCCTAAAGTAGAAATAGACACAGTTATTTCCCACATTGATCCATATGACAGAAACATATGTAGATTCAATAGCAATCAACAACACAGATGAAAGATACTATAGAAAATAGAACACAGATTTTACATGGGGAAAACCCTTTCGGGTAAAAAACCCCACTCTCCAAAGTTCGAGCCATTATATTATTCAACAACAAAAAGTTACAATATAGTTTCAAGCTCTTAGCCTTTCAGGGATTACATCTTGTTCATTCTGGATACAAATGGTAGCAAACTATCCCTGAGAGATCACCCATAGCAAACATGATTACGAGAGATTCCAGCAGCTCAACTCTATCTCTCAATCCTCTGCATCGACCTCATGGCCTCGGCCTATCGTCCAGCCACTCGGTCCTCTCTCAATCATTTTCTCTCTGGCTTTCAGCTCTTCGGCTCCTTGGATTATCAGCCTATGAGCCATCTACAGAACATCCAATGCATACATATATGCATTCGTTCTCAACAGGATCTCTGTGAATTGGTTCAAGATCACACTTTAGCAATCTACCAACTCGGCATCCCTATCATCGTAGATGTTTCCACTCTTGTACATATTTTTCCTTTCAGACCGTTCAGAAAATCCAACCGCCAACCGTTTGAATTTTTCTTCCTCTAATTGGTCCACGTGCACCACGTCAGACAGTCTTCACTCGGTCAACAATGATCAACTTGTGTCGCATGTCGGTGAGACACTAGAAGTGTCTCCCCAATGCCATAAGACCTTATTACACGTTGTCGCCAAGAGTCCTCTCCATCCACAAGAGGTTCCACCGAGCTTACAAGTTACATCGACCTCAGCAAGCACATCGGTGAGACTATTGTTATTGCCAGGAGTTCACATCGAGTCTTCAAGTCATACCGAAACCCAAATAGTCGCCAAGAGTCATACCGATATCAGGTTTCCCATTGGCAAGACAATCGCTCTTCGCCAAGAGATAAAACTGATGCCTCCATGTTACTATGAAGTCTCCCATTGGCCAGACATTCCATCTTCGCTAAGACTTCAAACCGAGCTCAGGAGTCATACAGAACACATTCAAGAGTCAGCAAGACTTATTGTCTTCGCCAAGACCTTATACCGAGGTCTTAAGTCACCCTGAGTGCTGCATTCACCAGTCGGCAAGACTTATGTCTTTTGCTAAGACCACATACCAAGCACCCATGTCTTGCCAAGTCGGCAAGACATTTGACTTCACCAAGACCTCTCACCGGGCACCGAGAGCTACACCGATGACTTCGGTTACATCCCCGTCAGCGAGACCAACACCTGTCGCCAAGACTTCACGCTGAAGTCTCTAGGTTACCCCAAGCTCACCTTTCACCAAGAGTTATGCCGAATGCATCCCAAATCATCGGTGAGAAAAATGCACATCGCCAAGACTTCATAGCGAAGCCTTCAAGTCATACTAATGACTCCAATCAGCGAGACATCTCTTGGTCGCCAAGACTACATGCCGATAGGAACAAGTCATGTCGATTTCCACATCGGCCAAATAGACCAAAGGTCATGCCGATATTGGCAAGACTTCCTATCATCACTGAGACATCATTTCGATACATATGAGTTTCCCCGATGACCACAAGCAATGTCGGAAAGACTTCACATATCGCCAAGACTTCATGCCGATACCCTTTGAGTTACTCTAAGTGTATTCAGTTGTCCAGACATCTTCCAATCGCCAAGAGATCTTCCTGAATGTTCAAGTCACCCCGATGACTACAATCGGTGAGACATCTCCCTGTCGCTAGGACCACATATTGACACACTTGAGTTACCCTGATGGCTCTAGGAGAAAACATATCAGTGAGACAACCCTCCATCGCTAAGACTTCATATCAAAGCAAACAGGTTACACCGATGACTCCAGTCACCATAGGTCACACCGACATCTGCTAAGCACCCGATAACAAACCCTTATGTCGCCAAGACATTCCCACTTGGAAAAGAGTTACAACGAATGCACCAAGTCACAGCGATAGGTCTATTCGGCAAGACTTAAACAAGGTCACAGCGACATGAGCAAACCACAAGATTACTGAACTGTCAGTCGGCCAGACAACATAAATGTCACAGTGACCATGCTTTCTCAGAGGATTCAGCCTGTTAGATTGAGGCACATTTTCCAACAATTTGTTGTGAAACATTGTTTTGTACGTCGTGGGGGTTGTGTGTATATATGAGAGTATTTTATTAATCCTTTGAGTTATCTTTTAAAATGATTATTTTTTTTATGATTTACAGAGTTTTTATGTGGTTTTAGATTATGTTTATTATTTTAAAATCCCCCTAGGTGATAGGCTTATATGTTAGGGGTCATTTTATCTTATAGAACGCCTTAAATAAAGTTTAGAACCTGCACTACTTACCCACTTTTGAAAAGTGGAAAAAAATAGAGTTGGTTAGGTAGTTAGGTGGTTAGGGAAAGGTACTTTCCTTTTCTCCTTCTATTTATTATTTCTCCTTGAGTGGAGAAGGGGATTTTTTCTTTTGGAATGATTTTTAGAGTTCTTTAGTTTTCCATTATGAGGAGGAAAAAGCTGATTGGAGGAAGGAAAACATTAAGAGGGAGGAAGATGGAACAGAGGATTTGGGGATTCTTCTACAAACTCTTATGGTAGGGTCTAAACCCTTTTTGCTAGATCTTTATTTTGATATATGTTTGAAATTTTTTATATGTTGTGAAATCTATGTGAAACTAGATGATGATTCCTTTTTTGTGAATTATGTGTGAGTTTAGTCTTGGATATGAGTACACACTGTTGGAAAAACAAGGATAGACAACTGAGAGGGGGGGTGAATTAGTTGTCACAGAATATTTAAACTTTTCTAACTTAACTTAACTTAATCTCATATCTGATGAATGAACAATAAACCATAAACCATCATCACATCAAAAACATAGAGAACACCAAGATTTTTTTTACATTGAAACCTTGTTAGGGGAAAAACCATGGTGGATGTCAATCCACAATATTA
This sequence comes from Sequoia sempervirens, assembly GCA_007258455.2. Lineage (NCBI taxonomy): Eukaryota > Viridiplantae > Streptophyta > Pinopsida > Cupressales > Cupressaceae > Sequoia > Sequoia sempervirens. The sequence continues at coordinate 335,023,030 of VDFB02000015.1, read as the reverse complement.
TACCCTGTTAAAAGTATAAAGAAGAATAATGGGAATGAACATGCATTCAGGCACAGTACCTAGAGCTCACTACTCAAATACAAGAGGGCTCACTACCCAAAGAAGACACACTGTCTTACAAAAATTTGGATTAGATCCGCAGGGTATGAACTGAGAAAATAGCTTCTAAAAAAGCCTGATTACAGTTTTGGTTAAGCACAGAAACACTCCTTCACACTTCACTCAAACTTCTTCACACTCTGCTCTACAATCAAATGATTAGATCACTATTTGCACATTTTCTCTTCCTCTACTCTCACACACACTTTTACTTTGCACAAACAACCACTCTTATATATCCGCAACATGGATTTACATCAACAAATTTGTCAGCCAAAATAGAATATGAAATATAAAACATATACATAATGTCGACCCAAATTTACAAGTAAATTTCTAATGCAAATCAAACACCGTCAGCCAATATTATATTGTGGCCCAAAAGAACATCCTCGAGCATGCCAAACATTCAAATTTTAATCTCCAAGGATCCACAACATGCTACAACCACCATGTCAGCCAAGAACATAAAAACCTAAACACACAAGAGAAAAATCACCAACCACGAACACACCGATCAATGCGGACATGCAACAAAGATAGAATATGATCTAGAAGCATTCAAAACTACCACAAAACACTAGAGAATCATCCACAACAACTGAACTTACAGAAATCACTTGAACTTCAAACAAGAACACAACCTAAAGCCATAGAAAGACTGTCAGAATACAAATCTTCATAACTTGCTCAAAACTTCACGCGAACCTCTAAAAATTTTGGTGGATAAACTAGATACACTCAGCAAGAAACCCTTTATTTCACAACAACTGATCTTCAACATACTAATCACACTGACAGACTAGTCTTCACTTCTCCACTGACAACCCGTAGCACTTCTTATTACAATTTTCACAATATCCTCGACATATACATCCTTCAATACATCAATGCTAATAGTTTTGGCATCAATGACAACCACATATTAGCAACACAACCACAACATCCAACAATCTCCCCCTTTGGCATTGATGGCAACACATGATGTGAAAAATACCATCAACACAACTACGCTTACTCCTCCTTTAGGTTCTGACTCTTCTCCTCAACTCTTCTCTTCCAGAAAGATTTTTCACATTGCACTTCTCCCCCTTTGACATCAATGGAAAATATCTCTTCTATACAAGCTCTAAAACACATATTTGCACATCTGACTACTCCCCCTGAGTAGCAAGAACCACAACATCAACCCAAATTAGAATATGATCGTGAAGTGCATGGATTGATGCAAACCAATGCATCACTAGTTCATATCAGGAGGGGTAATCACCCCTAGCATCCCTCTGAGATACTCAAAGGTATCTTTTTGCAATGACTTGGTGAAAATTTCTATAGTCTATTCCTTGGTAGGAACATACTCTAGTCTGACTTCTTTCTCACTTACTTTCTCCCTCAGGAAGTGAAACTTGATTGATATATACTTGGTCTTAGAGTGTAGCACAGGATTCTTTGATATGTTTATTGCACTTTATTTATCACAATATATGGTAGTAGGCTCATCATATACAACTCTAATATCTTTTAGCATCTGTTTCATCCACAACACTTGAGTACAATTATTTGCAGCAACAATATACTTTTCCTCAGCAGTAGATAGGGAAATGGAATTCTACTTTTTACTCAACCAAGACACCAGCTTCTTCCCTAGGAAGAAGGCACCACCACTAGTGTTTTTCCTGTCATCTACATCTCCTTCCCATTCTGCATCAGTATAGGCACTTAAGATAAGATCATCATCTTTAGGACACCAAATCCCAAAATCAATTGTTCCTTTTAGATATCTAAAAATTCTCTTTACAGCAGTTACATGAGATTCTTTTAGATCAGCTTGAAATCTAGCAACCATACACACAACATTCATGTTGTTTGGTCTGGTTTGAGTTAAGTAGAGAAATTCACCAACAATTGGCCTATATCTTGTTTGATTTTCCTTAGGAGAATCATCATTTTGCGTTAACTTGCATCTGGTTACCATGGTTGTACCAACAGGCTTTGAGTCTTCCATGCCAAACTTTTTCAACTACTCTCTCACATATTTGGACTAAGATATGAAAATACCATTGTCCAACTGAGCCACTTGCAATCCCATAAAGAACTTCATCTCTCCAATCATAGTCATTTCAAATTCACTTTTCATTTCATCAAAAAACTTCATACATAGATTATCATCTCCTCCAAAAATAATATCATCAACAAAGACTTCAATAATCAATTCTTTATCATGATCCAACTTAAAATACAAGTTGTTTTCAGCAGTACCTTTATTGAATCCAAGCTTTAGTAAGTATTTATCTAGTCTAGAATACCAGGCTTTGGGGGCTTGCTTGAGTCCATACAGTGCTTTCTTCAATCGAAAAACCATGTCTTCCTTACCAGTCAATTGAAATCCATCTAGTTGTTCAACATATGCCTCTTCTTCTAACTCACCATTCAAAAATGCTAACTTCACATCCATTTGATAGACTTTATAGTTCTTATATGTGGCATAAGCAAGAAATAATCTTACAGCTTCAATTTTGGCAACAGGGGAAAAGGTTTCTTCAAAATTAATACCTTCCATTTGTGAATACCCTTTACATACCAGTCTTGCTTTATTCTGAACCACTTCACCTTGTTCATTCAGCTTATTCTTAAAGACCCACTTAGTACCAATCACATTTTTTTCTTTAGGTCTAGGAACAAGAATCCATGTATCATTATTTTCAATCTAGATCAATTCTTCCTACATTGCTTCCATCTAGTGTTCATCATTGCAGGCTTCATTGACAGTGTTAGGCTCAGTCTTGGAAATCAAACAATATCTTTTGCAATCCTTCGTCTAGTCTGCACACCTTTATTCTTATCTCCTATAATTTGATCTTTAGAATGATTTAGCTTTACATACCTAGGAATTTTAGGATTCTATCGCACTTTTGGTTCTTCTGTTCTTTCTTCTACACTTACACTTGTTTCTCCTTCCTAACTTTCTTGATTCACCATAACAATTTGAGCTTTATTTTGCATCTGAGTATTCTTCCCTTTTTCTGTACTATCTTGCTGGTCATTTGAATCATATCCACAGTATCTGGATGATCTAGCAAAGGTCTCATCAACTCTAACATTTGCACTTTCAACCATTTTCCTCAATCTTCTATTATAGAATCGGTAAGCCTTGCTTTTATTAGAGTAACCTAGAAAGATTCCTTCATCGCTCCTTGCATCAAACTTGCTTATGTCCTCATCTCTCTTAATATAACACTTGGTTCCAAAGATCTTGAAATATTTAATAGTAGGCTTATAACCAAACCATAGCTCAAAAGGAGTCTTACCAAAAATTCCATTGACATTTACCTAGTTTAGAGTGTACACAGCAGTGTTTACAGCTTCTCTCCAATAGATGTGAGGCACATTTCCTTCCAACATCATTTTTCTAGAAACATCCAGAATTGTTTTGTTCTTTCTCTCTACAACTCCATTCTATTGAGGGGTTCGAGGAGTAGATAACTATCTTCTAGTTCCATGCTCTTCACAGAAAGAATTGAACTCCCGGGAAGTGAACTCACCACCTCTATCTGACCTTAGGAATTTGATGTTTAGACCTATCTCATTCTCTACCATAGCTTTAAAACTCTTGAAGTTCTCTAATGCTTCACATTTTTCTCTTAAGAAAGAAACCAATATCATCCTAGAGTAATCATCAATAAGCAGCATAAAGTACCTTTCTCCTTGTAGACTTCTGATTCTGGAGGGACCACATAGATCAGTATGCACCAGCTCTAGTATTCCATTAGTATGATGTTGTTTGCTCTGAAAAGTAACTCTAGTCTGTTTTCCCATCTAAAATTCCTTGCATATTGTGTTAGTAGGATTTACTAGCTTAGGTAGATCTCTTACTTCTTGAGTGGAGCTTACCTTGACAATGTTATCAAAATTCACATGACACAACCTCCTATGCCATAAACAGCTTTCATCCACTTGAGCAATCAAACAACTTACATCAGCACTCAAGTGAAAAATATTACCTTTTGTCTTTGTACCTGAAGCAATTTCATTTCTAGAACTTCCAAGTATCCTGCATCTTCCATTTTTGAACTGAAGATTGTAACCCTTGTCCACCATCTATCCAACACTCAACAAGTTATGCTTCAATCCTTCAACATAAAGGACATCATCAGTGTTATGTTTACCACCAAGACAAATAGATCCACTGCCACGAATCACACCAACATTGTTATCTCTGAATCTTACAACCCCACCGTCATATTTCTTTAGATTTAAAAATTTTCTTTTGTCACCAGTCATATGATGTGAGCATCCGCTTTCAATAACCCACTCATCCTTTTCTTCAATTCAGGATGTAAGAGATTTCTCAACATTAGCAGATTCAGTAGCCACTGGACCATTTTCCTTTATAGCAATGAAAACCCATTCATCTTCATTTCCTTCTTTATCAGATTATTCATCAATCACACCTTCTTCAGCATAATAGCATTTCTTTTGAAATCTAGGTTTGTAAGGCTTGTACCTAGGAACTCTTTCAGGACACCTTGAAGCAAAATGACCTATTTTGCTGCAAGAGAAACATTTAATAGGAAACTTTTCATTATACTTACCTTGTCATATGCCTTCTTTCTTCACAATCAATGCTTCTAGCTCCTCTACCTCTCTTTCTTCTTCTTCAAGTTGTTTCATCTCTTCATCATACTTGAATGTCTTTCTAGAACTTTCTCCCAGATCATATCTTTGCATGTTTCTTCCGGATACAAAATCCTTAAATGCAGATTCAATCTTAGGGGAAAAATCACCAAATTCACTCAACTCAAAAGCAACAATTTTTCCAATCAACATATCTCTTGTCACAATTGTCATTGTTCTTCAATAGCATGAGCCTTTTATTTGTAAGAGGGAGGCAATGATCTGAGCACTTTAGCTACAATTTCTTGTTCATACAAGGTACCACTGGCACATCTAATACCCATCACAAGTTCATTTACTTTTTGCATAAAAGAAGAAATATTTTCATCTTCACCCATCTTCAAAGTTTCATACTTTCCTTTCAAACTTGTTAGCTTAGAAACCTTCACAAGTGCATCTCCTTCATACAAAGTCTCTAGCTTCTTCCATATCTCATGAGTTGTCTTTAGATCCATCACATTTTTCATTTCCAAATCTGTCATAGCACTCAGCAAAGCTTCAATAGCCCTGATATTAGTCTCAACCTCTTTAACCTCATCAGGAGTGGAAGGACCATTTTGAGGAATACAATATTTGTTCTTTGTAATCTTCTAGAAGGTTTCACCAATACACCTCAAATGACATTCCATTCTTGCTTTCCACAGAGGGTAATTTGTTCCATTGAATCTAGGACTGTCCTTCTTGTATGATGCCATCTCGGATCACCTCAAGCTTTTAAACTTCTTCAAAGGAACCTACTTTGATACCAATTGTTGGAAAAATAAGGATAGACAACTAAGAGGGGGGGTGAATCATTTATCACAAAATATTTAAACTTTTCAAACTTAACTTAATCTCAGATCTGATGAATGAATGAACAATAAACCATAAACCATTAGCACATCAGAAACATAGAGAACACCAAGATTTTTTTTACGTGGAAACCCTGTTAGAGGAAAAACCATGGTGGATGTCAGTCCACAATATTATACCCTGTTAAAAGTATAAAGAAGAATAATGGGAATGCACATGCATTTAGGCACACTACCTAGAGCTCACTGCTCAAATACAAGAGGGCTCACTTCCCAAAGAAGACATGCTATCTTATAGAAATTCAGATTAGATCCACAGGGGAACTGAGAAAATAGCTTCTACAAAAGCCTGATTACAGTTTTGGTTAAGCACAGAAACAATCCTTCACACTTTGCTCAAACTTCTTCACACTCTGCTCTGCAATCGAATGATTAGATAACTATTCACATATTTTCTCTTCGTCTTCTCTCACACACACTTTTACTTTGCACAAACAACCGCTCTTATATATCAACAACATGGATTTACATCAACAACCTCGTCGGCCAAAATAGAATATGAAATATAAAACATATACATAATGTCAACCCAAATTTACAAGTAAATTTCCAATGTGAATCAAACACCGTCGGCCAATATTATATTGTGGCCCAAAAAAACATCCTCGAGCGTGCCAAACATTCAAATTTTAATCTCCAAGGATCCACAACAAGCTACAACCACCATGTCAGCCAAGAACATAAAAACCTGAACACACAAGAGAAAAATCACCAACCACGAACACACCAATCAATGCGGACATGCAACAAAGATAGAATATGATCTAGAAGCATTCACAACCACCATAAAACACCAGAAAATCATCTGCAGCAACTGAACTTATAGAAATCACTTGAACTTCAAATAGGAACACAACCTGAAGCCATAGAAAGACTGTTAGAATACAAATCTTGATAACTTGCTCAAAACTTCATGCGGACCTCAAACTTTTGGTGGATAAACTAGATACACTCAACAAGAAACCCTTTAGTCCACAATAGTTGATCGTCAACGTACTAATCACACCGATAGACTGATCTTCACTTCTCCAATGACAACCTATAGCACTTCTTATTACAATTTTCCCAATATCCTCAACATATACAACCTTCAATACATCAATGCTAATAGTGTTGACATCAATGACAACCACATATCAGCAACACAACCACAACATCCAACACACACCTTGTCTAAAATTGAATATACCATATATGTGTTTTTAGGTGAAGGAATAATAGGATGTGAATGTAACTATTGTAATGTGAGAAGGATAGGAACGTGAACCTTATATGATAGTTATTGTTGAAGGATTTTTATGATAAGTGTTATCTTAGAAAATATGAAATGTGTGTGTGATTTCTTGTGATAACTATGTAACCCTGGCTCGGGGGTGGGTGTTTCAACCCTATGGTTGGGTGGAGAGCCCATTGGCCAAGATTTTTTTTTCTTTGTTGATCTTTGTCTTTCAGGTACATGTGTTGAATAAGAAAGATTATCTTGGGATTTTCAACCTATGTATTTCAAGAGAGAAACTTGTTGGTCTTGTGAGGGTTTACAAAGTTATTAAAATTTTAAGGATGCTTTATAATTTAGAGCTCAATTGTGGTTGACGGTGTTATAATTTGCTTGTTAAAATGGAATAAGAAGAATAAAGGTTGTTGTTATCTTGGAGGATTCTATAATTCAAAGGATAATATTAATTTATAAAGAACCAAGTTTTAATGAAATATTTTGTATATATAGGATGTTGTTTTTTATTAGGTAAGTAGCATTTACAGGGTGTTGTACCCTTACACAAAGAGCCACAAGGTCCAATAGAGTTCAAGACCAAAAAACATCAAAAAACATAGCCAAAAAACAAACACAATGGACCAACAGTAGAAGACACACAACGGATAAATAGCAGACTAACTGGAATCACCCTAGTTCTTTGACAAGACATTAACAACATTAGCTTCAACCCATTCCTGATGATCTTCAGCATTTATCTTGTCCATTTCATCCTTCATAATCATCGACAGGGTGTTGGTAACACAGTGGACCAGCTTAATAGTGAAGCGGGTCAAACCACAAAAGTTTTTGTCCAACTTTTCCATTCTTTCCTGCAACACACAAATCTCCTCCCTACCAACTACAATCTTGCCAATATCAGCATGCTCAACGTCCAACAGGTCCGAAGATAGAGAGGCTAAATCCTCCTTTTGCACTTTTCCAACTTCAGGAATGGTGTTGGGCCCTCTGGCATACTCCTCCTCATCCTTAGACTCCTCTTCATCCCTGCTATCTTTGTTGTTAGACCACTCCTCTTCTGTATCCAAATCTTTAACCTGCATTTTTTTTCTATTCTTGGCCAACCTACCAGAGCGTCGGATGATGGTATCGCCACTAGTCACCACCATCTCCGCAACCACTGTATCCCTCTTAGAGTCCTTTCCCACCACATTTTTACCTTTGCTTGAAGGCTCCTTCAAACTCTTTCATTCCTCTTTGCCTTTATTTTTTAGGGCAGGCTTGCTAGCAGTCTTGGCAGGGGTTGACTTGAGCTCACAAAGACTAGCGGGACACACTAGTCTGGGTCGCACTCACATTCCCCTTAAGCTTTTTAGCAGTGGGTTTGGGCTTAAGCATGTCAGCAGGGACCGGGTGGTTTTTCCTGATGGGGCCTTTGGACTCAACTGGAGATAAATTGGTCACAATGGGAGGCTCAATCTCTTCAATAGAGACTATAGATATGGGTTTGGGCGGGCATAAGGCAAGGTGGAAGCGGTAGAGCCTCAAAATGAGGCCCTAGTGGAGCGACAGGGAATGAGGGTCATTAGGATTTAGGCGAGCAGCCTCAATACATTTTTCAATAGAACTTTCTAAGTCCATTAGAAGGAAAAAAGGAAATCTTAACAGAATTTTATGCCTGAGGTGGTTCAAAAGAGGTAAATGGTAGAAATAGTAGGTTTTTAATCTACCTTCCAAAGTCACGTACTTCATCAAGGTGAGGCTCACTTGGTTCCATGGCTGAGGGAGAGCCTCCCGCTCAAAACCCAACTGGTTGTGCACCAACTCCTCATTCCCCACAAAAAACATGTTCATACTTTCATTATCCTGAGTTTTAGTGCACTTTGAGTGCTTCATACCAGTACACAGGAGCCCTGTCGCCTACACTATCACTTCCTTATTCACATTAAAGGAAATACCACCCAAAGTCACATGATGATCTTTCTAGGAGTTAACAAACTATGCAGACAAATTACGGTCATGGCCCACCAGACTCTTAATCAGAGGAGCAAGACCACCCTCAACACAAATATGTCATACCAAAGGATCTTTACAAAATTTGTTGCAGTTGTCCAGCTCAGTTTGCACCCTATCACCACCCATAATGTCACTCTGCACACAAAATAACTAGAAACCCTAAGAAAATAAAAGGTTAGAGATTATAATTAGGGCTAAAATATTAAGGTTAATGCAATAAAGCATATAAATCAAACCCTAATAAAAAATGAAGCACAAATGAGCATAAAGACATAAAGCATAAAACAATATTACCAAATCTTCATGCCACCATTGATTCACCTCCATTGCACTTCTCCATTTTGCTTGAATATGATAGTTTCCCTCATATTTGAGTGTGCAATAATAAGCCTATGACAAGTGACTAGAAAAATATTGAAGATTGTTGTCTCACACTAGCAGCATGTACTTGCATAATATGTGTAGATGATAGATAGAAATGGATGAATGATTCAAGAATGATTTTGACAGCATAAGGATACTTGAAGAACCAACCCCTAAATGGCTTATGAGAGGGTTGATTTATAGAAAAGGTTTGATTTGGATTGACAGTTGAGATTGGATGTCAATAAGATGTCTTAATCAATAGCCAAGGTTGAGAGTTGTAGTATGAAATACGGTTAGGTAAAAATTAGGGCAAATGATAAAGATGAAGGGTTGAGATTGAATTATGAGATAATTCAATCAAGGGCTAGGATTAAATGAGATGTCAAGAGATAAGATTTGATGTGGAAGATAAGATTGGCACAGACAAAGAGGTGATAGGAGAAATTAAATAATAAAACTATTTAATCTAGGTGGCCAATGAATAATTAAATAATTAAAATAATTATTTAATTATTGAGGAATGTGACAAAATGAATCATTTTGAATTAAATAATGATTTAATTCAAAATTCAAGAGAGTGGACCAAATTAAATATATAAAATTTATTTAATTTATGAGAAAAGAGACTAATGAATAATTAAATAATTAAAATAATTATTTAATTATAGTGGAAAGTGGACAAAAATTAAATAAATAAGAATTTATTTAATTTTAGAAAGAAGAGGACTTAATTAGTGACATAATTAAATAAATAAAATTTATTTAATTAATCAGGAAGAAATAAATATAGAAATGAATTAATTAAATAATTAAAAGAAGACATGACTTTAGGAAATAATTAAATAATTAAAATTATTTAATTATCAAAGACAAAAGGGGAAATGATGAAGAATTTAGAAATTGCAAACCTAGGACAATTTTTAGTGTCTACAGAGATAATGGAAAGGTGAAGAATCACTCGCACATTTAGGATTTTAAGCCAAAAATGGCAGTCGTTGGTAATCAAAGCAATGGACAAATTGCACACTTGAGGAAGTAATTTCCTAAAAGCAATCTTGGCGGAATCATAAATGAGGATCTCCAAACACATTTGGCTAAGTAAGCAGGACATGATGGTAATGGAAGGTTTTCCTTCCACATAGCAAATGCACGGAAACCTAGGTAAGATGGTTACAGGGCCAAATTTAGAAATGCCAAAAAAGGTTAGCTTTTAGGAGCAGAGACAAAATAGCAGAAAGGATAGAACCAATTAGGAGCTTGATCTCATAATTATTAGTCACATCAAAATCAAAATCAAAAAACTTGAAAATACGATGGCTTTTCATAATCCCCAAAAGGAGATTACATAAGGTACGGTCCAGCTTAGTCTTAATCATCAAGTAACACCTCATGAAAACCCTTTTGAAAACGGGCTTTGTCTCATAATTTAAATTATACCACTTTTTATCCACCTCATCTTTAAAACTTGTCCACATAGCCCAAAAGACAAGCATGTGGACCCCCCAAAAAATCCAACAAAGCACATGATTAGTTAACATCATGGGTCAAGTAAGGGCTTTGTTCCTTTAATATTATACCCTAAATTCCAGGTGGTAGGTTCCCTAAAGAATGCCAACATTTGGTAAATTTCCAATGTGTGCCAAAATTAGCTAAGGCATCAGCAACTTGGTTGCCCTCTTGATAAATATGGGTAGCAATCTTTAAGTTCAACTTTGACATGAAGAGCCTTATGTCTAAAAGAATTTCTTTAGTACTCCACCCCAGTAATCTATCAAAATTTACAACATCAATAATAGACTTAGAGTCACCTTCAATATGAAGGTTCTTTATCCCCATAGAAACAGCCAACTGTAAGCCCTTTAATAGCACTCTTGCTTCCACAATCATAGAAGAATAGACACCAATCCCCCAGAGTAACCAGCCACAAAATTTCCTTTGCAATCTCTGATCACCCCTCCTATACTGGCTCTATCAAGTTGCCTTTAGTAGCCCCATCAAAATTAAGTTTATGCCAGCCACTATCTGTAGGCTTCCAAATAGTGACACTCCTAGCCAGGCATCTGGAGTTGTCATAGGAGTTAGCATCCAATTTCTGGTGCCAAGCTTTGGCCATACTTATTTCCTCCTCAATCAGACCTTTTTCTAAGGTTTTCCCATTGAAGAGCGAAATATTTTTCACAATAAGCTGAGAACCAATACCAAACACCTCTTTTGGGCTCATCTCAATGTTCCTGAAGATCTTGTTGTTTCTCTTTCCATATACACTAGCATATAATAGGGGGGACCTGGTTCCAGACTTCCCCAGGTAAAGTGTGGACATAGGGTCCAGACCAACTCAAGACAAAGGATCTGATATCCTGACGCATAATCCATTGAATCCCCAACCTTCCTATAGCCAACTCCCACACCTCAACAGCAAGCGGGCAGTGTAACAACAAATGGTCCACTAATTCTTCATTGCACTTGCATAAAAAACATCTATTGGGGATCTGGAATCCCCTTTTCCTTAGATTGTCCTAAGTTAGAATCCTGTTATGGCAGGCAGTCCACCAAAAGAAGTTAACTTTCAGTATCATGTGTCAATTCCAGACCCTCTTCCATAGATCAAGGGCAACAACCTGGTCTGCCAGCATATTGTAAGCCAATTTAACTGAAAGATCTCCCTGCTTATCATTAGACCAGAAGATTTCGTCCCCCCTGTTGGTTGAAGGAAGTCTAGTGAGGGAGACAAGCTCCTGCAGGGTCTTGGCAAGGAGGCCCAAATCAGGGGATAGGGGGCAGCAAAGAGCCAAGTCATTCCATTTCCTAGCACCATGAGGACCGAGGAGGCAATCACTAATATAAATACCAAAAAATTGTTGAGCCAATCTCTTAAGATTCTTAAATTTAGAGCTTTCCAAGGGAGTCTCAAGTAACCAAGGGTCCTCCCATAATTTGATTTTATTACCAATACCAATCTTCCATTTTATCTCATTCCTCAGAAGACCCTACAGACTGCAAATACACCTCCAAACCAAGGACCCCGAAGGGTGAACCTCCAAGAGGCAGTCAATCAAATGTTTGTTTTGAAGGTACTTAGCATTCATAATCTTACACCAATCCTTCCTATCCTTCAAATGGCCCCAGCCCACTTTGTCCATTAAAGCTTTATTGGTATTAGCAACAGTCCTAATCCCAAGCCCACCACAACTTTTAGGCTGACATACCTTGTCCCATTTAACTAGAGCAAATTTATTTTTTTCCTCTGTCCCCAATCAGAGGAAAATCCTTTGAATTTTCTCAAATTTCTTAGCAATATATCTAGGAATCTTGAAAATGGAGAGGAAATAGACAGGGATACCTTGAAGAATGGCAAACGGGAGCTATAATTTACCAACATGGTTGAGCAAGGAGCCTTTCTAGCTAGCCATTTTTCTTTGGATACTTTCCAGTATAGAATTCCAAAAGTCAACAGTGACTTCCTTGACAGTAAGGGGTAAACCAAGATAAAACAAAGAAAGAGAACCACTCAAACAACCCAGAACAATAGTCACCTGAGCTTGCAGGTTAGGAGTGTTGTTAAAAAATTAAATCATGCTTTTGTTATAGTTAATGCATTGCCCAGAAGAAGCAGCATAGTTGTTGAGACAATTTTTCCATTTCCTTACTTCAATCACCGAGGCTTTCCCGAAAAGAAAAGTATCATCCACAAATTGTTGAATCACAGTTAGCTCTAATGAAGAGGCAGCCTTAATTCCCTTAATGGACCCTTTTGATAACATATGAGAGAAATTATTGCTCGGGACATCCACAATCATGATAAACAAATATGGTGAAAGGGGGTCTCCCTGTCTGATAACTCTCCCAGCAAAGAAAAACCCAAAGGGAAACCCATTTTCCAGAACAGAGTGCTTAACCATTGTTACACATTCCAGTATTAGATTGATCACAAATTGGTCAAAACCAAACTTAGCTAGGAATTTTGGGACAAAATCCCAAATCACCTTATCATAGGCTTTTGAAATATCTAATTTAAGGGCCATACCAAGATAGTTGCATCTATCCATGGAATGGAGTAATTCATGTGTGGTTATGGTAGCATCAAGGATATGATGACTAGGAACAAACCCTTTTTGAGTGGGGTTGATAATTTTGTCAAGAAGAGGTTTGATGTGGTTCACCAGAATTTTAGACAGGATTTTATAAAAAGTATTACACAGGCTGATGGGGCAAAAATCAACCATAGATTGAGGATCAACAAACTTGGGAATTAAAGCTATGAAGGTGTGATTCAATTGCTTAAGAATCTTACCAGATTTGAAAAAATCACGAGCAGCTAAGACAAGGTCCTCACCAAAAATCTCCCAAAAGATCTGAAAGAAGGCCAAAGGGAAACCATCAGGGCCAGGAGCTTTGTAAGCCCCCATACTAAAAGTAGCCAACTTGACCTCCTCATGACTGATAGCACTGAGGATCCCAAGATTATCATTTTGGGATATAATAGTCAAGAGAGGGTCAAGTAGCAAACTATCAAGAGCCAAATTAGGAGCCTCAGTAGGAGCTGCATAAGCCATTTGAAAGTAATCTGCAGCCACCAGACCGATCAGGGAGGGTGAATTGACAACCTTCCCCCGAGAATTGTTCAATTTAGTTATTTGATTCCTTTTCTTATGTTTAATAGCAGAAACATGAAAGAAAGAGGTGTTCCTATCACCTTCTTTTAGCCATTGGACCCTGGATTTCTACTTCCAGAAAATCTCTTATTTCCTTAGAATTTCTTCCCACTCCCTTCGGCTCTCTTTTTCCTAGTTGCAAGTAGGAAGACTTACATCCCCCTCCTCCATTTTCTTTTGAATCAATTTCAATTTATCCCCAACAATTTTTTTTCTAGAAAACATCCCCAAAAACCCTTTTGTTCCAGCCTTTTACCATACATTTGATATGTTTGAGTTTAAAAAAGATCCTAAACATGGGGGAACCACGAACAGGAATATTCCATCATTCAACAACTTTGTTTTTGAAATCAGAGTGGGAATTCCACATTATCTCAAACCGGAAAGGAAAAGAACCGATAGCAAATTGGTTGCGCGAGGTCAGCAGCAGCAGATTATGATCAGAAATCATCTTGGGCACAGCCCAGAGAGTGGCACTAAGAAGGCCAGTCCAGTTACTAGAACAAAAGAATCTATGTAGTCTAACTTGAATCAAGTCCTCCTCCAGACACTTGTTGATCCAAGTAAAAGTTTGGCCCATTAAGTCTACGTCAATTAGGCCAGTAGAACTTAGAAAGTTTTCTAGATCAGCCATGTTGTCAGAATAATCCACCAGACCACCGCTTTTCTCTGAAGAAAATAAGGGGGAGTTGAAATCCCTAGCCACTAACCACCGATAATCACTATTGTTTTTAACCCAGTCAAAAAGAGCCTTCTGCAAAGCATACCTAGCATTCCTCTAGTTGGGAGCATAAACATTGATAAGCAACCAAGAGCCACCCGGGTAGGTAAAAGAAACACCAACACTACTTCGGCAGCAGAATAGTTCAAAGCCATTAAATCTAGAAGGGTTCCAAAGCACAGCACGACCACCCGACGTGCCTTTAGCATCACTATAGGGGTAAGTGGCCCCTGGCCATATATACTTAGCAACATTATCAAAATTATATTTTTTCATCTTGGTTTCTTGTAAAAGTAACACGCCAACCTTATGTTCTAAAACATAGTTTTTTAGAGCAAGTTGCTTATGAAATTTGTTCATCCCTTGTACATTCCATGACATGACCTTCATTTTTACCTTTCTTGGAGGACATTTCCAATGCCCTCTGTTTACCAATGGCTATCTCATTTGTGGTTTCTCTTAACCTCATAATTCTTTAACTGGGTCTTCGAGGCTTGCAATCACCACCCACATCCACCTTTTTCTTCCTCCCTCTTTTCTTTGGGGTTACCCAGTTATCCTCTTCAGTAACATTCTCCATATTTGAATCCTTAGAGTTGAAAGTTGTCACATCAATAACTCTAGTACCCATTTCCTCCCAGATTTCACCCTCTTCCCCCATATTCTCACTAGTCTCCACTAAGTCCACCTCCAGTAGGGAACCACCAGAAAGCTCATCACCCCCAAGAGCTAGGCTAGAGAATATATTTTCTATATCCAGCACCTTATCACATGCCAAATGCTCAGTCAAGGAAAGATTAGCAAGGCTTGCAGTTGGATCAACACTAGTCACCAACCCATGAAGAGGAACCTCAGAGTTAGGGGGTTCAACCAAGTCTATCAAGGTAGATTTTTCCAAATCACCAATAATTAGAACATCAATTTTTGGAGGAGAGTTAGCAATAGCAGCAGAGTCTCTCAGGTTAGGCTCCTTATTAAAGGAGGACTTACAGTCAGAGATAAGGTGACCAGGTTTGGCACACTTTTGACAGTAGACCACATCATTTTCATAGCACACAGGTTGGACCCATGTACCAGACTTAGAGCAAAGCTTAACAGAGTTAGGAAGTGTCCTATTCACACTAATGTTCACACAAAAGCGGGAAAACACTAACCTGGATTTAGATCTGGTGATGGATTCAGAAATAATGAAGTGTCCCAAGGAATCACCAATGCTTTTGAAGATTGATTCATCACAGTATTCCAAGGGTAACCCAGGCAAGCGTACCCAAACCAAAGCCGACTTATTTAGATCCACAGTAGGGTCAAACCTCGACTTCCAGCGACATAAAGCCAAACTGTGTTTTCCATAAACCCAAGGACCAGAAGAGAGAACCATAACTAGATCTTCTGAGGTTGTACACTTGAAAAGGAAGAAACCACCTAACATAGCACAGATGTCCACACTTCCCTTGAGGTACCATTTAGCAGTAGCCCATCTTCGAACCATATCTACAGTGGGATGAAAGGAGAGAAAATGACCCACAACAGCGTTCTCCATGGAGGAAAGAATCTTATCACTAACCGTATCAGAGATAGTGAAATTTTTTCCCGAAGCAATAACTTCCTCCTCAAAAGGAGGTGGAGCGTTTGAGCTCTATTTACCATTGGTCAGAACATTTTTCCAACCTTTTCTTTCTAGAAGAATCTCGACCATTGGCACTTCAACTGAAGACACGGGTGGCACCAAAAGATCTGCAACCAAAGGACCAAACCCTTCAAGAGTGGTTCCCGAGGGACACGAGTCTGCAAGAGACAAGATGAGGCTCGAGTCAGGGGGAGACAGAGGGGGACCATGGGGTACCCCTAGGGCAGAATCCACCATGCGTGCAAGTTGTTCAAACATGGACAGAGGAGAGAGGAATGGGAAAAATTGTATTTTACATATAGGATGTTGTTATGTAAATGCTTAATACATAAATTTTTCAACAATGTTTAATTTTATTTGAATAAATTTTCTAATGTGTATTATAGGGTATTTAAGTTATAGAAATAATCAAATAAGAATTTTAGAAAAAAAATATCAAATACTCATCTTAACCCACTTGATTAATCAATTGTTGAGGTTATAACATTGTTGCCCCTATGCCAAATAATAAATTGTTTTAAAGTAGTTTCACATATTTGATCATAAAAACTGATAAACATGATATTGAAATATATAATTTAATATTTTTTTCAATTATTAATCTCAAAAAAACATATTCAAAAATGTATTAACTCATATCCCAATTATGATTTATTAAGAAAACATTGACATCCTTATCCACAATAAAAATTTGTCATAAAACGGTCTTACATAATTGATCACACAAAATGATAGAAAAAGAATTAGAAAATAAAATATGAAGGGTTTTTGAAAATCAAAGATGTTTAGGGCATATCCAAAAATCAGATTAACCTAGAAAACCAAAAAAGTGTTATGATTAAAACATTACTCTCGTCTGCTTTAAAACTAAAACAACAAATTGAAAAATAAATTGAGTAGAATAAAGTTAGAATTTCATGAAATCACAATAAGACAAGAGAGTTGAAATATGTTTCTTTCATCTTCTTCCTCTTGTTAGTTCCTACAACATAAATTTTACAAAATGCTTTCTCTTACAAACAATAATCAAATGGAGGAAACCAAGAAAAAACATTACATGTGAAAAATAATCTTCAAGGAGAAAATGAAAAATAGTTGAGGACACTCATATTTAAGGTATCATAAGTTAGTTTAAAATTATTTTTTAGTTATTTATTAATTACTTAGTTAATTAGTGTTTATATATAATATTTTTATGTTTTTGAACTTGTTTCCTTTAGTTTTATAATTCATCTCTCCTTAAAAGTTAACTCAAGAATACTTAATAAATTTTATAAATCACACATAAACATTGAGTCTTAATGTTCAACTTTCGAATTTAACAAGTAATGTGATGGTCAGATATATAAAATGAAGTATGAGATATTAGGATCACTGTGTTGATGTTTTCTTCTCGAGTTATGAAACTAAACATTGTACATAAATAATTAAATAATTAGACATACTTAGATTTATTATTAGTTAGGTATTTTAATTTTGGAGAATTTTTATATGTAAATCAAAAAGAAATTTGGATAGTAATTAATTGTTCAATTTGTTTTTGAATTAACATGAGTTATAAAAATGGTTGTTCAATTACTTCATTCCTTTAGTCTTAGTGATAGAACGCTAGTTGTACTCTATGTTAAAACGTAAAATAACTTCATGAACATATTTATCTCCTTTAATATTTCTTTCTTTTAGACTAAATAGTTTCCCTTAGTTAGATGTAATGTTAAAGTTAACCCTAGACTAGTTTGTCACCATTCCACTCTCATTCATTGTACAATTTAATGCTTATGATGGAATTGTTAACTTGATTCCATCACAAGTATGAAAAACATATTTTCTTGTTATGTCTTGGTGGAATGAAAAATAAAGTATAGAACATATATATTGTTCAAACTAAATCATAGAATTAGTACAACTTTTTACATATATACATGTATAAGTGAGATTAATGGAAATTAAAAGACTATCAATTAAAATTTAAGTTATGGATTAAATAGTGATTTATCCCCTCATAATTTAATAGACACATCTAACATTTTAAAATTGTTAAATAATATTGACATTCAGAAGAGAATAATCTATAGTAATATAGTTGTTCAAGATTATGGATCAAATTGAATAATTTATTTGTTGTTAATACATGAATTCTCAGTGTCACCTATAAAATTAATAGTATAGTTTAATCTTGATTTAAATTGTCTTTACGTATACTCATGAATGTAATTATTTCCTTAGATCCCTTGTGATTAAGAACATCTTAGTTATTAACTTAGTAAATACTAAATTATTAATTGAATATGTGTAGGTTGAAATTAACCACTGTTGTTTAAATCTAAAATAATCATAGTGAAAGATCAAATTAAAAAATATATAAGTTATTCAAATCAAAAAGATAAATTAACGTGTAATATTGTGATTATGAATTATAACTCTAGATTTGTTGTTTGCTCCCTAGAATTTAATTGCCTTTAATTAAAGATTGTTCCATATAAGCATAATTCTTTATATGTCTCATTTAGTCATCTAGATTAAATAATTGTCTTCATAGATGAAGACAAAATTTGAGTTATCCTTAGTCTTAATTATATCCATCATTGTCTCACACTGTGTGCAGAGTGCATAGGAGGCATTGCAAACCTAATGCCTACCTGATGAAGGTATTTGGGATTGTAAAAGTGCTTGGCCAACTATCTAATGAATAGAAAATTCATACAAGAATCTTATGATAAGGAGAATATATTCCAAGAAACCATTCCTTCTCTATATTAGGAAAATAAAGAGTTTAATTCACTAGAATAAATCACAAAAGAAGTCTTGGAGTATAGCCAACAATAACCAAGAAGAAATATTGATTAGTTGGTAATTATGGGAGTTTAATTGAACTTAAAGAGAATAATTTTTTTTTTTAAAAAGGAAAATACAAGGATGAATTCCCTATGGAGAAAAATTAAGAAGAACAATAAAAGGAGGTATTCAAAGGAAAGAAGGTTGTAGCTATTCAAGTAACCCAAAAAATATAAAATGAAAACATATAAGTTGAAGAAGAGGATGTAGAGGAAGTTTTCCCACTAAAATAGAAGAAAACGGTGAAGATCTACATTTAACCAACTTATCCATAGGCCTACTCCTTGTGTTAGGATTTAGGCAGATTGAAGCAATAAACATTAGCAATTATATGCAGATTAAATAACCCAAAAATAATAATGAAGAATAACACAAAAGAGATCAACATAGAAATTTAATGTGGTTCACCCAATATGGGCTACATCCATATAAACTCATCCACCCAATGATTTTATTATCTAGTGCAAAACAGATTACAATCTCGCGAATTACACACACCTCAATTTACATCCCAACCACTTATAACAAGCTTTTTGGAAGCTTCCAAAATTAGGGTTTTACAAAATCATTTTATTTGACATTTTAGTGGGAAAACCTTGACATGTGGGGAAAAAAAATTGGGGGTTGCGCCCCTGAACCCCCATTGTCGGGGGCTGCCGCCCCTGAACCCCTGCTCAAGGCGCAGCCTAGCCTCGAACCCTAGTGAGGATACGTTACGAGTGTATAGTATTTGCATGATCAGTTTCCACATATCAACACTAGGGAACCACTAATAAATAATTTTCCTTAGTGCCATTATAGTAGTTTCTTCCCTAAGTAATCCCTATAACCATTGAAGTGAGGGTACATGTAATACAAGGCCCTTCCCTTAGCCTAATATAGTCACTCTTCCCTTCTTACATATAAATTCTTTTAGGCTTTAATTATTTATCCTCCCACTTTCTCAACCACTCCAATACCTCCTATTCCTTCCCTCAAACCCCTAAATAAAGTGACTACTACAATCAATGTTACTCCTCCCTCACCCAGGTCCATTCATTCCTCTCATCTTAGCTATCCTCCCTCATTATCCAACATTAATAAATATATTGAAGAAATTGAGAAGTACCAAGATAAGGAGTAAGCTCAAGAGAGTTAGGAAACTATTCATCATAGAACCAGGATACCAACATGTAATATTTGGTCAATATGGTACTTGCTAAAATAAATAAAAGTAAATCAATAAGACAAAATTTCTAGTCCAAAGTATAGCTATAAATAAGGAGTGCTTGATATCAATAATACGGAGGAGGAAGATCAAGTTAATAAGGAATAAGAGATGTGGGATGATTCTAAAAAATAGGAAGTAATAAGAAAGTCTTCCCAATTCGATATCCAAGATACACTAGTAGACTAGCCACTAACTAAATATGAGCTAATTGAAGGAGATAACATCCTAGACAAAATGGAGAAGGTAAAAGAATAATAGGAAGATATACCTCACTAAATCTAGAACAAGCATCCTCTTCTCCTTCACAATAGATAGTAGATCTACATTTACTTACTTAGTTCCCACTTAATTAGATTTCAAAATACAAAGAAGGAAAACAAGTGGTGAATCCTAAATCAAAGGACGTATATATATAATTATTGCTATAAAAGAAGAAACCCTAAACTTTATCTTACATTATAACTAATGTATTTGGAGGAAGGATTGTTGAGATTTCTACACTCATAGTTGATAAGGATGATAAATACCTAACAATAGTTGATTACAAAAATAATACTATCAACCTTGGTGAATAAAAAATAGAGCAAGAGATATAGGGTACGTAGAGTGCACAACATCTAATATTGTACCAAGGATGGATAATTAATTGAAGAGAAAGAAAGATATTAAAGAATAAGTGGTAGAATTGACTACTTGTATCAAGTAGCTAGTTACCCCTCTTCAAGAGAGATGGATCCATTAATCCTCGAGTCATACTCTCCTAGAAAGAGGCCTATTCTTTGGGTAAAATTAAATGTGTGTCTAGGGATGTAGAAAGATGGATGGAATAATTGTATGACCAAAATCTAAGGTACTTGATGAGGTTTTACATTCCAAGATAAAATTTAAATTTTTAGGTAATAAAATCAATGGTTTGATAGATAAATGTCATGAAGATTTGGGTACCAATATCTAAAGTTAAATTCTTGTGCCAAATGAACTCTCAACTCCTCATTAAGGAGAATATTATTGATAATAAACATGTCAACCAACCTCCTCTTTGGTTAATATAATAATATTTAGAAATGAATTGGTTGAAAAGAATCCATCATATATGAATGATGCAAGGAAGGAGATTATTGATATACAAATTGGCATCCAAATATTATTAGAATATTTAACAAGTCAATATATTTATCATGATAATGAGATCAAGGCCACTAATTCTTTAAATATTTATTTGAATCACATCCTCACTAAGGAATTGGAACAACCTTACACTTTTAACTTATACTCATTAGATAAAATTATGAAGTTAGAAACAATAATTAGGGTCATTAGAAGAATGCACCCAACAAAATAATCAAGTATAACTCATTAATCACTACATATGAGACCTTAAAATTCATGTATTTATGTGTCAATGTGTCAAATATCACTATGGTAAATCCTACTCTTTTGTCACTCATGGATTCTAGGAAGAGAAAGATTACAAGTCCTTCCAATTGTGGAAGATATTTTAAATGAATAAGAAGTGATGTGAATAATTGATTTTAAAATTATATATTTCATATTTTGAATTATAATTTCTTTTAAATATGAGTGTCAATTTCCTAAGAAATTGTACAAATAATATATTTCCTTGAAAAATATTTTGGAAATTGTGCCCCTTATTTAGTGTAAGATTTAAGTTTGGTGTAAATAGATGGATTAGATTATCTTGCCACCCAAATTTCATAAAAAATTAATTCCTTCTAAATTTGAAGCATTGGATTTAGATTTGTCCTAGCCATCAAATCTTGTATTAAGAATGTTTCCTTCATCTATTAAAGTACATTATTCTTCCTTGTTAGAGGTTGAAATTTTTTGAGACTAGAATGAATTCTAAATAAATGTTTTTACAAAAATAAACTCATTCATGGTTCCCAAACAAGTTGGTTTAATCTTATACTTTTTAAGATTGTTTAAAATAAATATTTGATTGATTTGGTGTGTTTATATCACTAGTAGTTTGTTGATGATATATTTATTTACATGTCTAAGAAATTTCTTACTCATATTATGTAGTATCTTTTTAATCTATGTCATTCATTGGATGTTAAAGAGTAACTTCCTAATTTGAAGAGCATATATTAAAAATTGCACTATTCTTTGTCAAGCTTTTCTTTGGCCTAATAAAGGAAAATAGTTATTTTTAAATATATGTATTCATACATCATGACATGAAATTAGAAATTAAAAACCTGCATTTTTATAAAACCCTCTTCCTTTCCCCTTTATATTTTGATATTTCTATATACAATTGATTAGTTTAGGTAAAACTAAACATTAGGTGGTAGTAAAGTTGTTTCCAATTATATAATTTTTAGATTTAAAGTTAAAGAAACACTACCTTTGAGTTAGGGCATAATAAAATTTAAAAATATTTTAGATCTAACCCATCCCATTAGATTCTAGTAGAAAAATATTTTGCAAGCTCATTTATTGGAACAATAATTTAATCTACACTATGTTTTTCTCCACAAAAAAAAAAATTGTTACAAAGAAATTGGACTAGTTGATTTCTTTTCCAATACACCAATTTCCTTTCAAGATAATTGAGATACCTAGCATTCCATCTAAGTTGAGAATTGTGTCAAAACATCCATCAATAATTTCCCTATTTAGATATAAAAATTGATAAAGAGTTTATATATAAGGCTTCATAGCTTATCAATCTAGTGTTGAGGTCCTCCCAAGGCCTGACATACCCAATAACATTCATGTTATGCAACTTGTTCCCCAAAGTGAAAATAAAGTTAGGAAAGCATTAAAATGAGATAGAAAAATAAAAGATAATAAGATTATTTGGTTAAAATGGAGATTAATGAAGAGTATTTATGAAAACCCTTTTAAAAGAGAGGAATAATTATATTTATTAAATAATAACCTAGGCATCCTTTGTGAAAGGGTGTAATGGTTTGAAAACCAACCCTTAAGGCTTATATACAACTTTTATGTGAAACTTGGAAGGGGTGTGGAGATCACTCAAGGAAGAAGAAGGTGGTTTGGCTAGTTATGGCACTAGAGAAGGGGGCACACAGAGTGTGTCAAACTTAAGGTGTAGAGTACACTCAAGATTGTCCTGGATAGGGTTTTGATGCATTTGCATGGTTTGTAGGCACAATCTATGTATTTACATAGGTTCTCCAGAGTGCAATAGTTATGAGGGCCAAGACCATTGAAATCTTCCTAGGGTGAGTGTGACCTTTCCATATGATTTATTTCAAATAAGTAATGAACTTGTTAAAAGATATTTCAATTATAAATGAGATGTAATTTGAATCAATTAAATTATTTTAAGATATTATTTGTTTATATTTTTATCATAATTAGATTGTTGTATGCTAGTGTATATATTAAATTTGTTAATATTAATGTGCTTAAGTCTTAAGTTAGTTATTATTGATAAATTAATTTTCATTATATATCTTATAATATTTAAACTTAAATAATAACACTAATAAATTTGTTTCCATATAAAATTAACTTTAATATATTAAACTATCCAATTTTATACTTGAGGAAAGTAGCATGACAATTTGGCATTAGAGCCTAGTTAAGATTCAAAATTGCATATTCAAGATAGTACCATGTTAACTACTCAATGAATAATATGTGTAGCATTGTAAATTGCCACCCTTGACAATTTTACACTATGTTTTGCTCCCCTTTAAGTTATTGAACCTAATTGAATACCTAATTTTCTAAATTATGCATTATGTGGTGTCTTTTAACATTTACCAACGAATTGCAAGTGGAAAACCTAAGAATTTATCTAATATTTTTCCCCTAGCTTTTTAGATCCTAAGAAAGTGGGTATGGACAAGGGTTCCCTTGTCCTCTTAATCTGGCCCCAAATTTACAAAGGTCAAAGGTGGCATTTCACTTAATATTTTGCTCCTGAAATTGTGTATCTTGCAAAATAGGGCTAGGACAGTGGGGCCCTAAGCACCTATGTCCTCCTATTTTGGCTCCAAACCTAAATATTCCAAAGGAAACATTTTATTATTTGAACTTCAAATGTCTAAATTCACCCATCGATATGTAGTTTTCAATAAATTAGATTAAATGCTTATAAATACATAGCTATTGCATCATTTGAAAACTAAGGAAAAGAATTGGAAATTATTGAAGAAATTTTTGATAAGAGCATTACCAAGCAAGTCAAGAGTAGCTATTAGAGGATTTATTGCAACAATTCAAGATCCAAGCATCATGTCAAAGTGTATGTGAGTTTTTTCATTTTTATGTTTTCATAGAGTGAAGACTGATCCTTGTAGGTCTCAAAGCAATTCAATGAATTCAAGAAATTCAAGCAAGAAAGATCCAACCCTTGAGGAGATGTGTATGAATTTAGTCCTTCAAGGAAGCCATTAAAGGGTGGATAGTTGTGACATTTTGTGGATTCATCATTTCTTCCTATCATTTATCCATTTGTCATTGACATTATCATTGTGGAAGTGGAAACACTAACACAGGGTTTGACCAAGGCAAGCCCCTAAATGGAAAAACCTTTCTTCTCTCTTTGAAAGTGTAGGTTTTAGGTCTAAAGAGGATTGAAGGAAGTTTGAAGATCTAAATTATTCATTGTTGCAATCAAAACCCTACACCTTGACAACTCATGAAAACTCACTTACAGAATTATCTGATAGTGTGACAAGTAGGAAATGGAAGCTCATATTTGACACCAAAGGACTATGAAAATATATTTGAATTACACCTATAGGGATAGTGGCACCTGAGGCACCTATTTCCTCTACTTTTAGGCTCAAACTTGTAGGACAGGTGCATAGAACCCTGCCTTACTCAAATCCGTTGTCAAAATTTGTTGTTACAGTTTGTCTGTTGTCAAAATCTTGCATTTTCAATCAAAGGAACATAGTTTAAGTAGATTAATTAAGGAAATTCATTTCTAATCAATTCCAAGGATCTAAACCTAATCATATCTAGGTCTGATTGAATCACCTTCATGGTTGAAATTCAATCTAATCACCTTGTTGATTTGCATCCCAATGTTCTCTTAAAATAGGATTTATGTTAGTGTTTTATTCATTAGACCTCTAGGATCCCTTTTCAACAAAACAATATGATAATTAACAAATGTATAGTTAAGAAAAAATATGTTTAATATTATAAAATTCTCACTAGAACCATCCTTAATAAAATGCAATGTTTATAAAATCTATTTACCAAACAAGTTCAAAATTTAGTATGTATATTATACCAAAAACACACACATATAATACAATTATTAAAAAATACAATGAGAATTGTGGTGTATGAATAATATGGAGGGTTTAGGTTCTATATGTGAATTAAATGATGTATAATAATATATATCTTTATGAAGTGCAAGGTTGTGCCTCTTCATGAACACACTTATAAAAATGGATTTTAGGTATATTACTCACATCTCTCTCACATGTATTGTTCATGTTATATTCTTCTTTTCCCACCGACGTCCTCATATCCCTCCATAAATTTGAGAAAATATACATGAAATGAACCAACTCTAGTATTTAGTGATATTCAAGATGAAAGGAAAAGTATCGACTTTGAACTATTCTCTTATATGTAATATCTTATATGTTGTATCTCACATGTGCTTGAGCATTTTCTATAGTGTAGTGGAGAGCATTTCTACCTACTTTACCCTAGGTCCTAAGTCCTTGCATGCTATTTTTCCCTTGCCCTATTTTCTCAACACTAATATTTGATCTAATAAATTATATGTGGGACCCTTATGTGTTATGGTTGTCAAACATTCTTGAAATTTTATTAAGTATTTTTTTATGCCTATAGTCCTAATTTTTATGGGTTATGGGATTTCATGTGGAATCAAGACCTATACATTAGGTCTTAGGGTTTTAATTTCCCCTGAAGCTTGACTGCCACCCCTCATAGCCTTCCTTGGTCTTATCAGGCCTCGACTTGTGGATACTAAAGGACTCAATCTTGAGATCCCAAGTCCTTGTGAGGACCTAATCCTCAAAGTTTATTGTCTAAAAGTTATACAACTCTTTGAAACCTCAAAACCCCCTTTATGTACCTTCCCTAGGTCATGGAACCTCATAAATACATTGAACCTTCATGTTGGAAAAACAAGGATAGAAAATTGAGAGGGGGGCATGAATCAGTTGTCTCAAAATATTTAAACTTCTTCTAACTTTACTTAACTTGATCTCATATTTGATGAAAGATTAATAAACCATAAACAATTAGCACATCAAAGAGACAGAGAACACCAAGATTTTTTGCGTGGAGACCCTATTAGAGGGAAAACCATGGTGGATGTTAGTCCACAATATTATACCCTATTAAAATTATAATGAGAAATAAGAGGAATGCACATGCATTCAGGCACACAGCCTAGAGCTCACTGCTCAAATACAAAAGAGGACTCACTATCCAAAAGGAGTTTGGATTAAGACCATCCAAAATTTGAACTGAGAAAATAGCTTCTACACAAGCCTGATTATAGTTCCAGTTAAGCACAGAAAAACCTTCTTCACTCTTCACTCAACTTCTTCACACTTCGCTCAATCTTCTTCACACTTCACTCAATCTTCTTCACACGCTGCTTTGCAAATGATATTCACACATACACACATAGGAGCACACTGAGCACTTTGAGCATACATTACACTGATTAAACAATCACTCTTATATATCCGCAACATGAGATTACACCAACAACTTAGTTGACCAAGGATATAAAACATATTTTCAATGTCGGCCCAAATTTACAAATAAATTTGCAATGTGAATCCACCAAGGTCAGCCACAACATATTGGAGACCCAAATTTACAATTCCAACACAAAAAGACTTCAATTAATTTCACCTTGAAGATCCACAACACACTACCATCAACATGTCGGCCAAGAACATGAAAAATGGAACATACAAAGAAAAATAATTGACCACAAGCACACCAATCAATGTGGATGTACCACAAAGTTAGAGCATGATCTAGAAGCATCCAACATCAATAAGAACTAACAGAGAAACATATGTAGCAACAGAAACACATAAACTTCAATCAGGAATACTGACATAACCCACATAAATATTGTCAGAGCACATATGTTCACAACATGATCAAATCTTTACGCGGACCTCTAAAACTTCTGGTGGATGAACTAGATACACTCAGTAGAAAATTCTTTAAACCATAGGAACTGATCTTCAACGTATAGAACAAGAAACCTTCATGACCTTCACAGTTCCACTGGGAACCTGGAACACTTCTGACAATTTTCTCCATATCCTCAACATATACAGCCTTCAATACACCAAATGCTAATAGTGTTGACATCAATGACAACCACATATTAGCAACACATCCACATCATCCAACAATCTCCCCCTTTGGCATTGATGGCAACACATGATGTGAAAAACACCATCAACCCAACTCTCAATCAGCATTTACTCCTCCTTAGATTCTAACTCTTCTTCCTTGACTTCTTCTGCAAGATCTTCTCCCCACAAGATTCTTTACTCTAGATAAGCAGCATTTTTTCACATTACTCTTCTCCCCCTTTGACATCAATGGAAAATATAAGCATTATCTTTCCACATACAAGCTTTGAACCACATATATGTACATCTGACTACTCCCCCTAAGTAGCAGCCATGGAAAACATCAATCTGGATTAGAATATGATCATGAAAAGCATGGATTGATGCAAATTAATGCATCCTTAGTTCATATCAAGAGGGGTAATCACCCCTATCATCCCTCTGAGATACTCAAAAGTATCCTTTGGCAATGGCTTAGTGAAAATATCTGCAATCTGCTCTTTGGTAGGCACATACTCCAGTATGACTTCTTTCTCACTTACTTTCTCCCTCAGAAAGTGAAACTTGATTGATATATGCTTGGTCTTAGAGTGTAGCACTGGATTCTTAGAAATGTTAATAGCACTTGAGTTATCATAGTATATGGAAATAGGTTCATCATATACTACTCTGATATCTTTCAACATTTGTTTCATCCACATCACTTGAGTACAGTTATTGGAAGCAACAATATATTCTGCTTCAGCAATAGATAGAGAAATGGAATTTTTCTTTTTGCTCAACCAAGACACCAGCTTCTTCCGTAGGAAGAAGGCACCACCACTAGTACTCTTCCTGTCATCTACATCTCCTACCCAATCCACATTAGTATATGTATTCAAAGTAAGATCATCATCCTTAGAATACCAAAGTCCAAAATCAATTGTTCCTTTTAGATATCTAAAGATTCTCTTTATAGTAGTCACATGAGACTCTTTTGGATCAGCCTAAAATCTAGCAGCCATACACACAACATTCATAATGTATGGTCTGGTCTATGTTAAGTAGAGAAATCCACCAATCATAGATTTGTACCTTGTTTGATTTTCCTTAGGAGAATCATCATTTTGTGTTAACTTGCATCTAGTTACCATGGGAGTACCAATAGGCTTTGAATCATCCATGTCAAACTTCTTCAATAGCTCTCTCACATATTTGGACTAGGATATGAAGATCCCCTTGTCTAATTGAGTAACTTGCAATCCCAAAAATAACTTCATCCCTCCAATCATACTCATTTCAAATTCATTCTTTATTTCATCAGCAAACTTCATACATAGATTATCATCTCTTCCAAAAAATAATGTCATCAACAAACACCTCAATAATCAACTCTTTATCATGATCCAATTTGAAATACAAATTGTTGTCAGCAGTACCTTTATTGAATCCAAGCTTCAGTAAGTATTTGTCCAGTCTAGCATACCAAGCTCTGGGGGCTCGCTTGAGTCCATAGAGAGATTTCTTCAATCGACAAACCATGTTTTCCTCATCACTTAGTTGAAATCCATCTAGTTTTTCAATGTATACTTCTTCTAGCTCACCATTTAGAAAAGAAAACTTCACATCCATTTGATAGAATTTATAGTTCTTATATGTAGCATAAGCAAGAAATAATCTTACAACTTCAATTCTAGCAATAGGGGAAAAAGTTTCTTCAAAATCAATACCTTCCATTTGTGAATACCCTTTACATACCAGTCTTGCTTTGTTTCTGACTACTTCACCTTGTTCATTTAGCTTATTCTGAAAGACCCATTTAGTACCAATTACATTTTTATCTTTAGGTCTAGGAACAAGTACCCATGTATTATTGTTTTCAACCTACATTAATTCTTCCTTCATAGCTTCCATCTAGTGTTCATCATTACAAGCTTCATTGACATCTTTAGGTTCAATCTTAGATATCAGGCAATACTCTTCTACAATCCTTCTTCTAGTTTTCACACCTTTATTCTTGCCACCTATAATTTGATTTTTAGAATGATTTAGCTTTACATACCTTGGAGTTTTAGGATTGTCTTGAACTTCCGATTCTTCTATTCTTTCTTCTCCACTTACACTTGTCTCTGCTTCCTGACTATCCTGACTAACCGGAACAAACGGAACATATGGAACATATGGCATAGTTTGAAGTTGATTTTGTGTCTGAACATTCTTCCCTTTCTTTGTATTATTTTCATTTGAATCATATCCACAATATCTGGATGATTTAGTAGAATCCTCATCAACTCTGACATTTGCACTCTCAACCATTTTTCTCAGTCTTCTTTTGTAGCACCGATAGGCCTTGCTTCTAGTGGAGTAACCTAGAAACATTCCTTCATCGCTTCTTGCATCAAAATTTTCTATATCATCATCTCTCTTGATGTAGCATTTGCTTCCAAAGATCTTGAAATATCTAACAGTAGGCTTATAACCAAACCATAGTTCAAAAGGAGTCTTACCAGAATTACCATTAACATTTACCCAGTTCAAAGTATACACAGCAGTGGTTACAACTTCACTCCAATAGATGTGAGGCACATTTTCTTCAATCACCATTGTTCTAGCAGCATCCAGTATTGTTTTGTTCTTCCTCTCTGCAACTCCATTCTGTTGAGGGGTTCGAGGAGCAGATAACTATCTTTTGATTCCATGCTCTTCACAAAAGGAATTAAACTCCTTGGAGGTGAACTCACCACCTTTTTCTGACCTTAAGCATTTTATTTTAAGACCTTTCTCATTTTCTGCCATAGCTTTGAAACTTTTGAACTTTTCTAATGCTTCACATTTTTCTCTTAAGAAAGAAACCCATATCATTCTAGAGTAATCATCAATAATCAACATAAAGTACCTTTCACCATGGAGAATTTTGACTCTAGAGAGACCACATAGATCAGTATGCACAAGCTCCAGTAATCCATTTAAATGATGTTGTTTACTCTGAAAAGAAACTCTAGTATGTTTTCTCATCTGACAATCCTTGCAAATTGTGCTAGCAGGCTTCACTAACTTAGGTAGATCTCTTACTGCTTGAGTGGAACTTATTTTGACTATGTTATCAAAATTCACATGACACAGCCTTCTATGCCATAACCATCTTTCATCTACTTGAGCAATTAAACAAATTTCACTAGCAGCATTCAAGTGAAAAATGTTACCTCTTGTCTGTTTACCTGAAGCAATTATATTTCCAGAGCTTCCAAATATCTTGAATCTTTCATATTTGAACTGAAGATCATAACCCTTGTCCACCATCTGTCCAACACTTAACAGGTTGTGCTTTACACCTTCAACATAAAGAACATCATCAGTGTTATGCTTACCTCCAAGACAAATAGATCCTCTACCATGAATCACACAAGCATTGTTATCTCCAAATATTACAATCCCACCGTCATACTTCTCTAGACTTACAAATTTTCTTTTGTCACTAGTCATATGATGTGAGCATCCGCTGTCAATGACCCACTCATCCTTTTCTTCAATTCAGGTTGCAAGAGCTTTCTCAACTGTAGCAGATTCAGTAGCAACAAGACTATTTTCCTTGATAGCAATGAAAACCAAATCATCTTCATTTCCATTATCTTTATCAGACTCATCATCAGTCACTCCTTCTTCAGCAAAATAACATTTCTTTTGGAATCTAGATTTGTAAGGCTTAGATCAAGGAACTCTTTTAGGACACCTTGATGCAAAATGACCTATTTTACTACAAGAAAAACATTTGATAGGCATATTTCCTTTATACTTACCTTGTCCTCTACCTTCTTTCTTCACAATCAATGCTTCCAATTCTTCTAGTTCTCTTTCTTCATATTCAAGTTGTTTCATTTCTTCCTCATACTTGAATGTCTTTCTAGAAATCTCTCTCTAGATCATATCTTTGCTTGTTTCTTCCAGATACAGTAGCCTTAAATGTAGTTTCAGTCTTAGGAACATAATCACTAAATTTGCTCAACTCAAAGGCAGCAAGTTTGTCAATCAGTGTATACCTTGTCACATTCATCAATGATCTAGTTTCTTCAATAGTATGAGCCTTTTCTTTGTAGGATGGAGGCAATGATATGAGCACCTTAGCCACAATTTCTTCCTCATCTAGGATACCACCGACACATCTAATGCCCATCACTAGTTCATTTACTCTGCATAAAAGAAGAAATATTTTCATCTTCACCCATTTTCAGATTTTCATATTTACCTTTCAAACTTTGTAGCTTAGCCATCTTCACATGTACATCTCCTTCATACAAAGTTTCCAGCTTTTTCCACATCTCATGAGTTGTCTTTAGAACTAACACATTTGTCATTTTTGAATCTGTCAAAGCACTCAGCAAAGCTTCCATGGCCTGGACATTATTCTTAGCCTCTTTGAATTCATCAGGAGTGGAAGGACCACTTGCAGGAATAACATATATGTTCTTTGTAATTTTCCAGAAAGGTTCAGCAATACACTTCAAATGACACTCCATCCTAGCTTTCCACAATGAGTAGTTTGTTCCATCAAATCTAGGATTGTCCTTCTTGTATGATGCCATATCAGATCACCTCAAGCTTTTAAACTTCTTCAGAGGAACCTACTCTGATACCAATGGTTGGAAAAACAAGGACAAACAACTGAGAGGGGGGGTGAATCAGTTGTCTCAAAATATTTAAACTTCTTTTAACTTAACTTAATCTTAGATCTGATGAAAGATTAATAAACCATAAACAATTAGCACATCAGAGAGATAGAGAACACCAATATTTTTTACGTGGAAACCCTGTTAGGGGAAAAACCATGGTGGATGTTAGTTCACAATATTATACCCTATTAAAAGTATAATGAGAAATAAGGGGAATGCACATGCATTCAGGCACACTTCGTAGAGCTCACTGCTCAAATACAAAAGAGGACTCACTGTCCAAAAGGAGTTTGGATTAATACCATCCAAAATTTGAACTGAGAAAATAGCTTCTACACAAGCCTGATTACAATTCTAGTTAAGCACAAAAAAACCTTCTTCACTCTTTGCTCAACTTCTTCACACTTTGCTCAATCTTCTTCACACTTCGCTCAATCTTCTTCACACTATGTTCTACAAATGATATTCGCATATACACACATAGGATCACACCGAGCACTTTGATCATACATTACACTGATTAAACAATTGCTCTTATATATCCGCAACATGAGATTACACCAACAACTTAGTCGGCCAGGGATATAAAACATATTTTCAATGTCGGCCCAAATTTACAAAAACATTTGCAATGCAAATCCACCAAGGTTGGCCACAACATAGTGGAGACCCAAATTAACAATTCCAACACAAAAAGACTTCAATTAATTTCACCTTGAAGATCCACAATATGCTACCATCAACATGTTAGCCAGGAACATGAAAAATGGAACATACAAAGAAAAATCTTTGACTACGAGCACACCAATCAATGTGGATGTACCACAAAGATGGAGCACGATCTAGAAGCATCCAACATCAATAATAACTAACAGAGAAACATCCGCAACAATAGAAACACATAAACTTCAATCAGGAATACTGTCATAACACATCTGCTCACAGCACGATCAAATCTTCACATGGACCTCTAAAACTTCTAGTGAATGAACTAGATACACTCAATAGAATACCCTTTAAACCACAAGAACTGATCTTCAACGTATAGAACAAGACACCTTCATGACCTTCATAGTTCCACTGGGAACTTGGAACACTTCTTTTAACAATTTTCTCAATATCCTCGACATATATAGTCTTCAATACACCATATGCTAATAGTGTTGACATCAATGACAACCACATATCAGCAATACATCCACAACATCCAACACTTCAAACTTAGTCCCAAGGTTATGGGTCTACCAAAGATCTTAGAACCCAACCTATATAGTATTATTATTTTCTTTTAGCCTTGGGGTTTGTGTTGTCACATAAAACTACACCCTACTAAACATTAGCTCGACATTCTAATGACACGATAGAAATGACCTCAAGGTGTAGGACCTTCCAAGTTGAGGTTGAATTTTTGGAGAAGGCTAGCTTCCTCTTCTGATCAAAGTGTAAATGTGTTGGTCCAACCAACCACATGAAATCCTACCACTACCCTACTCTTAATAGCTCACAAGGGAAAAGGGATAGAAGGAATACATAAAAGGAAAATAGGAGGTGATACACCAAGAAAACAAGTTGTTTCTTCCTGCTTCAAGACAACACAAGATGCAAATAAAAGAGGTCAATAGGGATACATAGATCTTTTCTTTGTGATATTTCAAGGACAACATGAGGGTTAGGGTTTATAAAATGTTGCAAAGTAAAGATATTCATATAACAACAATCACAACATATGGAACACAATCATACATAAATGGAATAGCACAAAGAACTCTAAATATGAAGGTAAGAGAGTATACACATCATATTATAGCCCAGAGGAGTTAAGATAGGCCAATGTTATTAAAATAAAGGCATAAATCCAAGATTATAATAGTAGGATGTAGAGATATAGTTTCTACCACAAAAAATTGTTGTAGGATCCAAAGGAAGAACCCTTAGAATGAATACAATGCTTACCTTTATAGATAAATCATAACTCAAAATTTGTGCCTAGGAATCAAAACCAACACTTAACACCCATACCCTTGCATTAAATGTTACCTTTATGTGCATCAAGATCCCTCGTGAAATCAACGATCTAGGCATGGAACAAGTCAAAAGAGACAAAAAAAGTAATAAATGAGTATGGGCGCCACTAAATCCACTTGTTGAAGTTAGTACATTAAATGTTGTCCTCAAACCCCAAAAAATGGATTAAGTAGATGAGAAAATCATTTGAGCATTAATGGCATTGTTGTGAGAAAACATGTCATTTTGTGAAATTATCAAGCCTTCAAGCTCAAAAGAAAGACTCGGCTAAACATTAAATGGTCCAGAGCCTCGAATAAAGCATCCTCATCAAACATCCAGCATCAAGCATACCACTTGACACTTATTGGTATCGAGCATCGGGCCTACTTCATACTACATAAGGTGAAGAAATACGCCAAAATTGTTGACCCCAAAAGATTGTTTCTTGTCAGGCATTGAAGATCAGGGAGGAGACATATGCCTTTTTCATAAAGATAAGATGAGTAAGAGGTAATCTCAATTCCTAATGTCTGAAGGTAAGTCATTAGAGGTTGGGGTCAGGAGGAAGGCTTGTTCTTTATCAAAAGAAAGTAAGAAGCAAGAGAGAAAGCCGATACACGAAGGCCAAAAAATTGAAACTTAGTTGAATCTTTCGAAGGATCCATCAAGACTTTAGTGATTGGAGGGAAGGCTTATGACTTATCATAAGATAAGACAAAAGTTAGAAGAAAATATCAATCATGGAGAACTGAAAGTAGAGATCGAGGATCAGGAAAAGGTTTTCCTAAGATGAAAAGATGGCAAGAGGTAAGGAAGAAGGTTGATCCTCAAAGTTCAAAAATTCAAGACTTAGGCAAACATTGAAAGACCTAATCGAGACTTCAGTGATCGAAAGGATGAAAGGATGACATGAGGGGGAAGCAATAGGATTTAAAGGTTAAGGCCAATGGCCAAAACTTGAAACACTTGGGAAAAATTTGGGAAAAAGAGGCGAAAGAGATGGAAGATTAGGAGCAATGGTGAAGACATGGAGGTAGGCAAGTAAGCAAAAGCCTGAAAGTCCAAAATTTTGGGACAACCAATTTTGGGATTTTTTCAAGAAATAATTCATGCAAGATGGCCCATATAGGATCTCTTAGATAGGTTCTCAATGATGAATCATATAAGGTGGCATGAAATGTCAATATTTTGGTGATTTATGTAGGATGATCGCTTGCTAATCATGGAATCTAGAGGCCTTATCGGCCCATTAGGCACAGATTCAAGGGAATTCTTTAACAACTGGGCCTCCCAAGAGAAAAATAAAACATATGCAAGTTGTTCAGAAAATATGTCTCAACCTTGCAATTGCATAAGGAACATAGAAAAACACACATATTTGAAATGTTTATTTTATTATAGATTTCTTGTGTGTTCTTAGCAATCAATCTTTGATGTAATTGTTGTTAAATCAAATTGTATATGGGTTACTACAGAATCTGTGAATTCTAGTTAACCCATTAGTTGAGAAGGATTATTGTTCATTTTTCCCTGGTTATCATTCGTGGGTGTGGAATAGGTGATCTTTTTTTCATTTATTCGTATTCCCTTCATTTATAATTAATCAATCGCATATGTGGCATTGTTACATGCACAATTGTTAGTTCTTCCTTTTCTACTTTCAAGTAAAAAGCATACCAGAAAACCAATTAAATCATATGAGGGAGCTATGCCTCTAAAATTCAAAGGAAGATCGCTAACTTAATGGCAATCTTATGAGCTATTAGTTCATTATGTCACTGTTCAACAAGGCGATTGAGAGTCATTTCTTATATAAAATCACAATGACCAATTTTTTTGTTAACAAATAGCACATAAGTAGTGAATCAATTAGGTAAAACACCTCACTCACACCAACACCCCCTTAAGTGCAATTTAGGGAGAATGTACAATATGCAATAATATAATGATAAAAGGATGGTTCCCAACTATGAGGTCATGTTAGATACCCATTTACAAAATAATTTCTCACAAATGGGGAAAAGGAGAAAATTCAATGCAACAAAACTCCTCCCCAAAAGAGAGAAAAATATAAAATGCGATCTCATTAATAATGAGAAAAAAAACCCATGTGAGGAGAAAGTTTACCCATAAGAGAGAAGAAGAGAGAATGAAACCCCTCCCCTTATAGTAGAATCTCCTAAAATGATGGTAGATTCCTTGCAATTAATGTTGAAGTGATCCAATCTCATCAAGCATGCCTCCCCTTAGGAAGAAACAAAACCAAGAATGTGTGTAGGATGTCATCCCATTCTTGAAAGGATTTTGAGGGAAGAAAGATCAAGATGTGTGGCTTCTCTAATTTTTCTCAAGTGTACCCATGTTGATGTTGAAAGATTTTGCAATTAAGTTAGGTGTTCAAGGCCGCATTGATGAAAATGACAATTCAAAACCTTGTGGAAACACATGTAGAACACAATCCAAAGATAAAAATGTCTCCTCTAAATTCTACTCAAGGGTCTCCACACCAATACCAAATTATGACTAGAGATGATGTAGAGAAGGATCAATAGAGTCCAAATATTCCCCCACAACATTTGAAGAAGATGATGTAACTCAATAAGAGCTAACATCAAAGAGGAGATGAATATCCTCAATAGTGTCCTCCAAGTCTGCAAGATAGGACTCACAAAAAAGAAATTGTAATGTCTATAAAATACTCAACCTAAGTAGTTTTATTTGGAAGAAAATGAATATCCCACAACCTTAAATCATTAGAAGCCATGGATGTAATAATACTATTCTCATAAAAAATAGTAGTAGATGGAGATGAGATCTCAATGCATGCTTCAACTACACTACTCATCCCTAAATGATATGTCTACAAAATATGCCTAAGTGTGAACATCAAATGAATGTGCGAATGTTGGATCAATATAGTCCTTAACCTCAAGATGTTGAATCATAGATGAAGAAGATGGACCCTGTAAATTTAGATTAGGAGTCATGAAAATTGAAGTCTCTATAGGAAGAGAAGAATAATTTGTACAAGTCTCTATGTCATCATAGCATTCAAGCTCTTTCCATTCAACAAGCACTACAACTATTTTATTATCATATGGTTGTAACACATCAAGTGGAAAAAGATAATCCAAAACACAATCCTCTAGGAATGGAGGTTCATTCAAGTCTCCATACATCTCCTAAAGTTTGGTTCAAATTTCATGAGGGAGCTCAATGCTAGCAAATAATTTTTGGGTGTTAATATCAACACTATAAACAATTACTTATAAGATATGTCTAGTCTTAAAATCCCACACAAGTTTCTTCCAATATGTTGATGTAGGTTTAGGAACTAGTCCATATAGATAGGAAAAATATGCAACCACCTATAATATGTCAGGATTCTATTTCATAGAGACTTATAGTTCCATCTATCAAATCTAATTATAGCAAGATGCTTTTTGATAGCCATGATAAATGGTGCAGGAGCACCTAAGGAACAACATGCATTTTCTTAGGTAAAGAAGAAACCTAGAGGGTTAAATTTTTGTTTTTTTTTCATAAGGTCATGTTGACCATTGTGTAGAGGGCTTTGAGATGTTTTTGATCTTTAGGAAAGAAGTTGACATGAGTTAAATAGGTTTTGAACTTCATCTTGTTAAGTTGTCAAAAGTTGGCAAAGTTTGAAAAACACAATGGGTATTATAACTTTTGCCATTAGGTCAACAAGAGGTTCGACCAAAGGTACTCAACTATTTTTGGAGCCTATATAAGGGATGATTCGACCCTGGAGCAAGGTTAGAAGCTTTAATGTTTTAGTGAAATCTTGTGAAATTGAAGGAAATAACGTTCTATACAAAAATTCTTGACTTTTGCATCTTGATTGAGTCTTAATGGATTAGATCTATTTCTGTTTCATTGTAGGATGTAGTGAAGTTGGAATTCAAGCATTTTTTATTCATTAAATAGCTTCTTGTTCAATTTTTAGGTATCTTTTTGTAAATAGTTCTTTGCTGCCCTGTTGCTGGTCTGAACCAGACTGTTTTTAGAAAATGGGGTGCTAGAGCACTTTTCCACCGTACAAACCGTATGGCCTTTTGGAAACAATTCCTAGACACCATGCTTATACATATGTTAGTTGGTAGGTTTTGCTTGAGTGTAGGAGATGTTGGCAAGGTCTTGCCCAAGGCGAGCCAGGCAGGGTCTGGCTAGGAAAGACCAGGAGTAAAAGTCACACAACTTGCAGGGGTGCTCAGATTTTGAATAAATTCCTTTTGTAGAATTTATTTGGGGGTCTTGGCAAGGGATGGTGATCAGGAGGAGGCTCCACCAATCTATTTGGTGTGAGGAAACTTTGACAGTCTGAAATCAGCCAGGAAAAGCTTACAAACCCTAGCTTTTGGGCCAATTTTGTGAATGGGCAATGTACGTCCTGTACAGGCTCAAAACCTCAAGAATATTTAAGGTGTGGGTATGGGAAACACAAACCCCAAATGAAGAACCCTGGTCATTTGGAAAGTTTAGGGAAAAATTGCATTTTTCTCTGTTAAGAGGCCTAATTGGGGCTCTAGGCTTGTAGCCTTTTCTAACCCTAGGAAAGGGTTTGGTGGAAGCGATGGAGAGTTGGGGTCTTGTGGTTGGAATAAGAACCCTAAATAGGTTACTTACAAGCTTTTACAACATTTTCGCACCCCTGCAAGAATCAAATTGAATGTTGAGAGAATTTGGCCTTTAAGGAAGAATAAGAGTCAAGGGTGAGATAATGGCAAGGCACCAAGATTGGCTTGGTGAGAAGAAGAGTGTTGATAGTGGGGTTGGCCAGTAAGACCAGGGGTGCTTATACCTATGATAGGACCTAAAGTTCAGGGTGAAAAGGTCACCTAGGAGTTCTCAAGAACAAGGACTCAGAGCATGGGACAGTGAGAGTTCCATCCAACCCTTCCCTATCAGATTGGTATCAGAGCAAGTTAAAGATTTGGGAAAGAGTACAATATATGTCAGAGGTTGAGTCAAGTGATACTACCATCATGGTGACAAATGCACAATTGGCCAAGATGGTTGAAGAGCAGGAGGAAGATAATAGACAATTGAGGGAAAGGATAGCCCAGCTTGAACAAGCAGTGAGGACTGCACAATTTGAAGGAAGAATAATAAAGGAAGAAGAGGTTGTAGAGGAAGATAAGACCCCTGAAACTGACCCTATTTTGAAGGAGGAGCCTTTCTTGAAGGCATTGAAAGCTTTGAGTGGAAAAGTACTTGAAGGCGTACCACTTTTTAGTGGAAAGATGGAAGATGATCTAGTTGTGGATTTAATAGAAGGTATGGAAAACCATTTTGAATGTGATGGAGTCACTGAAGCACAAAAGGTGAAGGTTGCTAAATCAAGATTAAGAGGATCTGCCTTGACATGGTGGAAGTTCATTCAGACAGAGAGGGAAAAAGAAGGTAAGCATCCTATTTCAACTTGGAAAGGAATGGTTGCCAAAGTGATAGAGGCATACATGCCTGATGACTATGAGATTCAGTTACACAAGAAGAGGCAAAGCTTAAGGCAAAGAGACCAAGATGTAAACAATTATACTGAAGAGTTTCAAAAACTTTGCATGAGGTCAAATGTTACAGAGGATGAAAGTCTTAATATAGCTAGATACCTTAACGGTTTGAAATGGAACATCTAAGAGGAGATGGCTCCTTTAAGTCCTAAGACAGTACACCAATGCTATCAGTTGGCCATAAAGATTGAGGAAAGGAACAAGAGGAAGCAAGATCAGACTTCTAAGGGCAGAGGCAAAGGTAGAGATCAAAGAGGACAGCGTGGTGGCTACCAAGGTAGACGAAATGATCAAAGAAACTAAGGTGAGTCTAAACTCACAGAGCATGGAGGAGAAACATCTACAAGAGGTGGATATAGCAGGGGTAGAGGACCTCAAGGAGGTTCAAACAGAGGAAGAGGAGCAAGTAGGAGCAATTCTTATTTTGCAAACATGAAGTGTTACCATTGTAATCAAATAGGTCATCCTACTTATAGGTTCCCAGAGAAAGCATCTTCATCAAGCAATGAAAAGAGAGTGGCTTATGCACAAGAGGACACCATGAGTCCTAAGGAATCTGAGGTCAGTCATATAGAATCTGAGGTAGGAGAGAATTTTATGTTTAACAGAGTTTTGATCAGACAGCTAGTCAAGGAGGAACCTAAACAAAGGAGAGCTCTATTTAGAGTAAGGTGCAAGATACTTGGTAAAGTATGCAAAGTCATAGTGGATTCAGGTTCAATAGACAATATAATCTCAGAGGAGGCAGTAATGAAACTAAAATTGGAGAAGGTATCTCATACTAACCCTTACAAAGTCGCATGGCTAAACAAAGGGCAGAGTGTTTTAGTAAATGAGCAAGTAACGGTGGAGTTTTCCATTGGAGGGTATAAAGACAAGTTAGTTTGTGATGTGTTACCCATGGATGCATGTCATCTACTATTGGGAAAACCATGGCCGTATGACAAGAGTGTCATGTATGATGGAAAAGAGAACACCATTTCATTTAAGAAGGATGGGAAGACTTTCAAGCTATAGTCACTATCAGAAGAAGATGAAGGACAGTCAAAGACACCAAACATCATGTTGAGTAGTGGTAGGGAGTTCCTTAAGAACCTACATCAAGGGAATGAAGGATATGTGGTTATGATACAACCTAAAGAGGAAGATGAGGCTGAAAAGATAGTCCTATCGGAAGCAGTCCAAAAGTTGCTTAATAGGTACAAGAGTATAGTCAGTGGTGGTACACCTGCAACTCTACCACCAAAGAGAGCCATAAGTCATCAAATTGACTTCATACCTGGAGCTTCATTACCTAACAAAGCAGCATACAAACTTACACCAGATTAGAATTTGGAGGTAGCTAGGCAAGTGCAAGAATTGTTGGATCAAGGATTGATTCAAAAGAGAATCAGCCCATGTGCAGTACCAGTGGTTTTGGCAACCAATAAAGGAGGTAAATGGAGGTTATGTATTGATTCTAGAGTAATAAATAGGATCACCATTAGGTATAGGCTTCCTATTCCTAGAATTGAAGACTTGATGGATTGTCTTGGAGGCGCTCAGTTCTTCACAAAGTTGGATCTTAAGAGTGGATACCATCAGATCAGAATTAAGGATGGTGATGAGTGGAAGACAGCATTTAAGACAAATGATGGGTTATATGAGTGGAGAGTGATGCCATTTGGTCTCTCCAATGCCCCTAGCACATTCATGAGGCTCATGAATGAAGTGCTTAAGGACTTTATAGGGATATTTATGGTAGTGTACCTTGATGACATCCTCATATACAACAAGACAGTAGAAGAGCATTTGAAACATGTGGAGCAAGTTCTTAGAAGGTTGCAAGAGGAGAAGTTGGCAATCAATCTAGAGAAGTGTGAATTCTTTAAGCAAGAGTTAGTCTACTTGGGATTTTTAGTGTCCAAAGGATCATTGAAGATGGATCCAAGCAAGGTGGAAGTTATTCTCAACTAGCCTACACTAACTACAGGGACAGAGGTAAGAAGTTTTCATGGATTAACTCAATTCTATAGAAAATTCATAAGAAACTTTAGTGGCATATGTGCACCAGTTCTAGATACAATCAAGGGTGGTTTGAAAACTAAGTTTGTGTGGACTCAAGAAGCTGAGAAAGGGTTTGAGAAACTGAAACAAGAGGTGGCAACTCAACCAATTCTCTTATTACCTAGCTTTGACAAGTTGTTCACTATTGAATGTGATGCAAGTGGAGTGGCAGTAGGAGGATTGTTAATTCAAGAGGGCAGGCCTATAGCCTTCTTTAGTGAGAAGCTCAATGAAGCAAAGAAGAAGTATTCAACCTATGACTTAGAACTTTATGCTTTGGTTTAGTCACTTAGGAAATGGAGGCATTATCTTCTACCCAAGGAGTTTGTAGTCTTTACTGACAATCAGGCACTCAGTTTTATCAACACTCAAGAGAAGTTGAGTAATAGGCATTTGAAATGGATGGAATACATCCAAGCTTTTACCTTCACCATCAAGCACAAGAAGGGACAGCTAAACAAAGTGGCAGATGCATTGAGTAGGAGATTGTTGACAGTCCAAGAGGTACAGATCAAGAGCATTGGCATAGCGAGTTTCAAGGATCTATATGGAGATGATGAAGACTTTTCAGAGGTCTATAAGGTATGTTCTAACTTTGAGAACCATTTCCATAGCCACTACTCTGAATATACTTTGCAAAATGGGTTATTGTTTAAGGGAAATCAGTTATGTGTTCCAAGAGGTTCAATGAGGGAAAATCTGATTCAGGAAAAGCATAATGGCAGTCTTAGTAGACATTTTGGCATTAACAAGACTTTAGAACTAGTGCAAAGATTTTATTATTGGCCTAAGTTGGCAAGAGATGTTAGAAAGTATGTGGAACAATGTGTTGTGTGTATGAAAGCTAAGGGAGGAGCTAGTAATGTTGGTTTGTATCAACCCCTACCCATTCCTAACAAACCATGGGAGTGTGTGAGCATGGATTTTGTGGTAGGCCTTCCTAAGACGAAGATTGGTTTTGATAGTGTTTATGTAGTGGTAGATAGATTTAGCAAGATGAGTCATTTCATTCCCTGCAAGACTACTCATGATGCTAGCTACATAGCTCATCTTTTCTTCAAGGAGGTTGTGAGGATCCATGGACTACCTTTGAGCATTGTTTCTGACAGAGATGTGAAGTTCATGAGTCACTTTTGGAAGACTCTATGGAGTAGATTGGGTAAAAATCTGTCATTTGGATCAGCTTACCATCCTCAGACTGATGGTCAAACAGAGGTGGTTAATAGGGTGCTTGGTAATCTTTTAAGGTGCTTAACTAAAGAATATGGACAGACATGGGATATGGTTATTTCCCAAGCTGAGTATGCCTATAATGACAGTGTAAACTGGACCACGGGGAAGAGTCCATTTGAAGTTGTGTATGGGATGCACCCAAGAGGCATTTGTGAGCTCAGAGACCTTGGAACTATGGAACAAAGAAGTGGACATTCAGAAGACTTCAATCAAACCATGAAGGAGATTCAGGAGCAGGTCAAGAGGACAATCACTGAGGCTACACAAAAATTGAAGGAGAAGGTAGATATGTCTAGGAAATATGTGCAATTTCAAGTAGGGGACTATGTTATGGTCCACCTTAACAAGTCAAGGTTGCAAAAGGGAATGTCAACCAAGTTGCAGATGAAGAGAGTGGGTCCATGCAAGATATTGGCTAAGTATGGCAAGAATGCATACAAGGTGGAGTTACCTACTGATCTAGGAATCTCACCAGTTTTCAACATTGTTGATTTGATCAAATATAAGGGAACAGTCAGTGATGAGGTTTAGAATAGTTAGGAGATCTTCAAGGACATCAGTAATGTACCCCTATCTAATCAAGAGAAGCCTCAGGCAGAGAAGATCTTGGAGTCTAGAGTACAAAAGTCTACAAGGCACAAGGTATACATGGAGCACCTTGTCAAGTGGAAGAACAAGCATGAATCAGAATCTACATGGGTACACAAAGATCAATTCAAGAAGTTTGGCATTGACCTGGAATTGGTCTCTCATTCCATTCCTTAGTGTTTGGGCTGAGAGGGGGAGAATGGTGCATGAGCACCTAAGGAACAACAGGCAGTTTCTTAGGTAAAGAAGAAACCTAGAGGGTTAAATTTTTGTTTTGTTTTCATAAGGTCATGTTGACCATTGTGTAGAGGGATTTGAGATTTTTTTGATCTTTAGGAAAGAAGTTGACATGAGTTAAATAGATTTTGAACTTCATCTTGTTAAGTTGTCAAAAGTTGGCAAAGTTTGAAAAACACAATGGGTATTATAACTTTTGCCATTAGGTCAACAAGAGGTTCGACCAAAGGTACTCAACTATTTTTGGAGCCTATATAAGGGATGATTCAACCCTGGAGCAGGGTTAGAAGCTTTAACGTTTTAGTGAAATCTTGTGAAATTGAAGGAAACAACTTTCTATACAAAAATTCTTGACTTTTGCATCTTGATTGAGTCTTAATGGATTAGATCTATTTCTGTTTCATTGTAGGATGTAGTGAAGTTGGCATTCAAGCATTT
The DNA here is from genome assembly GCA_007258455.2 of Sequoia sempervirens. Lineage (NCBI taxonomy): Eukaryota > Viridiplantae > Streptophyta > Pinopsida > Cupressales > Cupressaceae > Sequoia > Sequoia sempervirens. Next base: position 334,978,712 of record VDFB02000015.1, on the reverse strand, counting down.
TTTATTCATTAAATAGCTTCTTGTTCAATTTTTAGGTATCTTTTTGTAAATAGTTCTTTGTTGCCCTATTGCTGGTCTGAACCAAACTGTTTTTAGAAAATGGGGTGCTAGAGCACTTTTCCACCGTACAAACCATACAACCTTTTGGAAATAGTGCCTAGACACCATGCTTGTACATATGTTAGTTGGTAGGTTTTGTTTTAGTGCAAGAGATGCTAGCAAGGTCTTGCCCTAGGTGAGCCAGGTAGGGTATGGCTAGGAAAGACCAGGAGTAAAAGTCACACAACTTGCAAGGGTGCTCAGATTTTGAAGAAATTCCTTTTGTAGAATTTAGTTGGGGGTCTTGGCAAGGGCTGGTGATTAGGAGGAGGCTCCACCAATCTATTTGGTGTGAGGAAAATTTGATAGTCTGAAATCAGCCAGGAAAAGCTTACAAACCCTAGCTTTTGGGCCAATTTTGTGAATGGGCAGTGTACGGCCTGTATAGGCTCAAAACCTCAAGAATCTTTAAGGTGTGGGTATGGGAAACACAAACCCCAAATGAAGAACCCTGGTCGTTTGGAGGGTTTAGGGAAAATTGCATTTTTCTCTGTTAAGAGGCCTAATTGGGGCTCTAGGCTTGTAGCCTTTTCTAACCCTAAGAAAGGGTTTGGTGGAAGCGATGGGGAGTTGGGGTCTTGTGGTTGGAATAAGAACCCTAAACAGATTACTTACAAGCTTTTACAACATTTTCACACCCCTGCAAGAATCAAATTGAATGTTGAGAGAATTTGGCCTTTAGGGAAGAATAAGGGTCAAGGGTGAGATAATGGCAAGGCACCAAGATTGGCTTGGTGAGAAGAAGAGTGTTGATAGTGGGGTTGGCCAGTAGGACCAGGGGTGCTTATACCTATGATAGGACCTAAAGGTTAGGGTGAAAAGGTCACCTAGGAGTTCTCAAGAACAAGGACTCAGAGCATGGGACAGTGAGAGTTCCATCCAACCCTTCCCTATCAATAAACTCCTCAAATTTAGTCAAAATAGACCAATCAAGAGACTTAATAAAAAAAGCACAAGATTACCCCCAAATTCACTCATTGAGGATCCCCATAGCAATATATGTTCTTGACACTTTATAATTAGTATGATTATATGTTTCACTTGCTAAAACAATGAAGTGGTCTTGATATTTGTCATTACAAATGAAGTTTTCTTCCATAAAATTGGAGCATATTTTTCTATATAATGTGACCAATATAATCACACCACTACAAAGTGCACAAAAAATATGTACTTTAAAAAAAATACACCAAAAAATGTTATCGTATGAACCCAAACAAAGTCCTTGAAGTTTGGGGCGGGGGGCCTACCTCAATTGGCTAAAGCATCTTGTTGCAGGCAAGAGGTCATGAGGTCTAGTCTCCCCCCAAACCATGGTACTGGAGGGCGTGTCGCGCCAACACCACCAATCACGTGAAAAAATTTTACCAGGTGAATTGCAATTTATAGGGGGATGGATACCTGACCGATTCTTGTAGTCTAAAAAAAAAGTCCTTGAAGTTCCCAAAATGAGAAATTCTTAGCAACACCTATGAGAATAAGTAATTAATAGAAAAAATAGACAACACAATAAAAACAATATCTACACCATTATAAAGCTCTCAACATGTTTCCCAAATAAAAAATTGCATGCAAAAGGAGCCCTAATGACTAAGAATGGAGCCTTTCAAGTTGGAGTGCAAAAACAAAAATTGCATTGAAGAGGGGGGTAGGTTGGGAGGAAGGGACTAATAATGTCATGATGATGTCAGAAAAAATAGTGAAAAATATGGTTCTTCTAGATAGAGTATACCTAAAAAAACCACCAATAGTTTTTTGAAAATTTCTCATATGGGGCTAAAACTGCTTGTTTAGGATCAGGAAACCACTACACAAGTGCAAAAAGTGGTTTTCAAACATGTAGGTCATTTTACAACAATATAGTGGTGTGTGTTTCTTACCACTTGGGGGTTAGAGTTTTTTATCACTAGTGTTTTGGCAGGCAAGGGATGCTATCATTGGGTTGCAAGTGTTGGGCATGCCACATGGCATCGTGTTAGGCCCACATACCTTGTCTTCTACTATGAAAGTACCTTTTGGACTACATAGGGCATGACTACAATTATTTTTTATTTTGAAAAATATATTTAAAAAAATAATAATTCACCACATACCTACATTGACTAGTGCTTGTGCAAGTGATTTTTACCATATGACAATACAAACGACTATATGATCCATATGATGAGGGTAGAAAAAAACCTCTAAGGGCTTAAGGAAAAAGTGTTTGATTTTGATGAATTCATAGTCTATACTTAGGTTTTTTGGCCTCCTTGACATGACGATAAGGTCTAATTTGACCCAAAATGCTCCAAATTTGTAACTACCTTTTGGATATGGCAACCACCTCCCAACTTAAAACCATTGTAGATTTGGCTTCATATGTCCAATTTAGATGAATCAAAAGGTTAAACTAATGTTCTTGGACACCCCAAACTCAGTGGTGAGCTCACATTTACACCACAAATGCTCCAAAATAAACCTACAATACAAGGTCACAAAGAGGAGCCCCCCAAATTTGGTATTTCTATCAAGTTTTTTTATTTTCTAGATCATCATATGACATGAGAGACAATAATACTCAACTTTTCAAGATCTACAATCCTAGATATCTTAAAAAGACTAACAAGAACCAATCTCACAATCTCTTATACTATGTAAGAGTAGGAATATAATTTTCTATACCATGCAAGATTTGGTTGAAGATGTATTCACCCAAGGTCTAGGAGCTTTAATGAAAGCACAAGAGATATCGATATGAGAGAATAATCATGTTCTATCAAATGATGAAAAATGATAATAAATTAAGATGATTAAAATACAAAGAGAGCCCCCTGAATATATAGACCAAGGTGAGACATAGGAGTACATAAGATCATGACATGTTTCTTAATCTTATGACTTGAGACATAAAGTGATAAGTATCTTGTACCCTAAGTAAATTGAAGTAACTAGTGTGAATAGGACCTACTTGTGGTGAACTAGTTAGGTAAAACATTTCATTCACACCAACATGGAAGACTTGCCACTTGGTGGAAGCCACATATGGTGGCCCATAGATGTGACCCCATCAACCATGCATTGTGTATTTTGTTTAATATTAATAACCACTCTCTCAGGTTGTTAACATTTATACCTCCAACAATTTTGTTGAGAGACCTCTTCTCTAGTGATGGATTGTAGAATCATTGTTCACTGCCTCTTCAATTGTGTGTGGTGATTTTAAATGGTTAGGCTATCTTTTGATAAATACAAACATTTTCCTATGCACTAAATAGTTGGTGAGCATAAGGCTTGGTACTACATGTTTGTTAAACTATCTTTTTTGTTTAAATTTTGGCTATCATCACCCTAATTATGAATGGTTTGTGAGGATGAATTTTTGGGTGAATAAAAAAATAATTCTTAAGTGCCTTGATAGGGGAAAGAAGTTTGGATAACTTATATTTTTCCCTAAGCATTTCCTTGCTAGGCCATCAACCTATGATGACCCATATCTTGCATATTTAGAATCTTGAGCCACATCCTACTCCTAGGATTAGCTAGATTCAATGGTGGAAAGATGCAATGAAGTGTACAACATTATTTATTTATATCTATGGGTACAAGTTAGCACTTTTTGTTGTTTCTCATATGAGACCACCACCTTAGAGCTCCACCACATCACTATTAAGTTGGAATGTTGTTTTTCTCACTATTGTTGTTCTCATTGTTTTGGTAGCTATGTACAAATCAACTTTGCTACTAGAAACATGTTATTGATATTCATCCAACTTGTGGTGCTCAATTGAAGGATTGCCTTCATTGGATTAAAATTACGGATTTAAGATCTCTAAGGAAAATTTTCAACCCCTTCAAACTTTTTATTTATCTCAAAATGTCAAACACATCAAAGAAGGGCAACAAGTTCTTTCTAAACTCCTTGCCATTCTTCAAGGTTTTTTCCATTATTACCATCAAAATTCATAGGCACAATTACCTCCCCCTTTGACAAACCAATTCCTTCAACAATGTGTGAGTGTAGTTCCCGCCATGATCTCCACTTTGTAATGGTTGTTTTGTGACCAACATCTCAAACTAACATATCTCTGAGAAGCAATATTCTTTATGGCCAATTATTAACTTTGATGTCTTTCCATTAATTTTATAATTATTTATGCGACACAATTGATATTGACTTGTTATAGTATTATAATAAAACCTTTGGTAAACATTTCCTTGGAGTTATTATAAATAAAGGAAGCATTAAGGTTATATCAATGATATTAAGGAGATTGGTAATTGGTGATCAATCATTCTCATGAACACCTCTTATAAGATCACAGTCAAAGTTATTATGCTCTATGCTCACCATTTGCTTCTTCCTATCATTTGATTGGGAAAAAATATTGGTTTTTTATCAAAGGCCACTATATTCTAGAAAACATATTACTATTTGGTAAGGTATGGAAAGGGCCAGGTGTTCACAACAACTTGTCATCTTTAGCAAGATTAACTTTCCTAAAACATAGGATTGAATTGAGTGGCCATAATTTTGGTCATGCTTCAAGCACTAGGTTTTGGCCCCAACTTTATTTAGTCAGTTCAAATAATCTTTACATATGCTTCAACTTAGCTTACCATTAATGGTTGACAATCTTCCTTATTTTGGCTTTTTCTTCATTCGACAAGGCCACAATTTGACCTCAATGCGTTATGTCATGGGCATTGAAGGATTTGGCTATTTGCTTGCCAATGTGATATCTCAATGAAGAGTCGAGGGTATTTCTCTTCCTAATTCTTCTTCTCAACTTGTTAATGGTCACTTTGATGATAATTATTATCTCTTTTTGAGGAACTAGATAATGTTGATGAAACCTTGCAATATTTGAATACCTTCTAGCTTGCCTTTAGATTTGTTGTCTAGTGTCAAAAAATGTCGTGTTAACACTAGTCCTTTCTTCCTAAACCTGCATGGCTGGAATATTATGGGTTGTAAATGGATAAACCACATGGAAGTTTTTCACTTTTGGGCATTCCTTTTGCCCTTCAATCTTCCTCTACCATGTTTTGGCAATATGTTCTTTCATGTATTCAAAATAAATTAAACTAGATTGGATTGCCAAATCCCTTTCCCTTGCTTGGGAATTTTAGATTTGTTCCAAAGTGCTTGTTAGAACTCACATCTATTATTCATCTTGTTGGGCCCCATCCAAAGTTTCCTATTAGAAGTTGGAATGGTTTCTCAAAAAAATTATTTGGGCCTCTTCAAAGTAAGGCAAAGGATTTCACAAAGTAGGCTAAGAACTCTATTGTCTCCCATGAGACTTTGGGGGGCTTGGCTTAATTGATATGTACATATTGGGGTTAGCATTGTGTGCCAAATGTATCATCTATGCCTTGGAGGAGTGTGAAGCTTGGAAAGCGTTACTCCAACATTGTATTGCTTCTAGCTTTCTTTTTGGATGTAATGCTTGGCATGGCTTGGGTTTCCATACCATCCTCGTCATGAGGGATCCAATATGCATTCAAAACACCTTTGTTTCCAAATGCATTTGGTGTGCCTATGAGGTAATCAAGCCATACCATATTTGGAATGGAAACAACTTTAGAATTAAGATTTATTTTAACCAACATTCTTTATAGTTGTCTCCTATGATCACTTGCCAAGATTTACCCCTTGCAAGAGTTCCTTAGGTCTATGCCTTGAGGCTCTACAAATGTGGACTTTATAGAAGATAAAGATAAAGATGACTCCATCACGACTTAGGAATCTATTACTAACTAACATATGTTTGGAGCCCTCCTTTTTAATATAGACACCCCTCTTTCTCCTCCTAATATAACATCGGCAACTTAACAATATGACCCCCTTTTTTTTTAATTGGATTAAGATAAAAAAAAAATTATCGCTCTTCCCTTTTTATCTTTACTTTTTCTTTCTTTTCAAGACTGTCGGCCAATCTCCTTTCTCTGTATAATTCCCTACAAAATATGGCCGACACCCGTTTATCTCGTTTCTTCGATTTGCTTTCTAAAGTGCTCTCAGAAATAATTTGATGTGCTAATTTTCCAGGCCACAACAAAAAATGTCCTTAATAATGGTCGGCCTGCCGGCAGTCCCTCGATAGGTCTCTGAATTAACAGAACCAACCATCTTATAAATATATACAATGTTACAACCTGTGATCAGAATCAATAAAGAAAAATGAAGTGGTTGGGAATAGGTCTGCTGCTATTGCTGGGTTTAACAAGTGCAAGTGCAGGGGGCGAGGAATGGGATTGGATCTCCGGGTTGAAAGTCATTAATGGATCTGAATTTAAGATTTCCATCTACCCAATAGTCCAAATGGCTGCCAATGCCTACAGATACCCCAAAATTAGAAAAATCCCAGGCTGGATCCCTTCCTCCCTGGTGCCTCCGGTGGCTCCATCACAGGGAGGAGTACATGCTATGGCCTACCAACAAACACCCAAGAAAATTGTGATTGCCTTCCGGGGCACCCAACTCACAGACTCACTAGACGGCCTTGCAGACGTTTGTGCAGACATGGTCCTTTGGGATGGCCTGGACTTTAATTCCCTTCCACCCAAATGCTCTGTCTTTACATACTCCACCCTGGACTACTTTTCCCAAGCTCTCAACTTCACAAGACATGTAATGGATGCTTATCCGGGATACCCACTTCTGCTAACAGGCCACAGTCTGGGTGCAGGCCTTGCTGTACTTGTATCTGCTGCACTTTCTGAGAATTCTCGTATTGTTCCTGTCATTGGGTTCAGTCCTCCTGGCACTATGAAGCCCTTGGAAAGGAGATCGATGCATCTCAGAGCCGCAGATGAAGGCAAGGTTGTTCTTGTTGCAAATGAATGGGATGAGATTATGAGGACGCAATGGGAAGCTCAACTGGGTACTCTGTGCCTGTATCAGACAGTGGAAACCGAGGCTTGTGCAGCATGTTTTCATAACTTGGCACTCTCTGGTGGGTGAGGCAGTGTGAGGTTGCTGTTGGAGATTAAAGGAGAAAAGGATTTTATGCTTCCAGAGGGAAACTGCCTGACATGCTTCATGCAGACTCATGTTCTCAAGATTCTGATTAAGCTTGTTGAAGAGGGAAGTAAACCCATCTGCCAAGAGAGACTTCCCACAATTCAAATTTGTGGGTGAGGTTTGAAATGGATTCAACTATATTTAGTTTTCCATTTGTTTTTTATATTGTCCTCCTCTTTGTCAGTCGGAATGAATGTGCTTCTGTTTGTTGTTTTTGCTATCCTTACTGTTTCTGTTTTGTCCACTCAGACCAGGTTGAATTATATGACTATTATTATCTTGAGAATCATTTTGGTGTCTGCATTTAGACTTCCATGTTCTATATGATATATCACGTTATATGATATATTACATTTAGTTGAGTTGTTGGTGCAGTGTCAATATTTGAATAGTTATCAATGATGTTTTATAATCTGGAATGACAATCTATCAGTTTATTGCTAACTTCAAATTTGGTTATCAATGGTGTTTTATTACCTGGAATGACAATGTATCAGTTTATTGGGTCTGCATTTAGACTTCCCTGTTCTATATGATATATTATGTTTAGTTGAGTTGTTGGTGCAGTGTCAATATTTGAATAATTATCAATGATGCTTTCTAATCTGGAATGACAACCTATCAGTTTATTGCCGACTTTAAAATTGGTTGTATGATATTATAGAACAGTTTTTTATCTTGAAATAAGTGAAATAAGAAATAAACATAACTTGTGTAGTTACAAGATATGAAACTTTCAAAAATATTCTGTCATACCCCAAAATTGTAATACTAAAATATAAAACATTAAAACACAAAATAATAAAATAAAATAAATAACAATATAAATATTAACAATTTAATATTATAATATATATTAAAATATACATACAAAACTAATATAAAAGAAAATATATTAAATAAGAAAACATAAGAAGGAAATGCAGCGATCCTAATCCTACCAAGAGCAGCGATTATCCTACAGCCAGCGATTCATATTATCAATAAGGGGGGGATTCAAATAAATAAGCAGATTAATAAAGGTAAAGGCAACGGTGATTAAAAGGCACCATTTGACAAGGAGAGATTCCTTGGAAGTAAAAGATATTAAATTAAAATTAGTTAAAGGTTTCAAATCAAGGATTAAGGAATTGTTGTGACTCTTATAAAAAGGACATTAATAATGAAGAGGTGTGACTCTCTCAAGGAAAAGATATATAAGGAAGGTTAAATCATTTGTAAAAGGTATCAATGAAGGAAAGAATATTTTTGGATATAAACAACAGATAAATTAATAGACTATAATCAAGGAATAGCATTCGAAAATAAATAATGATCTGCACTCAAAAAGGACAAAATGGAATATAACCATATTTAAACACAAATATATGAAAGCAACAAATAAGGACATATATAGGAGTATTTCCTGAGCATAGCAACAAATACATTAATATGATATACTCAGATTTGGGAAGCCTAGAAATAAGAAGTTTGATATGGAAAGTATGTATGAAGAAGAAGACAGTTCAATGGAAGATAGATGAAGATAAATGATAAATCAATAAAGGAAGTAAGTTAAATATAAGTGTGTGTGTGCGCACACACACACGCGCGCGATTATGCAATAATGATGCTTGTAGCAATTATTGAGCCTTATAAGTAATTATGGTTCTTTAACATGAATATGGATAATAGATTATATATATTTATGAATATTTTTATCCTATGATTAATCAAATGTAAGGTTAAAGGAAGCAAGTTAGGAGGATGTAGTTTATGGGCCTCCTATGCTAAGTAGGCCACTCCAAGGGTGGAATTGTCTTAGTTCAGACGTTCCTGCCACTTGGGGTCGAGGGGTGGGTTGTCTTGGTTAGATGCTCGCACTCTTGGGCTTAGATGGGTTGAGTATTTTACAAGCACCCCTTTCAAGGCTCCCCTATCAAGCCAAACTATGACTGATTGTTACAATGGATTCAAGAGTCTCAATCATAAGGAGGATGGATAAGACAACATGGATAGGAAAAGTAGATACAAGTGTATCCACTAAGTAGACCACTCTGAGGGTGGAATTGTCTTGGTTCAAACGTTCATGTTGCTTGGGGCCAATGGATGGGTTGTCTTGGTTAGACGCTTGTGCTCTTGGCTTAGATGGGTAACTTTGAGCGAACTTATCATGTTTCTCATCCAAGTCCTAATATGATTAAGATTTCCACTATGCATTATGGATATTGGTAGTTTCTATAGTCTTGGAATAATTATTTATTTTTGGATAGCTTAATAGATAAGGCATTAATTATGTTTTGATCATATGAGTTATATTTCCAATATTATCTAACATGATTAAAGAACCTAAACCAATATTTATCTTGCTTGAAGCATTTAAGTGGTAAGTTATAACCCTAACTACATTAAGCTTGTGATTCTAGGGCAAGATTTAGGGAAATCCCAAAAGGGGATATTACATATTCATCTAATATTGTATCAAAAGCTAAGAGATTTTCATCAGAAGAATACTACATTTATAATGAAGTCCTTATTCTATCAAAACTAGAAAGGCTAGAATCTTAACCTTTACCTTGAAATGCAAAGCCTACATCCTTATAGAAACTATTAATTCTGGCTTTAGCAGGCAAGGTTAGATTCTCTTTCAATTTAAAAATTTCATATATAGAGTAGGGACTTATCTTCATGAAAGCATGGATTGCATCCTATTTGCCAACTGAGAAGTATATAGCTGGACAACCTTATTGTCTGCCATAGCTCTTTTCAATTTCTTTCCGATCATCGAAGTATACCTAAAAATAGGATCAACAGGAGAGAGGGGAACATAACAAATAATAATATACATGGATGCAAATTTTCCTTTTCCCCTTGTAAACCTATTTTTAAAATCTTCATTCAAGTTGTTCTAAAGAAAATCTTGCCTATTTTATTCTTAATACTACCTCTCATCGGGTTGATTAGTTATGGCTTGACATGTATAGAATATTCCCTTGTAGGAGGATGTTGATAGAATTTACAAGCATTCTCTTGTTGCTTGTCTATTAAGAAATCTCAATGACGAGCCAATATAAAAAAATAATAAAGTATAAAAAATGACACATATTTGACTAGATATTCTAGTAAGCTAATCAAGGAAAAGGTGTTTCTCATCCTCCATGTAAATGGAGTTGTATATTTTGAGAGTTGCATCCTCCCAAGGTGTTTATGGAGGTCATAAGCTTTAAGGATATTTCTTCCTCATTTTCGCGTCTAGTTTTTCATGTATCATGTTTAAAGAAGGTTATTGGTGAATAGAACCCTACATAGATAGTGTTACCTAGGCTAGATGAGGAGGGAAGAATCATCTTGGATCCTAAGTTAATTCTTTGGAAACACACAAAGAAGGTGAGAACTAGGATAATCATAGAGTACCTCATTGATTAATTGAAGATGCCACATGGGAAGAGGAAGATTTTTTGCAGAAGTGTCCATAATTGATTAGCATTGATGACAACAATTATGTGAAGGGGTGCATACTATGCCCTAACCTATGTTGCTTGTTTTCATTCAGATCCTAGTTTGGGTTCATGGATTGGGTTCATGGAACTAGAATAATTCTTTTGGGGGTTGGGTTCATCCACACAAAAAACATATAAAATTCATATTATAAATATATATTGTAGGATACTACATAGCATCATATAATCAACAAAACCACCATAAATTCAAATGTCGTTTAAAACATAAATCATAAATATTATAAAATATTTATTGTCTAAATTTCAAGTGCAATATTAAAATAATAATATCAAATTCCACAATAGATGCGAAACTCATTAAGTATTCATGAAACTTGCGAGTCAAAAATGTCACCAAAAAACTTACCGCTATTTTTTCATAAACATACGGTAATTTTTTCGAAAAAATCATCAAAAACTCATTATAACTTTGTGATTTTTTAGATAAACTCGCCAAATCCATGTATGAAATCAATTTTTTTGCCAAGGTTAAAAAATTATTATTATTTTAGCATTATCGAGATGTGATTGGAGTGACTTAGGGTATGTGACTGAAAGCGACTTAGGACAAACAAATATAAAGGTTTTCTCTGCCTTTTATTTGCTCGGACCTTGCATATGAGTGTGATTGGAAAATCCAAAAATTTCATAGTTTAAAATTTTAAAGTTACATTCAATCCAAAAGTCAAAGAATGATTGAAATTAGTGTCATAGAATCACATATATTAGATTGAATTCCAAACAAAAATAAAATATTTTACTATGCATTTTTCCAATTACCATCAAATTATCAATGATCATTATGTTTACAAATTGCAATATAGCGTTTAAAAAGCCATCTAGCTGATAACCACCAATTTTTTTTGTTTACTTCTCATTTATAAACTCCAAAGCTTTGCAATTTGCCAAAACATTTAAAAGATGTTGATTGAAAACTTTATATGGTACAAATTTTCACACAATGATCAAAAAACATATCTTACATTAATTTATTTTATTTTTCTAGCCAACATTTTTTAAGTGATTTTTTGGTGAATTTACAAATTCAATCTAATATTTGTGATTCAAAATAAAATAAAATAATATCTATAATTTAAAATAATATAATAAATACAAGGACTCATCCCATAGTGTGATGGTTAAGTGGTGGTGTTGTTGTGGCCATAGTTGGAAAACTCGGACTCGACAAAAACTTGCCAAGATCAAAATTTGTGACTTGGAAGGAAAAAACTCAGAGAAAACTCAACAACTTAAAAAATTGCTTAAATTTTATTAGAAACACAATTTTTTTGCAAAATTCAATGACAAGATAAAGCCAACGAGTCCATAAATGAGTACAAAAGTGTTTTCTATTAAATTTGATTGACTTTAATGCAAATTGATTACAAAATCACATTCTCATGCGAAATCCTATGGCTAAAAGCCTAATAATTTGATACAAATTACAATAGATAGCTGAAAATGAAAATAGTAAAACTAAAAGTAAATAATAAATAATAAACATTTTACACCTTCCTCTTCCCTAATTTACTCAAAACTAGGGAAGAGGTAGATGCTCTAGTCCTACGAGTACGTTATGGCTCCTTGGTTGGCATGGAAGGTTGTGGTTAAGGCTCAACCTCCATCCTGTAAGTATCTGGCATTGGCAATGGCTCCTCCTCATCCTCATGAATGTCCTCCAACCCTACATCTCCTGTTGCACCCACATCCTCCATTGCATGTTCCTTGAAATCAAGAATCTCATCTGTAGCAAACAATGGAGGTTGCTCATCTTGCCATGTCCAATCACTATAAGGATCTATCTCATCCAAATCAAGAGGATCTAGTGATTTGTCCTCTACCCTTTTTGTGTGCAATTGAAAGTTGTATTGCACAAAGATAAGGTCATTGAGGTTCTTTTGAGATAATTTGTTCCTCTTCTTTGTCTGAATGGCCTCAAACAAGCTTCAATTGCACTCACAACTAGATGCACTACAAGGATGACATAGTATGTAAAGGGCGGTTCTTTAGAGATTTCAGGTATTTCCACCCCAAATTTTCCACCAAGCTTCTACAAAAAAATATTGAAGAGTTAAAAAACAAAGTCAAAACAAATTTTATCAAATTATATGGTGCATGTGAAATAAACTTAAAGACTCAAACCAATTTTATACTTGGTGTTTGAGAAATTCTTTCCTTGAATAGCTAGATCTAAAGAAAAGAGTCTACCCCTTCCTTCCCTGTAATTCTCCAACTCTTGGACAATGAGGTCTCTCACCTCAACCTAGGGTGCCATCCTCTGTATGCATGGCGTGAGCCCCTCCATGACCTCTCCATTAGGATCAAAGAAGTTCTCTGAGAAGAAAAAACTACGGTTGAGGAAGGACCCTGCTACATGGATGGGTTGGTCGAGTTGATTGTTCCACCTCCTATCAACAATCTCCCATATGTGATGGAATTTGAGGTTGTCCCCCATGTAATAACTTTTGATAGCCTCTTTGACCCTATCCATGGCCTAATAAATATTATCCCATTTGGTTTTGATCCCCATCTACCAAGCAGAGAACTCTAACCAAGGGCTCCAACACCTACATTACAAATACAAAAAGATTAAAGTTATAAATTTATAATGAAATACTTAAATACAAAAAATATATATATTCAACTTAAATTTAAATTCAAAGCTTTGAAGTTACCTTCACAATCTTTGTAGCTCTTTGAGAAAATATTAAAATTTTAGATTGAAATACTTATTTTTATTTAAAATATTTATAATTAATGTTGAATTTATAAACTAATATTAAGACATTAATAAATCTAACCCTAAGAATATCTTATTTAACATAGAAATAGAAATCTAGACTCAAATATTTGGGTTAGTGTAGGATCATGGGGGTCTAAACTAGGCCTCTATGTGGCGATGAAAATTCAAAAAATCAGAGTTAGGCAACTTGACATAAAAATTTGAATAGGTTATTAACATAATTTGAAAAATATGTAAGAACAAAAGTTGTAGCAAATTGAATGTAGTTTCTAGGCTACTAGTCCTTTTTGGAAAAAAATAAATTTTTTTGAGAAAATTTGAAATTTTAATGCAATGGTACTAAATTTTTCAAGAAAAAGATAAGAAGCAGGTGTATGTCTAACCACTCTAAGTACAAGAAAAAAATTCTTCTAATTTTTTCAATATAAGTAGAGGACACATGCCCAGATGTGCCAAAATTTTTTGTAATTTTTTTCCATGTAAATAATTAGTTATGATTTTTTTATTAGAACTTTTCAGAATTATTAAAATGTCTATATCTAAACACCATAACTTGGTCAAAAATTTATTATTATTATTATTATTTTATCCTATAGTATGCGAAGCATAGAATGCGGTGCATCTTGTAGATTCAAAAAATGTTAAGTAGTTTGAAAGTTATAGAAGTTTTTCAATCATCCTATCAATCAGGACTTTAGATGTAATGTAGGTAGAAAATTAATAATAATTATTGATTAAATTCAAAATAAGGTAAAACTTATATTGGTGGAAAGCTGACAATTTTTTCTATAAACCCTTTTTGTTTGATAAAATTCGATAAAAAAAAGTTGTCAGCCACAAGGGCGAACTTTGGAAAACTAAGCAAATTTTCAAAACACATTTTTTGGGTTGACTTTCCAAGTCAAACAATCCCAAACCAAATCCCGAGCAAATATCCATTTTGGTTTGGTAATACCAAACCGAAACAGATATCCATTTATAACAGATATCCATTTCAAAACAAATATCTATTTTTTTTTCAAAATGGATATTCATTTTGGAAAGCGGGAACCTATTTTTTTGAAAAACAAAATGGATATCCATTTTGAAGACCTAAAAAACCCTCTTTAGTAAAATGGGCATAACTTTTGTGTTTCTAATCAAAATTTTGACTTTTTACAAGCGTTGGAAAGGTGATTGAGAGCTCTATGCAATGGACTAGGTGGTGTTTCTATATTATACACAAAAAATAATTATAATAATTTGAACTTCATATTTCATTTTTCAAACATCAAATGCTCACTACTTTCGCATGCAGAGTCTCCTTTTCATGATTTTTTTTGTAACACTCATCTCAAAATACTTGAAACTTTAGAAAAAGTAATGAATAATGAAATATTTATATTTTTGGTAGTAAAGAGATGAAAAAATATTCATAAATCATCATATCTCTCTATCCCTTTCTCTACCTCTCTATATCTCACTATGTCTCCCCTTAAACTCCAGACCTATCCCTCCCTCCTTTCTTCTCTCTTTGTTCCTCTTTATACCTATATTTCTCACTCTCTCTCTCCTTGAGCTCTAGACCTATCTTTCTACCTATATCTTGATCCTTCCTATCTCTCTGGGGTCCCTTCCACTCCCTCTCGCTCTCTCTCTCCCCCTCTCCATCTCTCTCTCACTCTCCATCTCCCCTCTCCCTCTCCCTCTCCCTCTCCCTCTCCCTCCCTTTAAGTCTCTCTCCCTCTTAGGTCTCTCCAGCTGCCTCTCTCCTCTTAGGTCTCTCTCTATTCTCTCTCTCAATCTCTCTCACTCTCACTCTCTCCTCCGGGTCTCTCTCTCTCCACTCTCTCTCCTCTCAGAGTCTCCCTCCTCTATCTCCCTCTCTCCCTCTCAAGTCTCTCTCTCTCTCTCTCTCTCTCTCTCTCTCTCTCTCTCTCTCTCTCTCTCTCTCTCTCTCTCTCTCTCTCTCTCTCTCTCGGGTCCCACCCTCCCTCACCCTCTCTCCCTCTCTCTCCTCTCTCCATCTCTTTGAGTCTCTATCTCTCTCTTAGGTCTCTCCCACTCCCTCTCAAGTCTCTCTCTCTCTCTCTCAAGTCTATCTCTCCCTATCCCTCCCTATATATATCTCTCAAGTCTCTCTCCCTCTCCCTCCCTCCCTCTACATATCCCTCTCACTTTCCATCTCCCTCTCTCCCTCTCTCTCCCTCTTAGGTTCCTCCCACTCCCTATATCCCTCTTAGGTGTCTCTCTTAGGGCTCTCCCACTCCCTCTCCCTCTCTCTCTTTCTCTCTTAGGTCTCTCCCACTCTCTCTCTTCTCTCATGGCTCTCTCTCTGGTCCTCCTCCCTCCTCTCTCCCTCTCCCTCTCCTCTCCTCTCCCTCTCCTCTGCTCTGTCTCCTCCATCTCCTCTCTCTCTCTCCTCACTCCTCCTCCTTTCCACCTCCCTCTTAGGTCTCTCTCTCTCTCGGGTGTCTCCTTCCCACCCTAAGTAGATAACTCTCTCTCAAGTGTCTCTCTCCCTCTCTCCCCTCTCTCCCTCCCCCTATCTATCTCTCCCTCTCTCCCTCTCAAGACTCTCACTCCCTCATAAGTAACTTGAGATGGGGAGAGAGAGAAGGAGAGTGACTTGAGATGGAGAGAGGGAAGGAGAGAGGGAGAGAGAGAGGGAAAGAGAGATAGAGTGTGTGTGTAAGAGAGAGATACTTGAGAGAGAGAGAGTGCTAGAGACATGAGAAGAGAGAGAGGGAGTGGGAGAGACCTGAGAGAGAGAGAGGAGGGAGTGGGAGATACCTAAGAGAGAGACCTAAGAGGAAGAGAGGGAGTGGAAGAGACCTAAGAGGGAGAGAGACTTCAAAGGAAGGGGGAGAGAGAGGGAGATAGGGAGATGGAGAAGAGGGTCAGAGAATCATGAGAGAGAGAGGAGAGAGTGGGATAGAGAACCTAATGGAGAGATGGAGAGTGTGTGTGTGAGAGGAGATGGAGGAAGTGTGAGGAGGGATGGAGAGGGAGTGGTAGGGGACTAGAGGAGGACACGAGAAGGAGATGGAGGAAGTGAAGAGATAGAAAAAAGAGGAGAGGACTGGAAGGGAGGATGAAGAGTGAGGAAGACGGGGCATAGAGAGGACACGAAGATGGAAGAGGTGAGGAGGCGATCGAGGAGAGGGCTGAGGAGATGGAAAATGAGGAAGGGGACCCTAAGGAGAGGGGAGATGGAGAGTGAGGAGACGAGAGGGAGAGAGAAAGATAGGGGAGGGGGAAGAAGAGAGACGAGGAAGGAGGAGGATGGTGGAGATAAAGGAGGGAGAGGGGATGGATACTTGAGAGGGGAGGGAGGAGAGGGAGAGAGACGGAAAGGAGAGTGTGAGTGTGAGTGAGACATTGAGAGTGAAAGAGAGGGAGTGGGAGAGAACAAAGAGAGACAGGGAGTGGGAGAGACTTGAGAGAGAGAGAGACCTAAGAGGGAGAGAGGGAGTGGGAGATACTTGAGAGAGAAACCTAAGAGGGAGATAGACTTAAGAGGAATAGAGACTTCAAAGGGAGGGAGAGAGAGGGAGGAAGAGGGGAGATGGAGAGTGAGAGGGAGATGGAGAGGGAAAGAGAGAGGGAGAGGGAGAGGGAGGGACTTGAGAGAGAGAGAGAGGGAGTGAGAGAGAGAGAATAAAGGATGGAGAGAGAGGTAGAGAGATATGTCTCGAGCTCAAGGAGAGAGACTGAGAAAGATAAGTATAAAGAGGGACAAAGAGAGAAGAAAGGAGGGAGGGATAGGTCTAGAGCTTAAGGGGAGACATAGTGATACATAGAGAGGTAGAGAAAGGGACATAGATATATGATGATTTATGAAGATTTATTCATCTACTTACTACAAAAAATATAAATATTTCATTAATCATTACTTTTTCTAATGTTCCAAGTATTTTGAGATGAGTGATACAAAAAAATCATGAGAAAAATGCTTTGCATGTGAAAGTAGTGAGCATTTGATGTTTCAAAAATGAAATATGAAGTTTCAAATGATTATAATTATTTTTTTGTGTACAATATAGAAACACCACCTAGTCCATTGTGTAGATCTCTTAATCACCTTTCCAACGCCTATAAAAAGTCAAAATTTTGATAAGAAACACAAAAGTTATGCCCATTTTACTAAAGAGGGTTTTTTAGGTCTTCAAACTTGATATCCATTTTGGTTTTCAAAAAAATGGGTTCTCGCTTTCCAAAACGGATATTGTACCCAAGCTTGCAAAAATTCAAAGTGGAAATTTCATGTTTTTGGGCATGTTAAAAATGCCTTTTTTCACATCGCCACTTTTTGGACCCCCATGATCTTGCACATACCCATTTCTTTTTGTTTAAAATATTTTATCAATGTCAAATTGATACACTAATATTAAGATATTAATAGCCCTAACCCTAACACAAACTTTATCCTACTTCCACAACCGATCCTTAAACCTAACCCTAATGTAACTCTAACAATAAGGTTTAATTAGCATTATGATTTAATTAAGGTTAGGGTTAGGGTTAGGATTGGGATTAGGGTTAAGACTAGGGTTCAATAATGATCCAGGAGGATCCAAGAATCTCAAAAAATATCACAGTCTCAAAATCTCTCAGACTTGACATCATTGGATAGAGCTTGCTAACATGATCTTGATGCAACCTGAATCGCGTCAACAAGAGGTCATACCCAAGAGTTATGCTTGGTCAAAGGTTTGGTCAAATAGGCGAATCAAGCATTCATAAAGGTGAAAATTTGATTGTCTCAAATCCAAGCAAAAATGACACCAAGTCGTAGTGCTTGTCGTGTTGATTCTGGAACTATCCTCGGTTTCAAAAACGGAGTCCGTATGAGAAAAATACAGCCAGTCAAAGTTTTAGTCAAAATGATGATGTCAGCATGTGACATGGCAATTGACTAGATGGTGACATGGGAGTTGTAGGTGATGTGGCAAAAATCTCACAAAATTCACGTACCATGCTTTATTTTTGAAAATAAGGTGTGGAGGATTATTTAATCTCACAAAAATCCATCGGATTTTGTGGGATCCCAATCGGATTTGGTGGGATCCAAATCTCCTAAAAATCAATGAAAATTAACTCATAAGAAAATAAACAAAACCTCCTAAAATAACACTAAATTGTTATTTTATTTTTAAAATCAACCCCATAAACTCAAATAGCCCGTGAATATAATAAGACAAGGGATTAAAAAACAAATTCCAAATGTTTTATTAAGGGGTTGTTTAATGTTTTTATTTTTAAAATGGGGAAGTTATTGTTTTATATAAACGGGTTAGTGTCTTTTTTATAAGGCTTATAATTATAAAAGCCAAAGGAGGGGGGTTAAATTGTTATTTTATTTATTATGGTGGTTTTTAACCCCATATGCAAAATTTATGTATAAAAGAAGGTGATGTGATAGGGCCTTTATGCATTTTTTGTGGAGAAATAATTCGGATGTGTTTTTTGAGAGAAAATTTTATACTCTTTGGAGGAATTTTTGGGAGAGAAATTACAAGGTGTTGATTACACCAAATATTGTAAAATTGCAAAGAGAGATTGTGAGTGATTAAAGCTTGGATATTGTAAGAAGGCTATTGAAGCTTGGCGATATCAATAAAGTGGTCCAACGTTGAGAAGCGGACCTGAGACGTAGCTCAAATTGAGTGAACTATGTTATCAAGTTGTTTGTGTCTCTCTTCCATCTCTTTCTTATTCTCTCATTTATTTTGGTATTATGTTCTCTCATGAATGTTATTATAGATAATTGTTTTAAAGTGTTTGAAAGGATTACTTAGTTTCGTAATTTCAACGGTTAAGATACATGATCATGCATTACTGTTGGATCAGGAATTAAATCTGTAATTGGATTAAGTTTTGGGAAACTTTAAAATCCTAGTTTATAGATCAAGTTGGTATCAGAGCAGTTTAACAGGAGAATTGCAAGTGGTGAATGTTAACCAGGTTGAAATTGAAGCAAGGAGAAGGTGCACTTACAGAGTTCAACCCAGAGATTGGAAAATGAAGGACTTTTCCACGATCAGAGATGGCAGGTGAACAAAGTTCTATAGAGCTCGATGAAAAAGCTTTCCAGAAAGCTTTTCTTGAAATGAAATCTATGGTGGAAGTTCTTTTCCAAGAGAGGCAAGAACGACAGAAGAGAAAGGAAGATAAGAATAGAAAGAAGGAGGAAAATGAAACTACTTCGAAAGAAGACAAAGGTAAAGGAGTAGGAGGTGGTGGTGACCCTCCTGAACCTCCATCCCCATCATCTTCATCTTCTTCATCGTCTTCTTCTTCTTTGTCTAACTCTTCTAAAAAGACACAAGTTGTGCAAACACCTTTGTTAAAACTGGATGTTAAATTTGAGTTGCCTATGTATAATGGTGAATTGGATGCAGAGAAATTGGATAACTGGCTTAAGCAGATTGAAGTGTATTGCAGGGTTCAACAAATATTGGATGATTCTTCCAAAATCTAGCTAGCTACTCTAAGAATGGGAGGCACTGCATTGGTTTGGTGGGAGAGTAAGATTCAAGATGATCTTACTACACACGGTAAAATCATTTCATCTTGGTATGAGTTTACTTCTGCTTTAAAGAAACAGTTTTATCCTTTGGGTTATATGCAACAAGCTATTATGGATTGGAAAAATCTAAGACAGGGTAAAGGACAAACGGTGCAAGAGTATACACAAGTGTTTAGGAAGAAAGCACTCACTCTTGGAATTCCTCTTTATACACAAGAAACTTTATTAAAGTATATAGGTGGTTTGCATTCACATTTGAAACATACAATCTTGATGTTTAATCCATCTAACTTTGATGAAGTGTGTGTACAAGCAACCCATATTGAAGCAGGTGGAAGGAACATAAGTTTCAGTTCAAAGAAGGAATTTGTTCCTCCAACTGAAGGCAATAAAAAAGGGAAAGGAGAAGAAAGTAGCCACCGTAAAGAAAGAGGAAGGTGAAAAGCCTACTTGTTCACATTGTCAGAAGAATGGGCACATAGATGCAAAGTGTTGGAAATTGCATCCAGAATTGAAGCCAAAGTGGTTTAAGGATCGTAAAGGAAAGCAAAAGGCTGCAACTGTCATTCAAGATCTTGGATCAGATTCTGATGACGAAACAAAGATAGCAATTGTTGGTTTGAAAGGTAAAGCTTTGGTTGGTAATGATTATGTCACTGATGTTTCATGTGCTTCTACTTCTAAAAGTCATGTTGTTCCTGAAGATACCAAAAGATGTGAATTGTTTCATATAAGGGTGATTTCTAAGAACACTAAGATTGATACACTGATAGATAGTGGGTCCCAAGTTAATTTAATTTCAGAAGAAGTTGTTAAACAGTTGGGATTGAAAACAAAGCCACATAAGAAACCTTATCCATTAGGTTGGGTGTGCAATGATAATAGATTCCAAGTAACTAAGCAATGCAATTTGAGATTTGCAATAACATCTAAGTTTATAGATGAGGTTGAATTTGATGTGGTTCCACTTGATATTTGTGGCATTGTGTTGGGTAGGCCATACTTATATGATAGAAAGGAAATCTTCTACAGGGAACATAATCAGTATCACTTGTTTAAGGAAGGAATTGAATACATTGTGCATTCTCATCCAATTAAGATTGATAAATCTTTTGTGACGATGGGACAATTGAAAAGGGTAGTTAATGCAAGCAATAATTTGGCATTTATGTCTATACCACAAGAAGTGCCATTGCCTGAGGATGTTCCAGTTATGGAAGACAAGCATGATGTTGGTACATTCTTTTTCTCATCTACAAATTTAGTTTTGTTATTCAGCCTTCTACTTCTTAGCAGTGTATGGTTGGTAGCAGAAACACTAAATGTGGATGTGTATATGGATAATGTACTTAACAATATCAGTGCAGTTTTGATTATTGTTGTGATGAGTCAGATGCATAGGTTCCAAGAAGGAAGGACAGATGATACTGGGCAAGTGAGGCAAAAATGCCCTCACTTAAATTGTAAATAAAAACAGACCTTTTGGAGGTCCAAAAGCTTCTCAATGGGGAGGAATGATCCAGGAGGATCCAAGAATCTCAAAAAATATCACAGTCTCAAAATTTCTCAGACTTGACATCATTGGATAGAGCTTGCTAACATGATCTTGATGCAACCCGAATCGCGTCAACAGGAGGTCATATCCAAGAGTTATACTTGGTCAAAGGTTTGGTCAAATAGGCGAATCAAGCATTCATAAAGGTGAAAATTTGATTGTCTCAAATCCAAGAAAAAATGACACCAAGTCGTAGTGCTTGTCGTGCTGATTCTGGAACTATCCTTAGTTTCGAAAACGGAGTCTGTATGAGAAAAATACAGCCAGTCAAAGTTTTAGTCAAAATGATGATGTCAGCATGTGACATGGCAATTGACTAGACGGTGACGTGGGAGTTGCAGGTGATGTGGCAAAAATCTCACAAAATTCACGTACCATGCTTTATTTTTGAAAATAAGGTGTGGAGGATTATTTAATCTCACAAAAATCCATCGGATTTTGTGGGATCCCAATCGGATTTGGTGGGATCCAAATCTCCTAAAAATCAATGAAAATTAGCACATAAGAAAATAAACAAAACCTCCTAAAATAACACTAAATTGTTATTTTATTTTTAAACTCAACCCCATAAACTCAAATAGCCCGTGAATATAATAAGACAAGGGATTAAAAAACAAATTCCAAATGTTTTATTAAGGGGTTGTTTAATGTTTTTATTTTTAAAATGGGGAAGTTATTGTTTTTATATAAACGGGTTAGTGTTTTTTTGTAAGGCTTATAATTATAAAAGCCAAAGGAGGGGGGTTAAATTGTTATTTTATTTATTATGGTGGTTTTTAACCCCATATGCAAAATTTATGTATAAAAGGAGGTGATGTGATAGGGCCTTTATGCATTTTTTGTGGAGAAATAATTCGGATGTGTTTTTTGAGAGAAAATTTTATACTCTTTGGAGGAATTTTTGGGAGAGAAATTACAAGGTGTTGATTACACCAAAAATTGTAAAATTGCAAAGAGAGATTGTGAGTGATTAAAGCTTGGATATTGTAAGAAGGCTATTGAAGCTTGGCGATATCAATAAAGTGGTCCAACGTTGAGAAGCGGACCCGGAGACGTAGCTCAAATTGAGTGAACTCCGTTATCAAGTTGTTTGTGTCTCTCTTCCATCTCTTTCTTGTTCTCTCATTTATTTTGGTGTTATGTTCTCTCATGAATGTTATTATAGATAATTGTTTTAAAGTGTTTGAAAGCATTACTCAGTTTCATAATTTCAACGGTTAAGATACATGATCATGCATTACTGTTGGATCGGGAATTAAATCTGTAATTGGATTAAGTTTTGGGAAACTTTAACATCCTAGTTTACAGATCAAGTTGGTATCAGAGCAGTTTAACAGGAAAATTGCAAGTGGTGAATGTTAACCAGGTTGAAATTGAAGCAAGGAGAAGGTGCACTTACAGAGTTCAACCCAGAGATTGGAAAACGAAGGACTTTTCCACGATCAGAGATGGCAGGTGAACAAATTTCTATAGAGCTTGATGAGAAAGCTTTCCAGAAAGCTTTTCTTGAAATGAAAGCTATGGTGGAAGTTCTTTTCCAAGAGAGGCAAGAACAACAGAAGAGAAAGGAAGATAAGAATAGAAAGGAGGAAAATGAAACTACTTCGAAAGAAGACAAAGGTAAAGGAGTAGGAGGTGGTGGTGACCCTCCTGAACCTCCATCCCCATCCTCTTCATCTTCTTCATCATCTTCTTCTTCTTTGTCTAACTCTTCTAAAAAGAAACAAGTTGTGCAAACACCTTTGTTAAAACTGGATGTTAAATTTGAGTTGCCTATGTATAATGGTGAATTGGATGCAGAGAAATTGGATAACTGGCTTAAGCAGATTGAAGTGTATTGCAGGGTTCAACAAATATTGGATGATTCTTCCAAAATCTAGCTAGCTACTCTTAGAATGGGAGGCACTGCATTGGTTTGGTGGGAGAGTAAGATTCAAGATGATCTTGCTACACACGGTAAAATCATTTCATCTTGGTATGAGTTTACTTCTACTTTAAAGAAATAGTTTTATCCTTTGGGTTATATGCAACAAGCTGTTATGGATTGGCAAAATCTGAGACAGGGTAAAGGACAAACGGTGCAAGAGTATACACAAGTGTTTAGGAAGAAAGCACTCACTCTTGGAATTCCTCTTTATACACAAGAAACTTTATTAAAGTATATAGGTGGTTTGCATTCACATTTGAAACATACAATCTTGATGTTTAATCCATCTAACTTTGATGAAGTGTGTGTACAAGCAACCCATATTGAAGTAGGTGGAAGGAACATAAGTTTCAGTTCAAAGAAGGAATTTGTTCCTCCAACTGAAGGCAATAAAAAGGGAAAGGAGAAGAAAGTAGCCACCGTGAAGAAAGAGGAAGGTGAAAAGCCTACTTGTTCACATTGTCAGAAGAATGGGCACACAGATGCAAAGTGTTGGAAATTGCATCCAGAATTGAAGCCAAAGTGGTTTAAGGATCGTAAAGGAAAGCAAAAGGTTGCAACTGTCATTCAAGATCTTGGATCAGATTCTGATGACGAAACAAAGATAGCAATTGTTGGTTTGAAAGGTAAAGCTTTGGTTGGTAATGATTATGTCACTGATGTTTCATGTGCTTCTACTTCTAAAAGTCATGTTGTTCCTGAAGATACCAAAATATGTGAATTGTTTCATATAAGGGTGATTTATAAGAACACTAAGATTGATACACTGATAGATAGTGGGTCCCAAGTTAATTTAATTTCAGAAGAAGTTGTTAAATAGTTGGGATTGAAAACAAAGCCACATAAGAAACCTTATCCATTAGGTTGGGTGTGCAATGATAATAGATTGCAAGTAACTAAGCAATGCAATTTGAGATTTGCAATAACATCTAAGTTTATAGATGAGGTTGAATTTGATGTGGTTCCACTTGATATTTGTGGCATTGTGTTGGGTAGCCCATACTTATATGATAGAAAGGCAATCTTCTACAGGGACATAATCAGTATCACTTGTTTAAGGAAGGAATTGAATACATTGTGCATTCTCATCCAATTAAGATTGATAAATATTTTGTGACAATGGGACAATTGAAAAGGGTAGTTAATGCAAGCAATAATTTGGCACTTATGTCTGTACCACAAGAAGTGCATTGCCTGAGGATGTTCCAGTTATGGAAGACAAGCATGATGTTGGTACATTCTTTTTCTCATCTGCAAATTTAGTTTTGTTATTCAACCTTCTACTTCTTAGCAGTGTATGGTTGGTAGCAGAAACACTGAATGTGGATGTGTATATGGATAATGTACTTAACAATATCAGTGCAGTTTTGATTATTGTTGTGATGAGTCAGATGCATAGGTTCCAAGAAGGAAGGACAGATGATACTGGGCAAGTGAGGCAAAAATGCCCTCACTTAAATTGTAAATAAAAACAGACCTTTTGGAGGTCCAAAAGCTTCTCAATGGGGAGGAATGATCCAGGAGGATCCAAGAATCTCAAAAAATATCACAGTCTCAAAATCTCTCAGACTTGACATCATTGGATAGAGCTTGCTAACATGATCTTGATGCAACCTGAATCACGTCAACAGGAGGTCATATGCCAAGAGTTATGCTTGGTCAAAGGTTTGGTCAAATAGGCGAATCAAGCATTCATAAAGGTGAAAATTTGATTGTCTCAAATCCAAGCAAAAATGACACCAAGTCGTAGTGCTTGTCGTGCTGATTCTGGAACTATCCTCAGTTTTGAAAACGGAGTCTGTATGAGAAAAATACAGCCAGTCAAAGTTTTAGTCAAAATGATGATGTCAACATGTGACATGGCAATTGACTAGATGGTGACGTGGGAGTTGCAGGTGATGTGGCAAAAATCTCACAAAATTCACGTACCATGCTTTATTTTTGAAAATAAGGTGTGGAGGATTATTTAATCTCACAAAAATCCATCGGATTTTGTGGGATCCCAATCGGATTTGGTGGGATCCAAATCTCCTAAAAATCAATGAAAATTAACTCATAAGAAAATAAACAAAACCTCCTAAAATAACACTAAATTGTTATTTTATTTTTAAACTCAACCCCATAAACTCAAATAGCCCGTGAATATAATAAGACAAGGGATTAAAAAACAAATTCCAAATGTTTTATTAAGGGGTTGTTTAATGTTTTTATTTTTAAAATGGGGAAGTTATTGTTTTATATAAACGGGTTAGTGTTTTTTTGTAAGGCTTATAATTATAAAAGCCAAAGGAGGGGGGTTAAATTGTTATTTTATTTATTATGGTGGTTTTTAACCCCATATGCAAAATTTATGTATAAAAGAAGGTGATGTGATAGGGCCTTTATGCATTTTTTGTGGAGAAATAATTCGGATGTGTTTTTTGAGAGAAAATTTTATACTCTTTGGAGGAATTTTTGGGAGAGAAATTACAAGGTGTTGATTACACCAAAAATTGTAAAATTGCAAAGAGAGATTGTGAGTGATTAAAGCTTGGATATTGTAAGAAGGCTATTGAAGCTTGGCGATATCAATAAAGTGGTCCAACGTTGAGAAGCGGACCCGGAGACGTAGCTCAAATTGAGTGAACTCTGTTATCAAGTTGTTTGTGTCTCTCTTCCATCTCTTTCTTATTCTCTCATTTATTTTGGTGTTATGTTCTCTCATGAATGTTATTATAGATAATTGTTTTAAAGTGTTTGAAAGGATTACTCAGTTTCGTAATTTCAACGGTTAAGATACATGATCATGCATTACTGTTGGATCGGGAATTAAATTTGTAATTGGATTAAGTTTTGGGAAAATTTAACATCCTAGTTTACAGATCAAATAAGGTTTGGGGTTAGGGTTATTGTTAAGGTTATTATTAGCCCGTTAATATTACAATTAGGTTATGGTTATGGTTCAATTAGGGTTAGGGTTCAATTAGTATTAGGATTAGTGTCAGTGTTAGTATTAAATTAGGGTTAGAATTATGGTTCAATTGTGTTACAATTTAATTAGGGTTAATGTTCATTAAGGGTTAGGGTTTAAAAATGATTAAATTGGGGTTAGGGTTCAATTAAGGCTAGAGTTTAGATAGGGTTGGATTTAGGGTTAGGGTTAGGGTTAGTGTGTGATTAGTCTTAGAGTTAAAAATAGGGTTCAATTAGGTTTATGGTTAGAATTATAGTTCAATTAGGGTTAGGGTTCAATTAGAGTTAGGATTAGATTTCATGTAGGGTTAGGATTCAATTATGGTTAGGGTGAAGGTAAATTATAATTTTCTCACATATACAAGTTTGGGGTTAGAGCTAGGATCAAGATTTAATTAAGGTTAGGGTTAATGTTAGGGTTGGAGTTTAATTAGGCTTATGGTTCAATTACGGTTAGGGTTAAGGTTAGGATATGGTTAGGGATATCCAGTTAGGTTAGAATTGGGGTTATCATTCTAGGACAAAGCTTGAGATTAGGGTTAGGGTGTAATTAGGGTTGGGAATTAATTATGACTAGGGTTAGGGTTAGGGTTAGTATTAGGGTTCAATTAGTGTTAAAGTTAGCGTTAATATTTAAATAGGGTTAGGGTTAGGATTTTAGGATAAAGCACGAGGTTAGAGTTAGATCTAGGGTTCTCTAATAAAACTTGGGGTTAGGGTTTAATTTGGGTTAGGATTTTAAAGTTAGTGTTATGTTAGGATTTGGGTTTAATTAGGCTTATAGTTCAATAAGGGTCAAGTTTATGGTTAGGGTTCTATTGAATCTTGAGGTCAATGTTAGGATTATGGTTAGGGCTAGTGTTAGGGTTAGAATTTAATTAATATGCTTAGTGCTCAATTATAATTATGGTTATAGTTAGAGTTCAAATAGGGTTAGTTTTTACTTAGGGTTGCAGTTAGGGATCAACTAGGGTTAGGATTGTAATACAATAAGGTTTAGTGTTTGATTACAATTATAATTAGGGTTCAATTTGGGTTAAGACTTCGTAAGGGTTAGGGTTAGGGTAAGGGTTCAATTAGGGTTATAACTTAACTAGGACTAGGGTTAGAATACAATTAGGGTTACTCTTCAATTATGATTAGAGTTAGATCTCAATTTGGGTTAGGGTTTACTAAGCGTTAGGGTTAAGGTTAGTGTTCAACTAGGGTTAGGGTTCAACAAGGGATAGGGTTAATGTTCAAATAGGGTTAGAATTCAGGTTTAATTAGTGTTAAGTTTATGATTAGGAATAAAATAGGGTTAGGGTTATGGTCCAATTGGAATTATAATTACAGTTAGGGTTTCATTAGAATTAGGGTTATTATTAGAATTATAGTTATAAATAAGGTTAGAATTACGGTTAGGCTTAAAAATAAAATTAGGGTTATACATAGGGTTAGGTCTATGACTAGGATGACAATTAGGATTACAAATCAATTATGGGTAGAGTTCAATCAGGGTTATAGTTCAATCAAGGTTAGGGTGTAATTAGGGTTATGTTTCAATTAGGGTTAAAGTTCATTTAGGGTTAGGGTTTGATTACGAATAGGGCTAGGTTCAATTTAGGTTACTATTTATTTAGGGATAGAGTAGGGTTTGATTAGGTTTATAATTAGAATTAAGGTTGCCATGATAACTAGGGTTAGTGTTAAAATGAGGATTACAAATAACATTAAAATTATGGTTAGGGTTAGAATTATAGTTAAGATTATAGTTAGGGTTAGAATTAGGAGAAGAGTTAGGATTATAATTATAGTTATAGTTAGGGTTGGGGTTAGCATTAGGATTAAGGTTAGGTTAGGGTTAGCATTCAATTGGAATTAGGGTTCTAGGACAAATCTTGGGTTCAAGGATAGGGTTAGGGTTGGGGTTAGAGTTATAGTTCAATTAGGAATAGGGTTAGGGTTCAATTAGGGTTAAGGTTAGATTAGGGTTATGATTCAATCTCAACAATAATTCTCACTCTAACTCTAACCCTAAAATTAATCGTAAAACTAACATTGACACTATTTTTAACCCCAACCCTAACTCTAAATATATATAGATAACCTTAATTCTATAACTAAAAGTAATTCTAATTGTAAGCCTAACCCTAATCATAACCCTATTGATGGTGTTTTCTGCACAGCAACAACTCAGACAGAATGCAATATTCTATCTCTCTTGAAAGGTTATTTTCAACAATAAATCACTGAAAATCACCCCAAGGTCTCTCAGGTGTCAGGTCATGACAATGCATAAACAACTCATATAATTATGTGAAAATGTCGGTAATCACAAAGGGACCTTACTACAAGCAGACTGTATCTTTCAATTTATCAGATTTTGCAATATAATGATCTCAAATCCTAAATCTAACCAAGTGATAAAGAAATAATAAAAGATAAGGGTGCAAGAATATGATAAAATCTAAACTATTCCTAGGATGAGTAATGCAAGTGATAGATATCTGGAATGGACCAATCTCAAACAACCAATTCCTGCTTAACCCACGATGCAATATCACAAGAACGGTGCAATCTTCTGAGGTGTGTAGATTTTCAAATCATAGACATTCATCTACAATCGAACTTAAGCACATGTGAATATATGGCCCAGGTTGACTTCACTAGCCTACTACAATCAGATAGTTGCTGGGAGTATAGACCAGAGATTGCTACAAACATTCCAAATATGAAATCATGAACATCATTCACCAAACTAAAACTAATTTAATTCTGAACACTAAACCCTAAATCCTCAAGCAATTTGGAAGATAGAACAATAAGAACCATGCAAGATAAAATAACACAAGAGATTTCACCAGAAAAAAAACCACAATGCCTTCAATTGTATTAGATCACCAAAATGCTGCAACAATTCAACTGTTCTGATTACAATACTTGCTTCAAGAAACTAACTAATACTTCTACTGTAAAAATGCTCTAGCTCTTTTCTGCTCTTACTTATCTCTACTACTTTCTAGCTAACCCCTTACAATGAGGCAAGAATGCCCATTTATAGCAAAACCCAAGACATGTCGGCCCAGCCAAACATTTTACAAAGTAAGAAAAACTGCCAAAACAAGTCAGCCAAGGAAGAATCAAACTAAGGCGCGCATTAAATGCCATTCACCATCAAGGTCGGCCCTGACACAGTCCCCGATGTAGTCCGGTCCAATGCATGCCCTATGATAATAGGGAAGCACAAATCTCGAAATGGGCATTTAAGTGCTGCCTCCCTTATCCTTGCTTTGGGCCAACGACCCTTGGACCCTCAAAAATGCCCCATCCAGCTCAGTAACAGGTGGCAAAGGCAAGACCTTAAGTCTGCATTTAATGGAGTCAATCTCCTCCTTTGATTGCTCAACAGTCTTACCCCAATCTTCCTTGTTGGCCTGATATTTATCCATCACTGCCAGGTATATGGCTGCATCATCCAACTGGTGGCCCATTACCATACCTTCAGAATCTAGGGCGTAAACTTCATGCCACCACTCCTTGAGTTGCTCCAGACTCAGATATTTTGGGGCAATCTTCTTTCTGCCGGTCATGACTTCAAAGAAGGCAATGCAGCCCTCATAGACACTGGATAAATCAGTATCAATTGATTTCCTTCGTTTCTAGATCTTCCTCATAGCCTTCTGCCTAATCTACAGAGCCTCAAACCATTCCCAGGGTTCATCCAATTTGGAGGAAGGAAGGATTCCATCCGCAACCAGCTGTTCCTTGCCATGCCCCATGATGATCTTGGATTTTTGCAGTAAGAGGTCAATGTCCTCCTTGTCCTGTGATAGCACATGCCCTAACAATTCCTTGGCAAGGACTGCATCCTTCCCAATCGACAGGATATCCTTGATTGTATCATCTCCCCTTGTTTGTACATCCCTCAGCCAATCTATTATGGTTTGAGCTGAGGTCTTCATTTTCTCAATCCCGGAGATTGTTTCCTTAGGTAGAAAACCAGGAGTAGCTGAAGAAGAAGGGTGGAGAGACCGCAAGGGTTTCATCACCTCCTCCAAACATTTCCTTAGTCTTTCATTCTCTTTCCTCAGCTCATGTTTGGTTTGGGTCTCCTTCCTCAATCTACCGATGATCACAACACTGGATCCTTCATATTCTTCTATGTCCTGCTCCATGGAGGCCGGTCCAAGGTTGATAGTCTGCGCATTGTAATCTTGACCAGTGACCTCTTCTCTTGTCTTGTCCATGGTAGGAGTGGCAATGTGGAGGACCCTGTTGTTTGCTTCATCCCTCTCCATCTTGGACACCACCCTAGCTGCCTTCTTTTTCTTCCCTTTTCCAATCTTGGACAGCATTTCATCCCAATCCAAGGGAGTGTCTTCAACTACCACCTGCTTCTTCCTTGCAATCTCCTTTTCTAACCAGTCTGAGGCTGCAGGCTCTACCCGAATTTCTTCTGTTCTAACTTCTTCCGGCTGTTCTGTCGTTTTCTCTTCTTCCTTTGCAGTTATTTTATCCTCCTCCCTCCCGGGGAGTTGCTCACTTTGATCAATTTCTTCCAGCTCCACCTCCTGCACCGATGATGGGGTTCTAACAGGGATGTCTTCTTTCTGCTCAGGGGATTTGTTACCTCTGCCATACTCCGGAGAGTCCTCATACATCACCAAAGGGGAAGTATACCTTTCAACCCCCTCTACCTCAAGCTCCTCTGCCTCACCAAAGAGTGTGCCCTCCTTGAATGGCTCTGCCTCTCCACTTGCTTCATGCTTCTCCAAAATTTCTTGTTCAAGTGCACTTGGTGGAGGAGAAGCAGCCTTGGGTGGTTCTGTAGTTGGTGATTTTGGTAGAGGATCTGCCTTTGGCACAGCATCCCTTGGAGAAGGAGTCCTAGATTTCCTTGTGTAAACTTTTGCTTTCTCACCTCCTGAACTCTCCACATCGACAATAGGAGGCTCATCTTTTGATGTATCTTGACTCTTCTTCTTTGAAGCCCTAATTGCTCTTGCCTTCTTCAGCGGTGGAGGAACATCTTCTTCTACCTTTTTCGACTCTTCCTCATCAGAAGATTTACTAATCGTCAAAGTCTTCCATCTCCTTTTTCCTTTCGGCCTCCTTTTTGTTTCAGGCTCACTTTCCTTGGGTCCTCTAATTTTTATCTTGAACGGTGAGCTCTTTACAGTTTTCCCTTTGGGGTCATCATCCCCGGATTCCTCTGAAGTAGACATGGGATTGAGGTCTCCCATCAAATTGAAGGTGCAAGTCACCTTCTCACTCTCTAGTTCCCAAATTTTATGCTTCAACCAGGAAGAGGTGAATTTCATAATCGGGGTCATTAGGTCCTCTAACTCTGTGACCTCGTCATCATTCCAGCTGATGTCTCTGATCGACCTGTCCTTCACAGCCTCATAAGCATGATCCTGCACCAAGTTTCCGTCATCTGCTAGTTGGTATGGGATCAACTTAACATTGTACTGTCTGATTGCATCGATAGGGAGTCTGGAATACCTTTTCTTCCTGGCCTCAAGATCATCTTTAATGTTGGCCCAATAGTCCTCTAGGTCACTTTTATGCCGGTACTCCCTTGTGGCCTTCTTCTGCGCCTCTCCTGTGATATCAAAATTCATCCTTTTAGAATGGAAGGAGAAACCATATGCTGCTAACTCATCACCTGCAGTATGTGCTGACTGGATGGAAGGACACACTTCTGCCACACCAATCCCAAGAGGAAAATCTCCACCGAAGCCTGTCTTATGTTTTCCTTTCTTCACAATGGCATCAAACTCACAAATTTGCCTCACAACCTCCAACAAAACAATGTGATCAGTAGGATACCGAGGTAACCTATATGGAGCAACCGAACATCCATCAACTCTAAGGTAGGTAAAGGTGGGAAATTGAATAAACCACGCTCCATAATTCTTTATCAGCCCTTTAGCTCCATCTGACAGTCTCATGTGCTCAGCATTCTGTAACATTCGGGTAATGTGCATTGTGAATGCATCATTAGTCCTTTTGTAGTCCTTGTGTCTTAAATGCAGCTCTGGGTAAACTTCATAGATTATGTCCTGACCCAACGTCCCTCATGGATTCAAACCCCTGTATGGGTAGAATCTGGCTAGTACATACACCACATATGAGGACATGGTGAATTTCTTGGTCTCCAAGACATTCCTCAGCTGCTTATCAATTTCAGAGCTAATAAGCCCGGCCCAGTGGTAGTTAGTCCCTTGCTCCATTTTGGTGATCACATGGACCATCCAACTCTCCAATACCCCGACCATCTTCAAACCAGCCACTCTGCTCAGAAATGTTATAGCATCATACATGTCTGACCTGAATTTAACCCTATGCAGTTGCTTGGGTAGTTTAGAGTGATGGGATTTTGGTTTCTCCAACCATGAGTTGATCATCTGTTGAGCTTTGGCTGGCTCACTCTCATAGTATGTTTTAGCGGCGTCCATGTTCAGAGAACATACTGAAGGTAGATCAGGCATGTCAAAGGCTTGTGCAATGGAGACAGGGTTGAAGTTGGCCAAGACCCTTCCCTCAGTGCTGACCACCCTTTGTGCATCAAAATCGTATTGCCGGGTGCATTCAAGTATCAGTTCATAACACTGGATTGCTAGAGGAAACCCTGCCAGATGTACCAGCCCGGATTTCATCATGCCATTCCTCAGCACAGACAGATTCTTCTCGGCTGTCCTCTGCTTGAATTCTTCATATCTCCAGGCCCCAACATTGGTGTCAGACACCTCGGCCCATACAGAAGACACCCTACTCTCAGGAAGCTGACTCTTCATATCTAATCTTAGTCTCTCTACCTTAGAAATGGAGGACCCCTCTGTGTTCCCCCCTGGACTTCCCGGCAGCAGCCTTGCTTGATTTAGCCTGCACTCACAAAAGATATCATTAGTATTCAATTATTATGCATATTCCACCCAAAGATTAGCCTAAAATCATACAAAGCAATTAAAATCTACTAATCCAAAAAGATCTAGAGAAATAAGGCAGTCCGGGAAAATCATGCAAACCGGGAAAATCCCGTTGGGGCAGAATTTCGGAGAAATCCGACCCAGGCGGATTCCTGCTGCCAAAACATCGTTAGCCACATAAATCATTAATTCAACCAAAATATCATTAGATTGTCATGAGATTCATGCATTGGCAACAAGAAATAAGCATTCAGCATTCACTTTATTAATCCTATCTTCAAAAAATCAAAAGGATAAAGCCAGACAGGAAAATTGAAAAAATCTGGATGGGACGGATTTTTGCGGATGGTTCGAAACGTTTCAGAAATTACCCCACTTCGCAGAATAAGCCGGAACCG
The DNA here is from genome assembly GCA_007258455.2 of Sequoia sempervirens. Classification (NCBI taxonomy): domain Eukaryota; kingdom Viridiplantae; phylum Streptophyta; class Pinopsida; order Cupressales; family Cupressaceae; genus Sequoia; species Sequoia sempervirens. The sequence goes on along the minus strand of VDFB02000015.1, from coordinate 334,945,125 downwards.
GGAAAATCCGAAAGCGGAGGAATTCCGCGAGGACCTCAGAAACCCGACGAAGGACAACCTGCAAATTGGCGATTTAAATGATCATGCAATGTTTCTACTTAGATTCTAAGGGTCCAGAAATTGACGCTAATCAAAAAAGCGCAGAATGCAAAGGATTTCGACCCTCGAAGTTCTCAAATGGTGAGTCATCCTATGCCGAAGCCATGATGCCCCAATTTTGATAACCAAACCCCCGCCATTAAAGCCCGAATAAGCTTAAGGTTTCACGGAAAACTATCATTTGGGCGATTAACCAATGGACACAAGGATCTCTTCAAGGTACAAGCAAGCTGGGCCAAACATAAATCATGAAATCGTAATAACCCTATTGGAAGTTGGCTAACTTGGGCAAAATGAACCGAAACCCCAATCTTTGCAAGATATGGCAAACGTCATGCCTAAGAGACCAAACCCTACTTAGAGGTGACTCAATAAATGAACAAATGTGTATGACAGAGATGATAAATCTCGGTGAAAGGGTAAGGTTAAACCCTAGCTCGATAAATATGAAACCACCAACAAGCAAAAGCCGACCGAAAATGACCATAAATCAGCCTAAAGAACTTAATCATTGCATGAACAAATGAGAAGGCCATCAGCAACCTACCATGGACCAATTCAGACGAAACCCGAACTCAAAGAAACAGCCACAAAAACGAACACGCCCAGGCAACGCAAATCTAGACACCGACACCCAACAATCCACATGCAAGCGGTTTAGGATCAATCTTCAAAGCTTAAATGAAAATTCTTAATTGCCAGAGCAAAGGAAGTGAATAGATGAAATCAAAATAATGCTTAAAAGGATTCAAATCCACCCATATACTCGCCTGAGCAAGGGTACTTAAGCATTAATGAGCGACAAGACACTTTTGACAAATTCGAGAACCCAAGCCCAGGACGAAATTTCGGAAAATCACAGGACACGCGAAAATCCAAATGGACAGAAATTTCGTGGAAATGCAGAAACCGGGAATGTAACGAAGTTCAGGATTTCGGCGCAGACCGGGAAAATCCGCCAGAACCGGAAAATCCCGGGGTCAAGCAGAAACCCGGATTCAGAGAATCCAACCAGAAATGGACAAAGAACCAGGGCCCGGGAAAATCCGCTGGAACTGGAAAATCCCGGAGTTGGGTGAAAACCCGAATTTTGCTTAAAACCCAATTTCAACCAATTTCAGCCTTAGGGCAAGGTCAAAGCTAGCAAGATCAACCTGTCAAGACCTCCAAAGATAAATCCAATAAAACCAAAGGTCAAGAGACATATGAAAAGAGGGTCCCTACTCCAAGTGGGGCGTGTGTGCGAAAACTGCACAACAAACCCTAACCGTAATACTAACCCTAACTTTAGCCCTAAAACTAACACTAATTATTTTTGTAGCCTTCACACTAACCCTAATTCTAACAATAATCATCACCCTAATCCTAAAAATAACACTAATTCTAATTATAGCCCTAACCCTTATCCTAAATTTAACCATAAACATAATCCTAACCATTAACCTAACCCTAATTCTATATCTTAATATAGCCCTAATCATAATGTTAGACCTAATCCTAAGTTTAACCCTAACCACAACTATAACCTTAACCTTGACCTTAATTTTATCCTTAATTGTAACCCAAACCCTAATCCTAACCATAAACCTACCTAATCATAACCCTATCCCTAAATTTAATTATATCTCTAACCCTAATCCCAACCTAGCCCTAATAAACCTAATCCCAACCCTAGCCCTAATCTTAACATTAACCTTAATCTTACTAACACTAACCCAACCCAATGCCAATTTTATCTTTAACCCTAACCCTAACCCTAACCCTAACCCTAACCATATTCCTAACCCTAATCGTAACTCTAACCCTATTCATAATGTTAACTTTAATCCTTACCATAGCCGTAACCCTAATGCTTACCCTAACCCTAACCCTAATAATTTTGTTTTCCATGTTGCATTGTGAATGCTACTACTAGCATATATATATTATTTATTAATAATATATATAAAATCGTTGATAAATATCCTTCTCCAAACATTTATTACACTTTTATGTGAATAATTGATTAAGAAATAAACGCCTCAAAAAAAATCTCTCCACATATATATATATATATATATATATATATATATAAAGTGCCTCTATTTTTATTGACTTATAATTTTTTTATTGAATTTATAGTCTTTTTATGTAGCTTCATCCTTCTAATGCTTTGATTCAATATAAAAAAAATTCCCTTTATAGGTCCGTGCCAAAATATATTTACATAAAACCAACAGTCGTTTATCTCGTTTCTTCTATTTGCTTTCTAAAGTGCTCTCAGAAATAATTTGATGTGCTAATTTTCCAGGACACAACACAAAATGTCCTTATTAATGGTGGGCCTGCCGGCAGTCCCTCGATAGGTCTCTGAATGAACAGAACCAACCAATACCTTATCAATATATGCAATGATACAATCTGTAATCAGAACCAATAAAGAAAAATGAAGTGGGTGGGAATAGGTCTGCTGTTATTGCTGAGTTTCACAAATGCAAATGCAGGGGGCGAGGGATGGGATTGGATCTCCGGTTTGAAAGTCATGAATGGATCTGAATTTAAGAATTCCATCTACTTAATAATTCAAATGGTTGCCAATGCCTACAGATACCCCAAAACTAAAAAAATCCCAGGCTGGACCCCTTCCTCCCTGGTGCCTCCGGTGGCTCCATCACAGGGCGGAGTACATGTTTTGGCCTACCAACAAACACCCAATAAAATTGTGATTGCATTCCGGGGCACCCAAATCACAGACTCACTAGACGGCCTTGCAGACATTTGTGCAGACATGCTCCTTTGGGATGGCCTGGACTTTAATTCCCTTCCACCCAAATGCTCTGTCTTTACATACGCCACCCTGGACTACTTTTCCCAAGCTCTCAACTTCACAAGACATGTAATGGATGCCTATCCGGGATACTCACTTCTGCTAACAGGCCACAGCCTGGGCGCAGGCCTTGCTGTTCTTGTATCTGCTGCACTTTCTGAGAACTCTCGTATTGTTCCTGTCATTGGGTTCAGTCCTCCTGGCACTATGAAGCCCTTGGAAAGGAGATCGATCCATCTCAGAGCCGCAGATGAAGGCAAGGTCGTTCTTGTTGCAAATGAATGGGATGCGATTGTGAGGATACAATGGGAAGGTCAACTGGGTACTCTGTGCCTGTATCAGACAGTGGAAACCGAGGCTTGTGCAGCATGTTTTCATAACTTGGCACTCTCTGGTGGGTGGGGCAGTGCGAGGTTGCTGTTGGAGAATGAAGGAGAAAAGGATTCTGTGCTTCCAGAGGGGAGTTGTACGACATGCTTCATGCAGACTCATATCCTCAAGACTCTGATTAATCTTGTTGAAGAGGGAAGTAAACCCATCTGCCAAGAGAGACTTCCCACAATTCAAATCTTTGGGTCAGGTTTGAAAAAGATTCAACTATATTTAGTTTTCCATTTGTTTTTTATATTGTCCTCCTCCTTGTCAATCGGAATGAATGTGCTTCTGCTTCTTGTTTTTGTTATCCTTAATGTTTCTGTTTTGCCCACTCAGACCATGTCTAATTATATGACTATTATCTTGAGAATCATTTTGGTGTCTCCATTTAAACTTCCCTGTTGTATATGACACTAATGTTAGGCCCAGGGATGTAATGCAAGAAAAGATTGAAATGAACGAGACTTAGACAACCAAACAAAATATTCAATGAAAGCTATTCCATTCAATCAAAATGTACATATTTAACAATATGAAAATATGACCATTCAAGTTCATTTTCTCGGTGATTGCTCAACTGCTCAACTTCTAGTGTAGTTAGGAAAAACAAAATATAAAATATAATCTTATTACTGCTAGGATTACGTACATTATTGTTACAAATAAGGGTAAGGCATTTGTTGCTATTGTAGACTCTAGTTCAGATGGATGGATCCTTGACTCTACGGCTTCTCATCACATGGCTCCATCACAGGATTGTTTTCTTCATTTGAGACTTGTCTTATGTCTTGTATTATAATGTGTAACAACACTTCTATGAATGTATGTGGCAGAGGGTCTATTGACACGGGTGAAGGATCATTCAATGATGCCATTTGCATACCTTCCTTGTCACCTAATCTCTTATCCATCTATCAGATTAAACATAGTGGGAGGTAAAAAAGTTGAGTTTACACTTTCTTATGTGGTTATTTAGGATTTCAAAGCAATGACATTGTTGTAGTTGGAGAGGTAGATGATCATCTAGATTGTAGACCTCAGATTTTGCTCTTGATACTCCTTTCACATATGTTCATACTTAGGGATCTAGTGTGGACACTTTTCAAGATGTGCAATATGGTCTCTTGATCTTTCAAATCCTTTCACCAAATAAGGCTCTAGAGGCATGTACTAGCATTCCTCCATCATCTCCTGCTACTGCCTGGCCATAGACATCTAGTGATTCTTCTAAGTAGGCTTATATTAGTCTTTTCGATCCACCTCATTGGGACATCTATCAACTAGATATTTCACATATGTTTTTCGAGTCTCATCTTTGGGATCTTGAGGACATCATTGAGGACTTCATTATTCTCTTTGATGATAGTGCTTACGTAACCACATTTCCATCATATGTGGCTCCTCTTCTTCAATAGTCTCCATAGTGCTTTGAGCTGTCACCTTTATCAATTAGGTGTGGGATACCTGATTTGTTCTAGGCACCTTTCATCATTGGCTTCGGGACTAATGGACAATATTAAAAAATATTCATTTTGCGTTTTCTTCCCACTTTTTCCTTCATGGATTGGGAAGACCTTCTACACACACCTATGGCTCTACTTCCTTATAGAAGGAATGTTGTTTGGTGCACATAGATCTTCTTCAACTTGTTGTGTCATCCTTCCATCCTTGATGGAGGAGGCATCACATTTTGGGGAGGCTATCTAGTCTTTCTTTATTCCTTTTTTGGGGGGCTTATCATTGTACATGATAACCTAATCAAGCCTAGTGGATGGGATTTATAATTCTTTTCTCTCTCTCCCTAAGTTGTACACACGAGAATAATAAAATATTCTCACTATGCTAGTTTCATGTTAGGTCACTAGGCTAGAATAATTACTATTACTATTTTATTTATTCTCTATTAATTAGACTTAGGTAGTTGTGTCAATTAGTTATGTGCCTATAAGTTTTGCTCTTGATTGATACTTATCTATATTAAAGTAATGTTTTATTTATAATGGTCAATAAGCTTTTAGGATAAACTTTAGAAATCTTCTTTAATAAAGTCATGTTGACTTTGGGTTATTGCTTTTTGCTTTATTAGTTGTCAGTCTTATCTCTGAGTTGTCAGTCTTAACCTCTTTGGATAAGGTGTTTGTAATCTTATATAAGGATGCTCTTGCTCCTTATTTGATAACTGATTATTTTATGCAATCTTGGTTATCTTTATGTGTTTTGTTTTTGTAATATGGTATTAGAGCCCAATTCGAGCTTAGGGGTTGGTGGATGCATGAAGATTAGGGACTGCTAGCAGTGGCGAGGATTCGAGGAACACTCATAACATAGTGAAGAGCCAAAAGAGTTCGTATTGAATTGTACGAAACTATACATACCATCTAGGGTAGAAAAATTGAGAGATTTTTTTGTGTGAAAATCATGCCAAGATTGACTATTATTGCAATTTCTTTTTAACAGTTTAAAAATTGCAGATTTCTTTTGGCAAAAATCATAACTGTATACTGGCTATTAAAATTGCATCAATAGCTGCCTTGTGTAGGAAAAATCGTGCCAATATTTGTGGTCGCATAGGAAAAATTGTGTGGGTGTGTTATTATAAAATTTGGAATCTTTTTAATAAAAATTGCACAACTATTTAACCTACATTTTGGCGAATATAGAAATCTGCAAAATGTCATTGCATAGGCAAGATCGGAGTTTTTTGGCAATTTTTTAAACAAAAATCATGGTTTTTTTGAAGTCGCAGCGTCCAAAGGAAAATCACAATCTTTTTGCTGGTTTACAGGTTGTGGTTTCCACACAAGGGTTTTTTGTAGCATGCATAGGGAGGCATTTATTTATTTTAATGTTACCTAACATCGTGTTGGAAGGTAGCCAATGTTTTACTAGCAAGAATTACAATGCTTGGAAGCAATGAATGCTAACAATCTCTGAGTACATTTGCCTCGAAAAGATCCTCCTCGTTATCGCCACCTGACCAATAGTTGCAGGTAAAGACTAGGACAAGTTTGATGAACATGACAAAGAAGCAGCCATGTTAATCAAAATATCAATGACAGATGCCGTGCTTCTGGAAGTCCAAATAGGCACGACTTCAACCGCCATTTGGAAGCATTTTCAAGACCTTCATGAGACTTCAAATAAAGGTAGGGCCTTCTTTCCGAAGAAAATGCTTTTTTGATGACTATAGATGAGAAAGTGTTCTTACAAGAGCATTTACTTAAGATCAAGGACATCAACTATCAGCTGTCAGCCATTGGTTAGAAGATGGAAGAAGAGGACATGGTGGTAATCACGTTGAAAAGCTTACCATGCGCTTATGAGCATTTCATTGAGACACTCAATATCACTGCTACGGATTGTGCCTTGAAGTTTGAAGAGCTATGCAATAAGTTCCTACAACATGTCAAATGGAAGAGATAGTTCAGTAGCAGCAATGAGACAACGAATGTGGAAGAAGCATTTGCAACCAAAGACAAAGGCATAGGTAAATGGTCACACAAGGTCACAACGAAGATGCAACAAAGAATTTGAAAAACATCACATGTCATTATTGTGATAAGTTGGGTCATATGAAGAAGCATTGTAGGAAAGGGTGGTTGAATGGAAATCCAACCAAGGAGGGCCTCAACAGAATCAATAGAAGGTTCATGTCACAAAGCATTTAGAAGAGGAGGCATTTACTTTCTATGCATATATGGCCTAGAGACTAGTAGATCAATTAGAGTGATCTACATGATACATCGATTCAAGAGCATCACGCCACTTCATCAATAGGTGAGATTGGTTCACAAAATACATTGCTTGCTCTAACTCAGTGATCTTTGGTGGTGGTGAGAAGTACACGGTTGTAGGTAGAGGGATTGAGCAAATAACCTCTAGAGGGAAAAAACTATTTTTTCTCAATGTGTGCTATGTACTAGGAATGGAGCTCAATCTAATTTATGTAAGTCAAATTATGGGACATAATCCTAATCTAGATGTCATTTTTAGCAAACACAAAAACAATATCATTGATAAGGAGACCAAGAAGACTATTGCTTTTGGTATAGAAGATCATGGATTGTATAGATTAGTTGAAATTGGACAAGTTAGGTAACTTGCTTTAGTAGCCAAGAGTGCATCAGCCATTACTACACTTTGGCATCAATGGTATGGACACCTTAATTTGTCCTATCTCTCTTAGTTGGCTTGAGAGGACTTGGTAGATGGAATTCTTGACATTCAACAATAGATATAGGATGTGTGCGAAGCTTGCCAGATCAGGAAGCAACATAGAACAACATTTGATGATGGACATGGTTGGAAAGCCAAGAGAATCCTACAACTGGTTTATGCAGATATTTGTGGACCAGTGAACACGACATCAATCATGGGTGCAGGTATTTTCTTTTGTTTGTGAATGATTTCAGTAGGAAAATGTGGGTATATTTTTTGAAAATAAAATATGAGGTGTTTAATGAATTTCAAAAGTTCATAGCATTAGTAGAAAAAGAGTTAGGTCGTGCCATATTCACTCTTGGACATGATAATGGAGGCAAATTTTGTTCCAAAGAATGCAACAACTTTTGTTCTAAACATGGCATCAAAAGATAGTTTACCACACCTTACGCTCCATAGTAGAATGGAGTTGTTGAGAGGTAGAATCATGCTATCACAGAGATGGCCTGCTATATGATGGAGAACAAGAGTGTTCCCAAGAGGTTTTGGGCTGAGGCAGTATACATTGTAGCTTATTTACTTAATAGGTCTTCCACACAAGTGGTGAAACACAACACCCTTAAGGAAGCATGGTTTGGAAGGAAATTGATAGCTAGTCATTGTAAGGTCTTTGGTTCCATCGCATATGCCTAGATTTCAAATGAAAAGCAAACTAAATTAAGAAATTAATGCTTTCAGGGTACAATGACAATCATAAGGCCTACAGGTTGATTGGTGTTGATATTGACCGCTTGACTTTCAATAGAGGTGTTGTGATCAATAAGGAAGTAGGACCTTTCCAGACATCTCTAGTGTCCTAGATTATTGAAGACCAACCTATTGTGGTTAAGGATTTAGGTGTTCAACTTCAGGTAGCTCCATTTGAGGGGGGGATTTAGAGTATGAGTAAATAGACCTAGTTTTCATTGATGATAACCTAGATCAACATTGAGATGACAAATACAAGAAACCCAAGTCATGATGACAATGCTGATTTGGATGTAGTCTTCTAAGAGGAGTCAACAGTGGTGGAAAAGCACCATTGGAGATGTTTAGGTAAGTGTAATGCTAGAGGGTAGAACATTGAGAGGCAAGAGCAAGATAAACACAGTCAACTTTGCTCTCATGGCCAATATTTAGAGAACTTGCAAGCCAGATTTGTTTGTTGAGGCAAAAGGAAAACTTGAATGGGGAAAGGCCATGGAAAGTGAACATGAGAGTCTTATGAAAAATAAGACTTGGGATCTCTTAGTTCTTCCACAAGGAAAGAAACCCATTGGCTAAAAATGGGTGTACAAAGTCAAGTACAAGGCAAATGGTACATTTGATAAGTACAAAGCTTGGTTGGTTGCAAAAGGGTTCTCGCAAAAAGAAGGCATTGACTACAAGGAGACCTTTTCTCCTACAACAATGATGAGCACCATTCGGTTGGTCCTAGCCATGACAACTTAGTTTGGCTGGACAATCCATCAAATGGACATAAAGAGTGCCTTCCTCAATGGCAATTTGGAGGAAGAAGTGTACATAACTAAATCACATGGTTTTCAAGTTGCAAGGAAGGAGCATCTTGTATCCGGGTTAAAGAAAGCTCTACATGGCTTGAAGCGAGCACTTAGGGCATGGTACATCAAAATTGGCAAGTATTTGATTGAATAGGGATTTCAGCAAAGTCCTTCACATACCAATCTGTACGTAAAAAGTGTGGGTAATGATCTCATTCTTCTCATCATATCTGTGGATGATATCATTATTACAAGTAGTGAGGCAAGTGCTATTGAATAGATCAAATCTAATATTAGTAAAGCTTTTGACATGACTGATTTAGGCCTCCTACATTATTGTCTAGATGTAGAAGTTTGGCAAATAGTGGCTGCATTTTTATTTCTTACTCCAAATATGCCAAGAGTTTGCTCAACAAATTCAAAATGATAGATTGCAAAATTTCGTCAACACCTATGGAGAAAGGGTTGAAACATTCAGCCAAAATTAACTCAAAGGTAGTTGATGAGTTAGCATATAGGTAACTAGTTGGCAGCCTTATATATCTTACAACCACTAGACCTAATTTGAGCTATGCTATGAGTTTTGTTTCTAAATTGTAAGGTTTGAAACCCTAAACTATCTCACAAAAATAAATAGCAACTCATTTTCACATAAATATAGAAATGAAATGAAACATCTTCAACATATTCAAATGACATATTACATCTCACATGTAAAAGTGTCTAATCCAGAATATTAAGTACCAGAAATAAGGTACATCATCACATGAAGTACTATCTAGTCAAGTATTATAGAGTACAAGATATAATTTATGCAAGAATATGACTCAGGCTCTCATGCCCATCTGGTCATAACAATACAAGTAAAGATATAAAAGAGACATAATCACTGGAGTCTCCAACCGCCACTAACCCGAATGATCATCTGCAAACCAAGAGATGAGAACATGACTTAGGCACTTTTCTGCCCAACCATGAAGCTTACGCTTCCTCGAAATATATCCAGATATAACATGTTATACTTACTCTCCTCATGAAGACAATATAACATGCATATATTCAATGATCATAAAAATAAGTAACCCTTTTCTTTTCATGCAAAATGATTATATGAAGGTCTTTTGTTATTTCAATCCTTTCATGCATAATGATCGTTAAATGTATAATTGACATGCAATTTGATTATTGGCAAGCAATTTGATCTCTAAATAATGATATTTCTCAATTTCATGCAATATTTAATGTATGTGCAATGCTAACTAATCTTTATGTCATGCAGGTTAAATCCACTAGAAACCAGCTCATAACATATGATGCATATTTGTACCATTATATTTATATAGTTATATGTATATACGTATATATATGAGTATATATATATGTGTGTGTATATATATAACTATAATTATACCATTGATATGCTTATTGGAAATAAAAGAATCAGATCCATAACAATTAAATGACACTTTCCTATATTCAGTTTTACAGTTTTATTGTGGAAGCATCACAGCAGAAATAAAATGTTACCAGTATCAACTTTATGGAAAATACACTATATTTATATATATAGTTTCACGTATGTATCTATTTTTATACATATATTGATAAATGTATACTACTATTTAAATATGTTGAGATTGCGAAATAGCACAGTGGTTTTCTAACAGCAACAAATAATTCATATATGGTTACAGTCACAAACTGCTCATTAATTCAGGTATAATAAACTCATATGTATGCACAAGCAGAACAATACATATACTGGTTTACGCAAAGAACTTAGTACATGCTACGATACAAACAGTAATTTCCTTCAAACCCCACAATATAATAACAATATCATTCATCAATTAAACTTGCAGTTTTGGTTCTATTTAAGCCTTTACGATGCATTCATAAGCCATGTTACAAACAACAATAACAGGGTAATACCTGGTCTTTTGCTCTGTGTGCTAACTCCTCAACTCTGGTCCGATACTACGATGCCAATCCTCCTCAATCATTGCTAGTAATGATATCAAAGCCGTCATCCCTTCTCCTTCTTTGAGCTCTCTTTTCATGGTTTTCATATTTCCATGCAAGTGTTCATCTCCAATTGGAGTATCTCTTTATTTTTAGAACTGAACCTTCTCCTCATGCCAAGGTCACATGATTTATCATGCAGATCATTTGAATTTAAAACTTATTTAATTTAATTTCCTTTTCTTTTTAATAGCAAGCTATTTATATATTCATATATATAAATAATGATATCATTATTATATATATAAATATATAAATATAAATTATGAGATTTATCATTATCAAACATTAAATAAAATCTTTTATTTTTCCAATTAAATTAATTTTCACAAACAAAACAACCATAAGATAGTCATTATTTAAATCATAACACACAATAGGCAATGACGTATTCATGATAACACAATGCATAGCATAATCATTCACAATGTAGGATGAATGCAACTAAGTGAGTGCGTAGGATTTCCATCATGCTGACTATTGCCAGGTAGCTAGGTCATCTCTACCTCAGCCATGTTTTTGCCTTCAACTTGTTCTTGCCTCATTTGCACTCAATATCTCGTCAATAGGTTAGTTCATAAAACCATAATCAATAATCGAAATATTTGCATTATAATAATTCATCATTATTTTAATTAGTGTTACAAGACTCAGACTCGCCTTGGTTTCGGCAAGCTGGTTTTTGACTTGAACTCGAAGCCCAGACTCAGCAAATTGAAAAACCCAAGAAATTAAGAGATTTTTAAGGATTTAAAACTTGTTTCATGCATCCTTTAATAAATAAACCTTAAAGACGCAATAACCTCATCAAATAGAAACTACTTTGATCCCATACACAAACATAGATCAATCACATAAGTATAAACACAAATTTTAGCTGAAGGAAATAACACAATTATATATATAAATATTGTCCAATGTATACAAAAGTCATGGAATATGAAATCCATGGCATCACAACAAATATCAAAACTAAAAATGTAAGTCTATGGCTTAGAGGAGCTTGCATTACTCATCCCAACATCAGGACAAGTCATGCGCTAGCGTCTAAGATAGGTTCTAGATGATGATGTAGCCCTGATATTTGCTTGTGTCTCAATGATTGGTGTGTATATTCAAGTGAGGAATTTAATATTAAAGTTTTCTTGAAGCCTTCAAGACTGCATGTTTTATTGTCAAGCTCATTAACAAATAGGAATAGTTAAATAAAAAGGTAAATGGTTATGTTCTAGTTTGACCTTAGCTAGTGTACCAATAGATGGATTGTTCTATGAGTTGCCTGTGTAGGGCATGGTTGATACATTTTTGCATTATGAAAATGGCATTTCTTGCCAACTATGACTTTAACTTGTATTCAACAGTACAATGATTGTAGCATGCCAACTTTGCCTATGACCATCCATGTATACTAAACAAGTTTGTCCAATGCATGAAACAAGATAATCCTTGATTGTGGATTTGACTATGAAGATGCAGAGTTTCGCAACAAGAGATATGTATTTTGTAGGTTTTATGATTATGATTCATCATTGGCCTATTGCATGCTTAGACTTATAGTTTGATGGGGGTTTGGGGGAAACACCCCAACAGGGTCAAGGGGCAACGCCCCAGGCACACTCCTTGTCACGATACAGGGTGGAGTCGAGGGGCAGAGCCATCGCCACCAAGCTCAAATGAAAACCTTCAAAGCCACATAGGCCTTCATGGTGCACACCATTTTTATATTTTTTTGTAAATCCTAGATGGCCATGTCATAAACCAAACAAGCATTGAAAGATTGTATTTTTTTTTTTTAAATTAATTAAAATGGTCGAGTCCTAGGCTCAGGACTTGCCTAGACTTGGCAAGTCTGGCGAGTACTCAGAGCTCGAGTCTCCCAGACTCATCGAGCCTAGCTTGGCTCTCAACTTGATGAGTTTGGGTGAGTCTTGGCGAGTCTTGTAAGACTGATTTTAATCACAATAGCATGCATTTTAAAGATAACATCTAATTTATCATCCACGAAAACACATTAATCTATGCTTCTAATACATATTGTCTAGTGGTCTCATCCAGTTCTATTTATTATCAAATAAAGTTTATGCAAGCAGAATTGAGATGTGACATAGATTCATGACAACCCCAAATGTAGAACATTGGACTGCGGTGAAGAGGGTGTTGAGATATGTGAAAGGAACACTTCACTTGATGTTTTGTACAATAGAAACAAATATCCTAGTTTGGTTGGGTTCATAGATTCAAATTGGGCATGTTTTGTTGATGGAAAAAAATCCACTTCTAGATATGTTTTCAGCCTTGGCACTAGTGCAGTCACATGGACCAACAAGAAGTAGCAAGCAGTAGCTCTCTCCTTGATTGAAGCAGAATATCTAGGAACAGTAAAAGTAACTTGTGAGGCAATATGGCTTGGAAGGATGATTTCAAACATGAGAAGCCTAAAGTAGAGCTTTCACCCTTGTTCTATGATAATCAAGGGGTGCTCAAACTTGCCAAGAATCCAATCTTCTAGAAGTGTACCAAAAATGCAGAACTACATTGTCACTTCATCAGACAACTTGTAGAAGATGGATCAGTTATGTTGCAGTTTTGTCCTTCAAAAGATCAAATTGCAAACATCCTTACCAAGCCTTTGGGTCCTGACAAATTTATAAAATTTTGGGATAAGCTCAGTGTAGTTAGTAGATTGACCATTAAGGGAGGGTATTAAAGTAATGTTTTATTTATAACAGTCAATTAGCTTTTAGGATAGACTTTAGGAATCTTCTTTAATAGAGTCATGTTAATTTTGGGTTATTGCTTTTTGCTTTATTAGTTGTCAATCTTATCCTATTTGGATAAGGTGTTTGTAATCTTATATAAGGATGCTTTTGCTCCTTATTTTATAACTAATCAGTCTATGCAATCTTTTTTGTGTTTTGTTTTGTAATAATCTAGTCTAGGCTGAGTTACTCTCCATCTATCATCCTAGTTAGAGTGAGTTAATTACCCTCTTGATTGGGAGTTTACCTTTTGGACTTGTCATCTCCTTGATTCATTTGTACATTATTCTTTGTAAATTTGTTCCATATTGAATAGAGTAATTTTATTCATTTTCCTAGTTTTGTGATTAGCTCATAGACATTAGGTCTTGGGTGGATTTTTTGTGTATATGATAAATTCTAACACTTCGGATATGCAAGGTGAATAACACACCTAATCCCTAACAAAATGGAATTGATTTTTAGTAGCTTACTTTCTTTGGAAATATTGTTAAAGTTTGAGCATAAAAAATCATTTGAAGAGCCTAATGTTTGATCAATTGTTTAGTTGTTGTGAAAAGAGTGTTGTAGTATTTATTTTGGCTGTAGTGTAGGAATATTTGGTTCAGAAAGCACCTTTGGCGGAAAAATGCAAAACACAAACAAAACAAATCTCATGGCAATGCAAAGGCAAAAAATTAATCCATTGCCCTCTACTTCTTGTTCATTAAGCTGGGACTCTGTTATTGTGGAAAGATAGGCTATACTAGACATTTTGGAAAAAAAAGCAAGTAGCTGTAGGATTTTGGAACAATTAGTCAAATAAGAGACAAGCCTAATCAGGCAAAAATACAGAGTTTGACTACCCTAATTGTGAATGGTCACAAGCTTGGTCAACAACTAACGCACTTAATGGAAGTTTATGCTGATTCTTCTACAGGGTTATGGTTGTGGTTCTTGAAGACATAAAATTATCTGGATAGATATTGTTATGTATAGTTTATATGCTAAGTTAAACAGACTTATCATATGTAGGGGGGAACTATTTACATATTTATTTTATATTGGCATTGGGGTCAGTAATCCAGGGTATTAGTTTGAAAGAAATAGAGGGTATTGGCAGCATGTGTTGATTGTGGCATTGACTATTTGGCTGTGTAATGCATTGTTATCTTTTTCACTTAATGAAAAGGATAGTTCATGGTTTACTTTAGGTTCATGATGTGAAAGAGATTTGTGCAGCTTATTGGCTGGAGAAAACATAGAATTAATGCTTTGTCATGGGAAACTGTTAAGGCAATCAATTTTAGAATTGATTCATTTTAATACCAGCAGATCAATGAAGACTTCCTTGCTTAATGGTGCTAGATATTTTCTTTACATTGTGGATGACTATTTAGAAAAGTTATGGGTCTACTTTCTTGAATGTAGTCAAAAGCTTTCAGTTTTTTCAAGACTTATAAATTGCAGAAAAGGATTAAATTTCGCACGACAGATAACTGAGGAGAGGGGACCTACAAAGAGTTTTATCACCCGTCCAAGGTATAAGGGCTTAAGCTAAAAACAAAACCAGACACTACAAAAGAAGTGGGGAGTTTGAAAGAGGGATAGAATAAAGATTGAAATGACTAGATCAAGTTTGCACGGGAAATCTCCTGCAGTTCATACAACAATCTACTTGCTAAAAGAATCCCACAAAAGCTGTCTGAAGCCCAGAGTTTACAAAAACCTAAGGTAAGCCAGTTTCAAGTTTTTTTTCCATTGATGCACTTTAACTCCTGGTGAGAAGATAAAAAGTGTTGGCTATAGAGTGTAAGAGTTTGTTATTTTTGGCCTGCAGTAATAAAGGCAGGGCTTACAGACTTCGTGACCCTAGTTCTAGTTACATTAGAATTAGAAGAGATGTTGCTGTTGGATGAAAGAGACAGTATTTTCAGTTCATTTGTTTTGAGTTCTAATCATGATCATAGGTACCTGAAGAGAAATAAAACTGATAAACCTATGCAGAAGCAGTGCTAACGATGATTTGAATTTGAGTGTGAATTCAGATTACTTTGGTGTAGAGAAAACCTGTGATATTGTTATTGCTGGACAATATGGAAAACTTGTAAAATGGGAGTTGTACGCCTTCAAAGTCATTGTTTTATTCAAGATATTATGAATATATACAAACTAAAGAATGCCAACAGTCATTGCAGCCTTAGGAATTCAAAATGAACAGCTGGCTGTGGGAAATTAACAAACAAAACTTTAAAAAATCAAAAAACATGTGAATTTAGGTACCCCAACTTGGCGGAGTCCTAACTTTCAGCCTGTTGGTCGGATTGAGGACTTCTCTACCTTGTTGTAAAGGTCTCGAAGAGATCTAATTTCAGCCCCTTAAAAATCCAATGCTTATGCTATTCCATTTAAGGACCAATGACAGCCTTGACCCCAAATTCTGCTCCGAAGACCTCCGAAAATGCAATTTACTAAAACATTGAAAATACTGAAAAACTCGATTTTTCGATATTTTCCATCCTTTTTTGTGCCAAAAGCTCCAGAGTCTCCAGATCAAACAAAATCTTAAATGCAATAGAAATAAAATAATTGCACTCATAATGTAATATAACTATTTAGTCTAGGAAACCCTTTCTGGAAAAAACCCAGCAAAAGCAGCACTTACTGTTTTAACTCAACCTTTCAGAATACAATACGATATTTATCAATTCTGTCTGCCCCAAATCCATGTGCACAGTGCAAGTATTTATGGGCACAGCACTATAGGAAACCACTGGGTGGTATTACAAAATAATGGGTATAAAACATGGGCCAAAGATCACGTATAATGACCCCTCAAAAATCCAGGTGTCGAATTCTGACAAATTTAAGTGGCTTATTTTGTCACAAATAATGTACGCCAGAACTTGCTGGAAAGTTTCATAGGGACTGTAAATCTGTTTTCACAGCGTTGGAAGTTAATTAAGTTGTTAACCAACAGTAAGTAATAAGACTTTCAATTGATAGGTTGCATAAATTAAGATTGAGGGGGTGTTTAGTTGATGACAGAAAATCAACAGCAAGCAATATTGTCAACCTAGCTATAGATACAGCTTTACAGCTTGGAAAAAACAATTTTCTGTTTCTCCTTCCTGTACTGAAACAGAATATAAAAGACCAGTAGATGCAATACAGAAGAAGTTTGTATGTACTGGTTGATTTACAGATGTAGTTCAAGGCAATGATACCATTTTTTTTACAATCAAAGTGCATTGAAGCTCATCAAGGATTTAGTATATAATGATTGCACAAAACATATTGAAGGTCATAATCACTATATCAGACAACTTGTCAATGGAAAGCAATTTGCTCCAATATCGTGACGTAGGAGATGGTAAACATGCTTTTCAGGGCATTTCATCTAGATGCACTGTCAAGTCCAGAGTCAAGCTTAGTATCTTCTTAAAAGTGAACATCAAGGAAGGGTTGTATAAAAATTGTTACAGCTGTATTTGAAGTTGAAGTTAGGACATTAATATTAATTATTAATTGTCGAGAATGGCAATAGGTTGTGATTGTCAAGGAATTTCTCTAGAATGGTTAATGCTAGCTCCTCTTTCTGCTCTGCTCCTCACCCTGGCTCCACCAGCCTTGAACCATTCCCCAATGACCATTATCAACTTCTGCACTGGTTCGTTTGTTATGAGAGATAATGATGTTGGTTCTTCAATCCCAAGCCTTGCTAGACACATAAAATATATCACTGGCCTCCTGTCATTTTCACCTGCGTTCATCTTCATCGGCTACATACTTTCTTGAGGGATCTGACTTTCACAAGATTATTTGTAGATAGCTTTTATGATTCAGATTCATTTCTTTTGTATTTATTCGTTATTTTATTACTTCAATTTTTTTGCTTTGTTACGTTGCATATTCTACATTATCTTTAATATAGCAGTTTTCTGTTATAGCTGAATGTACTTTTTGAGCCCCACAGATCTATTTTTTATCACATGTGGACACCTCTCTCTCAAATCCTGATGTACAGTAGCATTATATCCCTAGAGGTACAATTCATTATTATATTTTTTCGCTGTTTTCATCAAGTCCCATACAATTCATTTTCCTATTATAGCAACCTCTGAGAAGGTTACTACCCGGGAGGGTTAAAAGTAATGTTTTGTAAATCTAAGCATAGATAAAGATTAAATGCCTACAGATAAATTAAGAATTCTGTATCAAATTCATAGCTATCTTTTTGTTCAAATATATCTTTCTCTAGCTTTCTCAATGAGGTTTCATTGATTTTTATTTAAGACACCTTTCTGGGAAGATGATCCCAATTATGGTTTGGAGACTGTCTATCCTTAATATCTTACAATTAATATAAAATGGTAAATTAAGCTTTGATATCGGTAGGTTTTGGAATAGATGTATCAGATAAATGTTCTACCTTCTTTTGAACATTACATCATACTAAAAGATCAATATTTTACAATCGAGCTATGTTTGCCAATACATTTCAAAACTAACTGCCACATGCATCCATTTCACATTTTCAAAAACTGATTTGTCACTCCTACCTAAACGAAATCTCTACCTTTAGTTCCCTCTCTAGAGGTTTTATATCTCCTTGCCCTTAGTAATGCTTAACCTAGGGGAGGGGAGCCAATAGTGCAGTAGGGACTATACGTGTGATAGTATTTGTGCTAAGGGAATGTTTCATTAGTATTTGGCAAGAAGAAATCTATAAATTTACAAATAACTAAAACTAAAAATATTGTTAGCTGGCAATAAAATCTACTTTTAGAGGCATAACGAACCTCTCATGGGCCAGCCTAAAATTATTTTAGATCCACCCATCAACCTCTAACGAATGTATTTCAAAACAATGTTCAGTGATACTATCTACATTGTAGATGTGGTGTTGAAATCATGTTAGTCTCTCTAGTTCTTATATGTTTCAAGAACTAAACTAAGTTGTTCAACTATATCATCTAAACAACCCAACAACCCAACACAACTTCTACATGCACATTGTATTAAGTTGTGTTAAGGTTTCAATATGATGCTTCAATCCTTTGTAAAAGTTTGTAGACTCGTTCAATAGACAATGCCAAACTTCAACTCCATGGAAAGATTATCATGAACAAAGTGATTCTTCTTTACTTTTGATAAGGCTGGCTCCCTAATATGATGTGGGTTTTGTATTTTATCATGCTAAAAGAAACAAGAAACTAAAAGGAAAAGGAAAAGAAGGGCAGATTTTTTTTAAGAGAAACCTTACATGAAATAAAGGTGAATAGGAACACCTATAAATAACTTAGAAAAGAGAAAACTATTGCAGATTTGAGGCCGGCCTTCCTAAATAGAAATGGGTATATGATTTGCTTAATGGCACAGCTGAAATCTCACAAAAATACAAGGCTTTTGCAAGTTTGGTGAAATGCACGTGATACAAAGTTTCATTGTTCAAACCCTAGCATCACACAGTATGAGAGCAAGAATATATGACATGCACATAAAAATTGTTTATTGGTTGTGATTAAATTCTATCCAACAAATGAAAATCAAACTTTGTAAAAAAGGATTATCACATCCATTTATTAGCATATGAGAGCAAGAATATATGGCATGCACATAAAAATTGTTTATTAGTTGTGATTAAATTCTATCCAACAAATGAAAATCAAACTTTGTAAAAAAGGATTATCACATCCATTTATTAGCATCATTGGATTCAATCATGTTAAATTTGCATTCCATTAACATTGGTAAGAAATTTACAAACACATTTGCATAATCTAAGAGGAAAGAATTTTCTAGGTTTAAAAGACTAGTGGCTTTTGGAGATAAATTTTCTAACTCGTAACATCTAAATTATATTACGTGTTTTTTAATGATCCATTTCACCTTTTCCTCCAATTACAATCTTAGTAACAAGTTACAATTTTGCATGTTTTAGTCTCTTTTAAATGTTATTTTTACATTTTTATAATTTATTAATTTTAAAATGAATAACATTTTTTTTTGTGTGCAAGCATGAGTATAATTGAATAATAATGTTTTGAGTTAGTCCTAGTAATATTATTGTAACAACCACCTTGGTTATTGCCATTTTTTAAAATTTCGTTACACCTTCAATATTCTTTTGATTGATCCAAATGTCTTTCCAATTATAAGAGCTAATTTCATAAGCTTACTCAACTATAGCAAGGGTAGTAGCTCTACACCACAACATACAATTTTGCACATAATAAGATAAGTTCACATGACAAGACAAATCCTTAGACCTAGACCTAATCCTCAAACTTTCATTTGTGATGGCTTTGCCTACATAGCCCTTTTGGGAATCAAAGGGGTTGTTCACATGCCAAAATAGAAAGACCTTATCCACAAAATTGGTGTGAGATCTTCAACTCCAATTATTAACTAATCTTATACTCCTAATTTAATTCACATATAATAGTATGATAGCCAATGTTGTAATTCCCCAAGCCACACACCTAGTGTATTAGCCAAGCATTTTTTTGGAAAGAACACACAAAGGACTCTTAGCAAATAAGATACAATATTGACATATCACACTACATGCAAATACATACATAAAGTGTTGTCAAGCATAAAGACACAAGACATACTAATGATGTTGTGACAATGTCTCACATCACACACAACATAGGACACCAACAACACATAAAAGACATCGTTACTTCGAGCAAGGTGGCACAATCGGAAGAATTACAAATCGTGTGTCAAAGTCGCCATGACAAGCCTACAAGAGAGTGGATTACACCATTATAATGATGGGGGAATCATCTATCTCAAATCCACTCCCTAAAATACACTTGACAACACTCAGAACTAGGAGACACCATACCTCGACTTGTCAGAATAACTATCGATTTTTGGAACATGGAGTAGAATGAGGATGAAAACTACCTCCAATCCACTCTATGATGACACAAATGACACTCAAACACATGAGGAAGACCTTACAAGGGGTTACTCTACTAGGATGTACATGCCGTCACCAATGGGAACAACGAGTTGTTTTCATGCAAGGTGTTCTTGTCAAATGCCAAAGATGGCATAACTTTTGGATTATAACACTTGTTGACAAGGTGGTAACATTGAAAAACTCACAAGACCAA
Source organism: Sequoia sempervirens (assembly GCA_007258455.2). NCBI lineage: Eukaryota > Viridiplantae > Streptophyta > Pinopsida > Cupressales > Cupressaceae > Sequoia > Sequoia sempervirens. Next base: position 334,924,250 of record VDFB02000015.1, on the reverse strand, counting down.
GGGGGACAACTTTTGTATACAATCTTTTTGGGAAATGATTGAAAAGGTCCACTATCCAATGAAATGGAGGACTATAGTGTGCTAGAGGACTAAAATGACCATAGAGGACACTAGTACTTAGGAAGGACACTAGCACACTATTACTTGGTTGTCCAACTTTGGTGCTAATGTCTTACTTTTGCGTTGAGTCTAGGAATTACATTATAGTCGTTTATCTATGTTGTAGCCTTGACCAAAGATTGAATAGATGATTGTCTCCAAGTCTCGTATTTAGGGACAATGCCTCAAACTTACAAAAACAAGATACAATTCAAAACAAACTCCAAAATGACTACAAATGATTGGGAGACCAAGGCGAATAATCACACTTGATCCCTAGAATACTAGCAAACCAAAGAGATGCTCCCTAAGGATTGAGAGTTCTACAAAGAACTCCAAAAAGAGTCTAAGGACACAGGGGATGAAGGGTATGCCCCCAACACACCCCACTCACTCTACCACCACAAGGAGAACCAAAACAACCCAACACCACTCCATGGTGGGTCCTTGTGCACATAACTCACGATTGGAAAAATGAATCTAACATACATTTATTGAATGTTCTTCATCACAATATTTTCATTTTAAGCCGAAAATAAAGATACTCTTAAGTTAATTTTACCAACATAGCAATAATGATAAAAAAACATATGAAATGACGTGCATTCAACACCAACGTTGATATGAGGTAAAAGCAATGATAACATTGTCACCACTTATGTGGGCAGTTTACAATCCATTTTGTTAGGATTTTATAATATAATTAATATTGTTACATATGAGGACTCAAATGTCTTGAATTATACATTTTACAACATTCTTGCAAATGAAATTACAATGAGGAAATGGAACCTTTCCCATCTTGTGCATGATCCTAAGCCACTCAAATGTATTCACTAGCTCCCTAATGTTGATTGAGCTCCACCCAACCATTGGGTACCTATAGGTCCACTCCACTATGTTAGGAAACATTCATTTGGGCACAAGCACACACAAAATAAGGGGAGTGTGCTCACACACATGCCAACCAATATGAATAAGCATCATAGTATACACATGATAAATATGCATGACAAATTGTTATACAATGATTATGATCAACCAATCATAGTATAAACATACCTTAAGGGAAAACATTACTAACATACAAGTATAAGAGATGAGTCACATCACATAGCATACACATGTCAACAATTAGGCATACAACATAGATATGAACTTGTACAACCAATATCTCAACGAATCACACACATATGACAAGAGGCAGGTATCACGTTTGATACAAAATCCAATGATAACAAGATGAGGATCCTAGAGGTGAGACGAGGAGTGTCAACATAGTAGCTCTATAGTTCTATAGGAGGGAATATGCATCCACATCATGAGGCAAGGATACTTCCAACCAATATCTAGTTGCATCAAAATGTGACATGTCCTTAGCATATCATACCAGGCCTTTTCTAGCGCTCCAAGTATGTCATCGAATTAACATCTTGGTTCATTTTATTTACTCCATGAAATTTAATTATCACTTAATAACTCACACATTGGAGGTTCATAATCACTTCAAGATTTATGATAATGTAGAAAGCCACTCCTTTCCTGTACTCTATATCTTCGATCATAGGTTCCTCACACCAAATCACTATTTGAGCGTGACATGAAAATCAATGCAACAAATGTCGAGTGATAGTTCTGGACATATTTTCAAAAGATTCTAAATAGAAAAATGATGAGACTTGTTTTCTCGCATTCTAATTCATTCATTTTCATTATGAAAATTTTCCAATAATTTTTCCAATGTAAAATTAGAAAATTCTCAATTCCACCATTGATGAATGCTCAAATTTCTAGCTTTTTAATTAATGAAAATTTTCAAAATCTAAGAATACCCTTTTGATTCGAATATGAACAATTTTTTTGCATTTAATTCACATAGTTTAATTCCTTAAATTTTTTGCCATAGTCATGGATTTAAAATGAACATTTTAAAATTTAAAACAATCAATTTAAACATGACAAATATATAATGAATTTAATCTAAATTTGAAGTTATATGCAACTATTATGGTGGACAATGACATATCATAATTTAATTACATAAAAAACTAAGAAAAACGAGGAAAATTACTTCAATTGAAGATCAAATAATATCAAATTTGTGTAATTCAATATAAATTGGAGAAACAATCCATATGAAATCCACTCACATTAGTATTTCCCTTCTTTCAAATCTAATTCTCATCCCAAGCAATCCCCCAATCAAGCTAATTCAATTCATTTCCCCTTTCAGAAGAGGGTTTTTGAGAGAGTTTTTGGAAATGAGAGAATCAATAAAACGCAAGCCCTTTTTTCTTGTATCTCCCTTTTCCCATTTTCTATTTTCTTTTTCTTATTATTTATTTTCTAATTTTCCTTTCATAATAACATTTAGCAAATAACTTAAAATTTTTGAACATCCAGAATATTGGGGGAGGCGGGTGGGGTGAATCAGTATTCCATAAAACGATTCACATAAAATCTATCTAAACATTATCACAATTCTGACAAAAACAAGAGAAAACATGCAACCAAGACAACACATCAACACACATGAACACTAGTATTTTTACGTGGAAAAACCACAGTGAGGGTTAGCTCACAATATAATATATTCGGATATAGAATATTACAAGGGCTTATTGTCAGGACTCAGTGTCCTTGAAAGCACTACCAAAAGTGTGAACTGATGAAATGCACCTTCCTTGTGCTGGGGTTCAGTTCCGGTGAAGCACAATACATATGAATAACACACTTATCTGCACATCCATACAATTTCACACATACAAATTCACATCTCTATCTTCATGTATCTTTTGCACTCTCTGGTTCTCTTCTATCTCTTCTCCAAAAAATGTCTTGCATATATATATCCACATTCACTAATTAGGTCAACCTAATCAACTCTGTCAACATTATCCTTAAAACATACTCATCTTTGAAGTAGTCGGGGCAGAGCTAAGATATATCCCATTATCAAAACTTCTCAATATTAATATATATAATTAGGTCGGCCAAAATTAGACCAAAAGCCCCAAACATATATGCAAACCATCAAACGTGTAACACAAAAAAAAATTGTTAGCATATTGAATTCTCCCTTAGACGACATCAAGCTACTTATCTTCAACACCACATGGTAGGGTAATCCAATATGAGAAAATGTGGAGTCTCCCACATTAGTGTATTGTATGAACACTCACTGTAGTCTACATATCAGAATATTGTCATTCATATCTTCCAACTGCCTTCACATATCATTATGAAACTCCAAAGTAGGATGCATCTTGTAGTCTCAAGCCTATGTACAAAGTCTTGTAATGATATATTTTTATGAGATAGAATTTGAACCAAAAAGCCGATGTACAAAGCTAGTGTATAAGTATGACACTGTTTCCAAAACTAATGGTAAACTGTACCTTTTCAACCATACAACCTAGTCATCTAAAACCATGTTAGTGGATGCAACTAATATCAATATAGAACATATTATCATATTCAAAGCAGATCTTACAAAATAGGATAATCTAGACCAAGATACCAGATTAACATACTTCCATTATCGGAGTAGACAATCACCAAAATTCCAATCTAAAACCATGTTAGTGGATGCAACTAATATCAATATAGAACATATTATCAAATTATGAGCAGATCTTACAAAATAGGATAATCCCGACCAAGATACCGGATTAACATACTTCCATTACCGAAGCAGACAATCACCAAAATTCCATTGTGGCAGTTATCCAAATCCCACTGTCTAGTGTTGACGTCAATGACAACCTCTCAATTTCCAACAAAAATGTATAAATCCTTTTCCCATTTCCAAAGATAATAATTGTTTCAAATTGATTTTCCAAGCAATATAATATTTTCAAATTGCAATTAAACTAATTAAAAATAATTGGAAGAAAATTTCTAAAGTAAATAACTATCAATTTTCTTTTTTCTTTCCCATTTACCCAATTTCTCAAATGCATTAAACATCATTAACACACAATGATTTAACCTTCAAAGTATAATTGAATACAAATGGGGAATAAACAACTACAATTGCCATCACCTACTTATGGGTTTTTTCACAACATACAAATTCTTGAATCACCATTGATTTGGATCCAAACTTAAACGAAAAAATCATGACTCATCTTGCACTCAAGTCGAGTCTGGTAGAGGTTACCGAACACATTAAACCAAGGTGGCATCTCTAATATAATGACCATTGGAAAATAACCCATATTTGCATATTTAGGTCGAAAAATAATCTTATACTTGTAATCTTAAGTCACATGTCAAGTGCACTTGCTCCATATATGATAGCCAAAGAAATGTACAATCACCAATGGGGTACAATGTCAAAAACATCATATAATCATTTCTTGTGAATAACTAAATACCAATGTGCATCATCCAATCATGGAAATGTAGTAATCAAATAAAATATACGCTAAGATTGTTATAAAAATCATATCTATGATCTAGATATTTGTAAAGATAGCAATGGGGTAAAGCATTGTAATAATTCTATCATAAAAAATATAACATATGTATCTCACGATATATAACATAATCCATATGCCATTTACAACCGTAGTGTGTAAGGTCTCTCACACCCTCACAACAAACATGTAATAAAATACATCAAGTCCTCACAAGGAACATTTCACACTACCATACACATCTCAATGTAAACTACAAACCAATAATCAACATGAAGATGAATAACAAACCATCCATAACCATGCAATTAGTCTAACACAAGCGATAAAATGCATACAATAATTCATGTGGCAAATAGGTCAATCAATGCGCACACAACAATCACAATAAATAACTTTTAATGGAAATGGTGAAGTTGAAACATTGATTAAGACCCAAAGCATCATATACAAGCACATCATATGCATCCCTTGTTATAATTGAAAATGAAATGTCAATAATATAAATCATAGGGCACAAATGTGTGGGCATTACAAATGCATTATTGTCAAACATTAGTTCCATGCTAGCATTAGTGTATGAACACACACCAATTCATACAATGACCAACTCATATGTTCATCACATTTACACAAATTGATTAGCTTATGCATACAACACATGTATACAATATGATTAATTCATGCATACATCACATATATATAATGCAAGTAACTCATCGATACATCACATATACATAGTAAGCAACTAATAAAAAAGAGGTTGCAACCTTATTGCAAGCATCTTCCCCTTTGCTTGGTTTATTAATATATAAGCTATTAAGTACACCCTAGCTAGAAAGAAATATTGATGCATCCCATATTGTACCATGGATCCCATCCTTTTTTCAAGATCAATATTAACTATGATGATGTGACAAGCATCCCATACTATTTGTTATCATTGGGAATGCCACAATTGTAACAACATACATTATATATGGCCATTAGTAATTTTTTCATAGCCCACCAAGCCTCAAATTAATCCTATAACTGAATAAATATAATCAAGATGTCATATGGTTTTACCTTACCTAAGACTAGTGTCTATATTATCAACCATTTAGATTGATTTAACAATCAAAACCTTATGAACTATGTCTTAGGAAGACACCATATTGGAAGCACACACATTTCTTTTAATGCACCAATGCTAATATTGAACTCTTGAGATGGGTAGATCTTGCCATCCATTTCTTGCATGCCATTGGTGAAAGTCTATCTAAACCCTATAAAATCAAGTAGTTCTTGGCATCTATCACATGTATACTATTGGTGAAATCTAGCTAACACTATGATATGATCAAATACTTCTTTTAGCATAGCACACTCCCTAACTCCCATATGTTTGAGCAACGATAATTGTATCTATAAGTGAGTCATAGGTTTTACAATTTCAATGATTTCCTAAAGATGAGTGGTAAAAGTTACCGTATGAGAACAATTACCTCTATCTATGCCCTTGTAGAGTGCCTTTCTTGTTGGAAGAATAAGGAGTTTGTCATTGATGCATTTTTTGGCAACATGAGCATGTGGGATGAGCACAAATTGTATAGTTATGCATTGCAGTGTTGTTATTAATGTCAACATTGTATACCGGTATGAAGACCATTGTGTAGATCAGTTTGGATGGCTTGAGCATGTTTGAAGATGTTTATCTAATGCAATTTTGCAAGAAGGTTTGATCCGATGAAGGTGGTTGATATGAAAATTGACTAAGTGTCAATATAGGTAACTCTATGTACATACATCTGGTTTCCGGGTCCGCATTGGTCCGTTGTGTAATATAATTATTTTGGATGTTAGAGAAACCTAAATCCAGAATTTCATATTGTGTTGGCTCTTGGTATTGAAGTTATGAGTGATAGTGTATCGACTTGACAATAACATGTGTTTTCCAGTTCAGTGCATATGTTTTGGTGAATCCACACTTCTTCGTGGATTGAAGTCTGGCTTTGTGGTTCTATGGGAAGGTCGAGAAGTGTCAGTAGTGTGTATACTCTAGATGGAATAGAGTTTGGAGGTTTGCATGTCTGAATGTGGGTGTACAATTGGAAAATTTTGTTATTAGGTCACTTCTGGTGCCACCTAATGAGTTTTGTATGTTGTGGAGCTTAAATATGTATTGATCCATTATGTGGATGCTATTTTGGGTCCATGCTGACCTATTTTGAATTGTTATGACTTTTGAATCTTGGCGTGAAGCGTGTATGTATGGACCTTGAGCCGGAAAGTTATATTTTGCATATTACATCTAATTAGGCCAACCTAATTGATGTTGTAGGTGAAGCAGATATGTATGAAGCATATTTTTTGGTATTTTGAGTAGTAGTGATATGTGATAAGAGTGTGTGAATATGAACTGTGCGAATATAGAGTGAATTCAGAGTAGAGCATAGTATTAATTTAGATTAGTATGAACTGTGTAAAGTCTGTATTTTGAGCTTCAATGGAATTGTAATTCATGCATATGCTAGATGCAATTGTAATAGTTCAAAACTTAGTTGTGTGCCACAATATCTTCTATCTATCTCTTCTTTCAGTGGGTAGTGAGTCCACTTGGATAGTGAGCCCACCTGCAGTGAGCACTTTTGTAATATACTATAGCTGGTTATAATATATTGTGAGCTAATCCTCCCCGTGGTTTTTTCCATTTTGGGTTTTCTGCGTAAAAATCTAGTGTTCATGTGTTATGTGATGTTGTTGGTTGTTTTCATGCTTTCATTCTTTATTGCAAATTGATTATGCTATGAGGATTGAATGTTTAAATGCTTAAATTGTTTAAATGAATATTGATTCACCCCCTCTCTCATTATTTTGGGTGTTCAACATTTCTCAACCTTAGTTGTGATGCCAAGAAGTTGGCCCCTGTATCGATCTCGGTTCAACATTATGACATTTAGAGGGTACAAGAATATTGATCTAAAACATATGGTCCTAAGGGTTTTACACTTTAGACTAGCTAATCTAGATGCAATACCACATAGAGGGGTCCATTAACCCCTGCACATGGTTCTATAGGTCTGGAGGCCAAAATTTCCAATACTCTAGTAACCCATTGAACCCACATGAGATGGCCTTTATGCAAACACATATACATAAGCTAATACAAACTTAGAAGGAAATAAAAGTCCATTTACTTCATTCAATTGTTATTTAGAAACACATTATTTATTAGATAAAAATTAAACACATAGTAGTAATATTAAACAATATTCTAATTTTGAGTACACAACATTTTTGCATATAACCAATCATAAATCTTAATAGATATAAATATAAAACACCATATGATATTTGGTGATGCTTTTCATCAATTTCCCATAGTTGGAAAAGGTAGTCATGACAAACTTCATCCTAAACCAACACATATTAAGAGAAGGCAAATCTTCCATAAAAGTTTAAGAATTGTTCACACCCTCATGTCATAGTGGCTTAATTCAACATCATCATTAGATACAAAGCTAGCAAGATCCCTTAGTTCATTCATGGTCATGTCATGGCCAAGTTTATCATGCACTTATTTCTTAGAAGAATAGACCTCGCCATTGTTATTATTCATAATTCAACATGAACATCTCAAAATATCTTGTAGGTTAATCTCATTAACATGGAGGCTAAGTTAATTACTCAACAAGAAATTCTCTTTGTTTGTACAAACCCATTACGAAAATGAAGAGCAAGGGTAGTTCATTACAACCCCATTTATATTTCCCCGAAGGTATGAAATGTTACAATTATTGATGCCGACATATATGATAGTTATCTTATTGTAAAAAAATGACACTAATAAGTCACCAAGTTTATGTATAAATATAAATCTAACTCAATGGACATTAATACCCACTTGTGACATCAAAGAATTGTAAATGAAATTCAAGTTTAATTGTAAGCACATTTTCACCAACAATTGCTAGAATTACTAAAATCAATCCATACACAAAAAGTATGCTTACAACATAATCAATATAAAATGAACCTAGCAATATTAGAGCACAAGGCAACAATAGTAAAATATCTTCATAGTGCAACAATTATGCAAAGCCCCATTAGTCTAATTAGGTTAATGACTAAAGTGAGCACAAATGATAAATTACCTTTACAAAAAACCTTTACTATATAGGGTTTGCTAGCCCATTCACTTAGACACAAAATGGTGAACCACAAAGAAATTAGTGTCATGGTATTATACCATTGATTGGATATTTCTATTAGGACTTATACTAAGGCTGGTGACAAAACCCATGTGCATTCCATCCTATTAGAGTGCTAAATACAAAAAAATAAACTGCCACCTTTTAGACTAGTTTAATTGCATAATGAGCCTAGAATGATTTTCAATGTAGTATTCAAAATGTGGTACTTTATTTTGTTCCATAGAATAACAAGAAGTTACTAGAATTATGCAAAATGAACAATTATCCTTATCATTTTGTTATCAATTTATTTTTAACTTAGGATTCTCCCCTTTTTCTACATACCTTTCTATGACCAAGTCCATAATAGATCTCTCTTAACTTGACTCATAATTGGAAATGAAGGATATGAATCACTTTTTAATTCTAAAGTCAAGAAAATAAAAAAGTATATCGATTGCAATCTCAATCAACACCTATGCATTAATGCATATTAAATTGCCATCCTACTTATATCAAATACCAATAACAATAATATTATGATGTCAAGACCCAATATACAATTATTTTAGGTGTTGTTGTTAAGTATAATGATTGCATAAAGTTAAGAAATTATGCTATAAAATCCATATGACATATGAAGCATCATTCAATATTTTTACCATGATCAAGCTCCTTTAATTCTATAAAAATATTACTATGAATGTTTTTGATAAGATAAGCTGCATTTACAGGGTGCAGTACCCTTTACACAATGAGCCCAAAGGGCCAAAAAGAGACGAAGTCCATAGTTACATTAGCAGACCAGTAAAAGCAAAAAACAAAGAAATAGTAACAACAGACTAACAACACAGGAAGAACCAACAACCCAAAACATAAACCCACACATTACATAGTATTCCCATCCCACTTCTCAAAAAGAAGATTTAGCACATCCTCACCCACCCAATTAGGGCCCTCTCCCACTTTTCCCTTCTCCACCTCTTCTTTGAGAACCTTCGAGAGAGCGGTAGCAGACCTGTGAATGATCTTAATGGTGAATCGTGTTAGCCGAGTTAACTTATGTTCCAGTTTTTCCATCCACGCCTGCAACTTGTTGAAGTCCTCTTTCATGTCATTTTTCCTCTTAATAGTCTCTTCCTCACTATCCATCGGGTCTGAAGATTGGGTGGTGGAGTCCGCATTGATCATTTTGTTCATATCCGAAAAGTGGTTGGGTCCTTCAACAAAGGCCTCTATTTCCTTAACAGTTGCTTGCCACAACTATAACTCTTTTGACAATACGGCCTTTGTGTTCATATTACAATGAATGTTGCTTGCTACAACTATAACTCTTTTGAAAATACCTTCAACCTCTTTAATATCAATACCCATTGAAACATAGGAAAATATGTTCATTAAAATGATGGGTTCACCAATAACTTACTATAAATAGAAAGGGAAAAATGGGGTATAATGCACCTATTTTCCTCTATTTCATTAGGAAAAAGAGATCCCTTGAGCCAAAGTTGACTTTCAACCCTTTGATGAGTCAACCTTGAAGGAAATCTTGTTGTTTCCTTATGATCTAGGACATGGAAGCCCTATTGAAACAATACTTTTGGGAGAAAGACTAAAAATAGTAAATTAACCCAAAAATGTAATGCAACACTTGGAATCAATAGATTAAACCTTCATCTAACGAATTATGCAACTTTCAGGTAGATCTAAGAAGGTTTAGTATTTTTGCACCTATCATCAAAATGTTGTTGCAGACTGTCCTTTGAGACAGATTCTCCCTAGGGTGAATGGATCTTTGTAGGGCTCTTTGAAATTTCTTTCTAGGTCCTCTACTCTTATGTCTACAGTCCCGACTTCGGATTTCACAGTCAAAAATTAGAAATAATTTCAAAAAGTGAGTTTCTGTGGCTTGATGACAACTTTTGCAACTTTGACAACTTTTCCAATTTTTCACTTTGATAGATCTTCAATCCTTCTTCAAACTAAGATCTACAAAACACATATAAGAGAGAAAAATTGTTTGTTTTTGGTGAATGGGGTTTGCCTTGGTCAAACCCCATTTTGGTATTTAAACCTTGAATTGAAACAATGAAACATGAAATGAATGATGAATGAACAAGTGTTATGTTGCAACTCACCAAACCATTGATTTGAAACCCTTGAAGGACTGAAACTTAGTAGATATTGCATGAAATGGCTTGATTGTTGATGTGATCTTGATTTGATAGCTTGAACCTTAATTTGAAACTTGAAACCTACATCACAATGTTAGCTCCAAAAATATGCATGATGCTTGATAACTTAAATGACATGATGCTTGAGATCTTGAATGCTGCAACAAATGCTAGATAAATCTACTCTTGAACATCTTCGACAATAATCTTAGCTTTGGGATTGTTTGCATATGAAACCTAGGATTTGAATTGATAAAAGACCATGCTTTTATAAACAATTTTCTAATTTCCTGAAAAATTAAACATTACAATTTGACACTTAAATCTTGAATTTAGGACCTTAAGATGCCACCAAAAACATGTTTAAAATTTGAAATTGTGATCTTGAGGGGGGCCCTGGGCGAATGGGTCTTGACATAAATAATCAAGACCTATCCATTTATTAGTGTTAAAAATAATAAATGCATTAATTAAATTATAACCCCCCTTTCAAAAATTGCAATTAATTAGGCTTGTAAATGCAAAATTTAGGAAATTAGAGGCTTAATTAAGTCCAATTAATTAAGGGACCCAAACATAGTGTGAAAATGTAAAGGAGTACATTTTTCGACACTACACCCACAAATAAAGGTCAATCTAGATTAATTGTTTTTTAGTTGTAGGAGTGAATAATTTAGAACTAAATGTCATACAAATTCCACAATGTGCATACATCTACAATAGAGGTATGATAATTGTTTGATAAAATGCTTCACAAATATCATAGTTAAAAATCATTCAAGAGAGAACATGTGTATAAATAATTCTTCATTAAATCATGTGCATAGGTTCAAGTGAAGATTGCAACCCAAGGAGTGGAATTTGTATCAATATTGTATGAAAACACTTTCATTTTTTGTTAGGCTTTAAAAAAGTGCAAACTCTCCTCCAAAGTGTCACATCCCTTTGGAAGCCTTTTACTTTCTCACGAGATCCCTAGTCATGTTGTAGTTTTAACTAGGGATGGAACTTGTATTTACAAAATATTGTTTGTGTGTGTGTGTGTGTATGATGGTAATGAACCCTTAATGTCAATATCAATGGATATTAGTGTTATGTTTTCTATCAAATTTATTACATTGACTATGTTTTTTACTAACTAGGACTAATATTGGTTTGGTGGAATTATTTGAGTAATATGGCTTGATTGTAGGTACTTGAGGTGCAAGGTGAGGCAAATCATGTGGTTTTGAGAAAAGAGAAAGACAAATTGCAATGCCAACCTCAATATCAAGACCTTGCCAATAACTTTTTCCAAATCATAGGTTCACCTAACCAAGTATATGTACATAGAGTGATATTTACATAATTATTTTAAAAATCAATTGAGTATGTTAGGACTTATTCAAATCCTTACACCTAACCCTAGGAACCCAAACATTTATTCATTTTTAATTGTTCACTAGTTCCAATTACATTTTCGAGGAACTAATAACAACCCCAATATGAGCTAGGTCCAAATTAGGAATGACCAAAGGAAATTCATTAAATTATATGCATGAGTAAATTAGAATAAAATGAAAAAAGGAATATAATATAGTATTTCCTTATCAAAAATAAATAAATAAATAAAAAGATTTCATTTATAGGATAAAAAAAATAAAAAAGATAAACTAAAGGGGATTATTCATTGACCCCTATGAAATAAATACTAAACAAAAAAGACAAAGAAGAAGAAAAATGAGAAAAGGAGATCCATGACCAAGCGCAACCAAAAAAGTGAAAATAAATGAATACTATGGCTTGGTAGGGGGAGATGACTAGGGAAATCAAAGGTTGGTTGGTCTTACTAGGCAGTAGACATTAAGTGGGAGGCCATACCTTGCAAATAAATACCTATATACTACAAAGGACAACAAGAATTAATGGGGGTGCAAAGGAGGATGCTAAAGGGAGATAAAATGATGGTTTCATTAGTTGAAAGAATGGGTTTTCAGAATGAGGAATAGAAGAAGAGATTCATGCACTTGTTGGATGAGTTGAGGTTGCTCCAAGTACTAAGGAAGAGTTTCAATGCCATTTGTAGGTTCCTTTCCCTCTTTCTCTGCTTTGTAATTAATCAAAGGAAAAATAAATATGAAAATAAATCATAGGCCACACCCTTCACTATTAGGTTGCCATTTAACTAAATTTTGGATGTCTTAATTGTTGTTTAGTTTTTCAAGTTGTTTGGGCCTGTTGGTTGGAGTGAAGAATCTATTAAGGGTTTATTTGTGTAGTAGATTAATCTAGGCACTATAATGGCTCAATTCACCTATTAGTGACTATCCTCTCTTATTCCATTGCTTGAGCTTGTTGGTATTTTTAGCACTTGTTTAGTGTAGTGATTTTTCCAGTTAAACACCTTGGTTTGATACAACAATTTCCACCTATCCTTCTTATTTCATACCTCATTACCACTCTACTTAGAAAAGATTACAACAACTATTTGACCATACTAGAATGGCTTAGACCCTAATAGTTTTTGTGAAATTTAAATCCAACACTATCTTATCTTTTTGTCTCGAAAAAATATAACGAGTATGGAAAATTAAGGAGAAAATAAGTTAATCTTCTTTTAATGCATTAGTAAGAAAAACATCTAACCACAACATAATTTATATTAAAATAATTAAGATAATGTTCTCTATTGAAAATGGTAGTGATAGGTTGCTAAAATTATTTATATAATCAGGTTCTTCTAATAGTTGGGAAGAGGGCTAATTTAGAAGGGAAAACAATGAAGAAAATAAGAAAATGTAAATCTATAACTTAATTGGGTCATTGCAACAAGTATATTTCCTCTCCAAGACTAATATAAATTCTCGTTGCCAAGCAACATACTATAAGGACCTCACAAACCAATGTAGTGGTCACATACTCAAACAGTCCTATTTTAGCATTGGTTGTTTTCCTTTACCACTTTTTGTTGGGTGCATTATATACTTCCTACTGGTGTAGTACTAACTATTAAGGCTATTGGGAATAATTAGACAAATGTGTCCTTCACACCCTACCATTGCTTGAAATGTGTAGGCCAACCATGAATGATGCAAAATCTAGAAAATCACTTATTCCACATTAGGAGTCTCTTTTCCAATTATAGAGCTAAGCTTGGTATAAGGGTTGACTTCGAAGGCAACACAAAATGATTGAAGTAAGGACTCTATAAGGGAATAGGTAGAGGGTGTATACTCCTAAGACATTCCTTCTAAGGTGATCACTGATTGATAAATCCTATGATCCACATAAGACAAACTTATCAATGCTCCAATGTGATGACAATTAGGGAGTGTGCCTTGCCTATAAACTATTTAGCCATACCCCATATATAGAAGGATCAAGCAATGTGCTTTTCCTATAAACTGTTTAGCCATACCCCATATATAGAAGGATGGTTTCTGCCATTAGCATGCATGTCTTAGTTCTAGTAGCATGCAAGCAATGGATGCCTTATGTTTTTTAAGAGGCATGTATGGTTTTTGCTAGTGGCATATAGGCCTTAGTGCTACTAGCGTGTAGGCGATGGATGCCCAATGCTATGCTAGAGGGTTGGATGGTTTTCGCCAATGGCATGCAAGCCTTAGGTCCAACAACATCTAGGTGATGGATGCCATATTTTAATATTTAACTCTTTGATGGACTACAAGGAAAAGGGATTTCTAAAGATGAATAGTTAAGTAAGAGCTTGGTCTACCCCATAGTCAAATCCCAGGCATGCCCTATTGTGGGAAATGATAAATTAGTATAGTAGTGGTAAAAAAATCCTTAGGTGAATGGCTAATAGGCAATTGTCTTGTGCATGTTAGGTTGGAATAATTGACATCTCTCTTCATAGGCCACATAATCCACTTAGATGGGGTGGATAGGGACTTGTATCCAATTTGTTGGAATCACATTGCACCCTCTTTGGAACCATGGGCAAGCTAAGGTCGAGGAAACAATCTATCCTCAAGAGAATCATTAAGGTATTCTTTAATTTAGTAAAGACATTTAATTTTCATCAAATATATTGTCTTACTCAGACCTATATTATGTAAATGATACCATAGTTATACATGAATTTTTGGGAATTTCATATTGTTGATGTTACATTGGTATAATGGTCTTACATTGAATTGTCGTTTCTTAAGTTGTTTAAATCCTACTTCTATAGTTACTGTGATTTGAATGTCATCACATATTTTTAATAGTATTTTGGGATAATGTGGGATTGTTTGTTACACCTCGTTGTGTTATTACCTATTTACTATTAATTTTTTGAGTTAAAATGTTTTAATATATGATTTTGTTTTGTATATGTATCTTGATGGAAAATATGATGAATGAATGTACAATTCAATGTGATATTTTAAATTTTTAGAAGATGAAAATATATGATGCATATGAATGCAATTTTATTGGCTAGCTTCTAGTGTGATGCACTAAGTTGGATGCAAGAAAATAATCAAGCCTTCGAAAGAGAGGGGGAGTATCACTCAGGAGAAGAACTTGGTCTGGTAACCCTTAATGTGCCTAATTGAGCTATCACACAATCACATCCTAGTTTGGTCAAGTTGAGTCAAGTTACTTCGAGAAATGGTAAGTAACCTTCAGTCTTGGTTTGGGAATGTTTTGGTATTGGTTTATGGTTTTGGTTTTTGAATGTTCTTGATTAGAAATATGTGATTGAGTCTTTATGTTAAGTGAAATTTATTCTTTGTCTGTTCATATTTATATATAAATTGATGAGTATATACATAGAATGTATATATGTATATATGTATGTACATGCTACCATAACTTATAAATATGAGTATATACGTGCATGTGTATACATAGGTAGGCATATCTACATGTACTCATGTATTGATATATTGTATGCATGAGAATATTGAATAGACATATGCAACATATATATGTATATGTTTACATTTTGCATGTATATGTTGATCGATGAATATGTAAATGTATATGTATATTTTGGATACTAAAATAATGGTATATGTATATAAAATAGATATATGCCAATATATATAGGGTATGTTCACATATATATATATACACATTATCATATATAATTGTGAATATATTTAAATATCAAAGAATGATTTTATGTATATATATATTAATATATAAAATGTTTGCAAAGTAAACATAGCGCATATATATAGCACGAGCCTTGTAAAGGCCATTAGCTTAAACAAAAGCTAGCATAATGTGAATACGTGTTGTGCATATAAAGCACATGAAATGATTTTTAAACCAACACTTAAGATGAGAATAAGTTAGTGCATAAATTCAATAGTGTAAACCTTATGCAAATATGAATATTATTTCTGAAGTTTATAAAGCACATACGCAGTGCTATGCTAAGGCATTTCAATATATATTAAAGTTGCTAACATTCTAACCCATGCATAAGCATGCTAAGGTGTAAAGTAGGTAGCGCCATGTAAGGAAGAATGAAGTAAATAGAAGTCTAAAACCCATGCTCAGCTGAAAATAAGTATGCAAACTTTGTCAAAGCAAAGATGGTTGAAGCTCATGAGGGTAGTCAACTTGCATAACAATTAGGAAACCTGTAGATATGTTTTGTTATGCTTTGACTCGATAAAAAGATTCATTGTGTCACGAGAATAGGGGTGAATCATCCATTCTAAGAGGTTGGAAACATTTGGGCTATTTATGTGTTGCATATTGAGAGTTTGAAGCAGCCACATTTCATTTTAGAAGGCTAAAAGTCGATGTATTTAGAGGAGGAATTAGTATTATTGTTGAGTGGTGGCAGCAAGAGGTGAAAAGGTTGCAGATTTAGTAGCCTGTTTATAGCATTAAGTTGCTCAATTTTAAGCATAAATAGAGGTAGCTCCTCTACCTTTTGTTACACTCATTCATTCTGATTTCTTTATTCATTATTTTGCTATAGTTTTTTGTGCAAGTGTATTTTTGAGAGTTTTTGTGAGAAAGAGGGTTGTTTGGTGAAATTGCAGTCGTTGAGAGTTCTTTGTGAAGAGGCTAGAGTTTGGAGATAGATTGAGCTTAGGAGTAGCAAGCATGATTGTGGAGGTTGAGTTTGGAAAGCAGTAATATCAATTGGAGCTATAATTCCAGGCATGTTGATTTCTATTTCTCTAATCTCTTTATGTTAACATGTTATTTATCTATGAATGTCATTGTTTGTGGAAAGATGATTTTAGATGCATGTTAATCTTGATTTTATGAATGTGGTTTATTTCTTAGTTTGGGATAATCTTGCATGATTCTTGATAGAGTCTTTATTTGGTGAAACCTTTTTATTTGGAATATACATATATACTTAATATTGGAATTGTGTGGTTATATTGCTATTGGAACTATACTTAGTTTGTTAAGGCTATATGTATGTTGTATGAATTGTGAAGTGTTGGAAATAGGATTCCATTTAATTGCAATCCTAAACATTATTTATTTCATGTATCTCCTAGGTCCTTGGAATGTGTTCATCAACACTAGGATTAGGAAGAGATTAATATTTGATGAAATAATCATGTTAATTGAAATTTGTAATTAATTCTAAATGTTAGGAGCATGTGAGGGCATTCATTATGAGTTCCTAAATAATAGGGGCACATGGGGCACTCACATGGTAGGTGAAACTCACCTTGAGTTCAGTTAACTATTCAAAGTATGAGATAACACTTTTGAATGCATGTAAAGATCCTAGGAGTTAGGGTTTGATGTTTTCATGCATGAAGTTTAGTTCAGTTCAAAATTAGTTTAGTTTAGTTCAATTCAGTTCAATTATGGTTTAGTTATCTTTAGTTAGTTTTAGTTGAATGCTAGTTGACTTTAGTTAACTTGGAATGCATGGCTAATGACTTGAGTTGCATGACAGATAATAGGGACTACCTTCAGTTAATGGGGGATGACCATTCTTGCATGAATGGAGTTGAGAAATGTTTCAGTTAACAAGAAATGACTTGGACCCAACTTGGGTGCCCAAGTTGGCTTCTTGGAATTAACTCCTTTGCATGTTGAGATATTTTAGAAGGCTCAGTTAAGTGGGACCACTCTTGGGCACCTACTTGGAGGATGAAGCCTTTAAGATATTTATAGAATAGAGGTTGAGTTGGTACTTCAGTTTGGAATGCCCAAATGCATGAAGATGAGGATTTGACATTGTTCTTCATGACATAACTCTATTTGCATGAGATAGGTATACCTTTTAGGGATAGGGCTTGAGCATTGTAATTGTAACTCAGTTGGAGTTTACAAAGTTAATCAAAGCCTATTTATTTCAAGCAAGTTGAAGAGATTTGGTATCAGTTTTATTGCAGGTGTGAAGAAGTTTTGGTGAAGGAAAAAGAAGCATTCTCAAGCAAGAATTGGAGCTATTGTAATTCAGAGATTGAATAATAGATTAATTCTTGGTGGAGTTTTTTCTCGAAAGGGTTTCTCCATGGTACATTCTTGTGTAATCTTTCTAATATCCTGTCTACTTCTTCTATAAACTTATGTCTTCATTCTACAAACAGTAAAATGGATTAATCAGATAATCACCCATAAAGAATATGTAACAAAGGAAAAGCTTATTTAGATCAGCAATATTAAAGTTTTACAAAGTATTAAGCTAAGAAAACACCTCAATTTTCAACATGAAGTATGTGTTATGCTATTGTCTTGAATTACTTTGATGGAAATGTCAGTTTGAACATGGGTGGTTAGCTTGGTTATTCCTAGGGTTAAGTTAATCCATGGGAAAGGGGGTAACCTAGTTGGTCACTTAGTATGTATGCATGTATGGTTATCTTGGTTATTCCTAGGGTTATAATAATCCATGAGAAAGGGTGTAACCTAGTTAGTGAATAGGTTATGTCATCACTTTTTTTAAATGGAATGTATGTTGTGATTGTAAAGAGTATGAATGGTCAAATACCAAATCGAGCTAAGGGTGGGTGAATATACTACCTACAATCAAATCACTAGGTGTTGAATTATTTGGCCAAAGTAGTGTAAGCAGCCATTGCATACACTATCAATTCATTGTGATCTAGGTTTATATACTAGGTAGGGAACATCATACATGTGGGTTGTAACCAATGTAGGGTAGCTCTAGATATGTAGGACAAAACACCATGTTCAGGAAGGCTAGTATTATGAGGTTACCAAACCAATTTGTTCGTTGAAGGGTAGGGCCATATTACCAATTAGGTAGATGTGTGGGGACCATAGTAAGTATGTGGTTGGTGAAAAAGCACTTGAGTGATGCTCTACCTCATATAGTTGGTGGCCAAGATTTGAGGATGTATGTCAACAAGGACATATGGACCATTTGTATCTCTATTTCATTAAAGCTCATGGAAGTTATGTATGTAATCATGTATCTCAATTCTTATTGAGAAATTGTAAATGGAAAATGTTATCATGAAATTATGTAATGTGGATTCATTACTTGGAATTTAGTAATGTTTCTTTGTAATGCAATGGGAAGGTTTGAAACGGGATTGTTTCAAATGTGCATCTTGATATTCGATTAGAAAAGAAATTGTTTATCGTCTAAATGTTAGTATCATAAACTATTCACATGTGGGTAAAACATAGTAAAATTAGTGGGTAGAACATGTTGATGTGAATATAAAGTCTTGTACCTAGTAATTTATCTCACTAGCTAATTAGGGGACTTATTCACATGATTAAGTTTACTTAGGATATAAGATTCTTTCTAGAACTTATCTTATCTAGCTTTAGTGCATCATTTCCTAGGTAGTTAGTTTGTTAGTCATCTCATGTCATAGGATTAAGACACATGTCACAATCATGTTCAATCCTATTCCTCACATTGCCTATATAGGAAGGTCATTGCACACTTTGTAACATACTTCATACCTCATCATCATTTTGATAGGTATTAATATCAAGCAAGCTCATATTCTTGCATATCCTCTTGTAGAAGGTTTTCATTGTTTTGCATGTGGTCTTGGGTATTGAGATAATTTTCAACTCTTATATGGTATTAGAGCTAAGCCTTGTAAAACCCTTCTCAGATCTGAGGGTTGAATATTCCTAGTGAGATCTAGGTTTTTTTTTGTAAGATTGAGTATGCTCTTCCCTTGCACCATATGATAAACCTGGGAAAAATAAATTAAAACTAGATTTGAGGTTGTCTCTATATGTGGGCTTCATGTATAGTCATATTTGGCTTGTATTGGAGGAAATCTGAGCTCAAATTCGAGTTCAGGGCAGTTGAGAAAGTTAAGATCAACTTTTGTTTCACCTAAATCTAACATTTTTGGCCAAAGTTATGAGGGTTTGAAGATTTGGAAGATCTAGAAGTAGTAGAGTTTTTGGTGCATTTTCAATCCAACTTGACCTCATCATCATCTTCAAAGGGCCTGAGAGATGAAGATTGATATATAATATGACCTATTTCAGTGTTAGTTGCTTTTGAGCCAATTTTTTTTACCCAGGTACGCTGTACAACCCACCTGAATATAGGGTATGATTTATTTTGTCACAGAATTAAAAAAATAATTATTCTCTAATGTTCTGTGGGTTTTTCAAATAATTTGTATCAGGCAAAAATATTTGTAAAATTTTGGGCAATATTTCTTTTTTTAGGCTAAATTATTTGTCAGGGCTTATTAAAATTTTTGCATATTTCAATTGTCGGCATATTCCACAAATATTCTCTGCCTCATCAAATATGTTGCAGCATGTACAAATGAATCTACATGCTTTTATTAATTATTGGTTGACTTATCAAATCTATGTCGACATTTTTTTTAAAAATTATTATATTTGTCGAGTTAACTTTGTTTGGTTAGCATCTTTTCAAAATATTAAAATCTTAAAAAAAAAAACTTGCGTTGTAATTTGCATTGGCCGATGGTTGTATTTCCTTTACTATGTGGTCATTGGCATTAATATTTTTTAGACCTCGTACATTCCTTGTAAAACCTGTAGATTCTTTCAGCCCCACATTTATTGCTTTGTTCAGTGCATACTATTTTGGGTGCATTCATTTCGCCACAATCTAAACCTGTCATTGACCCATGCTCACTGCCATAGTTAACATCGGCCAAGGTTTTCTCAACGACATTTATTGTTTGTCCATCGACTAATTAAAACACTCGCTCAAGTTTTGGTTAGCCTTGTTGATTCCACCAACCTCTAGGTTTTGCTTTTTGTGGTCGGTTTCTTTGTCGTCTATCGATGAAAATGTTTTAGCCGATAAAGCTTATTTGTCTTGTTGGTGGTGTAGCTTGCTCGCCACCACCGCCCAACCCACCTGCTACCTGCCTAGGTAGCAATCTTTTTTTTTCCCACAGAGAGCCGCCAGTCACATGGAGAACCAGGAGCTAGCCCAGAGGGGCTAATATTTTGCACCCAAATAGCCTTCAATTTTGCCCCTGTTTATCCTACTAGGTCCTCCAAGTAGGCCTATTTTTAATTTTTCATAACTTTTCGCTACGATATCAAAATTATACAAATGAGATATCAACAAAAATATGGTTCTAAGTAATTTGCAATGGTGTAGGTATTTTTCTAGATTTTGTTGCAGGTACAAATTATTGGCAACTAAAGTCAAATCTCCCCTTTGGACCTCTAAGCTCATAAATTTCTCTCAATTTCTCTGATTTTGTTGATTCAAGTTACATTTGGAAGGTATTGAGGAGCTCTTTCATTTGGTTCATGTAATTTTTTCAAATTCAGCCCCAAGTGTGAGATATTCAATTTTTTTCTTATGTGCTTTATGCTTCATAACTTGGACATCCTATCACCTAGAGCAGTTATGTTTGTGGGGGGCATTTATTTTCAAATGTATTATCAGATTTAGGAGGTTTCATATTAGTTTGATTCAAATATTTTCTTCTTTTGCACTCTTGGTACTTCTTGACCTAATGTTTGAACTGGAATTTGAAGTGTTAACACCTCATAACTACCACACATGGAAGGTAAAAATGTAGAGATCACTTTGGTCTAAGGGTTTGTGGTCCACATTGAGTGATCACCAACTTGATTTTACCAGAGAATATAAATGTTTTTCTCATAGGAATAAATGTGATGAAGCTATGGGTTTAATTGCAATGCATGTTTCAGATAGTTTATTCTTTCATATTGAGGAATGTACAACTCCTAAGCAGGTATAAGATAAGTACAAGGATCTCTTTGGTTTAGTTAGTGAGGTACATGTCATGCGATTGGAGGCTAAATTGGCTTCACTTTCTACATATTCATTTCCCACCATTGAAGACTACTTGGTAAAATTCAAATCACTAAAATCTCAATTGGAAAGATGTGGCATAGATAAAACTGATTAAGAGAGCATATTTTAAATTTTTCCTAAGTTGAAAGGTTCATTTGCATACTTTTCTACTTCCTTTGATGCTACAATGGATGGTTTAGGTGATTCTTTTGTAATACCCTCTTTTGAGACACTTTATGATAGGTTAACTAGAGAACAAGCAAAACTTAGTCAACTTGATACACATGCTAAGAATCATGCTTTGATTGCATCTTCATCTAAAGATAAAGGAAAGAAAAATTTTAAACCTAAGGTAGAATTTAAAGAACCTCCCACCTCTCCTAGAGAGGAAAAACCTAAGGAGAAAATTAAATATGGTTATTGTAAAAAACTAGGGCATGGTGAACAAACTTGTTACAAAGAATTAGATGAAATGAGGCAACTCTTAAAGGAACATAACATTTCTTTTCCTTCTAATTCTAAAATTTCATCATCTTCTTCTTCTCAATTAGCATCTACTACACATGTTGGTATTGCAGGCATTGTCAATGAAAAGGCATGCTCTTGTTGTAACACATGTTGAGGAGTCTAAAAATTGGATTGTTGACTTTGGAGCTTCCTATCATATATCAAGCCAACTTGATAGGTTTTCATCTTTGAAGGATACTTCACTTATGAGGATTTTCATGGCTAATGATGTTTATCTTGATGTATTTGGTAAAGGGGTTATTGATGTGCCACATGTTAACTTTAGTAATGTGCTTTGTATTCCTAATATTAAGCGCAATCTTCTTTCAGTATATTAGATAGCACAAATTGGTAAATCAATTGAGTTCACTCCAGATTCATTCTTCATTAGGGATTTGAATACCAAACAACTTGTTGCAGTGGGTAGGGCTAATTGTCAGGAAAATATCTAATGCCTTTCTCATTTTGTTCTTGATGGTGAATGTTCTAGAGATAACTCTCCTAGCTCCAATATGGGTAGTAATTCACATGAAGGTTTTGGTGGATGGATAAACCTCGCTATTCATCAACCATGAAATGTGGTTGCATTGCCTCCTACTTCTTCAAATTTTAGCAAGACTTCAGATGAGCAGGATACTTTTGGTTTTCCATATTTGCATTTGCAGGATGGTTTCATGATAGGTTTATCATATTTGGTTTGTCATGCTTCTTCTACATATTTGGAGGGCTTGTTTGAGGGGGTTTCTATCCTCTTTAATCATTCATCTTTGGAGGTTTCTCTTGAGTCTTCACATTCTTTGTCTTCTTCCTTGCTTGGGGTAACACCTGATTTTGTTGAGGCATCTTTAGATGCTCTTAACACATCTTCAAATATTTCATTCTTGAGGCTGCTTCCCTCTTGCTTCTTCATGGAGATGGGGTTTCTTTAGCATCGACCATTGGATATTTTTCTTCCCAAGGGGAGATACATTGTTTGTAGGGATTTGATTCTCTTTTGTCTTTATACATTCTTCACTGGTTTTGGAGCTAATTCATTATGGGGGGGCTAGATAGTCTCTTTCTTTCCCTCTTAAGGGGGGGTTTTGTAATGTATATATGTGACAAATGGTGTACTTGGGGGTATCATGGAGTACTCCATCCTCACATGATTTTTTTCTCTTTTTGAGAGGAGTTTTGTACCACTTGGTTTTCTCCTTTTCTCCATTTGTGAGAGATTTCTTTTGCATTTGTACATGGGTACCTAAAATGGCCTAGTAGCCAGGACCCATCTTTGCATATTTTTGCATCATTTGCATAATAATATTCTCCCTAAGTTACAGGGGGTATTGATGTGAATATAAAGTATTGTACCTAGTAATTTATCTCACTAGGTAATTATGGGACTTATTCACATGATTAAGTTTACTTAGGATATAAGATTCTTTCTAGAAGTCTTAGTTGGATTTTCTAGAACTTATCTTATCTAGCTTTAATGCATCATTTCCTAGGTAGTTATTTTGTTAGTCATCTCATGTCATAGGATTAATACATGTGTCACAATCATGTTCAATCCTATTCCTCACCTTGCCTATATAAGGAAGGTCATTGTACACTTTGTAACATACTTCATGCCTCATCATCTTTTTGATAGGTATTAATATCAAGCAAGCTCATATTCTTGCATATCCTCTTGTAGAACGTTTTCACTATTTTTACAGGTGGTCTCGATGTTGAGCTAATATTTAGCTCTTATAGAACAATGGGCATGTTACACATGGTATCAGAGCTACTAGGTTCAACTTTGGAACCTATGTGCTCGCTATGCTTTCATCCAACATTAAATGAGTCTAATGTTTGGAATTATTGTGCTAGGATGGTGTGTCTCAAGATGATTGCAAGGAAGTCAATAAACGGTAATGAGTGATACCTAAAGGCCAAGAAAGAAAGGGAAGCCATTGTTCAAACCATAGAGGGGACCAATTACGAAAATGCTATTTGGCTGAGTGACACTAAGAATTTTAGTCATGCCCTATCTCGTGTCAGTTGAGAGAGAAAGAGGATGCATGAGGTTGTTAACTTTGTACCTCCTACATCTCCAGACAAGTCAGATTCTTTACCACTTTCTAGGGATATGCCCTCATAATAGTGTTAGTCCTACCATGATCTTTAGGGACCCTTGTGTTCTTCTAATATCAAAATTTATTGTAATTTCCTCAAGTGGTGAATTAGATGGATATGTACCCTGAAACTATGTATTTGAGAATGAGTCTGAAGGGTATGCACCTTTTGACAATGTATGTGAACAAAATTCTAAGGGTTATACCCCACTTAGTTATGTATCAGAGAGTGAATCCAAGGGATAATTTCCCCTAGACCATTTGAATAGTCATTCCATGTAAATATAAGGATATTGAAATCTTATTGATCTTAATAAAAATCATGTTTGGAAAAACTTGTGTATGAGTTCTTTTAAATTTATTAGGTATGAATGTTTTTTCTTTAGGAAATGATTTGAATTTTATGTAAAGCTTCTTAAGATCTAATTAAAAATGAAACCTCTAGGTATAACTTTTCTTGTAAAAAATGGTTAGAACTAGAACTAACCTTGGGGGAAGCCAAGAAGTAGGCCTAGGTACAGAAAATGCATAGGCTAAATTAGATCATATTTTAGCCATGATAGATGAAACAAGAGAAATAATATTAAACTTAGAGCAAGAGGTAAGGGGAAAAGAAAGGCAGGAACAAGAAGTTCCTAATAGATAAGATGGGGAAATTCTTGTGATCATACTCAGTCAAGTGAACATGAGGATGATGAATCATAGTCTAGATCAGAGGAAAGAAAAAGGAAACGACTTGCAAGTGAGATATCTCGAGATATGAAAAAAGATCACCCCTCTAAAATTTGAAGGAAGCACCAACGAGGATGTAACTGGGGCATGGCTCACAAAGATGGAAAATTATTTTGAAATCAAGAGTTACTTTGAGATAACTAAAGTCATTTGGGGAGATTTTTCAGTTGGTTGGAGAAGCATCCAACTGGTGGATGAACAACAAGATGGAGCTTGGGTTAAGTTTCTTAAATCTCACTTGGAGTAAATTCATGGATTTTTTTTGAAAGTGGTGGCTACCTCAACTTTTCTATGATCAAAAGCTTACTGACTTTCAAAACCTGAGATAAGGAGATTCCTTAGTTAATGAATATTGGGAGAAATGCGCTCGTCTCCTAAGGTACATACCAATGTACCAAAAAGATGAGTGTTTTCACATAAGGATGTTCATCATGGGCCTCAATGCCCAAATTAGAGGACAGGTAGACATGCATGGTCCTACTACCATGGGATAAGTTTACAAGAAATCCATTAAGCAAGAGAAAAGGATTAAATCTATCTCAAACGACCATGAAAATACTCAGAAGAAGTTTAATTGTTCACACGACAATCAAGCTTCGAAGAGGCCTAGTGAAGGGCAATATTTTAAAAGGAAAAGGGATAAAGGATTTTGTAATAGTCAGAATGAATCAAGAAGGGAATGTAGGGGAAGGAAAAACAATGTTGGTAGGAAAGAAGGCAATTCTAGAAGGCCTATGTCTAGGAATGGATCATTGAAAGGATGTTTCACATGTGGAGGGGATAATTTTGGAAGTCAGTGTCCCAACAAACCGCCAAGGACACAACCACATGAAAATCCTCTACCAACACAACAAGCAGTGTTCCAACAAAGGATTCATGCAACATTAGACAATTGGTAGGCAGAGTACAAAATTACTCCCATGGAAATCTCAAGTACTTTTTTTGGTACACCTATTTCCATTCTTGTTAATATCGATGCCATTGAAAATTTTGTTTCTCCTAGTATAGCTAGTAAAATTTCTAGAAAATCTAGCTATATAGAAAATTCTTGGATTGTTGAATACATAAACCAAACAAGAGCTAAGGTGGAGCAATGTTTATTTGAAGCAAGGGTTGAACTTTTGAGTTTCTCTATGGAAGTCAATTTGTATGTAGCCCCCCCAGGTTCATATGATGTCATTTTAGGGATGAATTTGTTGCAGAAGCATAGGGACAAAATAGATAGTCATGCATAAATAGTAGAATTTTTAGATGATCTAGGAAACTGGGTGTTCTTGCAAGGAACACCTAGAGAAGTTAAGCTACGATAGATCTACCTCATACAAATGTATAGAGTGAAGAAGGTTGTCAACTCTTCATGATAAAAATAGAGAAACTTGAGGAATGCAATGAGTTCATTTCTCAAGACAATGTAGTGTACTATGGAAAGACCTCCAAGAAGCCGAAGATGGCAAGGTGGTAGAATTGGGAAAATTGAATATAGAGAATATTCCATCCTAAGGAAATTTGCAGATGTATTTCCAAATGAATTACCTAGATTACCTCCCAAAAGAGTGTTTTATTTCTCCATCAACAGTGTTCAAGGATCAAAACATATATCAAAAGTGCCATATAGGATGACCATGACATAGTTAATGGAGCTGAAATATCAATTGGAAGAATTTCTATCCAAAGGACTAATAAGATCCAATGTTTCACCCTAGGGAGCGTGAGTGATCTTTATAAAGAAGAAATATGGTACACTGCACTTATGTATTGATTATAGCTTTCTTAACAAAGAAATGATAAAGAATAAGTATATGTTACCACATATCGATGATCTCTTTGATAAGATGTGATGAGCGGTAAATTGATCTATGATCAGGTTATCATCAAATAAGGAGCAAGGATGAAGACATTTTCAAAACAACTTTTAGGAGTAGGTATGGTCATTACAAGTTCATGGTCCTACCCTTTGGATTAATGAATGCACCTGCAACATTCATGAACTTGGTGAATAATGTATCCAGGGACTACTTAGATAAGTTTATGTAGGTCTTCTTTGATGATATTCTTATCTACTCCAAGAATGAAGAGGAACATCTCCATCATATAAAGATTGTTCTCTAACATTTAAGAAAGCATAAGTTGTATGAAAAACTCTCTAAGTGTACCTTATTTCAAAAGGAAGTGTAGTATTTGGGTCATGTCATTTCAGTTGATGGGATTGTAGTTGATCCAACAAAGATAAAAGCAATGCTTGAATGGATAGTGCCTAAAAATGTGCCAAAAGTTAGAAGCTTTATGGGTCTGGCTGGTTATTATCAAAAGTTTGTAGCAAACTTTTTCAGAATATATTTTTTCATTACTTTATTATAGAGAAAAGGGAAGAAGTTTGAATGGTCAGAGAAATGTCAAGTGACATTTGACCAACTCAAGGAGAAGTTGACCACAACTCTGATACTGAAAGTACTAGATTTAGATGGTGATTTTATTGTCATCACAGATGCTTTAGAATAAGGTTTGGGTGGAGTTTTAATGCAAAAAGGGTGATTCATAGCCTATTATTCAAGAAATTTGAAGCCTTATGAGCAAAATTATGCTTCACATGATTTGGAATTAGCAGCAGTTGTCCATGCATTACAGATGTGGAGACACTATCTGTTGGGGAAACCTTTTGAATTGAAGACCGATCATCATTGTCTGAAGTATTTTTTTACCCAACCAAATATAAATGCACAAAAAAGATGGTTGGAATTGATATATGATTATGATTTTAATATCAGCTATATCAAGGGAAAGGAAAATCGAGTTACCGATGCCCTAAGTAATAGGAGGAATATCTCCTCAATGATATCAATTCAAACTAATTTCAAGGGTCAAGTGTTGCAGAAATCCAAAGGTGGCAAGTATTATGAGAAATTCAAGAAAGCACTCTCGGATAATCCATAAGACCCAAGGTATGAAGGATTTCACTTTGAGCCTGATGGTTTATTAAAGTTTAAGGAAATAATATATGTACCTAAATATGAGGAATTAAGGAATTTAGTGTGGAAAGAAGTTCATACCGCACCATATTCTAGACATCTTGGAGCAACTAAGTTGTTGGATGATGTCAAGCCATTGTATTTTTGGAAAGGGATGAAAAAGGATGCTACAAGATTTGTAACAATTTTCTTAGAATTTCAAAGGGTGAAGGTAGCATCATCACCCTACAGGTCTTTTGTATCCTCATGAAGTTCCTAAAAGGAAATGACAAGTCATTAGCATGGATTTTGTGCAAGGTCTTCCAATTTCAAAGAATAAACATAATACCATTCTGGTTGTGGTGGATAAGCTTACGAAAGTGGCTCCCTTTATTCTAGGAATCTAATAGATGAAGCTCCTGTTATAGCTCAAAAGTTTATTCAAGAGGTATTTAGGTTACATGGAGTTCCTGAGAAGATTATTTCTAATATGGATGCTCGTGTGACATCTAGGTTTTGGAAAACCATGTTTTCTTCACTTGGAAAACAGTTGAACATAAGTTAAGCATATCATATGAAAACTGATGGTCTAACTGAAAAGGTGAACTAGGTGTTAGAGGATATATTGAAAATGCATTACATGGATCAACAATACAAGTGGGAAGATTACCTACCTTTGGTAGAATTTGTGTATAACAACTCTTATCTTTCCACAATCAAGATGGCTTTGTTTGAAGCATTGTATGGTAGGAAGTGTTGAACTCCTATAAGCTAGGATAAGCTAGAAGATAGGATAAGCCTTGGGCCAAAAATATTATTAGAAATGGAGGAGCAAGTTGGTATAATTAAGTAGACACTATCAAAAGCTAATGATAGGTAGAAGAGTTATGTAGATTCCAAGTGGGTACCCAGACATTTCTCAGTAGGGAAGAAGGTTTTTTTAAGAGTTAAACCTCACAAGATTTCTATAAATTTTGGAAATTTATCCAAACTAGCTCGACATTACATAGGTCATTTTGAGGTTCTCAAAGAAGTTAACCCTGTTGCATATAGAATTGTTTTGCCACCAGCTCCTGCTAGGATGCACAATGTCTTTCATGTGGCGTACCTTAAGAAGCACATGTCATGGGATAACCATGTTATTGATTGGAATTTTTTGCAAGTACATGACCCAAGAGTGGTAACAATCGAGCCTCTCAAAGTACTTGAAACACATAAGCTTTACTTACGTAATAGAGAGGCTTTCTAATGCAAGGTCCAATGGGATTAGTATGCAGAAGATTTTCCACTTGGGAGAACTATGCTGAGATAGAGAAAAAATTTCCTCATGTTTTGCTAGATTTTGAAAATTCCTAAAAAATAATATTGTTATGTTTATGTTTTATGGTTTATGTTCATTTTTTGTACTTAAAATCATCGGGGACGATGATTCACGAGGGGGGAATATGTTACACTCCATTGTGCTATTACCTATTTATTGTTATTTTGTTGAGTTAAAATTCTTTAATAAATGATTTTGTTTTGTATGTGTATCTTGATGGAAAATGTGATGAATGAATGTGCAATTCAATGTGATATTTTAAATGTTTAGAAGATGAAAATATATGATGCATATGAATGTAATGTTATCTAACTACTATTGTGATGCACTAAGTTGGATGCAGGAAAATAATAAAGCCTCTAGAAGAGAGGGGGAGTATCACTCAGGAGAATAGCTTAGTTTGGTAACCCTTAATGTGTCTAATTGAGCTATCACACACTCACATCCTAGTTTGGTCAAGTTGAGTCAGGTTGGTTCAAGAAATGGTAAGTAACCTTCAATCTTGATTTGGGAATGTTTTGGTATTGTTTTATGGTTTTGGTTTTTGAATGTTCTTGATTGTAAATATGTGATTGAGTCTTTATGTTAAGTGAAATTTCTTATTTTTGTATTCATATTTATATATTAATTGATGATTATATACATAGAATGTATATATCTATATATGTACATGTTACGATAACTCATACATATGAGTATATACGTGCAAGTGTATACGTAGGTAGACACATCTATGCATACTCGTGTACAAATATACTGTATGCATGAGAATATTGAATGGACATATGTAACATATATATGTATATATATACATTTTGCATGTATATGTCAATTGATGAATATGTAAATATATGTGTGTGGACATGGAAAAAGTATCCCTTTTTGCTTGCTTGATATGAGAATAATTAAGGACAAATTGGACTGAATGAGGTCTTGATTTAGCGTTGTGAGGTGTTTTACACATCCACATTAGGTCTTGTACCCTTGCAAATGAAATAAAATGCATTTATCGATGTCTTGTAAAGTGTTGTAAAAGACTTTCACACTTTTCAAGACTAATGGACCTATTTTCCCCTTAATTCAACATTGTAAAATGTATTTAATGGTATTATCTCATTAATTTAGAAGGCTTGTAAATTAAACCTAATTCTAATCTAGTGTTGTAATGTGTCTTACACATTCACATTGGATGTTGTGCCTTTCTAGGCTATGTGGACCTCATTTTAATGATGTAAAGTGTATTTAATCACACTTTCACATTGAAATTTGTGTCCCTAGCCCTAATTATCCTTTACATCATTGTTAATAGGCCCCTATTGCCCCATATTGTGCATCTCGAGGCTTAATTTGATCCAAGACCTGACTAGAATAACATAAAAACTAAAATTCTTCATTCCCCAACAATCCAGCTGGCAAAAGAGCCCCCGTGGGACCAAGTCACCCATTTGGGAAAAATAGTCCCAACCAGGTGGGACTAAGTTGCCCATTCTAGTGACTTAGTCCCATTTGGGCTATTTTCGAGGTTTGGGTAGGAAAAATTGGATTTTAAGTTTATTTTTCCTTCATGTCGGCCTTAGGGATTCAATTAATGAGAAAATTAGGAGAATTTCCTATAAAATAAAGCTTATAAACCCTAATTCAAATATCAATTTATTATTCATCCATCATTCATCATGTTCTTAAGTCAAGAAAGCTAGGGTTTTAGCATTCAAGGGCAGAATCTTCATCCATTGCTGCAGAAATTCAAAATCTATCATCATGGAAAGTCTCTAATTCCATTATTTCATGCTTCATTACATTATTTCTTCATTTTGGTTTAATTACCTAAAAAGGGGTTTGACCAAGGCAAACCCCCATGCCCTAACATTCAAAATTTCTCTCTTTCCTTGTGTGTTTGCAGATTTAGGTACTTTGAAGGTTTGTAAATAATTAAAGAATAAGTTGCAAACTTTTTGAATACATCTCCTTGTTGGGTAGGTCAAAATGTCCACAAAAAGTCTTTTGCAGTGCCAAAAATCTGAGTTTCAGAATCAAACACCTGGAGGTACAAAAAGTGCAGACCGAGGGCTTTCGTTCGCACTTTCAGATTTTCAGAAAAGACAAAGTGGAATAAGTCACCATCAGTGGTGACTTAGTCCCAATGCACATTTTTTTTAGAGTTTTCTATAGATATGGATACACATTTGGTTGAAATGGGCTCAAGAGCAATTTTCCAGATCTGGGATTAGGTCGCCCGGAATGGCATAAGTGTCTCAGTAGGCCAAATTTTTTAGGATCAATAGAATTTCTAGTCTCCATTCCAGTCTACAACACATTTCCAGGTGCATTCTTTCTATTTTTCTTTCCTATTTTGTTCTATTTGCATATCTATTCATCTTTCTAGGTGTTTTTGCATACATCACTATGTTTTCAAACAAAGTGCATTTCTCTATTTTTTATTTAATAATTGATATATTTTACCAATTTTCTACATTTAGATCATTTCATTCAGGCATATTTCATTCATATTTCATTAATCTTGAGTGGGGACATTGCACATTTTGGCCTACCTCTCTCCTTTTAGGTGAAAAACCCTAGAAGTGTTAGGGAGTCTTGTGGTGCCAAAATCTTTGTCCACAATGTGTATATTTTGGATACTAAAATAATGGTATATATGTATATAATATAGATATATATCAATATATAGGGTATGTTCACATATATACCTATACATACATATTCATATATATGTGTATATATATTATCATATATAATTGTGAATATATTTAAATATCAAAGAATGATTTTATGTATACATATATATATAATGATAACATTATAATATATATATTATTATATATATAATAGTGAATGCATTTTGAAATGTTGACAAAGTAAACATAGTCCATATATATAGTGTGAGCCTTGTAAAGGCCATTAGCTTAGAAAAAATCCAACATAATGTGAATACTTGTTGTGCATATAAAACACATGAAATGAGTTTTAAACCAATGCATAAGATGAGAATAAGTTAGCGCATAAATTCAAGAGTGTAAACCTTATGCAAACATGAATATTATTTTTGAATTTTACAAAGCACATAAGCAACACTATGCTAAGGCCTTTCAATATATATTAAAGTTGTTGATATTTTAACCCCCACATAAGCATGTCAAGGTGTAAAGTAAGTAATGCCATGTAAGGAAGAATGAAGTAAATAGAAGTCTAAAACCCACGCTCAGCTGAAAATAAATATGCAGACTTTTTCAAAGCAAAGATGGTTGAATCTCATGTGGGTAGTCAACTTGCATAACAATTAGGAAACCTATAGATATGTTTAGTTGTGCTTTGACTCAATAAAAGAGTCATTGTGTCACTTTAATAGGGGCGACTCATCCATTCTACGAGGCTAGAAACATTTGGACTATTTATGTGTTTCCTATTGAGAGTTTGAAGTAGCCACATTTCCTTTTAGATGGCTAAGTCGATGCATTTAGAGGAGGAATTAGTCTTACTGTTGAGTGGTGGCAGCAAGAGGAGAAAAGGTGGTGAATTTAGTAGCCTATTTATAGCATTAAGTTGCTTAGTTTTAAGTATAAATAGAGGTAGCTTCTCTACCTTTTGTTACACTCATTCATTCTAATTTCTTTATTCGTTATTTTTTTGTAGTTTTCCATGCAAGTGTATTTTTTAGAGCTTTTGTGAGAAAGAGAGTTGTTTGATTAAATTCCAATTGTTGAGAGTTCTTTGTGAAGAGACTAGAGTTTGGAGATAGGTTAAGCTCAAAAGGAGTAGCAAGCGTGATTGTGGAGGTTGAGTTTGGAAAGCAATAATATTAGTTGGAGCTATAATTCTAGGCATGTTGATTTCTATTTCTCTAATTTCTTTATGTTCACATGTTATTTTCCTATGAATGTCATTGTTTGTGGAAAGATGATTTTAAATGCATGTTAAGCTTAATTTTATCAATGTGGTTTATTTCTTAGTTTGGGATAAGCTTGCATGATTCTTGATAGAGTCTTGATTTGGTGAAACCTTTTTATTTGGAATATACATATATACTTAATATGGGAATTTGTGTGGTTATATTGCTATTGGAACTATACTTAGTTTGTTAAGGCTGTATGTATGTTGTATGAATTGTGAAGTATGATTTATGTTATTGTCTTGAAGTACTTTAATGGAAATGTTAGTTTGAACATGGGTGATTAGCTTGGTTATTCTTGGGGTTAGGTTAATCCATGGGAAAGGGGGTAACCTATTTGATCACTTAGTACGTATGCATGTATGGTTATCTTGGTTATTCTTGGGGTTAGAATAATTCATGGGAAAGGGTGTAACTTAGTTAGTTAATAGGTTATATCATCACTTTTTTTAAATGGAATGTATATCATGATTGTAAAGAGTATGAATGGTCAAATACCAAATCGAGCTAAGGGTGGGTGAATATACGACCTACACTCGAAGTATTGGGTGTTGAATTCTTTGGCCAAAGTAGTGTAAGTAGCCACTGTTTACACTGTCAATTCACTATGATCTAGGTTTACATACTAGGCAAGGAACTTCATACATGTAGGTTTTAACCAATGTATGGTATCTCTAGATATGTAGTACAAAACACCATGCTCAGGAAGGCTAGTATTATGAGGTTACCAAACTAAAACAATTGTAGAATACAATTGTGTGCACAATAACTTGTTTGTAGCTACAAAAAAATCGAAAGAGGAAAAAATTGAAGATTAAATATTTCTATGTAATTGGAAACTATGTCTATGACTATGAAATAATATTAAATAACCATCATTATGTTTATGTAAAGCTAGTAACTATTAATGAGAAACTATGAAATATTTACACTTTATGATGATGATACTAAGGATTTCAATTGAAGTTAGGTTTTTCAAATGTTTTAGAATATGGGTTAATAATGTAAATTAAAATGATATTTTCTTCTCCCTTGCAAAATAAATTTATAACCATCATGAAGAGGACTTTAAGGAGGGGAGCAATTTCTAGTCTTGCTAAAATTTTACATGAAAGTAGGAGTGCATTATCCCCACCTCTTGCTATGTTGGAGGAAATGCAATCTCATGACATGAATGTCCTTCACATGAAAATATCATCACAATAGCAAAAAATTAAGGAATTTATGAGACCAAGAAAGCAAGGGACCAATCATAACATAGACATAGGAACTAAGGATCTGATTAGAGAGCTTAACAATCCTACAATAAAGATTATGAAATTAGCTCTAGAATTCCCACCTATATTCATTCACTAGAAGGGCATCAATGAGGAGTGGGAAATGACCCATGGATTATAGAATTGAAGAAAATGTAAGCTCCTAAGTTCAATGAGACATGGGGTGGAGATTCACCTGAAGCATATTTGATCGAGATGAATAAGTATTTTGGGTTACAAGAGTTGAACTCTAATAAAAAAGATAGGATTTCCATCTACTAGCTAGAAAGAGAAGCATCACTATGGTGGGATCACCTAGTGGAGATTAAAAAGTATGTTTTAAGCTAGTTGACTTGGGATAAGTTTACAAAGTGATTCCATAAGGAGTACCTATCGACTCATCATTGGGATTAAAGATGAAAAAATTGTACTCATTGCAGCAAGGGGAATGTTGATAGTAGAGTATAAGACTAAGTTCATGGGCCTACATTGCCATGTCCTCTATATGAAGGAAGAAGAGGACTATGTAAATTTTTTTATCTTAGGTCTAAATATGAACCTTTTATTTGCAACCAAGATCACTACTTGACCCAAAATCTTAAACCAAGTTGTTGAAGTAGCCCTAATTATTCAAGACAAATAAAAAACTAGGCAGGAACAAAAATAAAAGTCTCATTCATCCAATTAATATAGCAATACAAAGTGGGAATTCTAGAGAATACATTGATAGAGAAGACTTCTTAAATATTTAAAAGAGGTAAAAACTATAGAAGGAATTGTGGGATAGAAGGATGGAGAAACATGAAAGACAAAAGGCAAAAACATTAAGGTAAGTTGCATAGGTAGATCCCTCAAGAGAAAAGGAAGTCAACAGAGCGGGTTTTGTGGATGGATCTTGGATATGTGGAGGTGACTACTACAAAAATGAGTATCTATAGAATCAAAATAAGCCACTAATCCAATTGCTTAAATTTATGTGACTATGGATAATTGTCAAGCCATCGACGCTTGCTCATAGAGCTTCAAGGTACTCTTCATGGCCAACCTATTTCTATTTTAGAAAATTTAGGAGCCACAAATATCTTTATTTCTCTAATTTTGATACAAAAATGTAACATTGGTCATAAAAATTTAAGTCAAGAGGAGATAGAGGTAGATTTTGGGTTTGTTAAAAGTCAAGAGATCAAATTATTTTTATGGGAAGCCAAATTTGA
This sequence comes from Sequoia sempervirens, assembly GCA_007258455.2. NCBI lineage: Eukaryota > Viridiplantae > Streptophyta > Pinopsida > Cupressales > Cupressaceae > Sequoia > Sequoia sempervirens. Next base: position 334,888,221 of record VDFB02000015.1, on the reverse strand, counting down.
TCTAGGTGTTATAAAGACTAAGGTAAATTTATAAGTCACTCAGTTAGGATATTATGAATTAATCCTAGGGATAGATTGGTTTAAGAAGCACCAAGCTAAGTTGGATTGTTATCATAAGAATATTGTGTTTAAATGATTAAGTGAAACTAGTGGTACTTCAAGGAATCTTGAAACTAATTGTTGGTGTGAATTTTTGTTTCCTATCTAGTTTTCGCCTTTATAATGTGAACAAGGTACATTATCTAGCTAGTTCATAGTTAGGTCTTATTCACACATGTTCACATGTTTAGTTTACTTAATGAGTGAATCTTTCTAGAAGTATCTTGTCGACATGTTATCTTAACCTCTAGTTGTCACATGACATAGGATTAAGATACTTGTTATCATCCTAATTAGTCATATTTATCAATTGTTCCTATATAATCAAGGTCACATATGTACATTTTGTATGACATTGTATTGCATAGGATAACATAACATTATATTGGATCATATTTGATAAACATCATTTTGCATTCATTATTGTAAATTTATGCTCTTAATTTTCTCTTTTGTAGAAGGATATATTGGTTTTGTAGGTGATCCTAGGAGCTTGAGCCCTTAAGTGACTCTAACATGGTATCAAAGTTCTAGATCTATACATATCCTCAAATTTTAGAGTGATTTGTGCATAAAATTTTTGTAGGGTGCAAATAGTAGTGGATCTTGAAAAGTTGAGTATACTCTTCTCGTGTATCAAATGGTTACTTGGAAAATAAAAATTTGATAGAAATACCAATTTTGGGGGGGTTCATTTTGTGGGTTTTTATTGTAGGTACATTTTGGAACTTGTTAGTGCAAATCCAATCTCATTATTGAGTTTAAGGTGTCTAAGAAAGTTGTTTTTACCTTTTGTTTTATCCAAATTGGACATGTAAGGCCAAATATATATGGGTTTGAATCTCATATTTGGTGAACTTCTCTTTATTGGATTAATTTCAACCCAAATGGACCCTTCCATTGAGTCCAAAAGGTTGAATAAATGAATTTTGATATATAATATGCCATATTTTGGTGCAGGATGAATCTGAGGCATTTTTTTGCTAGAAGGGTTGTGCCTACAAGCCAAATTGAGCCCTTTTTAAAAAAATGCATAACTTTTGCCTCAATTGTCAGAGTTTTGTGAATGAGATATCATCAGAAATTTTGTTTCGAGCATTTCATAGTGGTGCAAGCCATTTTCTAGATTTTTCTATAAGTGAATTTAATTGTTGATTAAAGTCAAATCTTCATTTTTGGACCTTTAAACTCATACCTTTTTTCTTTCTTATCTATTTTTTGTGATTCTTGTGGCATTAGAAAGATATTGAGGAGATCTATATAGTTCTATCCATGAATTTTTTCTAGATTTAGCCCAAGTATCTTTTATTTAGATTCATGCATATTTGCATTCTAGTTGATAACTTGGACATACTGACACCTAGAGAAGTTTTATTATTTTTGGAAGGCATTATTTTCAATCTATATCATATTGGGAAATTATAGTTTCAATTTGAGCTTATCATTCCAAGATATTAATGTATTTTCCCATATTTGGTTTATCTTGACATTGTAAAATTTGGAAACCATATTTGGCATTTAATCACACTACATATAAAGTTCCAAATCATACTTTTAGGGGGATTCTTGATTGAATTTTTGGGGAGGGGAGGGGGTCTCTTGGTGCAATCTTTTGATCTATTTTCTTGTGTTCTTTTTTTTCTATGGATCATTCTAAGGTTCCTTTGTTAACAACATATAACTATTTAACTTGGCATCAACATGCATAAAATACCTTAATGAATGTAGGTTGTTTTTATATATTGAGAAAACTTGGTCTCCAAACTTATAAGAGATGATAAAAATAAATAAAATGGATGATTAATCATGAAAAATCTCTTGGATGTCTTTGTGGATTTGTTTCACTAGATTTATTGTTTTGAATTGAATCATGTAAAAAAATTCATGATGCTTGGAACAAATCAAAAACATTATATGACACAACAAATGAAGTAAAAGAATATAAAATTGATAATGAATTGATGAGGTTTGATCCAAAGAAATTTGAAAACATCCAAGATTATGTCACTAATGTTAATGATCTAAGAAAGCAATTTAAGGCATGTACAATTGAGAAAAAAAATCAGTTGGTTTATAATGCATTGAACAAACTTGGTCTTAATTATGCATATATATTTTTTAGCTTCCATACTCACAGGCTAATTATGGGGTCTTCATATACGAAATATTTATTTGTAACTTTTTCTGACATGTTAATACGTGAGCAACACAAACTTCTTTCTGTGGGTCTCAAAAACTCATTTCAAACTCAGGGTTTGTTGGTTAGTTAGGAGAAAGAGTTAGAACAATTTGATAAAAAAAAGTTAAAAAGTTAAAGAATAATCCACATTCAAATCAAGCACGAAACAAATCCTCTTCCAAATAGAAATCATCTAAGAAGGCGAAGCCTACTTGTGTATGTTCCAAGAATACTCAAGGACATGAAGAACATTCTAGTTATAAGGATATTGATGAATTTAAACATCTTCTTCAAAATAACCACATTGATCTACCTTCCAGAATGTCTAAATCAACTTCTTCTCATTCAAAATAGTCTAATAAGGAAAAAAAAACCATGTAGGTTTTTCTTCTACATCAGAAAAAAATAAAGAAAAATCTCTTTGTGCATTAACAAGTCTTAGATCAAAAAGGTGGCTTCTAGATTTAGGAGCATCTCATCATATGACATCTTCACATTTTATATTCTCTTCTTTTGATCCTTGTGCTATGTCACCTATTTTGAAGGGAAACAATACATACATGAATATAATTGGAAAGGGATCCAATGATGTTGGGGAGAAAACTAATGATATTTTGTGTGTATTTCATTTGTCAAACAATCTTCTTTCCATCTATCAGATTACCCATGGTGAAGCAGGGAAGACTATGGAATTCACTCCTAATTTAGTTATCATTAGATACTTGGAGAGTAGAGATATTATTGATACTAGGGTGGTTTATCATGCACCTTAGTTATACACCTTTTCAAATTTTCTCCTGATGATGGCTTTGATCCTTTGGATGTTGATCACACAAGTGTGGATCATGATTTTGAAGAGAAATTTGGCTACTTGAGCTCAAGTATTATTACATGTGATCTAGTTCTTGAGTCTTGTATTCCATATCCTCCATAACCATTGTATTCTATTATGCTTGTGTTGCTACATTCATGGCTACATGTGATATACATTGTCTTCCAAATATGATTACTTGGGGTGACTACATGATAGACATTGCAAGTTTTTTTTCGTAGAGTCCCATATTTTAGATTTGGAAGACACCATTGATTGCATTCATCTTCGATGAAGATGAATATGACTCTTCTTCAATTGTTGTGAGGGAACATTCAAGCCCTCTTTTTCTTCTCCACATGATCATTCATCACATTTTGAAATGAGTGTGGATACTTTTGAGAAACATTTGGAGTTGAAATCTTTGTCTTTAGAGAAGGTACTTGATTCTTTGGATCCTATTCTTCATTTATCTCTACTAGATTTTGAAATTGTCACTTGTCAAATTTTTCACCCTAGCTCAAAATTTATGGAGCTGGTTGTTTAAAATTTCATTCATTAAGGTGGTGGATTTTAGTTTTACTTCTACTGATTTTAACCATTGCAACATTTGAAAAATTCAGTTTTAAAATAAATGCAATGTGCTTTCAAGTTGCCATATATTAATTGCAGCATTTAATATTGAATTAAATGCAAAATAAGGGCTTGATTCATTGATAATGTTTCATTCACTGATAAAATTAAAAAATGGAACAAGTAATTTACAAATGTTGCAATTATATTCATTGGAGTAAAAAGGAAAACCAGGTTCCCACACAAGTCGTGGGAAATAGTTGTGACAATGTAGCAACAGAGGCATTCTACACTATTGAAGATGGAAAAGAAAGAAGGCACATAAGAGTGAACATAATAATCATTTCCTGTAAGTCTTCGAGATGATTCTGGAATGGTGCACCATCCTTGTCCTCGGGCTCCAAATAAATCTATGAGGTGATAAAGATGTTGTTAGAGCTCCGACTATGAACATTCCTATATGAATTATCAACAATAATGGAGAATGATGCTAATGATACATTGAAAAAACTGAAGATGCAAGAACAAGAAGTGTGCCAGGAGTCAAGGGGGAAACACCAATATAATATATTATTTTTTTATCTAACATTTTTCGTTTCCATGTGCACATATAGGACAGGCCATGTTGTTGATCCAGATTGAATATCATAAAGCATGTGGTGTAAAACGGGCTCCCACAAGGGTTGACACTCGACATGCTATCCTTCAAGCATTCAAAGAGGGACTAATAAAGAAACAGATTCAAAAATTCTCAAGGAAAGACATCCATCAAATAAATGCATCATAAAGTTCCAGAAGGACTCAAGCAAGTGACCACCTAGGACAGTCAATGCAAGTGCAATGAAATGAACATCATAGGTGATCCATTGCTCAAGTGAATTGTATTCAAGTGCATCATCACAAGAGGTGATAGTGAATAGGCATACACAATTTCCTTGTTTAAATCATCCATTACACATGAACCAAGCAAAAGAATCAGGGTTTCCTTTTTCAAAACCTTCCATGCAATTATTGCATTCACATCATAAGGTTGTTGTTTGAAGAGCAGGTGGCATTGCTAATAGTGGATTCAAAGAGCACTAAAATATGAATGGTACAAGATAAAGCAACATTGATCCAACACAAAAATGTGGGAGAAATGTGAAATATGCATGTTTTGAAACTCTCAAATGCATTTAATGGAGGAATCAAGTGAAAAAATGACCATCAAGTGGCCTACAATAGTATCACAATGGCCGAAAGAAAGTATTACCTGATGAGAAACTAGAAGCATATCAAAGGAAAATGCATTTAAAAACAGATTTTTGTGTGCAAGTGAATATAAACAACATAACAGTGGCATGTAAACAATGGAATCAAAAGATACATGAAGGTATGAAAACAATTTTTTCTTTATAAGTCATTGGGAGGGTGTCAAATGAGAATGAGTTCTATGTATTGTGCAAAACGAACAAGCAATGCAATGAAAAATAATCTTTAAGTTAAGAGGAATTTGCATGATAAAGACAAGGAAAATGGCCACAGCTATAGGTGTTGAGCCTGAGAAGAATGAGATTTTTTTTCTTTCAGATTAGTGAGTTTGTGCTATAGAACTTTAGGTTTTCATGATGGAGGCAAGTGCAAACACCTAGCTCAAGCCCTCAATCCATGTTTGTTTCATTAAAATGCTTCAAAATACAAAAGACAGGATATGTCAAGCTCATAAATAGATGCCAACCAACACAATGAAACTCTCATGGCCACGACCTGAGAGAGAAAAATTTTCTTCATAAGCCTCAAAACCCACTAAGGGTTTATTCTCAAAGTACAATACAAATGCAAAGGAGGTGGCCGAGGGTTCGAGCCCTGGTTTTGATGCATCCAAAATGGTGAAAATGAAGCTACAGGTCTGCAGCCATAAGGGTTTTGAAAACCCAAAAATTGAAAGCTTTCATTTGAAAAAAAAAAAATCATTCAACGATAATACCATTTGCACATTGTGGGCCAAGCCCATAGGTTTTCATTTGGAAAAAGGAAGGAAAACACACAGGGGGGTCACAGCCTGTACAATGGCCTTTAACATTTTCTTCACAATGTTCATATTTTTGTAAGACAAAGCTTGGATAAGCTTTATGTAAGAGGGAAATGCTCATGAATGGAGAAATAGCAAAGCTTACTTTCTATAGTGAAGTGGAGAAACACAACAATGCCATGGCCAATGCCTCAAGAAAAGCTCCAAACAATGTCACCATGGTCGGCCATAAGGATGGCGAAGGAAACAACACGGAAAAGAACAAATAAATGCATCAAAATAAAGTGGTGGTCACGGCCAAAGGGCCATTTTTCCTCATCAAATGAGCCAATAAAAGCATAGATAAGGGAGTCAAAATCTTACCATAAGTATAGAAGGCCGAATACACCCAAATTCAAAAAGGAAAGAGCTCGATGGTGGCTTCAAAGGCGAAACCCTAAATCCTTCCTTGGCGGTGCAACAAAGCCATGTCTTTCTCCAAAAGACCAATAGTGGAAATGATCAACCGATTCAACATTTCGAAGGCCTTTGTGTGTTTAGTGTTTAACCCTATGATCGGCCTCAATCGGCCTCATGCGATTTTTATCACATTAATTTCATTTTCACATGTTGTGCCATTGCCTAGGCCGATAAGCCTATGGCTTATTTTTTATTTTCCTTTGTTTTTTTTTTAGAAAATCAAACACATGTTATGCATATGTCCCCTTCTAGGGTAGCCATCTTCTTGCCTTAGAGAAAATTTCATGCCAAGTTGCTTGTGGAAGCCAAAAGATGACTCTAGGTCATTAAAAAATTTTGCCTAAGTAAATGAGGGAAAGCATTTTTATTATTTTTTATATAAAAATCAATCATGTGAGGGAACATCAAATGTAATGTGTTGATTTTTTGCAAAAATTGAATGCAAGAAATCAATATAACTGAGGTTCAAAGATGTAAGATTTGAAGGAAAAACTAGGAGAAAATCAAATGTAACAAAAGGGGGTTTCTATTTTAAAACTGCAAGATTGTAAAACAACTAATTAAGCAATGTTTCTATAAATTGCTTGGTTAAGTTGTTATTTCAAAATGTAGTTAAGATGCACCAAAAATTTATATTTTGAGTTCTTGGGCGGATTGAGAGAGAAGGTAGCAAACTAAAGTTTCTATTTTCAGTTCCAGTTGTTTGCACCTATTTTGGAGAGGTTGTTTGGATGGACACCTTGGAAATGGAAAGTTTTCATCTTCATGGGGCAGTTTGGAGCAGTTTTGGAGCATAATTTTCCAGGCTTTTGCTTGAGCTCGAAAATGCAGATTGGCTTGCCTTTTGGGGAGGCAATGAGCTTGATTTTTCTATTTTGGAACTTGATGATCACTTTTGGCTTATATTGGAGAAAACCTGATTTTCTTGGGGTTCAAATTTTTAGTTTATTGCTCTCTCATTCTTTGCAAGAGAGTTTTGTAAACTTTTGAATTAGGTTTTGATGCTTTGGTTCCTTCATTTACAATAAAGCACCATATTTTTCCTTCTATTTTTATTGTCATGGGCTCACTGTAATAATCTAATTATGTTTGTGATTCAAATAACGGATCCTTCTTAGTCTTATTATTGTGAGTTGTAGTCAAGGGTGGCAAATAGTGCAGGTTGCATATTGTATTCATTGTTCAGAATCTTTATGCAAAATACTTATGTGCTAGGTGTCCTAAGGTGGATTGTGAGAGAATATTTTCTTTGTGATAGTGGTGTTATGAGTTAGTTTTTTGTCATAATCACAAATTTCTAGCTCATCATCTTTAATTGTAGTTTTTTTGTTTTTGGTTTTTCTCTCCCCTTTTCCTCAAAAAGTTCGTAGCTTTAGGTGATTATCTAAAGGGAACCAACCCTGATCTGGAGATTCGCTCTCACCAATTGGTTTACCCACAAACCAAAGAGTGTTTCCATGTTGAGGCTGGATCAAACAAGCCCAACTTGTTTGTGGGTGCAATCCTGATCTCCAACATCACTTTCATCAATGTGCCCTAGAACAACTAACTTGGTAGTGGCAAATTTTAGACACTTGAAAAAAAATTAGAGACCCCATTCATCTCGATTTTTCTTCCCTCATATTCCTTTCATTAATGGGAAGGCATCATCCATACACCTTTTGTTTTGTTTCTTCCTAAGAAGAGGAATGCTTTTCTATGATATCGGACCATCTTCTACATTCAATTTCGAGCACCTACCATTGTCATAGATTCTACATTGAGAGGGAATCCATGATATCTCTTCTTCTTTCTTGTGGGGGAACTTTTTCCTCACATGGGTTTTTGTACTTCACATCTTCTAGATAACCTTTTTTGTATTTTCTCTTTTTTGGGAGTTTTGTCTCCATTGGGTTTTCTCTTTTTCTTTGTTTGTGAGAGGTTTAATTTTTACATGGGTACCTAACATGGCCTAGTATTTGGTACCCATCTTTTCATGTTTGTGATATTTGAATTTGGTAATCATTATCCCTAAGTTGCACTTTAGGGGGGTGTTGGTGTGATCATGAGTGTTTCTTATTCAATTTCCCCCTTCATAGTGTGACTAAGGTACATCACCTAACTAGTTCCTAGTCATGCAATATTCACACATTTTCACATGTTAAGTTTACTTAGTGAGTTATGAATCTTTGTATTAAAAGTCTTTTGTTGGCATGTGATCTTATCCCCTAGTTGTCACATGACAGGATTAAGACACTTTTCATCATCCTAGATGGTCCTATTTAACAACCTTGTTTATGCAAGCAAGGTCTCATATGCATATTTTGTATGGAATTGTATTGCATGGGATTGCATGAAATCATATAGGATCATATTTGATATAATATCATTTTGCATCTATTATTGCAACTTTATGCTCTTGCTTTTCTCTCTTATGGAATGATATTTTAGTTTTGCAAGTGATCCTGGGAGCTTGAGTTTTTGAGTGACTCCAACATTAGTAATGGTTCAAATGATCTCAACCATGCAATCTAATAACGTAGTGAAGAAGGGAAGTAAATTCTATCTAGCAAAGGTAGAGGGTAGTGAAGACCCGATTTCTAGCATAAAATATCACCCAATTCTCTAGGAATTCCAACATATCTTTCCTAAAGAGTTTTTTGGGTTACTTCTATGTGGTGAGTGGATTTTTCCATTGAATTAGTTATAGGGCTTGAACTGATTTCAAAGGTGTCCTACATAATGAATATTTCTGAACTATAAGAGCTTAAGATACAATTATATATGACTTAATGAGAAAATGATTGATTTATCCTAGTGTGTCTTCTTGGGGAGTTGTAGTCTAGTTCATTAAAAAGAAGATGGAACCTTGATATTTTGCATTAATTATTGGATGTTGAATAAGGTGACCGTTTGAAATAGATATCACCTTCCTTAAATTCATAACTTATTTGACCAAATTTCTAACAACCTTTAAGTTGTACTTCAAAAATTTCACCATTTTTTCTTTAAAACTTTATTCATTTATTAAGTTATTAGGTGTTCATTCAACTTTATTATCAGGTGATCATCTATCCATCAAACATTATAGACATTTTTCTATAATACATGATAGGTATAATACTATGACTAGAGACTTAAACTAATGTGACATCTAGTACCCCGAGTCTCTCCAAAATGACTACATGTACCTAATGGAAGTGAACCGAGATCACCATTATATATATATATATAAAGAAGGCTTGAGTCCCACTTCAAATTTTGGTCTAAAACCTTGGAGAATCAAGTAAATCCATGATCTAGATTCTTCCCAAGTATACGATGAATTCATTATGTCTTTAGATTTAGTTTGAGGTTTACTCATGTTTTCAATGTGTTTCTTTCTAAAGTAATTTATTTAGTTACATGAATTTATTTAAATATTAAGTGTGGTTTGGTATAATCCAAATTTTGGAATATCCCCTAATCCAACCCCAAAAATGAGTATTGGTGACATTTTTTATTTAGATTTCCTACATACTTGCTTCCATATGAGATAAAAGTGTAATATATATGCAGTTCTATTTTTTATTGTATGTTTGGTGTGAGTTGTTGAATGTGGGTATGCGACCCTTTCTAGGGTTTTTTTCCTTAGATAGTTCCTCTATAACTACTACCCACAAAGGGAAGCATTAACTCATTAAATATTTGTATCATTGACTAGTACTTGTTTACTATTAAATTCTAATCCTAGGCCTAATCGAGTATTTAGTCATCTTGATTAAGGTTTATACATCTAATTAAATGATTTTTTTCTTTAATTATTTTTTACTATGAATGAATAAACTAATCTAACAAATGTATTCCCCTTGAGTAAAATCTCTTTAATTTTTTATGGAAATAAAAATATAAAATACAAACTAATAATTTATTCACTTTTTCATGTTAAACTAATGTTAGTTATCCAAGGAATATTTCTCATTCCTTGGATTTAATATCAAGATGATTCCTTATTACTCCTTAATGATTTATAGGGATGATGTCACATACATCATTGTTGTAGTTATGCTAGGTTATAGATGTAATAGTTCATCTCAATGGAATTACCCATAAACATGAACTAGAGATTATGAATACCAAGCATTGTGAATGGTTTAGTTTCAATCTTGTTCAATGTTTATTATGCAATAGAAAATTAATGTTAATTGTACTTTCCATAATAAAATAAAATAAACTTATATGTTTTGTAGATACCTAAAATTGACACATTGTCATTATCCAACTATTTCTTGTATAATTGATTGAATACAACACTTATTATTCAATTAATTATCCCACTTCCATTATTTTATTAATTAAATAATATTTTATTATTTAATTCATAAAATCGCTATTCATCACTATTTACTTGCATCTATTTCCTAGCCTAAATCATTAAATCACCTTCTTCTAATAGTCGTCCTTAGGTAAATAAATCTAATTATTTATTTACCTAAGTCCTATGTCCCTTTCCTAAAAAATATCTATTTATTTAATTCCTATTTTCTTTTGCATTCCACTAAGTAGGATAATCCAATTAACCCATTAATCCCCCACTTGCATAACCTAATCCTAGTCAACTCCCCTATAATCCTTTACATTCCCACATGTGTACAAAGGCATTGGCCTTTTGTACACAAGGGATGGGCCTTTGTACATGTGGCATGGCCTTGGTACCATATCAAATGGGTCAAAGATCTTTCCCATCCCTCAAGGGTATTCCCAAGTACCTTTTCCATCTTATCCTTCCACTTATTCCAAGGAGAATTTCCACCACTGATTCTTACCTTAATCCCTCTCCCTCCATCTCATACAACCACTATTTGACACTTCTCGCATCTTCCATGCTTGGGAGATCTCAAGCAACCGTAGATATTGCCCTTCCAATCAATCCTAACCATTGACCCACTCAACAAAAAATTTATAAGGCCAACCTCATCGAAGCCATTTTCAACATCAACCAAGAATGCAATTTTAAGCTATCAAAGTGTGCACACATCAATGAAAGCAAATTGGAAAAAACCACTTCATTATGCAACGAGGATTCTAACATAGAATTAATGGATATTATTTTATGCTTTGTTTGGGTTTCTTATGCCTTAACTAAGTGTTTGTTTGGTTTTTGTGTAGTTCAATTTTGTGTTTAAATTGCTTTCTTTTATGCAGAAAATTCACTCACACATTTCCTCATCCTCATCCTCACTCTCTTAATCTTTCCACCTAGTCATAATCTGTGAACTCGGCTTTGTGATCAAATAAATGTTTTGATTTGTCCCATCTTCTCCATTCCTTGTTTCCATAGGTATTGATGTATCTTCCATGTCGAAACCTACCACCCATTTGAGTTTGATGTCCTTCAATATCATTTGCTTTGTGATGTCATTCCTTGATTGCTTCCTTCATATTTTGCATCTCCTCTCCTCGTGACTCTTGGATTGCTACTCACCTCGACTCCCCAATTGACCATTCTAGGTTTACCTGATCCACCCATGCGCCTACTCCCCACATCATCGCCTTCTTTCAACCACTTTAATTAAATATTTTTTAATTATTTTAATTATTTCTATATATTTTTTTAATTTAACAAATATAATGTTTTTATAAAATAAATATATATTTATATTTATAGCTATATGTATATATAATATTTTTCATGAGATATATATTTTAAATCAATTTTATTTAAAAGTAAAATTTGACAATTGTTAAAATGGTTATTTTATTTTATTTTAATTTCAAAATTAGAAATTTCAATAAAATTATTCCTAAAATTTTCTTTCTTTTTACTTGTAAACTTACAAGAATTTTGAATATTTTAATTTACCCTATAGAATGTAAAACTTGTTTTAATAATGAATACAAAAAATTACTTTTAAATATATTTTAAAATTTATTTACCTTAATCCCTAAGAAAACCAATTTTTTTTATTCAAACTACCAACCTAGAAAATGTAAATTTCTTTTTTGTTGGAGTCTTGTCTTGTTCTCTATCCTTACCCTCTAAATACCCGCTCTTAACAAATCTTCTCTTGATAACCTTCTAATACCTACTGCTATTTTTCTTTTCTCCATTCTATTTATAACTTTATTTTTCTCATTTTTTATTTTTTAATAATATTATTTTTAATTTACAAATCTTAAATGAGAAGTTATTTCATTAACTGGTGTAACAAATAATTTTAAAAATAATTAAAAATAATTTATCCACATAACTATTCAAATAAGAGAGTTGTCTTAGAAATTAACTAGGATAAAGTAGTTATCTTCATCCTTGACTCTTTAACTTGTCCAGAAAAATTATAAAAAAACTAAAAGAATTTTTTTAGTAAACTCATAAATTAAAAAAAATTAATTTTGTTTGACTATTTTTTATTTATTTTTTACAATAGGGGTATCCTCGCGACTCAGTCCAACAACCCGTATCTTGGGTACCTGGGGCTAGCTAGGGCAAGACTAGTCCCTTGCGGGTGGGAGCCACCGCCTACAAGAAGTCTCACCTCTTAAACCTGAGAGCGGAGTCGAACCCGAGACCAATGAGGAGTAAACCCACTGCCCAAGACTATTTTTTCCATGCAAACATCTTAATCAGCTCTAATTAACAAATAATCAAGTAAATCAAGGAACTTAATTTTATCTAACTATTATTTTTACCATACAACTTTTAATTAACTATTATTAACCAATTAATTTATGTCTATATATTGTTCAACTCATCTTATCTAAGAGGCAACTCAGTTCAACTACCTTTTAACATTTTTTATTATCACTTAACAACTATTCACTCAGGTATTAATTTAATTGTATGAAAAACAAGTTTTAAAGGGACACAAAACCCTTAACAACAAAACACTACACAAACAGATAGAGGCACAACCAACCAGCGATGAAACATCAACAAACTAAAAGCAACTAAAAAGAAAATAGATTATTTCATATTTTTAAGGGTGTGAACCACCTCCATTTCTTGGTTGTAGTGTTGACTAACCAGGGTCAAAAACTCATAATTTTCTTCTTCAGGGGTTTTTTTCTTACTCCCATGAGTACGAGCATTGGGTCCTTTCTCACCCTCTATTAATAACTTTTTACCTTTTTATTTTTCTGACTACTCCATTTTATTGTTGCTAGGGTTCACACTAGTCGTTTTCTCTTCTTTAAGCTCCTTTAGTTTTTTCATGAGGATCTTTAGTGCTTCTGCACTGTTCTTGATTGAACATTAACTGATTTTTAGGAGTTTCTCAATGTTTGAGTTAATCTCTTGAATCTTTTTTTCCAAGTCCTGCATTCTGGTTTCATAATCCATTTTTAGCTCACTAATGGAGTCTTCAACAACCACAACCTTGTTCTTTAAATCCTTGAGCCTAGAAGTAGATTGACCACTATCCTTATTAGCAACCTTTTCTTGCAACCCATGTACTTTGACATTAATTTTATTTATTTCCAGAAGAAACCATTTGGCCAGTCTGAAGTTACTCGTCACACCTTCTCTAGCAACCCCTAGAATGTCATAAATTTCCTCCCTGCTAGCATGCAAATAGGAGAAATATTCCAAGAGGGTGAATATTTGCAGCATCGATTCTATCCTTCGACAGGCCTTTCAATGGTGAGTGGCTCATTTCCAATCTAGCATTATCTTTGTCAGTAAATGTATCCTCTCCAACCTTCTCCTTACCTTTACCACCTTCAGCTCCATGAGAAGTAGAATGTTGTTTGCACCACCTTGATCTTTGCACCCCACCTCATCTCTAGTTTGGGAGCCTTCTAACCATGAGATAGCCTTCTTGGCATTTTTCAGAGGGTTTTCTTTGTAGAAGCCTTCCTTTTCCTTTGCACTTCTACATCCAAAGGGGAGGAAGATAACACTTCCACTGAGTTGGCCCCAACTTCTATTTCCTGCCACTCCTCATCTTCGACTTCTTTAGGAGATTCATAACTCATAACAGAATACTGCACAAATTTAGTATTTTGTTTCTTTTTAATATTTCCCTTACCTTTCGAATACTTCACTAGGGTTTGGGCTTTGACATACTCTATAATTAACATAACCAAACCCTCATGCAAAACTGAAGCATAGGATTTTTCCTATGCTATTTCACAGAGGAATCTAATTAAGCAAGAAGATCAAATAGAAAAGAAACAAAAAATTTATGCCTAAAATGGTTAAGTTAAAGTGAACTCCAAGGATTGTGTTGTACCTTCCCTCAAGAGTGATATAGCACATAATAACCTCAACAATCTCATCCCAAATGGGTTTGATGGATAGCCTGTCATATCCCTGGTAGGATAACTTTACCATCGTATCACACTCATTCTCTTTGAAAAACTAATTTCAAAGCCTCCTCATTTTATTTTTAATCTTTGAATAACTTACGACCATGCATTTGAAGCCCAAAGACCTCTGCAATGACCTCATAAATAGTGAACTCAATACCATTCACAAACAGGGTTTTGTTTCTCCACCCTTTAATAAAGAGTTTGGAAGCTTCGAGATCAAATCCATGAAGTGAATCCATATAGGGGTGAACCCTCCTTCCTCCAGAATTTTCCAAACCTTGGCCTTCCTTCAAATCATGTCACAAGAGAGCGACTCGAAATGACTGTGGTCATCACCCATCTTCACAGAGTTGTTCCTAAAATACAATCTCGAAAAACTTCCTAATCTCCAGATTGAAACAAAGCGTAGACTCATGTTTACCCATAAAATTGTGAGGTGGATGATAGTCATTAACACCACAACCCATCTCTCCTTAGTTTCCATGCTTAGCATCATAATTCAAAATGGAAAGGGCCTCAAAGGGTACTGACAAGTACCCATCCCATGATTTAAAGATTTGGCTTCTCACCCCTTCATTGGAAAAGAAATCAGCCAACTGATTACCCTCTCGCAAGATGTGAGTTGTCTTCACATCATTAAAGAAATTAATCATTTCTAGAGAATCATATATTAATGATTCAATCAACCAACTAGGGGGTGAAGTTTGTTTAGACACCTTATGATATTTTTTAAGTGAGTCCCCTTCGATCCACACTTTTTTAAATCCACTATCAAAGGCCAATTTAATACCATTGAAAGTGGTTGTTGCTTCAGCTAGGTGATTTTTATGAGTTCCCAATGGAACTACCATTGCTACTATAAGCCTTCCCTCCTCATCTCTCAACACTCCCTTGCAACCAACTGGCCTAGGATTTCCCTTAGCTGCCCCATCAAAGTTAATTTGTTTCCAGCCTTTTGGTAGTCTTCTCTAGGTAACATTTTCCCTAGGAATTTTCATATTCCTAAGAGCTATTGATTGTTGCAAGGTGTGTGCCCTTGGTCTCCCTATGTTATGGAGTGCAGCGCTCAGGTTTGTGGCATGGCTTAATCACCTCTCGTGGATTCATTAACTCTAGTGGTTGTATTGGGCATTAAAAGGTTGATCTTTTGGTGTAACGACAACCGTCTATGCAGCAATTGGTATCAGAACCTGGGTCATGAGTTCAAACCCATCGCTTGCATTGGGGGGGTTGTTGCAAGGTGTGCACCCTTGGTCTCCTTGTACTATGCAACACAACACTCGGGTTCATGACATGGCTTAACCGCCTCATGTGGATTATGTTGACATTGGTTTTACTCACAGTAAACAAATTGAATAAAATCTCCACAGAAAATGTTGCGAAGAGCCTATCCTTCTTGAAAGATATGAAACATAGACAACCTAAGAGAAAATTTTGCATTTATAGAGCAAAGATTGACTTTCGTTTAATCCCAATTCTTCGATAACCAGGTCATGGTTGCACTAGGGTCACTCTCGGGTAATGATGTGACAATTGCTATTTTTTCTTTTAAGGGGTTGTTCACACACACACACACACACATATATTTTTGTATTATTTCTTTGAACATTTTAGATCAACCTTTCCAGTTTGAAAGGATAAACTTGGAATTCATGAAACCAATAGATTTGACATTAGATTTCAAAAATCATCACCAATTTCTTTGCTATCACTTAAGTAAATTTAGCATTAAGCATTGAACAATTTTATGGAAAATAAAGATTTTCAACAAAACTATTTCCATTCACTTATATTTTTGGAATATTTTTAAAATATTAAACATCTAATCTAAAGTAAAACATAAAAATGTTGAAAAATAAAAATTTCTCTCGGTTATTCTCCATGGATGCCCTTAAGAATTAATCAAAATAGAGAAAACCGCTTTATATTTCACCAGATTGCTTCACAACTACATATGAAACGGTGCAAGCTTTTAAAGAGAGGGGGTTTCATTGATGGACATCGAATAGGTTCTGTATACACCCTTAAATGGCGCAGCATACAGTCTTATTCAGCCAAACTTACAAAACCAACTACAAAAGATACTTAGATAGGTAGCTATCCATAAAGCTCTGATATCAATTAATGTCTACGTGCATACAAATTTTTACACCATAATGGTTCAGAAAACAGGAAAAAAGAACAAAAATTAAAAGAAATTTTTTGCTCCTCCAACATCCACAAATTCCGAACTTAAAATAAAATTAAGCATCCTCTGGCATTTTATAGAACACAAGGCTTAGATAGGATAATACATCTACATGAGAGGAAATCTAAGGGACTAGTCTCATCAAGGCATGTGGAATATTGTGACCAATAGGAAAATTGCAATTGAAGTCAATAGAAGTCAACTCCAATCACTAGTTGAAGCTCTTCGAGTTCTACTTTTTCATCTTTGTCAAGATTCCTTCTAAAATTGAACAAATTTTCCCAAACAAAGATATATAGGAGCCTTCCATTATAACAAAGTGATCAGGTGGAAGTCGAACTCCTACATCTCAAGCTTCCCGATTTGAACATTCCAGGAATAAATTACTCCCAGAATAGATACACTTTGTTACTACATGCTTGAACTCCAGCATCCTGGTATCTCAGTAACTGGCACATCCTTGCAACAAACTTTGTTCCAGCATGAGTCCCTTAAGTGCATCATCGAGCCTAGTAATAAAGTAAAATTTGTTTGCCATCATAATTTTCCTGGCCGTCCATACCGGAGCTTTGCATCACAATCGATATCTCCTGCAATTCCAAAATTCCAAATATTAAATCCCCTTTTAAAAAAATATGTCACCACATCTCATATAAATTAAACCATTATTCAAATGCTAGTACAAAAATTCTATAAAACTCGCTTCTAAAAAAGAACATATCATAAATCCTTGTATATATACTGGATCACTGGGATCACTATACATGTTTTAAAAAAGTTAACATTTCTCTTCACGTTTCAACTCGGTACCTGATATTAAAATTTACCCACTTACTTTCGCAGACCTCGGTTATATTGGAACTCCAACTTACAAGACTCCATCTTACCGGACCAGAGCCATTTGCTTGAACTTTACATTACCTTTCACCTTTTATGTGTTTCTGGTACCCGATACCCGATGTACAAAACACTTACCATATGAAGTACTTTCTTTTATCAAAGATTTATTTTCTTCCTTTTCACTTCCGGTGATCTTCCAATTTGTTAGCTCCTACCATAAAAGTTATATTTTCACTTGTGTCCCCAAGTCTTTTCAGTCTTGGGGCATGTTGCGAGACCACACAACAACTTGCAACCAATAAAACCAAATTTAAAATTAAACTTGAAATTAAATCACCAGTTGTAAATTAGAACTTATACATATTTTAAAACAATAACTTTCTACCTTTACTTAGATTCTAGTATAAAAAGTAAAACTCCACCGGAAACATCCATGTGTACTCTTGATTAATTCCATTTTTTGAAACTTAGTAAACAAAATTAGTTCATTAGCATTGAACTACATAATATAGTAATCCTCCAAAGCCAATCGGGGATAGAGCCTTGCTGCCAGTCAAGCATCCATAGCCCAAACAAGGTTATCTCCATAATTCCCCCAAACATATAGCTCTATTGTCGGTCAAGCGTCCATAGCCCCGATAGAGTTATTTGGATAGCCTAAAGAGTTGACATTACTTTTTTTTGTTAGATATAGCAATGATAATGATAGCTCATTTATCAACTTGCAAGCATTAAAGCACCGCTATTAGGTTGGGAATTATAGTAGCGAAGGTTACTTTTTAATTTTTCATTCAATGTAAATCCCTTCATCAATTCACTACTTCCCAAAAACTCATTTAATGATTCCCTGTAAGTGCGTGTTTCCAACTAAATTTTACCAATTATAGCAAATCCTAACTAACTATAGCTCGTTATATGTTAAAATATATGCATAAATTAAAATTTAGCAATAGACAACTTAATCACCAAATTTAAATCTAAATTTAGAAACATTAGTTACCACCCTTTCGATTGAATTTATGGAAACTTCTAAAACGTTTGCTAACTATCTCAACTTGACAGTGCTGCACTTCATTAATGGATCAAAATGTCATGATTACCTTGAAAAACGATCACACTATTTTGCATTAAATTCACATGCCTTGCTCATCACGTATTATTTCTTTAGCTTCTTTGAGTGATGACGTGTAACATCTTGCCAACTTCATTCTCATGTATAATCCGCACACTTAACACCTCAATAATCATTACGGATTTTTTTTAGAATAATTGGAAATGACCCCTATTAATTTGAAATCTCCAATTTGCTTGATTCACAATCTTCATACTGCTCAATCTCAAAGCAATTTCACCAAAGACATGCAAAGAATTTATTTGATTTAACCTTTAATTCTGGAGATTATTAATCAGTTGCCACCTTGCACATATGATTTCCAAAAAAAAAAATTACTCCAGGCAACTATGTACCGCTACACTGTTCACGGCTTTCTATAAATTTGTGCATTTCTTCTCAAATTCTCCACACTTTCTTTTCTTTCTCTTTTTTTTTTTACATTTTCTGTAATTCCACTCTTTTCTGTGCTTTTACTTTTGTTTCTTAACCATGGATACTCCTATTTGCTTGGGTTGTTCTCGTAGACAAAACGTTTTCTTAGGGAGAATCACACCACAAAGGCTTGAAAAGGTTTTTATTATTAGGACTTCCAGTTTCACTATGCTGAATTTATGCTTAGTCCTTGGGGAAAGATAAGTTGTGTTTAGTCGCTACTTCCATTTTTATTCTGACATAGCTTCTCACTTTGTAGCTTCACTTCTAGACATTGGGTTACCTATTGAAGACGTTTGCGTCGCTGCCAACCTAATAGGTAAGCCTAAATTCTTAGAGAATCTGGACACCATTTTAGTTGTCGCACAGCTAACCATTGGGATTCCTTCCATGGATGATATACCTCGATTCCTAAATCATGAGGAAGTGGTTCCACTTCGGCCTTTTCTTATTGATCTCCATATCTAAGATTTTGAAGCTCATCGGGAACTCACCTACATAGGGTACTTGGCCTTAATAGAAGAGGCATCCCAGATCGACTAGATAACTACTACCATCTGCAACTTTGCTCACTTTTCTTATTGAATCCTCCTTTTTTTATTTTCAACAAGGATTTTGACATCTGATGTGTATACGTCACACACACACACACGTATATATATATATCTTTTTGTGGTTATCTTTCTTAAAAGCATGTTTCACTATTTATGGCTTTATTATTTCATTTTCAATTTAGTTTTGCAAAATGTTTGAATTTCACTCTCATGTTTAAGATACATTTAAGCAAAATTTGCTAATGCAGAAGCCGAGCAAAGAAAATAAAACAAAATAAAGAAAAAAAACCCTAAAAACAACTAAGATAACACTATACTAAACTAACCCTAACTACCCTAACTCTAATATCACAACAAAACTAACTCTAACTAAGCGATTTATTTCAATTTCTACGGCTATTTCTTCTACAATTTTAGTACGAATTACAAGAGGTTTATCTTTAAATTCTCTTATCAACATCTTCAATATCCTACTGTAATAATGGAATATCTTAAGTTTCCTATATTTAAACATCATAAATTCAAAGGTATACTTACCCAAAATCTGGCTTAAATGTATGAAAACAATCTCATTAGAGACCGATTGCACACATTTCATTTGGTATGGCAATACTATACCTTCTCCCAACCTTGGTCCATTTCCATGAACGACTGTGTTCATTTCTCTATTTCCTTCTCTTCTAAAAATCTTCATATTTTTGGCCCTGTCTTTACTTTGCATTGTGTTAGACCAAGATGTATCACTATTTATATCATTATTAGAAAGAGAAAAAGTAAAAACTTGATATTCTATATTTTGTATAAAATTAGGAAAATGTCTTTTTATAGCTAATGAATTCTTAGCTTGAAGCACAATACACGTGTTTCCCACTTGATTTCCCCGCTTTATCTTGCTATCTATGTTTTCCACGTATACAGGGAATGATGATTCATCTATATCTTCTCCTCGTTTATGATAAAATATATTTGAATCTCGACATTCTCGCCTATTCCCCTGCAAGACGTTAGGATTTTCTTTAAAATAATCACAATTTCCTAACTGTTTTAGTTCATTGGTTAATTTTCTGATATTTCCAGTTCCACTAGGGTAGGATGTTTCTCTCATTAACAATCCTTTTCTTTTAGCAGTTAAAACTTCTTTCGTTAACAAAATTGCTCCACTTATGGCTAAACTTACCCTAGTTAAAAAAAAAATCACACTTGAGTTCATCGTGATCAGTTGTATCATGAATTCTACACTCGGTGACTCTACCAAAAGTAAACAAACTCAAAGGATGTAGTTTCTGATTAAATATTTTTAAAAGTTTTCTAATTTCCATCATGAAAACTAGCTTATGTTCAATTTTTTGTTTACAAGCTTCTTGCCAAATTTAGGAATAGTGTTTCAAAAAATAAATCCACTTCCAAAAGATAAAACCTAAAAATATCAAAGAAACCAGAGAAAAAAAAAATCATGTGTATCTGCTCGTGACTATCGGAGTGTCGGGCCCTCTCCTTCTAGCGCCAGTTCCTATTGACAATGGTTTTACTTGTAGTAAACAAATCGAATAAAATCTCCACATACAAGACTGTGAAGAGCCTATCCTTCTTGAAAGATATGAAACAAAGACAACCTAAGAGAAAATTTTGCATTCATAGAGCAAAGATTGACTTTCGTTTAATCCCAAGTCTTCGATAACTAGGTCATGGTTGCACTAGGGTCGCTCTCAGGTAATGATGTGACAATTGTTGTTTCTTTTAAGGGGTCATTCACATACACACACACACACACACACACACACACACACATATATATTGTATTATTTATTTAAACATTTTAGATCAGCTTTCCAGTTTGAAAGGATAAACTTGGAATTCATGAAACCAATAGATTTGACATTATATTTCAAAAATCATCACCAATTTCTTTGCTATCACTTAAGTAAATTTAGCATTAAGAATTAAGCAATTTTATGGAAAATAAAATATTTTCAACAAAACTATTTCCATTCACTTATATTTTTGGAACATTTTTAAAATATTAAACATCTAATCTAAAGTAAAACATAAAAATACTGAAAAATAAAAATTTCTCTTGGTTATTCTCCATGGATGCCCCAAAGAATTAATCAAAACAGAGAAAACCGCTTTATATTTCACCAGATTGCTTCACACCTATGTATAAAATGGTGCAAGCTTTTAAAAAGAGGGGGTTTTGTTGATGGACACCGAATAGGTTTTGTATACACCCTTAAACAGCGCAGCATACAGTCTTGTTTAGCTGAACTTACAAAAGCAGCTACAAAAGATACTTAGATAGGTAGCTATCCATAAAGATCTGATATCAATTAATGTCTACATGCATACAAATTTTTACGCCAGAATAGTTCAAAAAATAGGAAAAAAAGAATAAAACTTAAAAGAAGTTTTTTGCTCCTCCAACATCCACAAATTCTGAACTTAAAATAAAATTAAGCATCCTCTGGCCTTTTATAGAACATGAGGCTCAGATAGGATAATACATCTACATGAGAGGAAATCTAAGGGACCAATCTCATCAAGGCATGTGGAATATTGTGACCAATAGGAAAATTGCAATTGAAGTCAATGGAATTCAACTCTAATCACTCATTGAAGCTCTTCGGGTTCTACTTTTTCATATTTGTCAGGATTCCTTCTAAAATCAAACAAATTTTCCCAAACAAAGATATATAGGAGCCTTCCATTATAACAAAGTGATCAAGTGGAAGTCGAACTCCTACATCTCAGGCTTCCCAATTTGAACATTCCAAGAATAAATTGCTCCCGGAATAGATACACTTCGTTACTACATGCTTGAACTCCAGCATCTCGATATCCTAGTAATTGGCACATCCTTGCAACAAACTTTGTTCCAGCATGAGTCCCTTAAGTGCATCATCGAGCCTAGTAATAAAGTAAAAAAAATTCGCCAGCATAATTTTCCTGACCGTCCATACCCGAGCTTTGCATCACAATCGATATCTCCTGCAATCACAAAATTCCAAATATTAAATCCTTTTTTAAACAAATATGTCACCACATCTCATATAAATAAAACCATTATTCAAATGCTAGTACAAAAATTCTATAAAACTCGCTTCTAAAAAAAAACATATCATGAATCCTTGTATATATAGTCCAGATCACTGGGATCACTATACATGTTTTAAAAAAGTTAACATTTCTCTTCACGTTTCAACCCGGTACCCGGTATTCAGCTTTACCCACTTACTTTCCCGGACCTCGGTTATACCGAAACTCCAACTTACGGGACTCCATCTTACCGGATTAGAGCCATTCGCTTGAACTTTACATTACCTTTTTCCTTTTTTGTTTTTCCTGTACCCAGTACCCGATGTACAAAACACTTACCATATGAAGTACTTTCTTTTATCAAAGATTTCTTTTCTTCCTTTTCACTTCCGGTGATCTTCCAATTTGTTAGCTCCTACCATAGAAGTTATATTTTCACTTGGGTCCCCAAGTCTTTTCAATCTTGGGGCGTGTTGTGAGACCACACAACAGATTCATTAACTCTGGCAGTTGTATCGAGCATTAAAAGGTCAATCTTTTGGTGCAACAACAACCGTCTTTTGGCGGTCTTCTCCAAGCAACATTTTCCTTGGGATTTTTCATATTTCTAAGAGTTATTGATAAATCAACTGTGAGATTCCAATTATTCGTGACTTGAAATTCATGCTTATAAACCATAATTATTTGTCCTTCCAACTTCCTATCATGTAACCTAGCTAAAAAAAATCTTTTATAGCTCTTAGGATTTCGTTAAAGACAACCTCCTCCTTAAGTTTCATGTGTTTGAACACCTAGTTATTCCTCTCTTTCCAGATCCCCTAGGTAATATGAAGAGCCAAAAGGACCAAAGCACCTGAAGATATGGATTAGTTGAAAGGAAAATCCATTGGTCCAAGAAGTCCTTAAAAGAGTTAGGAAATGACCAAACTAGGTTCCACAGGGAAAGAAACATTCCCCAAATAGTTCTCCAGTAATTACATTAATTGTTATTAAATTATATATTTATTATAGTTCGAGTAATATTATTGTTATTTTTATATTATATATTTATTTTATTTCTATTATTTATTATTACCTTTATTAAATTAATTAAATAATGCATACCCCTTGCTTACTTTCTATCCTAATTTAATTATTCTCCTAGCTTACTGAATAAGGTTTTAATATGCCAAAGAGGGGGTCTTGCCATTTTTTTCATGGACTTTAGTTTGATATTTTCCTTTTATTCCCTTGGGGGCATTTATTTATTAACATCTCCCCTCTTTATTTCTAATCTCTTTTTATTTATTTGTATCTCTTATGCTTGTCTCTTTTCTTTATCCATCTTTCCTATTTCCCCACTTGGGGTATCATATAATTAGCTATTTCTTTGCAACACTTTGAGGTATGATCAACATGTTCCCCTTGTGTTTTTTTACTCTCATCACTTGGACCACATGGCCTAAATGTCACCCTCTTCTATTCTCCTCATTATCACTTTTTCATTTATCATTTGGGGGCATGGCACATTTTTTCCCCTAGTGACTTCTATCTCTTATCATTATTTGGAGGCATGACTTAAATGTTTCCCTTGTTCTATTTTCCCCTTATCCTCTCTTCAAATACTTGGCAATCTTTCATTTCTCCCATTAATTTACCTTAACTGATTGGATCTTTATTCTTCACTATTTTTGTGAATCAATTCAAGGGGGGATATATTATATATCTCACACTCACTCTTTTTTCATGAATGTGACAATAATTGAACCAATCATGGCTCAAGAATAGCTTGAATTTTTATCTAATTAAACTTTTATCATATAATCATTGACGAAATCATCACTTAAATTTTACCTTTTCACTTTTGGGTTACAACCACAAAACATTTTTTATGGATGGCAACCACAAAGTCAAGAGTGTCAACCTCAATGCTATTTTTACTATTTACTATTTAGTGCTTTACATTTTTTTGTTCATCATAATCAATACCTTTAACTTTGGACCTATCCTGATCTTATCTTAGATAGCGACCTTACAACCCTTATCATCATGACCATTATACAATTTCCACCTTCCATTTTCCAGTATCTAACTGTCTAATCTTTGGTTTGCAATATTCAATTTTCAATTTTCAATTTGTCTTTTCCAAGGTACTTCTTTGTAGACCCAACTGTGCTCTCAATCGTGTCTCCTTTTTCCTCTAAATCCCCTTGAATACCCTTCCTAATAAAATGGAAATATTTGTTTGAATTTTAACCTTGTGTCATTTTCTAACATTCAAGTGTATTCTTGTTATGGCAATGTGTCTTCTTGCTTGTGCTTAGGTGATATGTTTTCTATGTGTATTCCTACCTATGCTTAACATATAGTAGTTGGGTTTCCATTTCCTATCAACTTGTGTTGTTTAAAACCATTCTTGTATGGATACAATGACTACTCTCTTTGGATGCACAACAAGACTAGATACACACACTTGATTAAAGTACAAATCTAAGTTCCAATGTTTCTCCTTTAGTATTGTATCTACTATGTTCATAGGCTTATATGTTTTATTATACTCTTATGATAATATGTTTCTTCCCCTTTTTAATGTTTCCCCAACTCAAGTGCGGGAAAAAATGTAATAACAAAAAATGCAACCCTAAAACTTCTTTTATTGTCTTGTACTCATTTTAAGTCCCCTTTTCCATGTTTTTTAGCTTCTATTTAGCTCACATTAAATTATGTGATTAGAAGTAAATGCACAGAAAATTAAATCAAAATCAGGCAAAGTGACACAGCATATACCCTAGGAAAACCCTCCTCTTGAGGGAGAAAAACCCAGCAACAAAGATCTCTCTTATATTTGATACAACAGTAGTAGATTTACAAAATACAATAAGGTCTAACACAAGACCAATAACAGATATCAAGCCCTAGATCACACCTGATAAAATAGAATGCAGATCTAACAAAGTTTCCTTAGTACTATGTTCTTCAATTCTCAGACTTTGACAACACTTGACAGAACCGAACTAGAACTTCGAGATTAGATCACAGAGAGATCGACCTTGAATGAAATAACTAAACTGGTGAATGCGCACATGAATCTCTGAGTTCGCACTGATCACTGGTGTATGCGCACTTGGATCTCAGAGTTCGCATTGATCTTTTCCATAGTCTCTGGCTTGACACAATCGATAGTGATGATTTGCAGTTACTTATACGCATGTAGTGAACTGATCGCACTTGAAGTAAGTATTCGCATTTGCTTGAGTCGAGCTTCTCTATTATCTTCGCACTTGAGAATGACAGATCTAGAAGGAGCCTTTTTTTCAATGATGAAATGAATGAATAATTGTCCATATGTATATGAATCAAAATCCTTTATGTCGGCCTCTTAAAAAGATCTCATATCTTTTTAGTGATGTCGGCCTAGAAGAATATTTAAATGAATTCATTCATGTCAGCCGAAGCATGGAACATAAAGCAATAAAGGTAAATTGAATAGCCAACAGCTATATTCAATTTAGGACTTCCACGGAATGAGTGAGCTGGAAGAAGCTACCGAAGCTGCTATAACATTAACACTCCCTCTCAGCTAGGGAGAGAACTTCCAGCTGCAAGAACAAATCGGCTCCATATGGAGCTCATCTGCCACCATTGCCTGCAATCAAATGTAAAGAGAGATATATATCACCTCTATGTGATATCAACCATCACATGGTTGAGTACTGGTGTTCATCACTTGCGTGATGGTGTCATCTCAATGTGACTTTCACCATGACTCTCTCAGAGGGTGAAACACGAGTACAGCAGGATCATCACGGACTCTCTCACGTGATGTTGTCATGGAGTCACACACATGACATCCACCATGACTCAGCTCAGAGGGTGGAAATGAGGGCTTTCACCTCAAATTCTTCCGTCACAGAAGAATGTGCAATTGTAAGTACAAGTGTTCATCACTTGCGTGATGTTGTCACCTCAAGTGACTTTCACCATGACTCTCTCAGAGGGTGAAACACAAGTGTAAGATATGTCATGGAGTCGCACACATGACATCCACCATGACTCTCTCAGAGGGTGGAAATGAGGGCTTTCACCTCAAATTCTTCCGTCACAGAAGAAAATGCATTAACAAGGGATTTCACCTCGAACTTCTCTCACAGAGAAGAACTCATTAAGCAAGGCTCACTGATACTAAGACTCATACTTAGTCAAGGCTGGATTCTCCACCATACCAAGCTTGTCTCGAAAGTACACAAACTTTACCCTGGCTAGAGGCTTGGTGAGAATATCTGCCGTCTACTCATCAGTGCTAATGTACCTCAACTGTACAGCCTTTCGTAGTACCATATCTCTGATATAGTGGTACTTGATCTCGACATGCTTGGTTCTGTCATGAAACACAGGATTGACAGAAAGCTTCACACAACTCTGATTATCACAATGAATAATGGTGGGCTCCATTGATTGTTCAAACAATCCTGCAAGGAGCTTACGAAGCCACACTGCTTCTCAAGTTGCCATGCAAGCTGCAATATATTCAGCCTCAACGGTACTCAATGCTACAGAAGACTGCTTCCTGCTGCACCATGAAATCATAGCAGAACCCAAACTGAAGCAACAGCCAAAGGTGCTCTTCCAATCCATGACACAGCCTGCCCAATCGGAATCAGTAAAACCAAGTAACTCCAAGTCTGCATCTGAAGTATACTTCAACCCATATCCAACTGTGCCACGCAAGTATCTCAGGATATGTTTAGCTGCAACAAGATGTATCTGTCTCGGATCACACATAAACTGGCTAAGTGCACTCACTACATAGCAAATGTCATGTCTAGTGTTAACTAGATACATCAAGGATCCAATCAGCTGTCTGTATAACGTAGGATCCACCAAGTCTGAACTAGCTGCAGCCTCCTTCAATTTATGAAGATTGGTCTCCATGGGAGTAGACATGGATTTGCAATCCATCATGCCAAATCTCTTAAGTATGTCAATGGTGTACTTCCCTTGATTTAAAATCATACCATCTGACCTCTGCCAGACTTCTAAACCAAAGAAGTAATGCATGAGCCCAAGGTCCTTCATCTCAAATTCAGAAGTTAAATCCTTCTTACATTCAAGAATCAGGTGATCTTCTCCAGTGAGGATTAGA
This sequence comes from Sequoia sempervirens, assembly GCA_007258455.2. NCBI lineage: Eukaryota > Viridiplantae > Streptophyta > Pinopsida > Cupressales > Cupressaceae > Sequoia > Sequoia sempervirens. Next base: position 334,860,538 of record VDFB02000015.1, on the reverse strand, counting down.
TCATCAACATATAAAACCAAAATTAATGCATCACCATTGATTACCTTGAAGTAGAGATTTGAATCAGCATCATTCTTCAAGAAACCCAGGGATTGATAGATACTGATCAATCCTTTCGTACCATGCACGAGGAGCCTGCTTAAGACCATACAAGGCCTTCTTCAACTTGCAAACATGTGACTCCTTCCCATGAATCTCAAATCCATCAGGTTGCTCTATGTAAACCTCTTCCTCAATTACTCCATTGAGAAAAGTTGTCTTCACATCCATCTGGTGAATCTTCCATCCTCTAGATGCAGCAATAGCAATGATGGTTCGGACAGAAGTGTAGCGAGCAACAGGAGCAAAGGTCTCATCATAGTCAACTCCCTCTTTCTGAGAAAACCCACGAGCCACAAATCTTGCCTTGTACTTCTCAATGCTTCCATCTGCAGCATGTTTGATCTTGAATAGCCATTTAGAAGATACCACAGACTTGCCCTCGGGTCTAGGAACGATGTCCCAAACATCATTCTTGAGAATTGACTGATACTCCTCTGTCATAGCATCTCTCCAGACTTGAAGACTGAATGCTTCCTCAACACAGGAAGGCTCAGATTCTATAATCTGACTCATTAAGGCAACATAACTGGAGAACTTATGTGGCCTTTTGCTTTCTCTGAATGTGCCTCTAGGAGCTGCAAAGTTTTCAGCCTCTTGCATAGTGCGACTAGCCCATAGAGGTCTCTTCCTCCCAATAGCAATGTCAGTAGGCCCATCAGTAGGTTCCAAGGGTTCAATTGGATCAAGATCTTCTTTTGGTTCCATTGTCTCCCTCTGAATCTCAGGAGTATGATCAACCTCCATGTCCTGAGGAGACTCTTCATTATCAATCTCCATCTGAATCCCTCTAGATCTTCTGAATGCAACATCTTCCTCGAATGTGACATCCCTACTGATCTCTATCAACTTCTGACCTGGAATGTAAATTTTGTAAGCTTTTGATGTCTCACTATAGCCCACGAAGATTCCCTTCTTGCCAGAAGGCTCCAGTTTGGTTCTCTTTTCTTTGGGAACATGAACATAGACAGGACAACCGAAGATCCTCAAATGGCTGACTTCAGGCTTCTTCCCTGTAAAGGCTTCTTCTGGAGTCATATTTTCCAAGATCTTATGAGGGCATCTATTCTGAACATATACTGCTGTCCTAGAAGCTTCTACCCATAGGAAGGTTTGCAAATCTTGATCATGGATCATGGCCTTTGCTGCTTCCACAATTGTCCTATTCTTCCTTTTGGCAACACCATTTTGTTGTGGATTATAGGGAACAGAGAGCTCCCTCTTAATCCCTGCATCAGTACAAAAGTTTTGAAAACTACTAGAGGTATATTCTCCACCATTGTCAGATCTGAGAACCTTAATTCGTTTACCAGAAAGATTTTCTGCTAAAGCTTTAAACTCTTTAAACCTATCCAGTACTTCCTCAAATTCTTTAGATTTCAAAAAATAAATCCAAGTCTTCCTAGAGTGATCATCAATAAAGAGAACATAATACAAAAAACCACTTGAAGAAGGAACAGACATAGGACCACATAAATCAGAATGAATTAGGTCTAAAATACTCTTAGATCTATTTTCTCTACTATGAAAGGGGGCTTTTATGTTCTTACCTAATTCGCAGCCCTTCCATGTACTTTTGTGCTCCAGGTTGAATTTTGGAAGGCCCGACACCATCTTCTCCATAATGGGTAGAGCTCGGAAGTGCAAGTGAGCCAATCTTCGATGCCAAAGATCACAAAGACTGGAAGAGTCATGAACCAATGCTTGTAGAGGATGTGAGCAAACCTTGTAGAGGTTATCGTGTCTAACTCCAATTACTTGAGCATCCTTGAAGTTAGAATTCTGCATCCACACTAGAACTTTTCCTTTGGAGAAGGAAACTTGATATCCTTTATCTTCCAAGGCTGAAATAGAAATAAGATTATGCTTGATTCCGGGAACATAAAGCACATTACTCAATTGAAACGATATGCCGGAATCCAAGTGAGGAGTGGAGGTTCCAATTCCCTTTACGGAGTAGGTGGCATCATCTCCAATGATGACTTGATCAGCAGATTCCTTTTCCACCAAATTGGATAAGTGCTCCTTGAATCCGGTTATGTGGCGGGAGGAAACACTGTCGATTATCCAGGTGCTGGAGTTGGAAGGTATACAGCTTGATAATGCTGAATGGGACATGGAATTTCTTGAACCTTCAACCTTCAGATCATACACCATTTTGACAAGCTGAACAAATGAGATGAGTTGAGTGCAATAATCTGATCACGATCCTCAAACCCGCTCTGATACCATGTTAAATTATGTGATCAGAAGTAAATGCACAGAAAATTAAATCAAAATCAGGCAAAGTGACACAGCATATACCCTGGGAAAACCCTCCTCTTGAGGGAGAAAAACCCAGCAACAAAGATCTCTCTTATATTTGATACAACAGTAGTAGATTTACAAAATACAATAAGGTCTAACACAAGACCAATAACAGATATCAAGCCCTAGATCACACCTAATAAAATAGAATGCAGATCTAACAAAGTTTGCTTAGTACTATGTTCTTCAATTCTCAGACTTTGACAACACTTGACAGAACCGAACTGGAACTTCGAGATTAGATCACTGAGAGATCGACCTTGAATGAAATCACTGAACTGGTGAATGCGCACATGAATCTCTGAGTTCGCACTGATCACTGGTGTATGCGCACTTGGATCTCAGAGTTTGCATTGATCTTTGGCATAGTTCGTGGCTTGACACAATCGATAGTGATGATTTGTAGTTACTTATACGCATGTAGTGAACTGATCGCACTTGAAGTAAGTATTCGCATTTGCTTGAGTCGAGCTTCTCTATTATCTTCGCACTTGAGAATGACGGATCTGGAAGGAGCCTTTTTTTCAATGATGAAATGAATGAATAACTTTCCATATGTATATGAATCGAAATCCTTTATGTCGGCCTCTTAAAAAGATCTCATATCTTTTTAGTGATGTCGGCCTAGAAGAATATTTAAATGAATTCATTCATGTCGGCCGAAGCATGGAACACAAAGCAATAAAGGTAAATTGAATAGCCAACGACTATATTCAATTTAGGACTTCCACGGAATGAGTGAGCTGGAAGAAGCTACCGAAGCTGCTATAACATTAACAGTTTACACCTAGTTTAACCTTGTTTTTTTTATTTATCATTGTGTTTGTGTTTCCCCTTTTTCCATTTTTTACCTCTTGTGTAAGAATTATTTAACCTCCCGCGTGGTTTTTTATATTCTCCCACCTACCATTAATTTTTCTTTTCCCCTTTCCATGTTTTGTCAACCCTTCCCTTTGTTTCCCTAATATCTCACTCCTTATGTATCAAAAAGACTTAAAATCACTTCCATCCACTTCTCCTTGATTCCCTTAACATTGCCCATAAATTTGAACTTTCTACCATCAAAAGTCATTTGCATCATTTCTCATGCTACCTACTGATGAGTCAAATAGTGAAATAGCCTAGGTTTGCTTATTTTTCCACCAAAATTTAATGTGAGGCTAATTTTCAACCACATCCTATGTTTCTAGCCTCCCCTTTCCAAAAAAAAACCTCCTAAAAACATATAATTAACCCCTCCTAACTCTTATTATCATTCATCATAATCATATTTAAATGTTGTGATTGTTGTCCTTGCATGCTATTGTCTTGCATCCTCTTGTAGCTCTAGAGTCTTATTGGAGTTTTGGTTTGAAGCCTTCGGAGTCTTTCAAAGCTTTTCCCTAGCCTTTTTGTGGCTTCATTTTTTCTCACCCCATGCCATTGTGTGGCCTACTTTATGTCTCCCTTAACATTGGATTTTCCTATTTCCTTGCCTATTTTTTTATATGCCTTGTCCAAATACTTCCAAGTTTTTTTTATGTTCTTATACCTCTTTACTTTTCCAAATACTTCAAATCTTCTTTTATGTTCTTATACCTATTTTTTGTCCAAATACTTCCAAGCTTCTTTTGTACCCTTATACCTATTTCCTTGTCCAAATACTTCCAAGATGATAAAAATCCACTTTTGGAGATGTTTTTAGCCTTGGAACGGATACAACCACATGGACCAACAAGTAACATGCAATAGTTCTCTCCTCAATTGAAACAAAATACCGAGGAGCAATAAGAGCAACATTTCAAGCAATTTAGCTTAGAAGAATGTTATCTGACATGAATATGTCATAATCTAAGCCTACAACCTTGTTCTATGACAATCAAGAGGTGCTCAAACTTGCTAAGAATCCAATCTCCACAAGCTTACCAAATATGTGGAACTACATTTCCACTTCATCAGAAAACTTGTAGAAGATGGATCTATTATGTTACAATATTGTCCATTTGAGAATCAAACTTTAGGAATTCTTAACAAGTCTTGAGTCCTAACAAATTTATAAAATTTTGGGATAATTCAAAGCAATGTACTTTATGAGCCATTGTGACATGATACTCCTAAATCTATGTACTATGCATATGACTTGGAGTGATCTAATGGTCTTATGTCCATGAATGCAAAGAAAGTTGAGTCTTCCAAATGTTCCATGGTATTGGCATTATGTTGAGACACTCCCTAGTTGGATTTTTTTTATCAACCAACCTTTTTTGGTAATACCTCTTCATGTAGTGTAGAAAAATGTATCCCTTTACATTTTCACACTTGTTTGCCCCCTAATTAAAATGGACTTACTAATGCCTTAATTTACTGTTGTAAAATGTATCTCTTTACATTTTCACACTTATTTGGCCCTCTTAATTAAAATGGACTTAATTGTATCTTAATTTAATATTGTAAAATGTATTTATTTACACTTTCACACTTATTTAGGGCTCCTTTAATTAATTGAGCTTGATTTGGCCTTAGTAAGCCTTATAATTCATTTACAAGCTCATTAAATACATTTTGTGAAGGGAAAATCTGACATCAATTAATGCCAATACATTACACTTCGCCTTGAGCAATGTGTGTCCTAGGTTTAGGGACCTAGGATGAATGGGTCCTCCCTAAGACCTTGAACCCATTTTTAAAACATGTTTTGGTGGTATTTTTATCATCCCAAATTCAAATTTAAAATGTCAACTTGTAATGTTTTAATTTTGGGAAATTAAGGGTTAATGTCTATAAATACAAGGTTATTTTATCAATTCAAGTAAGCTAGAAAGAGGTGAACTTAATAAGAGCCAAGATTATTGTCAAGAACATTCAAGAGCAGATTTCTTCATCATTTGTTGCAGCATTCAAGATCCACTCATCATGTTAAAGCTATGTTCAATCATGCATGTTTTGGGAGCTAATATTGTGATGTAGGCTTCAAGCATTCAAGTCAAAGATTCAAAGCAAGATTCAAGCATCAAGATCCACATCCATTGAAGCCATTTCATGCAAGATCAACATCAAGATTTCAATCCTTCAAAGGTTAATTCAAGGGTTTGGTGAGTTGCAACATTGAGTTGTTCATCCATCATTCCTTTCATGCTATTTTATTTCATTTCAAGGTTTAATTACCAAAACGGGGTTTGACCAAGGAAAACCCCCATTCACCAAAAACAAAAAAAATTCCCCCCTTTGTGTGTTGAAGATTTGCAGGTTGAAGAAAAGTTGAAGATTACAAAGTTGCAAAATTGCAAAGTGGCATTTGTTGTCATCTCACAGAAACTAAAATTATGGATTTATTTCCAACTGTTCAACTGTGAAACCTGAGAATCTGGAAGTGCAGACACAGGAGTAGAGGACCTAGAAAGCAATTTTGAATATCCCTACAAAGGACCCATTCGCCATAGGGCAAATGAGTCCTCAGGAAAAAATTGAAAATAGCGTTTTTTAAGAGGTACATAGCATTTTACATTCTCAGATCTGCTAGAAGCTTTATTGTTTCTGATAGTATTATGTTTCATCTTCAAAACTCCCTTTTTACATGTCTTAATTGAGTGCATTTGGTATTTTTAATCTTTCTCCCAAAATCCTTGTTCAATCATTTTTGTCAGGACACAACACCAGAACAGGACACTTGTGATTGTTTTTGAGATTAGTTTTAAGTGTCCTCCACTCATCTAATTTGCATGAAATAAATTGTGTTTGATTGCTCTATGGTTAATCTACTCAAATCTAGTCTTACATTTCAGCTTTGAGTTGATGTACTATTTTTAGTATGTCTCCCAAAAGTGTTGTTTGACCTAGGCCCCTATCCTAACACAAAAAGGGAAATTGCAAGATTCCTCAAAGAATTCACTCACCTAAGGGTTGAAAGTGGATTTTAACTCGAGGGATCTCATTTCCTGAATGAAATAGAAGGATAGGTAGGTTCATTCACCCCATTTTGACCTTTCTATTTATAGTAAGTTTGGTGAAACATTCCAAATTTAGCATTAAAACTCTGTGTTTGAACCCCTACGCTATTTTTCTATGTTTCACTTCATATGACCCATCTTACCACAATAATGGCATGTGATGTTCTTAAAAAAATGATGGATCATCATTGTTGCCTTGTCCTTTCTTCTAGGACCCTTGGTATTTTCCCTTGTCTTTAGCTACAAAGGCTTGTTCCACTCCCTCTATCCCATTGCTACTACTAAACTATTTCTTCCATTTATCCTATCGTAAGAGCTGATTATATAGCTCATCAAACTTCAAACCAACAGTTGTAGAGATGATATTGAGTGTTTCAATAATATGTCCATATGCACATGGTAAGATTTTCAATGTGACCATCACCGTGTCCTCGTCTTCCATCATACAACTAATGGCTAACAACTAATCTTTCATTCGATCATCTTGGGTGGTGGTGAGTACATGGTTGGTGATAGAGGGAATATGCAAATATCCTATGGAGAGAAAAAGTTACTTTTTTCTCAATTTGTGTCATGTACTACAAATGGAGCTTAATCTACTCTCAAAAGTTAGATTATGCAACATAATCCTAATCTAGATGTCATTTTCGAGAAAACTAAAATGTTCTATAATGGACAAGGAGACCAAGAAGACTATTGCTCTTAGTATAGAAGACCATGGACTATATAGACTGGTTGACACTAGGCAAGTCAAGGAACATGCTTGGCAACCAAGAGTGCATCTATCATTAGTACACTTTGGCATCAATGGTATGGACCCCTCAATTTATCTTATCTTTCTTAGTTAGCCCAAGAAAATTTGGTTGATGGACTTCCTAACATCCAACAACGAATATAGGGTGTTTGTGTAGCTTGGTAGATAGAGAAGCAACACAAAACTCTTTTCAATGACAAACAAGCTTGGAGAGCCAAGAGAGTCCTATAATTGGTTCATACAAATATTTGTTGACTAATGAACATGGCATCCATCACTAGTCCCAAGTATTTTCTTATGCTTGTTGATGATTTTAGTAGGAAACATGTGTATTTTTTGAAAGTAAAATCAAATGTGTTTAATGAATTCCAAAAGTTCAAAGCATTAATAGATAAAGAGTCAATTTGTGAAATAACTACTCTTAGATCTAATAATGGAGGAGAATTATATTCAAAAAATTCAATAATTTTTGTCCTAAACAAGCATAAAAAGACAGTATGCTACACCCTACACTCCACAACAAAATGGACTAGTTGAGAGGCGGAACCATGCTATCATGGAGATGCCCTGATGTTTGATAGAGAACAAGAATGTTCCTAAGATATTTTGGGTTGAGGTAGTATATACAACAATATATTTTCTAAACAAATATCCAACATAAGTAGTGAAGCAAATGACCCCAAAGGAGGCATGTTCTAGGAGGAAACCTAAAATAAGTCATCTTAAGGTATTTCATTCCATTGCATGTGCCTAGATTTCAAATGAAAAGGGAACCAAGTTAGATCCTAAGAGTAAGAAATTAATGATTATGGAGTACAATGACAATCATAAGGATTACAAATTGATTGATGTTGGCACTAACCACTTGACTTGTAATAAGGATGTGATTAATGAAGAAGCTAGGTTAGGCCTTTTCACACTTCTCTAGAATTCACAATTACCAAAGAGCAACCTACTGATGCTAAGTGATGCAGCCTAGGTGGCCAAAGCATTCCTCTTTGACAATTTAAAATGTCTCCAATCAACTTCTTTCTCACAAAACCAAAGTTGGTATGTTTTCCTACCTTTCACCTTGTCAACCTAGTAGGACAGTAGATCCACATTTCTCCACTTTTCTCACAAAACTTCCCAAATGACTACCCAATAAAATGATTGATTTAGGGACCCTTTGAAACCCTCTTCAACATATGTCAAATTCACATATGACTCCTTTGGAGTGATCTCCCAAAAACTTGAAACTAACGTTGTCCCAAAGCCTCAAATAGGTCAAATTAACAAAGAAAGTGGGCTTTAAACTTTCTCTTTCACCCAATTTCCTATTGAACTATACTTCCCTTCTTGAGAACACAAAAAATCTACAACTCATGAGCCTTGACAGGCCTTGCAACACTCTAAACTCCAAAACCCTCACTTTTCACAAGAAACCCTGGGGTTTATTGAAAGTTTGTTTTCCATGCCTTCTCAGGCCTCAAAACCACTTCAGACACCTTGGTTTATCCCTGCACAAACTTAAAATGTCAAGAGAAATCTCAACCCCTTCATATTTCATCAAACCCTAGACTAGAACCTCCCTTTTCATGCAATTTTAACACAAAATTACACAGGCAGTAGTATAAGACACCATCAAAATGCCTTCCCTACTCCCACCATTGCCCTAACATCTAAATTTACAAAAATTCATGCCATTCCATCGAGCCACGGCCTCAAACAGTAGATGGAATGGCTTATTTTCTCATTTACAAAAGCAAACCCTTAGAAACAGGGTTACTGAGCAATTTCAGGAAAAAGACTACTAAATGCACCAAACTTAATGGAAAGAAGCCAAATCACCACCAATGGAAAGCTATCTCATTCCTTCATCACATTCCATCACCCTTAGGCTGTGGTACTTTTGTACGGATGAGTGATTCAGCCTATAGCAGCAGATTTCATGAAAAACACAGAATTTGAGCAAAGAAACCAATCAAAATTTATGGTGTTTCTTTAAAAAAAATGTAATTTTTCCAACCCCTTCACGAGGTGTACATGCCTCTTAAATGTTTTCCAACACAAAACAACCAACACACCAACCTCTAACTATTTTTTAAACCTCCCCTGACCGTTGGAGTGCAAAATTGCACTATTACATGGTTGTTAACAACACTTTTTTCACATATTTTGCACATTTTGCATCTTTTGAACTCCTATTCACCTAAAACATTGTAGTTGGTCTATTTAGACCTTATTCAACACAAAAACATGACTTTACAATAGAAAATAAACACACTACCTTAACTGGACAACTCTTGTCAATCTTGACAATCCTTCAACATGACTTACAACTTTTATATCATGGACTCAAAAGACATCAAGATTGATCAATTACATAAGAATGGTCACAATGGACCTTATTTAGACTCAAGACTCTACTCACCTTAACTCAAACTCCATGACACACCTTGTCCATGAAACAACTAATGAGGAAACAATGAAAAGATTGGTGCTCCTGCACCATACACCCCACCAAGAAAAGTTTCCAAGCCTCTTGGAAAGTGACCTACAATTGTTCCACCTTTGAATGCTCCTCCTCTTTGTCCTGCAAAAGATACATTGACTGGAAAATTTTGAGAACTTGCACTATACCCATCATCCTTAAATTCATGGCCAATTTGGTATGGCTCCCTTCGCTTGGTTGAACATTCCCTGACTTGCCTACCAGTTGTAACTGATGTAGCACTAATTCCATTTGTCCTTTGCCTTGGCCAAACAACATACCTTCCTTTAGACCTTTTTCCTTGATCTGTCACTTGTTCGACTCCATACTTGTCCTTGAATTCATGCTTCATATTCACTGTCCACCATCCTCTTTCAATGTCAGACCTATGCATCCCTTCATTACCAGTCATATGCATCACTATATCTCCAGTCTCGAGAGCCTTTTCTCTACCCTTATTTGACTGTCCCTTCACATCTACAATTGTTAGAGGACATACTACTGTCTGAACCAGAAATTCACCAACTTTCCTAAACTCCTCTTGCTCTACTATCAACAACTTACTTTGGACCCTTCCTAGGTCAGTCTTCTTCATATTCCTCTCATCATTTTTCCTCTCCAACTGTGCATCAACCTTTTTAGACTCTTTTTCCACCCTCCCAAGGGGTTCACCTTTGTTCTTCTCTGCCTCAGCATTCAATACCATTGTCCTATGGTCTGCAACCTCTGCCATGACTATTAACTGATCACTTTTGACTTCTTCCATCTGCACATACTCCTTACCCATCATGATGACCTTAGTTGCCCTTGTCTACTCCTAATCTTCTTGCAATGGTAATAAGGTGAATTTTTTCCCTTCATGCTCAATCCTATAGGTATTTTCCCATCCATCATACATAGCATGTTTTTCAAATTGCCAAGGTTGCCCAAGCAATAGATGGCAACATTGCATTGGCAAAACATCACAAAGTACTTTATCCATGTAACCCTCAATTTGGAACTCAACTAAGGCTTGCTCATTGACTAAGAGTGATTGATTATCATTTAGCCATGACAACTTATACGGAGTTTGATGAGGTACTTTGACTAGATTCAACTTATCTACCATTTCTTTTCAAACTATGTTATCTGTGAAGCCTGAATCAATGACTAATTTGCATACCTTTCCTTTTCTTTTGCAAGTGGTCTTGAAGAGACTTCTCCTTTGCAATGGTTCTTGCTCCTTGGAGGCCTTCAAAAGTTGTCTTTGCAGCATCAAAGCTTCTCCAATTTCAAGGTTTGCAACATGGTTTGATGAACTAACACTTTCCTCTTCATCCTCTTGCACAAGTTGAACTCTCTTTCCACCTTTTCTCTCATTCCCACTTGAAGTAGCACCAAGTTTATCAGGACACTTGTAGGATGGATGTCCATAATCACCACAGCTATAGCATCTAGCTATAAACACATTGGGACCACTTCCTTGAACTATATTTCTACCCCTAAAACTTGTTCTTCCACCTCTCCATCCACCTCTATATTCAACCACTTGTTCTTTTCCTTTATCAACATGTTCTTGACCTTCTTTAGATTGTTTTGGTGTAGAAAAGGTACCTCTACCCCTAGAAGTATTGCCTCTTCCTCTTGTTGCCTTCTCTTGTCTCCTCTTGAGTTTTTCTTCAATCTTAATAGCCATTTGAAAGCATTCCTGCATTGTTTTTGGTGCCAACACATTGATCTCATCTTGAATATTATATCTCAAACCATTGAGATACCTAGCCACCTTCTCTTCTTCATCTTCTCCATGTTTTTCTCGTATACTTAACCTATAAAACTCTTCAATATATGTTTGCACATCTAGATCCTTTTGTCTAAAATTTTGAAGTATTTTAAGCAATTGAACATTATAATCTTTAGGAAGGAACTTACCTTTGATTTTGGTCTTCATTCTCTCCCAAGAAGTGATCTTGTTCTTTCCTTGTTTCTCCCTCTCATCTTGCACAAAATTCCACCACAACAAGGCATGTCCCTTTAACTTGGTTTTTGCCTTCTTCACCTTGTGTTCTTCACCTACCTCCTCACTTTCAAAATAGTTCTCCAAAGCCCCTATCCAATCCAAGAGCTCTTCTCCATCTAATTTTCCCCCATACATAGGCACATCCATTTTGTCATGTCCATCCTTCTTCACAACTTTCAAAAGCTTCATCATCCTTACATCTTCTGGATCCATCTCCTCTTCATCACTAGTGGATTCTTCCTCTGTTTCACTCTCCTCCAAGAGAGCCCTACCTTTAGCCTTCAACATAGCAATTTCCCTCTCCAAGGCTTCTATTTTCTTAGCTTGGTTGTCAACTTTTTTTTAACACTTCCCTTAGGAGGCATTTTGATTCCTCCAAGTACACCTTCTCCTTGCACAAACTCTTAACCTTCTTTCTTAAGAGACCTAATCCAAAACCCTCACTTTTCACAAGAAACCCTAGGGTTTATTGAAAGTATGTGTTCCACGCCTTCTTAGACCTCCAAACCACTTTAGACACCTTGATTTAGCCCTGCACAAACTTAAAATGTCAAGAGAAATCTTTGCCCCTTCATATTTCATCAAACCCTAGACTAGAACCTCCCTTTTCATGCAATTTTGACACAAAATTACACAGGCAGTAGTATAAGACACCATCAAATTGCCTTCCTTGCTCCCACCATTGCCCTAACATCTAAATTTACAACAATTCATGCCATTCCATCGAGCCACAACCTCAAACCATAGATGGAATGGCTTATTTTCTCATTTACAAAAGCAAACCCTTAGAAACAGGGTTACCGGGCAGTTTCAGGAAAAAGACTACTAAATGCACCAAGCTTAATGGAAAGAAGCCAAATCACCACCAATGGAAAGCTATCGCATGCCTTCATCACATTCCATCACCCTTAGGCCATGGTACTTTTGTATAGACAAGTGATTCAACCTGCAGCAACAAATTTCATGAAAAACACAGAATTTGAGCAAAGAAACCAATCAAAATTTATGGTATTTCTTTCAAAAAAATGCAATTTTTCCAACCCCTTCACGAGGTGTACATGCCTCTTAAATGTTTTCCAACCCAAAACAACCGACACACCAACCTCTAACTGTTTTTCAAACCTCTCCTGATCATTGGAGTGCAAAATTGCACTATTACATAATTTGTTAACAACACTTTTTTCACATATTTTGCAAAATTTGCATCTTTTGAACCCCTATTCACCTAAAACATTGTAGTTGATCTATTTAGACCTTATTCAACACAAAAACATGACTTTACAATAGAAAATAAACACACTACCTTAACTGGACAACTCTTGTCAATCTTGACAATCCTTCAACATGACTTACAACTTTTATATCATGGACTCAAAAGACATCAAGATTGATCAATTACATAAGAATGGTCACAATGGACCTTATTTAGACTCAAGACTCTATTCACCTTAACTCAAACTCCATGACACACCTTGTCCATGAAACTACTAATGAAGAAACAATGAAAAGATTGGTGCTCTTGCACCACTAAGGATTCGCAAGTTCAACTTTAAATAGATCCACCTAAAGGGGAGGATTCAAAGCATGTAAAGTCTCCCATGTCGACAATACACCCAAATTCCATTGATCATAAACTATATCAACATTCAAATGTTATAGGCACAAGTAGCCCAAGTCATGTTGATAACATTGATTTGGATGAAGAAAATACTAAGAAGAGTCTAAAGTGGTGGTAAAGCACCATTGGCAATTTTTGGGTAAGTTAAATGATTGAGGAGCAATCATAGAGAGGCAAGAGCAAGAAGAACACAATTAACTTTGCTCTAATGGCCAATATTTAGGGATTTTATAAGCCCCAAGTATTTAAGTAGTGAAAAGGAAAACCTAAATGGGAAAAGGCCATGGCAACCAAACATGAGACTCTTATGAAAAATAAGACTTGCAATCTCTCTAATTTTTCACCAGAGAAGAAACCTTGCACATGGATGTACAAGGTGAAGTGCAAGGAAAATAGTACATTAGACAAGTACAAAGCCTAGTTGGTTGCAAAAGGGTTTTCACAAAGAGGGGGCATTGATTATGAAGAGACCTTGCTCCTACAACAAAGATGAGCACCATCTCATTAGTCCTGGCCATGGTAACTCAGTTTGGCTAGATAGTTCATCAAATGGATGTGAAGAGTACCTTCCTCCATGGAGATTTGGAGGAAGAAGTGTACATGCATCAACCATAAGGTTTTCAAGTTACAGGGAAGAAGCATTTTATTTGTCGACTGAAGAAAGCTCTATATGGCCTAAAAAAAGCACCCACAACATGGTACATCAAAATTGACAAGCATTTGATTGAATAGAAATTCCAACAAAATCCTCCATATTTGGATCTTATTCTACTAGTCATATATGTAGATATCATTATTACAAGTGGTGAGGCAAGTGCTTTTGAACAAATTAAATATGATATAAGTAATGCTTTTGACATGACTAATTGACTCTTACATTACTACCTAGGTGTAGAAGTTTGGCAATCAAATGGAAACATTTTTGTTTCACAACCCAAATATGTCGAGTTTTCTTGATAAATTCAAAATGATAGATTGTAAAATCTCATCTACACCCATGGAGAAAGGATTGGAACTTTCAGCCAAAATTGACTCTAAGACAGTTAGTGAGTCAACCTACAAACAACTATTGGAGAGCCTAATATATCTTACAATCACTAGACCTAGATTCATGATAGATCCAAAGACAGAATATTGGATTGCAATAAAGAGGGTGTTAAGATATGTGAAAGGGACACTCGACTTTAGCATTTTATACAAGAAAAGACGCTAGGTTGTGTGGGTTTATAGATTCAAATTATGCAAGTTATAAAGATGACAAATAATCCACTTCTAGATATGTTTTCAACCTTGGCATAGATGCAATCACATGGACCAACAAGAAGCAACATGAACTAGCTCTTTCCTTGACTAAAGCAAAATATCAAGAAGCAATAAAAGCAATGTGTGAGGCAATTGTCTTAGAAGGATGTTATTTGACGTGACGATGTCAAGATATGAGCCTACACCCCTATTTTGTGATTGCTCAAGCTTGCCAAGAATTTGGTCTTCCACAAGCATACCAAACATGTGGAATTGCATTGCCACTTCATCAAACAACTTCTAAAAGATGGATCTATTATGTTGCAATATTGTCCAACTAAGGATCAAACTACAAACATTCTTTCCAAATCAATAAGTCGACAAATTTGTAAAATTTTGAGATAAGCTTGGTGTAATTAGTAGATTGACCATTAAATGAGGGCATTAAAGTATATTATATTATAACGGCCAATTAACTTTTACCTTAGGCTTTAATAAAGTCATTCAGACTTTAGTTTGTTTTTTGTGTTTTGCTTTATTAGTTTAGTCATTCTTACCCATATTAGATGTCTTCTGTAATCTTATATAAGGATTCTTTCGCTCCTTATTGCATTAAGTTGACTTAATGTCTTGGTAATATTTTCATGTTCTATTTTTTGTAATACTAGTGATCATCATTTTCCATCTCCTTGTTTGCCCATTTCCTCTGTATTACCTTTTGCACCCCTTAAGGTTTTGCCTTTTTAACCACCATTGTTGCCATATCCTTTTGCCAACCTTACACATTATTTCCCTATGTCTTTATATATGTGGATTTTGTTCAAATAATGATAAGGATCTAAGGAAAACTTCCTATTAATTTTTTTCACTTTGCAAGGTTTCTTGTCAAGTTTGCTTGCTAGTTATTCAAAGAAGAATCTAGTTATTTCCAAAAGTTGGATTAGACCTAAAACGTGTGTTTTGAAATATCAAGATACAAAGCCCTTCAAATTTTGGAGGCATTCTAAAAATTGGACATTTGTGTTATTTGCAATTGTCTAGTGTCCTTGTTTAAGCATATACACCATTTAGTATTGTCTAGCACCTCTATTTAAACACTTGTACCATACCCATTACCCCTTTGGCACATTTCAATAGTTCAAAGTCCTAGATATCACCAACAATCTTCTTGATTCTTACAAGCCCTATACATGTCATCGCAATTAGTTTTTATCAAGTGTCTAAAATTGATTGTCACTCATATAATTAAGCAACCAAGTTCCCAAAAAGTTTCAAGACCATGTAGAACTCATTTGTACATTGGACATTTGTGTTATTTGTTGTTGCCTAGCATCCTTGTCCAGACATTTGTGCCAATTCATGTTGCCTGGCACCCTTATCCCAACATTTGCACCATATCCAACTCCCCTCTTCAACATAACATCTCTAATAATGTCCAAAAATTGGATTACAACTAGAACTTATTTAAGGTTGTAAAATCATTCATCTTGTTTATAGGTTCATCTAGATCTTATGATTTGTTGTTTTGTCATTCCTAGTCCTAGTTTATATGTGTTTGCTTCTATTTTCTAGTTCAAGTTTTCAAGTTGCCTCTAGTCTTATTGTCAATCTCATCCCATGTGCATATTAATTACTTGTAGAATAGGCTAGTTAATTTGATCTAAAGAGTGTTAATTTACTCTATTTTAGCATGCACATTTTAACAAAAGATTTAACTCCCACTCACCATCTTTAAATATTCTTTCACTTGTAGGCACCCTCTTATATAGTCATTTTAGAGATGTATTAGATCATATCTCTAGGCTATGGCTCTTTGTGTCATTTATTGTCTTAGTGAGAGTAAACAAGTGAAGGCATTTGAGCCCTCATAGAATGCTACACCCAACAAGATGTCTCCCAAAATTATTTCTTGTGCATGAAAATAAAAAGTAAAATTAGACCCATTTAACATGCTTAGATAGAGTTCTATCATATTGGAAGGCAAAGTGAGGCACCTCAAACTACTAAATATTGTTCCACACAAGGATCTCTAATGATAAGTTCCCTATTCTACACAAGAATCTCTAGTGATAAGTTCCCTATTCTACTCAAGAATCTCTATTGGACATTTGTGTTATTTGTTGTTGCCTAGCATCCTTGTCCAAACATTTGTGCCAATTCATGTTGCCTGGCACCCTTATCCCAACATTTGCACCATATCCAACTCCCCTAACCTAATGTTAATTGATCCCATCGTCATTAAGATGGAGAGCATCTTGTAGGATACAAATGAGTCTAGGGAAAAGAGACCTGAGGACAAAAATCTCAAAGAAGTGGATTGTATTCAACATTCTTCCCCTTACTAACAAATACTTAAAAATGCGTGTGTGCTAAGTAGGTCCCTTGCCTTTTAATTATGACCAAACTTTGCAAGGAAATAAATGTCATTAATGTAATGACCACTAATGGGTATTATCTTGAGATTACTTTAAAAACATGCAGATCAAATCCCACAAAAATTAAAATCCAACTTTAAAGTCCTTAATAGTGTGGTATAAGTGAACTACTAATGAACCAATCCGTAGGTATATAAAAGGCATTGGTGAGCAATTAAGACTCATTCCCATTTCACCATGCAAGTGGTGCTAGAGAAGGTGATTTATGACATGCTTCCTACTGGGAACGTGGGAGGCCTAGTGAAATCATAATGGCAGCAATCATATAGAAAAACTTAGCCATCGAGACAATTCTCATTCGAAAGTCAAAAAAAGTCCCTCTTCATGACAAGAAGCCAAAAGAACAAACAATAACTAACTAATTACATATTTTTTGAAGAGTTTTCATTGTGGAAGTATTTTTTATATTCAAATCAGAACAATCTATGGTTTTCTTGAGTAGTCATTTACCCCATGAGCTTTACATTGCGATGTACATTTGTGATGTAATCCACAAAACATAAATGTAGCACCTATAATATAAAAGCCAAACGTTGATAGAAAAAGAAATTTGAATAGCTTTTACTTTACAAAATCTGAACACTATCATACAAAGAAAGAAAAATTGAGATAGTTATAAATGTTTAAATTCAACACTGGATCTAGTTTTTAACCATGAAAATTTGAACCATCAAACCTTTCAAAACTCCTAAAGTTATTTTTCTCCTGTTAGAGATATAAGAAAATGTTGCTCATCTGCAGAGCGCAACATGCCTATTATTTTCAATTTTTTTCACTCCCTTGAAATATCTTCCTCGAAGTTCTCATGGAAGGCATTTCCTTCGCTGTAAGACACACCCTAACATGATTAGTTGAAAACAGGATGAGTTCAAATGATGTTTTTAAATAAGATGAAGAAAAACTAGTAAACATAAAGTTGAAGACTTCTAACTTACTTGTCTTTCAATTTCATATGAAGACTCCACTAATTTCCTCTTCAAAATGGACTTTTCATGCTCACAAGTCATGTTTTGTCCATCATTGGTATCTAGACGAATTAATAATATGCACAATAGTGGAAAAAATCATACAAAATAGGATTCATCAATCTTAGTTATCAAAGTCTTTTACCCTATCAAAGTCAAACACAATTTTATTGATGAAAATATATAGAAAGCTTTGTTTTGAGTCCAATTTCAAAACCAAACAATGCTTCAAAACCAAATGAGAGATGATGGCAAATTAAATATACAAATAAATCGAAAAAGAAGTTTATCAGTACTAAGTGCAACAAAAACTTTTGTGTTTGGAACTATAATCTATCATGGCCGCCCTATCAATATTATTCATTTATGATTTCTTAGTTCAGCTTCAAAAATTGATATGCATACATTGTAGCAAAAGACATAGAAAGATAAAGACACATGGACAAAAAGTAAATTTTAAACATGGTAGTCTCAAGGAGGGATGGAGAGGGAGGGAGAGAGGGAGAGGGAGAGTAGAAGAGAGAGAGAGAGAGAGAGAGAGAGAGAGAGAGAGAGAGAGAGAGAGAGAATAATTCTACAATGTTGTGTTGTAAGTCAACAAGTGTAAAACTGAATGACAAAAAAATCTTGATAAAGGGATAGGTTCAAAACATATTGAGAAAAATAGTGTAGTATGGCTTCCTCCTCCCTCCCAGCATGCGAAGCTTAATTTTGATGTTGTGGCCAGGGGCAACCCTAGGCCTGCTAGGCCATGCAGTGTCATCTTAAGATGATATCCTATTTGGACACCAGGATTGGCACCAATAATCAAGCAGAGGTCATGACCATGATGAAGAGTACGGAAGCTACAATTCAAAAGAATAGGAAACTTAATGTGGAAGGGGACTCCTAAATCCTTGATCAATGCAATGAAGTCCAAGAAAATCTCATCTTGAAGATTAAAACTGACAGTAGATGAGGTGAAACAGCTAATCTTGAAGTTGTAATTGGTTTCTTTCATGTCAACAGATGCAAAAAGGTTACAGATTTGACTGCAAATATGGGTATTGATCCATAAAAAAAATCAGTTCTTTAGAAAACAGTAGAATAACCCTTTCGGATGGTTCCTGAGGCTTTTGGTTGGGGATGCAAAATAAATCCCACATACTGCCCTCCTCTGCATTAATCCTAAGCACTAGTCCACCTAAGCTTGTCACTTCATTATCCCTAACAGTCCCCTAATCCCCAATCCATCTAAATCTATTTCCATCACCCTATCAACCTGACAATCATTTCCTCAATTCCCCTCTGAAAATTTTGTCATTATTTGCACCCATTTCCAGAAATTATATAGAAAAAACAATAATTCTCACTGCATGCGTATTGAAGGGCATGTGGACTTACAGTCTTACATCCCACCCATTCTTAATTACCTTACCCTTTTTACTTATTGTAAACTAACATAGTTCAAAAACTTGGACTCAGCAGGTCAAAAGATTGATTCAGACACCAGACTTGAAATACATAAATTCATAGAATAAACTTAAATAACATGCAAAATGTGATTAAAAGGAGAATGAAAACAATTTAATTCTTCAATAAACTGAGAAAATTGTGAAAATTTGTTTAAATCAACAGCAATGGAAAAATATTTGCATGCATTGCCATAAAGCTGGGTGATTCTCCCATTCCTGCCAAGGTTTTAAAGAGCATCAACATTATCAGAAAAATGGTAACATGATTCCTCCGGTGGTTGGGGAAGTGAGCCAGAATGTAGCTAAAGAGCAACCTAATATAAGGAATAAAAGAAAGGTTTCTGATATTTCAGTGCAGAGCTTTGTGCAGAAAGCAAGGGGATCAGCCCTTAAGGACAAGAGAAAGCCCAATGTAGTGACTAAGTGTCGGTTGAACCTGGCTCCTCTTCGAAAAAAGATAGGTTGGCCCCTGTGGACCAGCCTTTGACTCCTCTTCAGAATTCTTTGGCAAGGTTTTGACCCTCTATAATCATGTCCGAGCTGCTCCTTCGCTGTGGTTTTGCTGTTTTATTGGAGCCTTTCTGGTTCTTTTGCTAGTTTAGTAGCTCTTGTTTCTGTGTTTTGTCTCATGTGGTTGTTGCTTATTCCTGTTGTAAAAGGTTTTGGGGCCCTTTCAAAACCCTCTTCCAGTTCATAGCTCCAGTCAAAAGTGCTTATCTTATCAAAACAGCAATGGAATAATATTTGAAAAATGAAAAAAAGAATTAAGAAGAAATTTTGGGAAAAACAAATCCTGCTAGCTGGAGAGTTTTTAGCTCAATAAGTACTTGCCAAAAACTCAGTAGCCAAATTTCTGGTAAGTAATTCACCAATTTTTTTGGCTTATGACTGCTTGCAGGTTTTTTGAATTATGGTAAGCTCTAACTCTTACAAGGTAAGCATTTCTCTATGCCTGGTGGCAGTTGGTATTTGTAATTTGTAATGACAAATGGTTCAGGTAACACTTCAACCACCTTTTGGTTTTAAAGTTGACAGCAATGATAAGTATCGGTGATTGCCTATCAAAAATCCTCATTCCCATTGAAAATGCTAGAAATTGAAAATTAATAATAATTAAAAATGATGAATTCTGTCTACATTTTGATTTGATTATAAAGTGTGGTCTGGCTTATCAGCATTCTCTTATAATCTGCATTTCATGAACATGGTTTTTCCTACTATACAGAAAATCCTTAATTCTGCCTGATTGTGTATCGATCTTTAAGTGTAATACAGAACTCTGTTATACATTTTCCCCAGCATTAAAGAGGACTGAAATTGAATGGTTATATTTGATAAATAGAGTTCCTTTGCTAGATATTTGATGGATGTGATATGTGGAAACTAAAATAATTAAAGGCTATTTGCCCTCACATTGAAGATTATTTGATAATGAAAATCTCATTTTAACCTGCAATGATTGATTAATCACAAAGCGGTTAGATGTTGGCTTCAGACTGTGTGAAGGTGGGCAGAGAGTTGGATGCTCACGAATAGTCACATCACAACATTTTGAAAAGCACAAAGGAGACAATAATCCTAAACAAGAACTAAAAAGACCAAACACTGATACCCTAGAGGAGGAATTTTGTTCTACTTTGTAATGATTGATTAATCACAAAGTAATTTGGTGTTGGCTTAAGGACTGTGTGATGGTGGACAAAGAGTTAGATGCTTATCACATAGACAGAACATAAAAGTTGGTGAGTAGGATGATTGGGGACCCAGGGACCATATAGGAAGAAGGAACACATAAGACATGGTGCATGATCTTTCCTCCATCGTAGTGGTGGTTGTTGCAGGAACCTTGTATCAAATCAACTAGAATGTGGTTGCTGCAAATGCCAATAACAAAAGCCTTCATGGCCACGCAAGATTGAATCAGGTAAAGGAAAATGCAAGATTGAACTTGTTAAGGGAAAATCTAGCATAAAGATATGGAAGATGGACACAAAACAAACTCCTATGCTAAATCTAACCTACACTTTCGATTGAGCAAAAAGAGCATAATACACTGGAAGAAACAAGTATATCAGCCCACCCAAGCCTTTGATTCCTTGGATGTGCTCAAAATGAGATAGAGATAGAGTTTGGATGGAATGCTGATTGTTCTTGAAAGAGATTTTTTAATTTGGCCACATGTACTTGAACTTCTACATATGGTAAAATGTCTGAGAGATAGATGGCTTTTATAGATTTTTGGGAATGAAACTGAACAGTTTGGATTAGATCTTCAATTGAATGGCTAAAATGAATTAGCATGTAAGGAAGGGATGACATCGATGCAAGTAGAAGGATAAGATAAGTCAAGTGATGAATGGCTAAGATTACTGTAATTGCAAGTGGAAGCTTGGGGTGAGTGCAAGTGGATGAGGAAGATTGAATCATGTAATGGATGGTCGAGACTATCTTAATTTGAATGAGTGGTCAAGATTCCAAAGGTTATCTTTTGGCTTTTTGTAGTGAAGCAGAAATAGATCTTTATTTATTTTAAAATGAGATGAAAATGGGGGAATGTGCATTAGTCTAATTAATTAAATAGACATTTATAATTAACTAGTGATGGAAGAAGGTTAGTGTAATTAATCAAATACATATGATTTGTTTAATTAATTAGTGAAGGGAAGTTAGTTTTAATTAATTAAATAAATATGATTTATTTAATCAACTATTAGAGGAAAGATGACTAATTTATTTAATAAACTAGTGAAGAGCTGATGTGGGATTAATAATGGTGGTCGGAGATATGGAAATGTTACATTAAAATGCAGAAGTGGATTTCAAGTGTCTACATAACTATTTGCAAGCATGTGTGGATAAAATTGTTGAAGGTTGGAATTCCTCTGCCTCCACCAATATATGACATTTCCAATCCTGATTAGGATAAAGAGGATGAAACAGGGCCTCTAGAAGTGGAAATTCTGAAATAATAGTTTGATGTGCTTATATGCTTTGATCAATTATGGCATTACTGATAATATCTACTCTATCCCTGATACAATGTTTTTGTCTATTTCTAGCTATATATAATGGCTGATTCACCAACTAAGTCATAGCCCCAAACTCTTATGTTTCTTTTTTGAAAAATGGAAACCCATCATATTGGATAGCAATGAAAGCAATACAGTTGTGATTTATTTATAATCTGGCCATCCACGATGGAAGTTGTTTTTGCATTCTGAAGATAGATAGGTAATTATTTGGTCTGTTGATCCTAGTTCATAATTGTAAGCTACTATTTTTTTAAGTTTGAGTAACAGATTTTCTCCTTATGCCCTTGAACATTGAAATGAAGATGATCTCATTTACTACAAATGAAGATGAAAGATGGCCAATTTGAATTGGATGAAGATACTTCCCACTGCTGCTACAGATTGACTTAATACTAGGCTTTTATAATTTTGGTTTCTAATGGGAATTTTTATCCATTGGACCTGTTTTGTTACTCAAGTTTTGCAAGTCTAGAGTGCCTAACCCAAGGTATCTATGGAAAAACAAATAAATGACCAAGATAAATCAGTTGACCTTTAATGCCACAGCTAGCTTAAAATAGTAAATAGGTATACACAAAGCAACACGAGCACCTTTTACTGTAGTTAGAAAAATGTTCAAACAAGATAAAATACCCTACTCAAAATGACACACTTTCCTATAAATGGACATGTCTATGCACATTTAGAACCCCCTCTAAATGGGAAAGGGTCACCAATGCATATGCCTAAAATGCACAATACAAGCTACAGAAGGGCATTTCATTAAGGTTTGACCATCACCCTACACAAATTGCAGGCATGTATGCAATGCATTTACTGAATCCTCATAACACTGCAATGTGGAACTAGAAAATTTTCCATGTTGTGTCCTTGGTTTGCTTGTTTGGATGCTTGTAATGAGTGCTTATATATGTATGTGATTTAGGACTACCATGGAAAATAATCTTTTGAGCTTCAAGAGATCATTTTGTAAGAAGACCCTACTGACACCATGAATTTTAGGCAAGCTCACCATGGATTTTGTACTTTAGATGGCTCATAATCTTGTTAGGCTAGATGATTTTTCATTACAAATAGAAAGGCTGTAAGTTTCAAATAATTAAGGGATTAAAAGACAGAAGAATATGTAGTAACAGAGACCACATTGTGGTGAACGAATGAAAAGCACCAAATCCAAAATTAAAGCAAAAAAGTACCTCTTCTTGGGTGAATCATAAACAGATGCCATAAGATCACTTGTGTGGCTCCTCTAAGTTCTGCTCCATTTTTTAGACATGTAGGGATAGCTATTTGTGACTGAGTCAAGGTCAACTCTGAAAATACCTACTTTTAATAAGTTAATACATTTTTATTTTATTAATGTGTTTTAACTCTGCAACTCATTGGACAACATAACAGAGGAGATCAGAGAGGACCAATACATCTCCCTTTGCAAACACTGCACTTACATTTGTGGGCAACTCTAGAGAATTTCCTTCATCATCTCTCTATAGACTGAGAACTTTAGATATTCGTCACATTTCTAGATAGCATAGGTACAGCTGGATCCCTTTTGCATGAAGCAACATTAGGTCAAGCTCAATAAGAGGATGGAATAGGATGCACTTTCCTATGCATTACAGATATCAAATAAGGATAAAACCAAAGAGAAAGGAACATCAGGCAAAGATATATATGTTGTTCTTCAATAACTAGACTACCTATTTATTCAATCATCATCATTCATTTTCACTTTCCTACCACCAAGAAAAAAGAGAATTGTAAGAATGAAGAGTATTTAACTTTTTTAAGGCAACCAAGAACATGTTTGAATTGAAGCTCAATATGAAAAGGGTAATATGTGAGATTAAGATTGTAATCTATCCTACATCTTTCTAGATTATCTCTCGATTTCATTTGGTATCAATTCTCACCATAGTAGTACGTCGAAAGAATCCTGATCCGCTCCAATGGCTAGTAATAACACAATAACAACGTCAAACATGGTAGAGCAAATTTTATAAACCAGAAAAGATATGAATTCATAAATGATTAATGCAAAGAAAGATGTACTTTCAAAGGGCATAATTGTGAGAATTAAAAGGACGTAAGAAAGCAAATTTCATAGCATCAACATGAGTAAAGCCTCTACAATACTCACTATAAACAAGTCAAAAAGTGGCTTTTCCAGATGCCAGAAATTCCAAATTAATTTCAGAAAGTACAAAATTGCTAATCTTAAAATCATCAAAAGAGAATACCATCACAAAAATTCCTTCCCGACGAGTAGGGAGCTCCTCTAATCTTTTTAAAGTATCATCTCCTTTGGTCACCCTTCCAAAAACTGCATACTGGAGGAAATCATAAAAAGGACCATTTGAAAATTTAGGGATCTATTTACAGTGATAATAAATTTTGTTTAGTGCCTTTATAAGTGATAAAAATAGTAAATTGTTACACCTGGCCATCAAGATGAGGTGCATCCCCTAGAAGAATAGAGAATGATGATGATGCACTATCTGGATCACTATATCTGGCAACCAGAAGAAAACGAAATGAAGTACTCATAACCAAAATGGAAAAGAGCTACTAGAAGAACAATGAACTCTATGAAAATATCAATGCAAGAAAATCACAACTCTGAAGATCTAATACTTTAACACCATGTAACTCGTTTGGAAGTGAGTTGTTTTTCTTTCTCCCAAGTAGAGTAACCAAACCCTCTTTTAATATCCTGTAGGAAACATTAAACAGTTGAAAAGTACCACATCTAACTACCCCAAAGTAAGCCATATTGTCAATATGCTCAGAGAAGCAATACTTCATTTAATCACCAAGAAACTTGGAAACATGGCAAAAGATGATGAACTCTGATTTGTCACTAATTACATCATAAGTTTTTTGCTCATCTCTTAGGATACGAAGTTAAAAATAGCTCTTAAATTTTGATGATTAAAATTCTCTTGAAAAATATCTATTCCAATTTTTCAATCACCATTCTAGCTTCTGCTTTTGGAATCATGGTTTTGAAAGGAATATAGTTGTACAATCCAACATCTAATGCATACCACTCTTCAAATCGCATACACTGCTGAAAAATACTCCCACTGAAAGTTGAAGGCCCAGGATACTTCAACACTTTAAAAGAGCTCACACCACAACAATGAATGTGTTGAGAGAAGCACAACTTTCAAATACTATAGAGCTACTACCACCAACTATTTCAAGCCAGGAGCAAAGTGAGCACTCGTTCTAACACATTTTGACAATAATGAAAAAACATTATGAACATGTTCCACAACTTGAGGAGACAAAATAAATTATCCCCACAATTGATTTTGCCCAGCAAGCTACCTTCAAATTGAATACAAAAGCATGCTGCACTTCAATGATATCCTAGATGCTGAAAACTTGGATACTTGTTTGCATAGTTGGAAGCTTCTTTCTGATTGAGACAACTCATTAATGCCAAAAACCATTATGGTCGCCGAAGTGCACAAGGAGAACCATGCCCTGACATGCTTATGTGCTACGTAGTTGAAAATAGTAACGCTTCACTACATTTAGAATTAAACATTATACATTAACCTATAAGAATTTATGTAAAAAATATACAGTTGGTCATAAAATGCAAGTGCTACTGCCATTGAACACAACCTACTATTTTGGGGGTGACCCAATGTTTTATACCAAATTCTCATCAAGAAATGACAAAAAAAAGAAAAACCCTCATTGGTGTTTAAAATTTTAACCCAAAAATTAATATATTCTATGTTAAACTTGAAAAGTTAGAAAGCTCTAGCCTTAACCCTGAACTAAAAATTGTCCAAACTTCCTGTGCTTTTATTTTTCTTCTCTAAAATGTAAAAATGAGCCAAATAAAAGGAAAGGTATAAATAAAACAATTCAGAACCGCTTTGTGAAAAAACAGGGAAATAGCACAGCAA
Organism: Sequoia sempervirens; assembly: GCA_007258455.2. Classification (NCBI taxonomy): domain Eukaryota; kingdom Viridiplantae; phylum Streptophyta; class Pinopsida; order Cupressales; family Cupressaceae; genus Sequoia; species Sequoia sempervirens. The sequence goes on along the minus strand of VDFB02000015.1, from coordinate 334,834,311 downwards.
ATGATAAGAATGGTGATTACTTGGGGTTAATCGCAAGTTTTTGGAGTGTAATGCTACTATGCCTTGATCAATAACTAGGAGAAGAAAAGAAGAAAAACAGCTGAAAACTAAGACAATGGTTGAATAAAAAGATCAACTAATGACAGTAAACAATCCCAATACTCCCAATGCAAAGCCAGTCCTCACAAATACAGAACAGTCCCTACTTACAGAAAATAAAAAACCAAATTACAATCATCAGCAATCTACTTTTGAAATGAAAACGAGATAGAAAGTCAGAAAAGATGAATTTATTATAGACAGTGTTACATTTAAAATTTTTAAGTTAAGCATGTTATAGTACAAGCATAAGTTTTAACCACACAAGAAGCATGTTATATCCTTCTCTACTGATACCAGAGATGGCATATGAAATTGGAAAAGTTGGACAATGAAATTACAAAGCTCAGCCCACACATGATGTAAAAGGTCATTTTGTTCAATGAAAGTGTCCAGGATGCTCCACACAAGCAAGATTATAAAGCTTTACACATTCTGAATGGATGAAATTCAGTGCAACAATTTCACGGCAGCTACAAAATAAAAACACTAATTTACCTTCCCATTGAAAGAATACCCCGGACATGTTTCACATCACTAAATTCACCAACAATAGTTTTCTCTCCTTCCTTCTGTTGTTCTGCATTTAAAGGAACCTCTCTACCACCTACAACATCAGCCACTTGAGCAACAAATCCCTTATCGACCTGCATTACATCTAAATATCAGGCTCAATGATATATATGATTACACCCTCAGAGTGAAAGAGCTTTTCCAATCATTTTAACTGAGATAACAAAAAGAAGCAGAATGTGTATTACCCGAAAAAAGTGGTTGGAATTATAGCACCCAAGCCGCACAAGCTTATAAATGTGTTCAACAGTTTTAGGGGCAACATCGTGGAAAAAACCAAACTCAATGTCGCCATATGTAGTCTGTACATGTGTATCAGAAACCACTAGCACAATTAAGAGACTAAATCACAAATAATTCCATCAGTATTGAAGCCACTAAAATCAAACATATTCAATACTAATAATGTAAATCAAAATCTGCAACAAGACCACATAGAATCCTATATAACAAGTTAGACCATCCCTTAATAACAAGTTATAGAATAAAAGCAAAGATTATTTATCAACCACCAAAACGATTTCATTAAAATTTAAGTCTAACCTTTAGAAGATAAGCCAAACAACAAATAAAATATAGAAAAGTGAAAGTAATTTAAAGCACAAACACATGATGCTTATGGCTGAACCCATCAAAGAAAGATGTAAATAGGAATGCACCCATTACAGCAAATGCAACTCCAAGACAGATAAGAGTTTGAACAATAAAATAATTGATATATAACTCATACTTCAGGAGAAAAAATATAATACATGCAACTTTAAAAGAGTGGAATCGTCATCAAAAGTGAAACCAATCTGTGAGGACAAATACATCCATGATAACACTAATGTAAAATCCCTTGATAACATAACACATTGTCGCCTTAAAATCCAAAAGCTACAATAGAAAAAAGCATCTACAAGGAAAAAGAAGCTGCTGTCTATAAATTGTAGAAAAGTTCAACCTAAATATTAGACCATAAATAGGGTTCTGCAGATTAGAAATGGTCCAAGTTTCCAGTAAGGGTTAAATGAAGGAAGAAGTATTTTCGCTATCTAGAAACAATACAATGAGGGCTATCTGATTTCTTAAGAACATTCTAACTCGTGTTCCAATATTGAAGGAACTATCTAATCTCCTAAGAACTCTTAGGTATGCATAAATGACATAAAGACTGAAACTATACCTTTGATTCGTCTGAAATAAAGGAAGAATTGGCAAACCTCTATGGGACTCCTTGTTCATTATTCCCTCCCCTCTCACCTCCACATCCCCTCATCCTCACCTCCCATTTCCAGCTATAATTCTAACCACTATCACCCTCTCTATCTCCCCTTCACAATGGTCGTACTTTAGGATTTTTTGAGGACATGGATTATGCTAACATTTTATGCTCTAGATCATGATTCAATGGGAGTTCCTTGCAAGGACATAATCATTTATGGATCTATTGGTGAGAAATTGGCATCAGAGCCATGGATCTCTCAATGTAATCTTGAAATATGGATATTATATAACCCACTTTGCAATTTGTCTCAATTGTCATTTGATCTATAATTTCTGTTTCTAAAAGATTTAAAATTAGCTCTATTATATCTTAAGATTGAGTTTGCTAGCCAATTTGAGTACTTAGTGAAAACTACGAAAGTAAGACTTGTTGATGAAGCCATGAAGGTGCGTTGAAGGACAGCCATAAATCAGGAGATACCTCAAGAAACAGTTTCATACAACTTTTCATGAAATACAAGTAAATTAATCTTTTCAGTATGGATTCCAAAGGCTTTGTTGCATCCAGTTCTTCAAATATTCAAGGATTGCAACACTTTAGTGAAATATAGAAGTATTACTGTATTACTAAGTTGTCGGTTCTGGTACAGGGTCAGGTATGGGAACGGGATTCTGGTATGCCAGTACATCAATTTTTTTCCTTGGGTACGGTTATATATAATATATATATATGCAAAAAAAATTAAAAATATATAAAATTGCAAATACATTTGATAATATTATATTTTAAAACAATAATGACATTTGATCTTTGATAGTATGATTATATGATACTTCATCATTGATCAATGATATTATGATAGTCATAAAGATAATTGTCTAAGTTGTCAGTTTTGGTCTCCATTCCTAGACCCCCTTATTGTAATCAAGTTTTTTATGTGACAATAGATCCCAATAACTAGTGGGGGTTGGGAGTGGAGGCCCTAATGGGGTTGAGGGTTAGCACCCCTCATGGAGGTCTGGGGGAAATGCCCCAAGCAAGGTTGAGGGGCAGTGGCCCTCGTGGGGGTTTGGGGGCAACACCCCCAACAGGGTCGAGGGGAAGTGCCCCTCATGGGGATCTAGGGGCAACACCCCCAATGGGGTCGAGGGGCAGCGCCCTTGGCGCATTCCCACCCAAATTAAGGCCTTTGAAACCACACAAACCTTCCTAGTGCACGCCATTTTCACAATTTTATCTTCAAAAGCACTTTTTGAATTTTTTTAAGTGTTTTTTTTTGTTATTTTTTGCCACCCGCAAGGTGCTGGCACCTACAAGAGCGCCCTGGACGCTCCCAAACCAAGACACTCCCATAGCAAACACGGGAGCCCAATTAGGAGAACCCAATAACATAGAAGTATTAGTAGGGTAAGATGGTTGTAACAAAAAAACAAGATACATCATATAAGTAAATCTGATTTATATCCTAAAAGGGTCTAGAGGCAACAATGCTTAAAATTGTTAAACAAAGTGAAGTCAATCTTATGGTTAAAGGTATAGGTATTGTTGTGACCTTTTTCACACATCGCCCCATTGCAAATGGGGACCCCCTAATTTTTGCTTCGTCTCAAACTTTTGGCTTGATTTTAGTTAGTTTTCCTGTTGTCTCTCTCTCTCTTTCTGTCCCTTTTCTACTGTCTGTCTTTCGGGGTATGCCCGTCTGATGTGGGATTTTGGCCAAGTCGGTAAAATTAGGGTTTTCAACTTTCCAACCAGTTTGTGGTCAAGCGAGGTGAATAAATTGAAAATTGAGACTAACATTGTTGTCAGTGTGCTTCCAACAAGTTTCCACTAAAATTTCATTAGATTCCGGCTACTTACTATATTTAGTAAGTGTGCAATTCAGGGTGTTTTCTCAGCATTTATGGAGTTTCGATCGTCACACTGCGTCCAGAACACATCAAGCTGCTCACTGGCAAAATTTGATCTGAAATGGACAACTTACTATTTTTAGCAGTTCAGCTTCCAGAGCAAATTTCAAGGCTTAGATGCAGAGTTTTTCAACGCATGTCTGGAGATTCCTTCTAGGTTTTCAGAGACCTTCGCAATGGTATAACATGCAAAATGAGATAATAACTTTCAGAGTTCAGCCTTCGGAGGCTATTTTTAGGGTTTGCATGTCAGGGTTTTCTTTGCATGTCTGCATATTCCTTATGGGTTTTTCAAGAGCTACGCAGTGATGTAACATGCAAACGGAGATAATCACTCCTTCAGCAACTTACTATTTTTAGCAGATGCATCCCGGCAGCCGCCTCCCAGCACTTCAGAATCACGAGCTGATCGCAATGCAACAGAAACGAGGACAAACGGAGATTGTTTGATATACATGCAAGATGAATTAGGGTTTCCAGCTTCAAGAACCTAAAAGAGGGGTAAAAAGTCAAAATTTTCGAAAACCGGAGTATACCACCACGATCAGCATCTCTCAAGCCATCTGCTAGTAAAATTTGAAGGCAAACGAAGCACTTACTATTTATAGTAAGTCATTTTGGAAACAAGCTAAAAATAGAAGGTGAGCAGCAGGCGCTAACGTCAACAGGCAAGTCACGTGGTGAGGAGCACGTCATTTAGATTTCAAGTCAAACAGAGTTGTGGAGGTATCAGAAATGAGCAGTTACTATAAGTAGCAAATCACCTTCAGAAATATGCTATTTTTAGCAGGCCAGCTTAGAATAGCAGTGTCAACAGGTTAACGGAGTCATGAAGATCCAGTGTTCAAAATTTCAAATTATTCTGAGCCTCTGAGATATGAAAATTAAAGGACTTACTATTTATAGTAAGGCATGAAGAAGCTGGCGAAGACAAAGAAAAATTGGCAAGTCTAAGACTTCATCCTGCACCACCATGAAAATGCGCCCATCTCGGCTGGAAGCCAGGAAAATCTTTAAGTGTTTGAAATATCCTCTTGCCACCTCCAAATGCGCCTAGCCTGCCTTGATGCCTTGGAAAAATTCTAAGTGTTGGAGATGTCCTCCTACCTATCTAAATAAGCCATTGCTTGATCAAAATGATAGAAAATATTCTAAGTAATGAAGATTATCCACCTCATACCTCCATTTGCTCCCATGTCTAGCAAGAAGGTCAAAGTGTCAAACTTCATCCTCCAGCATAGGCAAAATGCGCCCATGCTAGAAGGGAGTCAAAAGAGGTCAAAGATGAAAAAATTCTAAAGCACAAGCTTCATCCACCTCCCTAGGTGAAATGCACCCACTTCAAACTAAAAAAGAAAAATTCTAAAGGCATTTATCCTCCTCACATATCAAAATGCGCCCAAATAATGGCATATAAGGACAAAATATGTGCAAGAAAAAGTCAAAAGTCAAGGCGTTGGAAAGTGTTTCATCCTCCAGCACAAGTGATATGCGCCCAAACAAGCATAGAAGAAGACAAAAAGTTTATCCACCCCACTATGCAAAATGCGCCCAAATGAGGGCATGTGAGGACAAAAGAATTAAGGCATTGAATTTAAAATCCACTTCACCATGGAGAATGCGCCCAAGTTTAGAAAGAAGTAAAGGAAAGTCAAGACGTTGAAATGTTAATCCTTCCTCACATGCTAGATGCGCCCACTTTAGGGAGGAGTTGCTAAAAATTTCTAAGTGTCGAATATCCTCCTCATATGCTAAAATACGCTCAAGCTTGAGGAAAGTCAAAAGTCAAAGCATTGGCAAGTGTTTCATCCTTCATGACATGTGATAGGAGCCCAAACCAAGGCATGTGAGGACAAAAATACCAGAGGCATTGAAAGTACAAGGTGATATAAATATGGAAGTTGAATATTGCTAGGCGTGGAAACAAGATATCCTCCTCAGGGTGCTAAATGCGCCCAAAATGCATGAATTTTGAAGGTGAAGATGGAGAATGGTGCTAGGTGTTGGTTTTAAAAATGTTCTCCATGACATACAAGTGTGATCAAGGCATTAAAATTTTCCAAGTGAATTGATAAAAAAAAATTCTCACCACAGGAAGATGATTGAAGGTGAAATTATAGAATTTTCTAAGGGAAATTTTTTCAAAATGCTAAGTGATATAAAATTTTCTAAGGCACAATATGTTCTTCCTTAGGAAAAACGCCCAAGTCTGGTGAGGTGATGAAATTTCCTAAGACACGAGCAAGATTGCCAGTGAAGGAGTCTGGTGATGCCAGCTGCACAGGGTCAATAAAAAATTTTCAAGTCAGAGCAACAAGAATTATCTACAGATGTGAAGAACGAGATTAATTTTGTTAAAAATTATTTTTTTCCGAGGTTGAAATCCAAGAAAATCAAATGAACCCGTTTGTTGTACACCCATGAGTTCGACACGTTTTGAAGAAAATTTTCTTCTGGGTATTGGAGATCTTCGATGAGAAGTTGATTTCCAAGTCTTCCACGCTTCGCTAATGCCTTCCGGGGTGAAGATTTTGATGGGCACCAAGTTGATGAATTTCCTAAGGAAAATTTGAAAAAATTTCTAAGGCAAGGAAAGAAATGTTTGTGAAGATAAAATGCCTCGGTGGATGAATTTGAAGTTGGGTGCCTAGATAATTTTTGATCAAATTCCTGATGAAAGCATTTTTTTTCTCGAGTCTGAGTTGGATGAAATATCAAAGTGAAGTACGCCAGGCAGAATGCAAGATGGGTTGGAAAATTGGCTAAGGCATGAAGAATTTGAGCGCAAAGTTGGCTAATAAAAACGATGAACCCTTGGAGATCAAAACATGAAAATTTAGGTAAGTAAGTTGATTTTATATTATGAAGTGTTTTAATGCTCTTCTCCTTGCTTGTTTTGCAGGAGAAACAAACGATGATGACTTAGAAAGGTGAAGCAAGTACTCCACGAATACATTTCAACCTCGAAGGAAGAAAAGTTGCAAGAAAATGGCTAAGTGTTGAGACATAGTGACAGAGAAGAAATGTTTTCAAAACTCAAGATGGAGAAAAGAATGGAAGCTCGAGCAAAGTTGAAGAACAACATAAAGAAGGAAAATCATCGTCGAGGAGAAAGAAGTTACAAAGTTTGAAATCAGAACAAGAACAATGTGAACGTGTTTCCAGACAAGAGTCTTCTATAAGGATGATGGACATTAATGGCTCATTTATTACCCCACCCCTCTTGGTAGAGGTTTTTAGGGTGAATCTTGTTTAGGGCTGAGGTGGCACGATATGGGCCATCTAGCCGATTGTAATCTGAGCCGTCTGTTGGACTTGGCCAGCTATAAAAGGAGCATCCCCCCTCATTTATATCTCATTAGCTTAGAGTTAGATAGTAGACATAGAGTAGAGGGACAACTTAGAAGTAGCTTAGTATAGATTGATAGTGTAGTTGAAGAAGGAAAGTTTTCCCTTGAAAACTTTTGCAAGAGATTGTTGTGTAAAACTTTCATAATAAAAGATCTTTTCATTGATGGTGAAATTTGTCTTTGTTATGGATAGCTAGCGAGGTTTCTTCACCCCTTCTACTTCAAGTAGCATAGAGTAGCATAATTTCATTTTCATGCAAGTAGATGTTAGTTATGGAATGTGGTGTTTGATCTAAGCAAGCTTCGTTTATCCATACCACTAGCGGGCTCACTGATGGTGTGTTCGCCTTGTGTGGTTAACTGGAAACATTGTGGGTCTAACTTCAATCGCAGTTTGAATGATGGTATGCGTCGTCGTGATGGTATCTTCATGTCAAGTGATGGTTTGAACATCTTTAGTCATCTCCCTTGAAGATTGCACCGACTCCCTGGAAGTTGTCCGAGGTGAGGCAAAGCGAAGTTTGGTTGAAGTTTGTTGAAGTTGAGCTCCATATCCCGCACTTAAATTTAGACTCTCTAAACCCTGCAACCACTTTAAATTCAGTACTTTCTGGTTAGAATAGGAAACTTGTGCTTCATTGATAAATCTATTGAATTGGGAACCCCCCTTCCTCTGCTGTTGAACAATTCCGTAAGTCCCCTTGAAATACCAGCAAATCACATTGAGCCAACTGAGACTATTCGCATTGAAAGAACCTTGGAGTTGAACGCACGAACTCTCTCACAATCTTAGCGTGTTGGATACTTTGATCAAGAGAGAATAGGGTAGCCGTTGGCGACTTTATTCTGCGTTGGTGCGGTCACAAAAAACACATCAACAGGTATTCGTCCAATTTTTTGCCATTTATCACTCCTGAAAAGGTTAGGAGACGGCAAACAAAAGGATTCTTGCACATCCATTCTCTTATATTGACACCATTATTCACCCACAATTTAATTATGACATTGGAGCTGAATATTTTGCCTCTCTAATAGACACCAAAGTCTTTCTTGGGAACAAGTTGACTTCCAATTCAAAGGATCTTTAAAAAAGCATGGAGTATGATCAATCAAGCTTAGTTCCACTATTTCCCTTGTTGATGAGCATATAACCTCCTCATTTTTGTTTGCAGTTAAAAATAAAAGGTGTTGGTTTAGCCCCAAGTTCAAGATATGCTACTATAGGAAGTCATTGCATTTTTAGATTATTAAATACTATTTTCCCTCCATCCGATTTCCTACGAGGTGTTAACTATTCTACAGGATCCAAAAACCTTTTAGACAATGGACACCATATCAATCATGAAGGTTTTCATGTCAGATTCCCAATTATCCAGCAATTGATGGATCAAACCAATCCCAAGTTCCAAGAGCTTGATGTTCCTAGTACGTCCTTGATTTCACATTGGCAAATCAAACTTTAGCAGAAATACCAAAAAATCAAGATACTCCAAGGGCATCTAATTCAGTTCCTTCAACTTCCAAGTCCTACAAAATTCCAAGTACTAGTAAGCTTTTATAGATTTCATACCAAAAGAAGCTAGCATCATTAGATGAACTCCAGTTTTTTATGGTCACATTCCTACCAAATGGAAGAGTTTATTTGTTAATCCATATCCCTCAAGTTCCTATGTTGCTACCATAAGAAAATTTAGCAATAATCCTCAAATAATTGATATGTTAGCCAAACAAGTCAGTCTCAAATTAGCCCTGACTTTTAAAGATCAAAAAGAAGAAGAAAAGGATTAAGGAGTTTATTAGCATTTGGATTTGCACATTTTGATGCAATACAAGACAAAACAAATGTGAAGTAAAACTGCTCTTCAAATTATAAGGGAAAGCTCCCTGTAAAATAAAAACTAACCTAAACCTAGAAAATATGTACTAAAAATTTACAATATTTACGATGATTTTTGAGATGGTTCACATTCATGCAAAATAAAATGCAAATTTGTATCTTTTTGGTTTTTCCCTGGTAAAAGACTGACACTCTTTCAACAGTAGGCAAAGGACTTTATGTTTTTTAACTAAAAAGTAAAAACAAATTCTACAACTAGATGCTTATGCTATTCAATTAAAAACAAAGACTAAGCAAGGCAAATACACACAAATTGGATAGGTTAACATATAAACATGAATGTTGTGGTGAATCAAGCATGATTCAATAGAAGCCACCATCTACACCTTTGAGCTCATCTGCAATACAAAGCTTAGAAACTCACTAAAGCAATTTAACTCTCAACACACATAATGAGACATCTTAATGAACATTCATAAACAAGATAGGCATAATAAATTTTATTGAGTGAATAGCAAATTCTAGATAACAATTATAACAATAATACTAACTACTTGATGAATAGCAACTCCAATAATATGTAGACGTGAGAATTACCATTTTTCCATCCAACTAAATGCAAAAAGGCACTTAGTTATATTGTTTACAAATAGTTGTATGAAAAAAAAATTAAAACTAACAGCACTTTTACACTAATTACGATTGCTTGCATGACATGCAAGCTTTATCATAAATTCTTTCGTCCACTAATTCTAATACATGCGACTACCAATAGTACTTAATGACCCTAGATTTAACTTTGCTTGTTTCAATCTAGGAAGGAAAATCCAATCCCTTTTCTTGAATTGAATGAAGGTGCACTAATTCAGAGTTGCTTTATCATGATTGAATGAACACTGCATAGCCTGTTGAATTTGATACTCCAATTGGATCAAGCAACCAAGGAAATAAAAACTCATCACTTTGTCCAATGAGTGCTAAACTTGCTTGATCTAAGAAATACTATCAAGAGTGAGGTTAGCTTAACCCTCTCCTATCCTCTCCAATAAGAAGAGTCAAGTCTCACCAATAGCCTTAATAGTCAAGTCTCTAAAGAGCCCGGCTGGTCAAGTATCTAAAGGTCTTGCCACAATCAAGCGGATTTCATCAGAAGTGCCCACATCAAAACTTATCCTATAAAAGCTCTCATCTCTTGCATGATGAGATATACGATCTAAAAATAGCTAACTCTAAACTATAAAATGCGAATGCTAAAAATAACATGGGTTCCTCGGCTAAAAATAGAGTCCACTAAAAATAACATGGGTTATAAATAGCTCCAGCTAAAACTAACAAAAATCCTAGAATATGCTATTCTCTTTGAAGATGGTATTGTAATTGTAATCAAAATTTATCAGATTTAATCCTAAATGTACCTATGAAATCCTAAGCATGAAATCCTATTCTTACTTCTAAGTCAGATTTAATTCTATATGTCAAAATGTACTAGTTGCAGAACATTTATTGATTTCTATATTCTGCAAGTAAGGGAAAGAAGTCCCTTATATATGATGAAGATGCGCCTCAAGGAGAGACGTGTCTCATGAGAGGACATGTCTCCACAAAGTGAAGACACGTCCACTCATGGGACGTGTCCCTTGAGCGCGCAGGCTTCTTAACCAACTGAAGCCATTCGGAGTTAATCAAAACTAATATGAGTGTTTATTCAACAATCATTTTATATGAATTCGATTTATCCAATTTCGAATTTTGATCATCTTTAGAAATTCGAATATTTAATTTGATGGTTTTATATTTTAAGAACAGTTTAGGTTAAATATAAATGATGATGATGCATGAATGCAATCATCATTTATATCTGACCGAAGCTATCTTAAATCAACACTCCCTCTTAGCTAGGGAAGATATTCCAAATTAAATAAGAGGAGATATCACCTACACACGTGATATCAAGATATGATATGTTTTCATAAGATTGTCAAGTCACATGACATTCTTCATAATCACATCTTCATTATGGTATGTGCACTGACATCAAGTCACATGATGTCTACCATAATAATTCATGGCATATCCATAGATGTATATAGTCATCCACCATGATTATCTCTTAAGGATCACAATGATCTTCGAATGACATCAAGTCCATGATATTCATCAAAGTGTCCAAGAGATACTATCATGACATGTCCACAGATATCAAGTCACATGATATCTATCATGATAGTTCAACTCAACATTGTAGAGTCGTCACTTTACAATGTCATATACAAGTGTTCATTATTAGAAAGATTGTCACCTTTCAATAATGTACACAGGGGGAGCGGGCCCAAAAGGTCATGGAGTCACACACATGACAAAGGAGTTTACACATTAAACATCATTTAAATATATTAGTACAACTTCTAAACAATTTTGAATTTCAAGCATAATATCAAATTACATTTCAATCATACCAAGCTTCTTCCTGAAGTGTTCAACCTTGATCCGGGAGAGAGGTTTGGTGAGAATGTCTGTTGTTTGATCATTTGTACTAATATACTCCAACTGGATCACATTCTTTTCTACCATGTCTCTTACATAATGGTAGGGGATCTCAATGTGCTTAGATCTATCATGGAATACTGGATTTACAGAGAGTTTGATGCAACTCTGATTATCACAATGAATGATAGTAGGATTTAGGGGCTCACCAAAGAGTCCCACAAGCAATTTCCGAAGCCATACTGCTTCTCTTGCCCCCATAGAGGCTGCAATGTATTCAGCTTCTGTCGAGCTTTGAGCTACCGAAGACTGTTTTTTGCATATCCAAGAGATCATAGTCGATCCCAAACTGAAGCAACATCCTGATGTACTTTTCTGATCTGTTACACTTCCAGCCCAATCTGAATCAGAGTATCCATGTAGATCTAGTTGATTATTTTTGTAAAAAAGACCATATCCAATCGTGCCTTGAAGATATCTCAATATATGTTTCATAGCCATAAAGTGGATTTCCTTAGGCTCACACATGAACTGGCTTAGAGCATTCACTGCATAGCAAATATCAGATCTAGTGTTAACCAGGTACATCAATGATCCAATCATTTGTCTATAAAGAGTGGTATCTGCACATTTAGATTCTGTTGCTGCTTCTTTTAGTTTGTGAAGGTTGGTTTCCATAGGTGTAGACATGGGTCTACAATCCAACATTCCAAACCTCTTCAGAATATCAATAGTATACTTCCCTTGGTTTAGTATGATGCCATCTAATTTCTGCCATACTTCTAAACCTAGGAAGTAGTGTAAAATGCCCAAGTCTTTCATGTCAAATTCTGAAGTTAGATCCTTCTTTCCTTGAGCAATGAGGTGATCTTCTCCTGTTATCAGCAGATCATCAACATATAAAATAATTATTAACATATCACCTTTGATTACCTTAAAGTAAAGATTTGGGTCTACATCATTTTTGGAGAATCCTAGTCCCAAGAGGTAGCTATCAATTCTTTCATACCAAGCCCTGGGAGCCTGTTTGAGTCCATAGAGTGCTTTCTTCAGTCTGCATACATGTGAGTTAGGTTTATGTATCACAAAACCTTCAAGCTGTTCTATATAGACTTCCTCTTCAATGGTTCCATTTAGAAAGGCCATTTTCACATCCATTTGATGGATCTTCCACCCTTTAGCTGCTGCAATGGCTATCACTGCTCTCACAAATGTGTAACGAGCAACGGGTGCAAATGTTTCTTCATAATCAATGCCTTCCTTCTGTGAAAAACCTCTTGCCACAAATCGTGCTTTATGTTTTTCTATACTGCCATCAGCAGCATGTTTGATTTTGAAGAGCCATTTAGACGAGACAACAGATTTCTCTTTTGGTCTAGGCACAATATCCCATACATCATTCTTTAGAATGGACTGATACTCTTTTGTCATAGTGTCCTTCCATACTTGATGTCTGAAGGCTTCTGAAACACTAGTGGGTTCTGAATTTATGATGTCATTCATTAGAGCAACATAGCTTGAGAACCGTTTGGGTCTTTTACTCTCCCTGAATGTTCCTTTGGGTGCTGCATGATTCTCAGCTTCTTTGATCATCTTTCTAGCCCAAAGTGGCCTCTTTATGCTGTTGTCATTTGCATTCTCATCTGAAGTAGATTGAAGTTCATTTGGCATTTCCCCAGGATACTCCCTCTGAATCTCAGGAGTAGGTTCCTCTTCTAATACTCTAGGAGAATAATTTTCTATCTCACTAGAACTTCTTGCCCTTTTGAATGCGATGTCTTCTTCAAAGATGACATCTCTGCTCAATTCAATTTGATTCTGCCCGGGTATGAATATCCTGTAGGCCTTGGAGGTTTCACTATATCCCATAAATATCCCTTTCTTTCCGGAAGGTTCTAGTTTGAATCTCTTCTCCTTGGGCACATGAATATAGACGGGGCAACCAAAAATCCTAAAGTGACTAATATCAGGTTTTAGACCAGTAAATGCTTCTTCAGGAGTTTTGTTATCTAGGTGAGAATGAGGACATCTATTTTGGATGAAGACAGCAGTTCTAGAGGCTTCTGCCCAAAATGAAGTTTCAATGTTCTGGTCAAGTAACATTGCTTTTGCAGCTTCTACAATGGTTCTATTTTTCCTTTCAGCAACCCCATTTTGTTGAGGGTTGTAGGCTACTGTAAACTCCCTCTTAATCCCAGCATTCATGCAGAATTCCTTAAAGATTTCAGAGGTGTATTATTTCCCATTGTCTGTCCTTAAGATTTTTATTTTCTTCCCAGAGAAGTTTTCAGTAAGAGCTTTGAACTCCTTGAACCTTTTAAGGATTTCTATTGACTCTTTACACTTAAGAAAGTAAATCCAAGTCTTCCTAGAGAAGTCATCTATAAATATGACATAGTATAGGAAGCCTGCCTTGGAGGGTACAGACATGGGTCCACATAAATCAGAGTGCGCCAATTCTAAAACATTTTGGGTTTTGCTCAAGCTAGTGTGAAAGGATCCCTTTGTATTCTTACCTAGGGCACAACCTTTACAAGTTCCTTCATGAATAGGTTTTAACTTAGGTAATCCTGTTACAAGTTTTTCCAAGGAAGTTAGGGCACGGAAATGAAGGTGTCCTAATCTTCTATGCCAAATTTCATTTGAATCAGAAGTATCAAGGGTTAGGGCTTGCTTGACTTCAATGCATAGTTTATAAAGATAACCTTGTCTTATGCCTATGTTTAGAGCTTTCTTTATAGTTTAGTTCTTAGGCCATGCCAGAACTTTCCCATCCATAAAGGTAACCCTATATCCATTGTCTTCATTGTCTTCAAGAGCAGAGATGGATATTAGATTCCTCTTTATACCAGGTACGAATAAAACTCCAGTGAGTTGAAGAGATAGACCAGATTTCAATGTGATGGAACAAGTTCCAACCCCTTTTACTTGATGTGTAGAATCATCCCCAATTGTTACTTCTTCATCAGACTCTTCGGTCATAGTGTCTAAGTGTTCTCTAAACCCTGTGATGTGCCTTGAAGAACCACTATCAATCACCCAGTTGTTGATATTGTTAGATACTTGACTTGATAAGGCTGAATAGAATACAAATTTCTCAAAATCATGGTCTGAATTTGGGTTTCCTACTTTAGCAAATGATGCTTGTTGTTTTGATCTGTTAGGGCACTTCATTGCATAGTGCCCATATTGATCACATCTAAAGCATTGCACTTGAGATATGTCTTTCTTCTTAGAAGATCCCTTTCCATTGGAATTTCTCTTTCTTTTAAAAGATCCTTTCTTGTAGGAGTTTTTCTTATTCTTTTTATTAGACGATGTGTTGAGTACATGAATGTCTTCATCTATGTTTTTCTGTTTATTTTCTTTTGAGGAGAGTCTTGTTTCTTCTTGAAGGCAGTAAGTTCTCAGCCTGTCAAACTTAGGGAGTTTAGATCTTGCACTTATTCCTTGAACAAATCACTCCCATGAGTTTGGTAGGCCTCCTAGTGCAATTAGAGTTAACTCTTTGCTATCAATCTGATATCCAATTGTGGATAATTGATCCCTTAGTTCAATGATCCTCATGAAGTATGCATTAATGGACTCTCCTTTGTTTATTTGAGCATTGTTGATTTGCCTCTTTAAAGAACGAGTCCTACTGGTGTTGTTGATCTCATAGGTACTCTCAAGAGATTTGAACATATGATATGCAATTTCATGTTTTGCTAGGATGGGCACTATATGATCCCTAACTGCATCTACTAAGATTTTCATGGCTTTTTCATTGTTTTCAATCCATTGAGTTTTCTCAGGATCAGCCTCTGGTTCTTTTTTATTTTCTCTCACAAGTGAGTCTAATTTATTCTCTTTAAGGATCATCATGATTCTAAATTTCCATGATGTGAAGTTGTCTGCTTGCAAGACGATCTTCAAAATCTGATATCTAGATTTGATTTGGATTCACATAACGTGGCTCTTGATACCATGTAATTGTAATCAAAATTTATCAGATTTAATCCTAAATGTACCTATGAAATTCTAAGCATGAAATCCTCTTACTTCTAAGTCAGATTTAATTCTATATGTCAAAATGTACTATTGCAGAACATTTATCGATTTCTATATTTTGCAAGTAAGGGAAAGAAGTCCCTTATATATGATGAAGACGCGCCTCAAGGAGAGACGCGTCTCATGAGAGGACGTGTCTCCACAAAGTGAAGACATGTCCACTCATGGGACGTGTCCCTTGAGCGCACGGGCTTCTTAACCAACTGAAGCCATTCGGAGTTAATCAAAACTAATATGAGTGTTTATTCAACAATCATTTTATATGAATTCGATTTATCCAATTTCAAATTTTGATCATCTTCAGAAATTCGAATATTTAATTTGATAGTTTATATTTTAAGAACAGTTTAGGTTAAATATAAATGATGATGATGCATGAATGCAATCATCATTTATATCTGACCGAAGCTATCTTAAATCAACAGGTATCGACCAAAAATAGCACATAGCTTTTTTTAGTGTGGACTAAAAATAGACTTCTACATAAGCAACTCAAGATGACTTGATGATTCTACAACATTTCCTTTGATCACAATTAACCCTTTAAAAACCTTGAAAATATACTTATACATCCCTCCTTTGTATAGGCACGCCTCTACTTTGTATTGGTGCATGCCTTGGCATTAACACAAAACTTTCAAGAAAAATCACCTCCTTTCTATTGGCTCATGCCATTGTCTAGGCACATGCCTATACACTAGGCTTGAAATTTTGTAGTTATAAAAACCCTTGTTGAAGCACACATCTACCTCTTGAGGTGCACCTGAATTCTTTTCCACTTGAATTTGGCAAATTTTGAGAGGGAATCAAACCATTCAAAGTACAAATGCCTTTTATTGCTATTGTTATAATGATTTTTCTTTGAAAATGACCCTGATAACTTATGTTCACACTAATAAAGGCTTGCGAAAACTATATTTTCTAGTATTGAACCTTGTTGTTGCACCTTTCACTATTATTTACTTTATTAAAACTCTACAAAATTTATTTGTTCTAAATGCTATTTCTATTGTGACCTACTATGGGTAGGTGCTTTTTCTTGTAGTAAAATTTTGCCGACTCTAAATTTTTTTCTACCATACTACTATTGTGTTGGAAAAAAGGTGTCTCAACCTTGCATTCCTAATATTCAATTTTAATACTTTTGTATGCATTCACTATTTTGCCTTCTATGTATTTTGTCTTCATGTGGGAGAGTTGGCATCCCATTTGTAGGTGACATGGAATTCATTTTTTGTGGATTTTATCCTCACATGAGGAGGTGGGCATTCCCACATTGAGGCAGCATGGTTTGGCCATGTATTGACATCTAGTAGTATGTGTAAGGTCATCATGACAAGTTACATATGATAGATTCTTATACACATAAGAGCATGTAAAAGGGAATTTACA
The DNA here is from genome assembly GCA_007258455.2 of Sequoia sempervirens. Classification (NCBI taxonomy): domain Eukaryota; kingdom Viridiplantae; phylum Streptophyta; class Pinopsida; order Cupressales; family Cupressaceae; genus Sequoia; species Sequoia sempervirens. Next base: position 334,817,406 of record VDFB02000015.1, on the reverse strand, counting down.
TTAGAATCTTGATCAACATTATGACAAGCTTGGACACTTGTCTTGTCATAGAGCATCTTTACATGATTGAATGAGGATAAATTGGGGCACCCAAATTTGGGTGTTAAAATATGATAGACTATGACAATGAAAAAAGTGTAAGGAATATGCCAAAAATAGCCATGAGGACCAAGACCAAGGAGGGGTGTTGGAATTTGGACCCATGCATTTGGTCACCTTACCTCTCATGGTTTGAAAATGTTTTCTTTAAACCATTCATGGTTTCCATTTTGTACTTCATCTATTTATTGGTGCTTGGAGTTGTAGTTTGTATGAGCATTTTGTAGGTACCATTATGTTGTTGGAATCACTCTAGAATTGTCTATTGATGAAACTCCTTTTAAGGCTTACTCTACAAATGTATTGCAATCTTGTTAAGTTTACTGAATAATACATTGGGCTACTTTGGAATGTGGAATTTTTTTCTTGAAAGGGTTTTCCCCATGTACACGTGTTATGGTATATTGTTTATTTTATATTTACATGTGTATCTACTTTCTATAAGTGCTGAAAGATTGAAAATTTGCAAAACACTCTTTTGAAGATTAGTTTAGGAAGCATTTCCACATACCTTGCTTCCTTTCGTTTGGTATCAAAGCATAATCACCCCAAATTTTGTGTTGGGTATAGGGTTTGTTTACTAATATTTGTTTGAATGGAAGGTTGCATAGAGAGTTTTTTTTATCTTATTGCAAGAAGGGATGCCAAGTACATCCAAAATAGAAATGGAGGGGTTCTCTAGTAGTAATTTTGAGTTGTGGAAACTCAAAATGGAAAAAATGCTCATAGGCAAAGATCTATGGGTTGTAATATTTGGTACGAATCCTTTTGCAATGAAACAAGAAGATTGAAATTTTAAACAAAAAAAGCTACAAGTCTCAAAGAGTTTGTTTGGTTGATTCAATGTTGTTGAATGTACATGGAGAGGCCACTACTACAGTTCTTTGGAAGAAATTGTGAGATTTGTACCAAGAAAAATCTCTAGTTAACAAACTCTTTCTAAAAACGTTGTACTCTTAAGTTGGAGGATGGTGACTCTGTGGCTAACCATTTTAATGTTTTCAACACGGTTGTTACCCAATTGCACTCCATTGGAGTAAAAATGAAGGAGGACCATTGCATGATATTGATGTATTCTTTGTCAGATTCATGGGACCATCTTGTTATAGCTATTGGGAGTACTACTACCAAGTTGAAAATAGATGAGGTAGTGGCATCATTGCTTTCTGAAAAGATGTGAAGAAAGACTTATGAATTTGTTAAGGAGTCCCCAGTTGTTCATGGTAGACAAAAAGAAAAAGGCAAGAAGGACAAGAAGCAAGACAAGTTTAGATCTAAACCCCATGGGAGATATAAATCTCTCAGTAAGTCCAAAGCAAAATGTTGGAATTGCGGCAAGGCTAATCATTACAAAAGAGGTTGTTAAGAGGAGAATAAAAAGAAAAAGAGCGATCTGATCATGAATGAAGTCTTCTGAGTATGATATTGATGCCTTTGTCACACCCTTGGCTAAACATGCATCAGAAGGTGTGGCTGATTTACTCTAGTGCATCTTTTCACATGAAATTGCATCAAGGTCAATTTACAAAATTTGAAGAATATGATGGTGGGAATGTATACCTTAGAGATGATTCTCATCTGAAGATTGTTGGCAATGAAAGAGTCCTAATTCAATTCCCTAATGTATGAATGAAAGGGACCAATGATGTATTGCATATCCCTAGTTTGGCACAAAACCTACTTTTTGTATGTAAATTGAATGATTCAATCATGCAAGTTTTCCTTCTTGAGTGGAGGGTGCAAAATGGTGAGAGGAGCTTTGGTGCTTGTAAAGGGTGTTCAAATAGGCACTTTATTACAAATGGATTCATGCATGGTTCAATGCAATAGTTCTTCTATTCCAACAACAAAGAGATCTGCAGTCTTCACCTTTACCATTAGAACCAGCAACAAAGAGGAGTATTCTATCCACTTCCAATGGTCATGCTTTCTAGGTACCTAAAGGTGCTCATGCTTTGGAGACAAAGCTTCCTAAAAAGAACACTATGTCATGGCACCAGAGGATGGGTCACATAGGTGAGAAGGGTCTAAAGACCTTGAAAAACAAAAGTCTTGTTGAGAGGTTAGATGATTGTAACCTTGAGTTTGATTTTTGCAAACATTGTGTTTATGAAAAACAAAACCATGTTTAATTTTATTTAAGTTTCAATAGGTCTTTTAGGGTATTGGACTTGATAATTTTTGATGTTTTGGGTTCTATTAATATTCCTTCAATTTCAAATTTTGTTTATTATGTTTCATTCATTGATGATTACAATAGGACATGGGTATATTTCTTTAGGAATAAATTAGAAGTCTTCAATTGGTTTAAAGATTTTAAGGCTTTTATATAGAATTAGATAGTTAAAAAGATTAAGATTTTGAGGACTAATAATGGTAGTGAATTTTGTTTAACAAATTTCAACGGGTATTGCAAGGATCGTGGAACAGAAAAACATAAGAAAACTCCATACACCCCTCAACAAAATGGAGTTGTTGAAAGAATGAATAGGACATTGATTGAAAGGGCCAAGAGTATGCTCACTAGGGTCAACTTAGAACAATTTTTTTGGGCAAAAGCAGTTGCTACAGCTTGTTACCTAGTAAACAAATCTCCTATATCAGCTCTTGTTGATAAGACACATATGGAGGTGTGGTTGGGCAAAAAGCCTTCATTGAGACATCTTAGAGTTTTCAGTTGTGAGGTATATATGCTCATGTGCCTAGGGAGAAGAGATCAAAGTTCAAGAATGAGACACAAGAAGTATCTTTATCGATTATGGTATTGGTGTGAAAAAGTACAAGCTTTGAAATACTATGGCCAAGAGAGTTTTATATAGGAGAAGTGTTATCTTTAGAGAAGTTAAGCTTTCTTCCACCATATTGCAGCCCAAAAAGGGTGAAAAGAAAGATGCGGTTCAGCTGTAGGAGCTGAAAATTAGCTCACACCCACAAATCACCTGCAAAACAAAAGATAACCTTCCACAAGAGAGTATGGCAAGATAATAGCTTGCTTCATATGATATGATACAAATGTACAACAGCCTTGCTTAAATAGACAAGGTGAGGGATAGGATTAGACAAGATCATGACATGTGTCTTAATCCTATAACATGAGACAACTAACTCAACGAATATTAAATGACCTAAGAGGCTAGGACTCAAGAATTAAATGCCAAAAGATAAAAGATAAGATCTAAATGACAACTAAGACTTCTAGAAAGATTCCTAGGACCTAAGTGAACTTAACACGTGAATAGGATCTACTAGTGGACTAGATAGGTAAAATATCATATTCACACCAACACCCCCCCCTCAAGTGCAGCTTAGGGAGGAACAAACTAATGCAAATGATGCAAAGATGGGTCCCAACAACAAGGCCATTTTAGGTACCCATTTACAAATGATCTCTCACAAACAGAGAAAAAGAGAAAAACCACATGGAAAAAAAACCCTCTCCAAAAGAGAGAATGCATGAAAATAATCATGTACAAGTGACAGAAGAAGTGATAAATGGAGGACTCGTCAATACCCCCCAGGCACTACATACATCATAGAGATACAATTGATGCCCCCCCTCCTCCCACCGCCATAAAAGGGAAAGACAAAGACTATGTAGCCCCCCCACAATGTATAATCTCCTGCAAAAATGGTAAGTGCCTAAAGACAAAACATGATCCAGTGTCAACAAACAACTTGTCTCCCTTTCGAAAGAAATAAAACCAAGTATAGATGCATGAATGCTTCCCATTCCAAATAGGAATTGATAGGAAGAAGGATGAAGATGTATGATGATGTCTAAAATCTACTCATGTGTCTCCTTGTCCATGGTAGATGATGATGCCAGAATCAAATCAGGTACATGCCCAATCAAAGAAGGTGACTAACAAGGAGCAAGAGGAAACAAGATGTTGAACAATATCCAAAGACAGTGATGGTTTGACAACAGTAGTGAAATGACTATCATCAAAGAGGAGAGATAACCCCTCAAATGTGTCCTCCAAATCTGAAATGTGAGACTCCACAAACAAGTCTGAAATACCTGTCAAGAGATCATCCCACAAAGATATATCTAAAAGATAATGATTTACCTACTACAAAGAATCACTATAAGCTTTCAAAGAAGCAACTCTCAACTCTAATGAAGCAACAGAAGATGGATGGTCTGTGATGTCCCCGCTCTAGTCAGTTCTCGGGAACAGTGTGTTAGCCTATTTCTTGGACCCTTGTGGGCTAACTGGATTGGTTAGAGGGTCAGTGGCATTTGTTGGAGGAGTTTTGTCGTTCTCATTTTCAGAGTTCAGTGATTGGCTCACAACAGGCCTTGGCAGTTTAGGGGTTGACAACTTCTGACGACATGGAAATATATGGAGTTTAGAGGGAGTTATGGATTTTGAAGTGATTTGAGTAATTATTTAACTTAACGCTTTATTATAAAGTCAAATTGACTTTATAAATATTATATCACTTAAATATTTCATGAAAGTGATTTAAATTAAATCACTTAAGCATAAAAGTGGGCGCCCAAGTATTAAACTGAAAACTATTGAAGAGGTGATTTAAATATAATTTAAAATATTTAAATGACTTCAAAGTGGCGTCACTTTCTTGAAAGTCATGCCTTTTTGGGATATAAAGCAATTTTGGCAAATAAAACTCATTCATGATTATTTGACCTTGCCAATTTGGATTTCTCCTGTGCTATTCTCTAAGACAAGGGTTTGAGCATTTCTTCCATTGGAGAGCGAGATCTTCTTCAGTGTTGAGCATTTTTGAGACTGTGAGAGACCAGTCGAATTAGTGCATCTGTGAGGGCTTCATTCAGAGGTTCTACTGCTTTAATCAGAGTTTTCATGTTCAGTTTTTACTTGTTTGCAATAAAGAAGAGGGGTTCTTCACCAGAGATGTCATCTTCAACAAATCTACAGCTTCCAACGAATATTCTTCACTTTCTTTCATGGGTCATACCTTTTTGCCTTGAAAGGCGTGCCTTCTGGAGGTTAGGCGTGTGAAGCTTGTAGTGGAAACGCCTTCTTTCTGGCTTTTGAATGTGTTTCATTCTTGGCGACTACTCCTCTCAGCTCTTTGTATCCTGCTTCAAAGTGGGAGAAGTCAAATCTGGAGCCCAGGCGTACATATTTGTCAGTTTTCACCATTCATGACTGGCAATTGGACTATTTTTCTTAATTAAATAATCTGGAGCATTTCGGGTATGTCAGAAACATGTAATCTCATTGTTATGGTTATTTAATACCTTCTGCAATTTCATTTTGTCAATTCTAGTTCAGATTTGAGTTCTATGAGCAATTATACGCTGCGCCCCTTCTATTTCTCTCTATAAACTTTCTTAAAAAACTCAAAAGAACACAAAAAGATAATTAAAACAATAGGGGTTTGAAGAGGAGCCAGTTGGGCTCATCACATGGTCCTATTGAACAGGAATAACAAGAGCCTCAATCAATGACTCCGCAGAAGGAATCAATGAAGGTGAAGGATCAACAGCTGTCTCTGATGGAGAAGGAGAAATTGAAGAAACCTCATCATCCTCACCTAAAGATTCAAAGTACTCCAAAGAATCAAACTCCTGAATAGTATCATAGTCATAGGGTATCCTATCTCAAATATGAAGAGGCACAAGACAGTCTGCAATGGGATCATCTGGAATGGTTGAGTATTAGGATCTCCCAAATTTTAGTTCAAAGAGCATGAGAACACTCAAAATAAACAAGTGCATTCAAAATGTCATCATCAACATGCATAGCAATATTTCTTAAGACATGATCCCTTTTGCAATTCTAAGCAAATTTCTTACTAGGTGTACCTGGAGGGGGAACAAGACCATACAAATGTGGCAACATATGAAGCCAACGAAGATGTTGTATGATGCCATCTCTCCATTGTTTATAGTTTCCCCTTTACAAGATGATCAAAGAAGAATGAAATGAAAAACCCATAATTACTATGAGAGATCTACAAAATTACAAAGACTTGTAACCTTCAACCACAATTAGAAACCCCCAAACATAATGAATATTGCAAATGAAGCCTTTCCAAAAAGACAAAACTTCTCCAAGTGTTAGGATGTCCAAGTAATCAGTCACAATGCAAAGTTTGCAAATACTAAATAAAATATATTTGGGGCTGAATCTGGAAAAAGTGCATGAACACAAAAATAGAACTATTCAATACTTTTCCGATGCCGCAAAAATCCAAAAAACGGAAATCCAAGAAAAAAGTTATGAACTTGGAGGTCCAAATGGGATTTTTGACTTCAAACAGCAATAAAAAGCACCTACAACAAAATCTTGCAAAATGAACTACACCACTGTAAGTTCACAGAACCAACTTATGACAATTTGAAAAAAAAGGCCTATTTTAGGCACTAGGGGGGCAAATATTAGCTCCTAGGGGCTAGTTGGCGATCACCCATATGACCGATCTCTATGTAGTCAATTTAAAAAAATCTGCAGCCCAACAACTGCAATAGGGTGTTGCTCTGACGAAGAGAAAAGCCATGCCACCCTTGAGTGGTCACAAGCAGAGTGCCCGCTAGACTTAAGCCCCAAGTGCCAACAATATGGCCACGAACTAGAAATCAAGGGCTTTGGCCAAATATTTAAACAAAATTTTTAATTAAAAAAATTGAATTTTTTAAAACCTAATCCGTACCTCCTACTCAGGCATGACACTAGAACTACGCAGTAAATCCATAGACCAAATATTCTGCGAATATGCTTGTTGGCACTTGCTTGCGTACCTTCTACCGACTGCTAACACTTGCGATTGCAGTTGAGTATGGACCGTATAGATTTGTACGGATCTGTATTGTACGAACGAAAATGGTGACGGATAGAAAAAAAAACTCTAAGGGCAATTGATCATAAAAATTATGAAAATTGTAATCTACAATGTTAAAACTGCTAAAGTTTCACTTGGACCATATTTTGGTGGATTTTATCTGTGTGTCAACTTTGGGTTCCATCCAAATGATTGTGACGAAGATCAGTAGTGTGTGTTATTTATGTTGCAAGGAAGGACATAGGATTGAAGACCACTAGTGTAATGTCCCCAATTTGGGGCATTTCCATTTGGCAGGAAAATAGAGCATTTTCAATGCTAAAATAATAATAATATTTAAATTAAATAAATTGTAAGAACCCTGGTGGTTCTCAACCCCGAAACCCTAACTGAGTTGCTAATTTTTGAGAGTTTTTGTATTTTTTTGTGTTTTGAGGGTTTTTTGGAAAATAACTAGAAAGCTGCGATTTTCTTAATAAATGCTTGAAAATTCACAAAAAATCATATGGCAATGAAAATATGTGGGAAATGTTTAGAACATAGAGGCGCACCACTTAATTAAATTTCCAGAGCTTTTACAATAATAAAATTTGAACAATGAATAAAATATGATCTATTTGAAAGGAACCTGATGGCGGCTGCAACAGCATGAAAGATTGAAAGAATATAATATAAATGTCTCCTAATCCCAGATCTCCAACTCAGAATGAACAAGAATCCTCCAGAAGACCAAGGCGCATTGGAAGACTATGCCAGAAACTGAAGAAGAAGGCGTTTCTTCTGGAAAATGAAAAGTACGGCCCTACAAGTACAGAACTGCACGGCCCAGCAGCAAGAAGAAATATGGTACGGCTTTATTGGAATAGGTGCCAGATCTCTGTAGAAAGACTCTGAAAGAATCGCCTCAGATGCTTGATGAATAATCTCTGCTAAACCCTAAATGAATAAATCGATGAGCTCAATCTGTAACCTCTGTGTGAAGTCACCAAGATGCAATCTTCAACTGGTATTGTACAGTCTCAGTATGCCAAATTCTGAAGAGGTATCGTTCTCCAGAATCGATTCGTCTGCTGAAACCCTAGGTTTTGCAAACTCTAATGCTCAGAGCAAATACAAGACAAATTTGAATATCATATCATAATGGTTCGATTTGTCTTTCCTGTGAATATATATGCTTCTTCAAAAATTCGACCAAACCCTTCTTTTAATAATCATTTTAATAAAATGATTTAATTTGCCTATTTGGACTTGGGAAGAATAATTCATAATTGGCGCCCCTCATCATTAATGAATAAATATTCATTCATTAAATTAATTATGCCACTTTATTATAAAGTATTAAAAATACTTTATATTACGCCTTAATTATAATATTTAAATACATTAATAAAGTGACTTTATAATGTAAAGTCAAAATATTAAATATTTAATAAATCATTAAATACTCCGTTATTCTTCCATCTGACCAACAAACTGATGCACTGGGTCGAATCTGAGCTGACAAGCTAAACCAGGTGCCCTGCCAAAAATAGCAGCTTCTGCCTGCCCTACTTTCTAAAAATAGAAAGTCTCTGAAAAACCACTCTGAATGATTCTGCGAAGGCCCAACCTGAAACAACTGCAATACTGAAGCTACAAAACACTGAGTAACTGCCTCAGAAGATCCTCTGCACACATCTGTCAGCCTACGAGGATCGAAATAATAGGCTAACCACATAACCAACTGCGCTGACTAAGATGGGGACATCACAGTCCGCCCTCCCTGAAATTGCTTGTCCTCAAGCAATCTCAACTCTGGATGCTGTAAAATCGCCTCTGACTCCCATGTAGCATCCTCAACTGGTAAATCTCTCCACTTGACCAGGTATTCCCTGATCACCCGCCTCTGAAGGTGTCTCTCTCTCATCTCGAGGATGGCCTCAGGTACTAGTATCAATTTCCCTTCGTCATCAAGGGGTGGCAAAACTGGAGAGGGTATCACATGCTGACCCAATGCCTTTTTCAGGCGAGAAACGTGAAACACATTATGGACCTTGCTATCAGCTGGCAAGTCCAACTCATAAGCGACCTCGCCCACTCGTCTAACAACACGAAATGGACCATAGTAGCGAGGCTTCAGCTTCTCTGCCCCACTCTTCCGCAGAGTAGACTGACGATACGGCTGCAACATAAGTTACACCATATCACCCACATCAAAGGTACGCTCAACCCTCTTCTGATCAGCATACTGCTTCTGCTGATTCTGTGTCCGCTGAATATTGTCTCTGAGAGACCTCAAAATGTCCTGCTGACTCTGCATCATATCCCCTGCACTCGGCACTCTGTTATCGCTCAGTATCAAATCCAAAAGGTTGGGCGCCTCATACCCATACAAAGCCATAAAGGGTGTCATCTGTATCGTCATGTGGTGAGTCGAGTTATAACAATACTCGCATAGATAGATCCACCTCACCCAAGCTCTCTGCTATCCAGCTATATAATTACACAAATAACCTTCCACCCACTTATTGACAATCTCTGTCTTCCCATCTGTCTGCGGATGGTAGCTGGTACTCGGAGTCAGTTCGGTCCCACAGAGTCTGAACAACTCCTGCCAAAAGTTGCTCATGAACTGACTGTCTCTATCGCTGACTATCGTCCGAGGCAACCCATGCAACCGGAATACCTCTCTGAAAAATAACTCTGCAGTCTGCGATGCTGTGAAAGTAGTAGTAATCGGGAAGAAGTGTGCATATTTAGTCAACCGATCAACCACTACGTAGATGCAATCTTTACCCTGGGCTTTCGGCAAGCCTGTGATAAAGTCCATCAATAAACACTCCCACTTCCTGTCAGGTATCGGAAGTGGTTGGAGCAATCCAGCAGGATATGTGTGCTCCTACTTGTTCTGCTGGCAAACAGAACACTCTCGAACATACTGTAACACATTAGTTTTCAGCTCTTTCCAAGTAAACCGTTCCCGAATCATTTTATATGTCTTATAGTACCCGGGATGGCCCGCCATAGGAAGATCATGAAAGGCTCTCAAAACTGTAACCCTCACCTCCGAGTCAGGAATCAAAAAAATCCGCCCCTTGTAAATGATCAAGTCATCTACAACAGTATACCTATCATCCTGCTCTGTCCTGTCAACAATGCTAGAAGCCCATGGGTTCTTAGCATACTCAGCAATAATCCGATGCCTCCAATCCTCTGTGATCTATGCCAGGGCATTCAGCTGAGGTCTGCGAGACAAGGCGTCAACTACAACATTCTGCTTCCCCTTAATGAAGGTGATATCAAAGTCATACGACTGCAGTTTACTAACCCATTTTTGCTGCCTCTCATTCAGGTCTCACTGTCCAAGGAAGTGTTTCAGGCTATTATGGTCTGTACGGACACTGAATTTGCTGCCTACCAAGTATTGCCTGAACTTAGCCAAAGCATACATAATGGCTAACATCTCCTTGTCGTAAATACTGTAGAATCTCTCAGGACCCCTAAGCTTCTTGCTCTCGAAAGCAATAGGATGTCGAATGGCACCAATCCCTCTCCTGAAGCATCACAGAATAAATCAAATGACTTCGTAAAGTCAGGCAATGCTAGCACTGGACATGAAGTCATAATCACCTTAAACCTGTCAAAGCACTCCTGCGCCTACGGTGACCAAGTAAAAGCCCCCTTCTTTGTCAAGTCAGTAAGGGGTGCGGCGTGACGTGAGAACCCACTAACAAATCTCCTGTAGAAAGCACACAACCCGATGAAGCCTCTGAGCTGCATAAGGTTCTCAGGTACCGGCCACTCAACTATAGCTTGGACCTTTTTAGGGTCCATACTCACTCCCTTGGCACTGATGATGTGCCCCAAATATAACAACTCCTCCATACCGAGCTCACACTTGGATTCCTTAGCATAGAAAGACTCATCTGCTAAGATACCCAAAACTGCATCTAAGTGAGCCAGATGCTCCTCCCATGACCTGCTATAAACCAGAATGTCGTCAAAGAAGACCAACACAAATCTCCTCAACTGAGAACTGAAAACCCTGTTCATAGTCGCCTGAAAGGTGACAGGTGCATTGGTTAAACCGAAGGGCATAACCAAGAACTTGAAGTGACCGCAATGACATCTGAAGGCGGTTTTCTCAATATCCTGCTCCCTCATCTGAATCTAGTGGTACCCGGACCTCAAATCAATCTTCGTGAAGAAGATAGCACCGTGTAACTCATCAATCAACTCATCGATGCGTGGTATAGGGTACCTATTCTTAATTGTCCTTTTGTTGAGCTGCCTGTAGTCTATGCACATCCGAAGTGATCCATCCTTCTTCTTCACCAATACAACCGATGAAGCAAAAGGTAACTTGCTAGGTCTAATATGCCCCATAGCTAACAACTCATTGATGGTCTTCTCTATCTCTTCCTTGAGTCGTTTCGGATGTCTGTAGGGAGTGATCATAATGGGCTTTGCGCCCTCCTCCAACTCAATGATATGCTCCGTGCCTCTGTCTGGAGGTCTACCAGGTGGAATGTCACTAAACACTTTGGAGTGTTTAGTCCTCAAGATCTGAGTGTCAGGGTGGTACTCACCCTTCTGCTGCTCTTGCTGGGCTGGCATCAACATGCACTCTGTTGCCCAGTCAACCATATCATGACGAATGAGCCTCTCCATCCGCCTGAATGAAACCATCCTCAGATTACTGTCTCGAATAGCCTTGATGACATGAGGTCTCCCATCAACCTTGAACTTCATCTCCATGTCACGCAAATTGAGTGTGAACTCACCCAAATTGTGCAACCATGCCATCCCTAACACCACATCAGTATCTCCCATGTTAACAACATAGAATTCAGTCTTGAATTCATAGTTGTTCAGTCGCATCGGAAGATCAGTAATCTTTCGGTCACATCTGAGAGTGTACCCATCAGCCACCTTGACTCGAATACCCTCAAATGCCTCTGTCTGAATGCCACGTCTCTCCACCAATCGTGCATCAATGAAATTATGTGTAGCACCCGTATCCAGTAAGGTAATCACCTTCTGACCTGCTAGGAGCCCGCGAAGTCTAAACGACCCATCTCTCTGAAGGCTAGTCAAATGGGCTTCCTGTAGCTTCCTTCCACCTTCGTTTTCACCCTCATTTTCGGACCTGTCATCATCTGAATGCTCGGAATCAGCTTGCTGGTCTGACAGATCAGATTGCTCTTCGCCCTCATAAAACCATTCCATCTGATTGTTTTTGACCTTAGGACGAAGTGGGCATACATGTTTTTCATCGTAGGGTGCCTTGCACCAAAAACACAACTTTTTCTTCCGCAATTCGTTCAATGTTTCTCTGTCAAAGGGTGGTGCATTCTGTCTCTTAGGATCCGGTTGATCCCTCCTTCTGTCAAAGGGTTTATTTCTATCAAAAGGCCTATTAGGCCTCGTGTAGGGTGTCGAACCTGAATTGAACTTGCTGCGAGGTGCTGCAAGTTCCATGTTTCGCGCCTTTCTCATGGCCTCCTGAAGGGTAGGAGGGTCAAAAGCCTTTACCCACCCTCTCATAGGTTCTATCAAACCCTCAACGAAGAGTATAATGAGTCTCCGTTCTGAAATACCAGTCACCATAACGGCAACTCTCTGAAACTCACCAATATAAGAATCCAAACTACCTGTCTGCCTGAGCTGAGCTAGCTCTCTGAAATAAAGTTCCGGATCCTTCTTATCAAAGCGCTCTATGAGCCTGCTGGTGAACTCCTAGTAAGTATTGACTGCATGATGGCCAAGTGTATACATGCCGTGATGCCACCAATCATGCGCTATTCCATCAAGATGCAAAGTAGCAAACTTAATGGCCTCGTCCTCCTGCATAGGCCTCAACGATAGATAGTTGTCCAATTTCTGGACCCAAGACCTCGCTGACGTTTTGTCAGACCCATCGAAGTATGGCAAAGTGATCTTGCTAACTGCATACTACAAGTCCCTGTTCACCTGTGGCTGTGGCTGTTGATGTTGAGGGGGTCTACGGTCAAATCTGCCTCCTCCTCTAAGTTTATGAACATCCATAAACTCATGAAACAATAATGCCTGCCTGATCTCATGTGCCAATGATAGGTACTCACCATGAAACCTCGTCACATCTGCTACTGACATGCCATTATGTGGCTGAAACTCCTGATGCTGCCCCTGCTGCTCTGCCCCCGGAGTCGGAGGTGGAGTCTCTCTAGGTAAGAATGTAGGCTGTCCCGACCTACGCTCCTGATAGATCGGTGACGGCTGTCGTGGTACTGATGCCAAAGGCTGATCTACTGGTGCAGTCCCGCTCGTCTGTCCAATCTGTATATAATGTGACTGTGATGGAGTATACTGCCTAATAGTGCCCCATCAATTGGGACATCATATCCATCATGTTATCATGCCTACGTCTGAACTCCTCATCGGTAATGTCACCCTCTGCATGTGCTTTCCCTAGATCCCTAACTGTCTCTGTAGGAACCTCACGATCTGCCATTAGGGTTGCAACACTGTTTTCACTGCTGTTGGAGCTAGATCTGTGAATGCCCAATATACCTGACACTGTCTCACCTTCAGGAATCAGTGGACTTGTCCAATCCTCGACTCTGCCTGTCCCTACACCTTTAGTATAGTGAATAATATCTCTGCTCATGAAAAAGCAACCAAAAAGCAACTGAAAAAAAACACAGGATGGCAGGAAATCTGTGCTCTGATACCACTGTAAGAACCCTGGTGGTTCTCAACCCCGAAACCCTAACTGAGTTGCTAATTTTTGAGAGTTTTTGTATTTTTTTGTGTTTTGAGGGTTTTTTGGAAAATAACTAGAAAGCTGCGATTTTCTTAATAAATGCTTGAAAATTCACAAAAAATCATATGGCAACGAAAATACGTGGGAAATGTTCAAAACATAGAGGCGCACCACTTAATTAAATTTCCAAAGCTTTTACAATAATAAAATTTGAACAATGAATAAAATATGATCTATTTTTAAGGAACCTAATGGCGGCTGCAACAGCATGAAAGATTGAAAGAATATAATATAACTGTATCATGATCCCAGATCTCCAACTCAGAATGAACAAGAATCCTCCAAAAGACCAAGGCGCATTGGAAGACTATGCCAGAAATTGAAGAAGGCGTTTCTTCTGGAAAATGAAAAGTACGGCCCTGCAAGTACATAACTGTACGGCCCAGCAGCAAGAAGAAATATGGTACGGCTTTATTGGAATAGGTGCCAAATCTCTGTAGAAAGACTCTGAAAGAATCGCCTCAGCTGCTTGATGAATAATCTCTGCTAAACCCTAAATGAATAAATCGATGAGCTCAATCTGTAACCTTTGTGTGAAGTCACCAAGATGCAATCTTCAACTGGTATTGCACAGTCTCAGTATGCCAAATTCTGAAGAGGTATCGTTCTCCAAAATCGATTCGTCTGCTGAAACCCTAGGTTTTGCAAACTCCAATGCTCAGAGCAAATACAAGACAAATTTGAATATCATATCATAATGGTTCGATTTGTCTTTCCTGTGAATATATATGCTTCTTCAAAAATTCGACCAAACCCTTCTTTTAATAATCATTTTAATAAAATGATTTAATTTGCCTGTTTGGACTTAGGAAGAATAATTCATAATTGGCGCCCCTCATCAGTAATGAATAAATATTCATTCATTAAATTAATTATGCCACTTTATTATAAAGTATTAAAAATACTTTATATTACGCCTTAATTATAATATTTAAATACATTAATAAAGTGACTTTATAATATAAAGTCAAAATATTAAATATTTAATAAATCATTAAATACTCCGTTATTCTTCCATCTGACCAACAAACTGATGCACTGGGTCGAATCTGAGCTGACCAGCTGAACCAGGTGCCCTGCCAAAAATAGCAGCTTCCGCCTGCCCTACTTTCTAAAAATAGAAAGTCTCTGAAAAACCACTCTGAATGATTTTGCGAAGGCCCAACCTGAAACAACTGCAATACTGAAGCTACAAAACACTGAGTAACTGCCTCAGAAGATCCTCTGCACACATTTGTCAGCCTACGAGGATCGAAAGAATAGGCTAACCACATAACCAGCTGCGCTAACTAAGATGGGGACATCACATAAATAATAATTATATTTAAAATAATATTAAATAATAATAATAAACTAATAAATTTAAATTATTGTTAAATAACATTTAAATTTATATAATTTGTGTTTCTACCTGCCGACTCGTTGGTAGAAGGCTAAAAATAATATGTGTCTGGGTCGACCTCAAATCCAATTAGTATTTATTGAGATCGCTTTCATGTTTGGATCATCATGAAATTTGGATTTGAATCCCTGCCTACCACCGGTGAGAGCGTAGCTGCTCACGCGAGGCAACCAAGTACGCACGTAGTGTCAACCTGGAGATTTCGTGTTTAGCATTCAGATACAGTTTGGTCACTTACATCAGATTGCAATACACTTGCAGGGCGCATCAGGTGAGAAGTGTTAGAGGGCGATCTAGCCGAGCCTCTGGCTCTGGCTGCACTCAATAGGCATATCACAAGACTTACCATTATCGCACCACCTCTTAGCATACCCCCTGGCAATTTCATCAACGGCTCAATATCATCTCATCAACCGACGGGAATATCAGGTCTATGCAGTGATATTATCGACACCCTACAAATATCACGATTTCACTCAAGTATCGACACACCCAGTATCGGGTAGTATCCATTGGACGGAAGATCACACGATACCTCTGACAAGAAATTTCATACTACTATCGACAGAAAGTAGAAGCACGACATCATCTGAGTGTGCTAAAAGATCCGGCGCATAACATCACGGGAGGATCGGCGATCACAAGTCATCGATTAGTTGGATTAGAAGTCGAACAATTGCTTGGTCATGGCTTGCATAGACGGAGGGCCATCATCACTCGGGCTCGTGCGAATGCTCCAGGGGCGCACATCACACTCACAGGAGCTATGTAGTCTGGTTCTTGGAACCTTCAGAATCTCACAGGGTTGCATTTGTGATATCGCTGTAAATCGTTGTTGGTGGGGATTGACCAACATCACATTTTGTAAGTAATGGTAGAATAATACTGTTCGTGAATATGGCGCATGATTCCCCTATATTCAATACCAATGATACATGTAGCACCTGTGTATTAGCGAATATATTTCTGGTTATTGTTAAGCCAAGCTCCATAAATGATTGTGATGCTTCACTGTTAAATCTGAAGGATTGTAATTCTGAATGTTGATAATCTCATTTGAAGGGAGTTCGCCATTGTTTATGCTGATCTGGGTATTGCTTATGATTTGAGGCAATTTGCAATTTCTGCCATACCATTTTTTTTGTTTGGATGCTAAAGATAGCTGTTTTAGTCTGTAAGGGAAGTTTTTAGGCAAATCCTCATTGGGGTTCTCACAACTAGCTTGTGTTGTTAGCTTCTTTTTCAAATGGACCAAGGAGTAAACAAAAAAGCATAGTGGGTTTGTGTACTAAAAGGCTACAATTATTGTACCAAGGCACTATTGCAAATTGGAATCTTGTACACATTGTCTTTCACTTTTCTTAGATGTCATTGAGTTTGTGTCTTGTCCTCTACCGTTGATTTCGCATCTTGTTCTCTACCGTTGTTGCACGAAAGATGGCAAAGAGTTGGGCAAGAGAATTGCAACTAATGACCTAGCTAAATATAAGTATACAGTCCTTGTGCATTCCAACAAAAGGCTTTGCAAATCTGCACATCATTTGTCTCTTCCCACATTGTCTATTAAAAGGTTCAAGATACAGTATAATAAGTTTTCTAACAAAGGAGAAGGGCCCAGTCACCAAACAGGCTACCCAACCCTCTCTCAACTTATGGAGATTATTTGTGCCATTAACCTCCAAACCGAGAAGATGTTGGAGATGATAAGAGAGAAAATTGAAGTTATCAATCAGCAGATGAAAATTCAAGAAGATTTCACTCAAATGCCTTCTGAATTTATGTTTGGTACTTTTTCTGTTCTTCAAGCTAGTTGTGAGCATCTAGAGATCATAATATCAGATCTTTTGAAAGATCAAACTGCAGAAATCTCCAAACAGACAAAATCTCAAGCAAATTTCATCAAATTGCCTACAGAGTTTATGCCTAGTATCTTTTGTATTCATCATGCTAACCATGAGCATCTAGAATCTATTGCTGAGTCCTCCAAAAAACCAACCAGTGGTTCTTGAAATTTGTAATTGGATTAATGTCTGATCTTTCTTGTCATGTGATGATTTAGTTTTAGTCCCTTAAAATAAAGAACTATTACGGTACTTGTTTCACTGTCATTGTGCTAACAAAGGTTTTTTTGCTGTACTTGATGTTTATAACCAATTTTTGATAGGATAAATATTTTAAACTTAATAAAAAAGAACACATACAGTAGCAAAGACATAAATATGCCAATTTTTACGAAGTGGAAAAGTGTAGTTTAACCTACAAGTTTTTGCCAAGCAGAGCCACCAAAACTTGTTGCTGCCCACCTGGCTTGGGACTGCAAATCTGATTGAGACTCAAAGAATCTCAATGATATGGTTTTATTCAGTGCTCCATGGGGATGCATCCCTGGGGATCCAGATGACATTCCCAACATCCCGGACGTCCTGGGGGCTTGGGGACTTGGAGGGGATGTCCCCCTTTCCAAGACTGGACAGTCTGCTCCATTTGGTGCATATAAATGAAAGGGTAACATTTTAAAGAAAAAAATGCTAAAAACCCCTAAAAAACTACAAGGGAGGCTTGTCATTGCAAATGCAGTGCATTATATTAAAATTTCAGCTGCATTTAATTTACTTAAGTTTTTTTACTATTTTAATAACCATCCCCAATATTTGGGAAATCTTTTGCTGTCCCTGAAACCTCATCCCCATGTCCCAGCCTTGGAAACTTGAAGCAACACTGGTTTTATCTGAACTAAAGTCAATACGCTTTTGATGAACTAAAGCAGATATAAAACTAATTTTGGGCAAGATTGCATATAACAGTAGATGATAGCTCATCAGATCCTTCTGGATATTGTAACACATATAGTGATACAAACTAACTAGGAACATGATGAATTTTAGAACATGTCAGCGAAAACCACATTGATTCTAATGCAAAATAGATACAAACATGGGCTGATTCAATTTGAAGATTTTCTGGACTATTAATTAAAATAAAAGAAAGTATAATAAACACTGAAAAGTGAAAACCAATGCTTCATAATTGTTGCGCCCACTAATTTTACTTACCTTTTGGTTGACAAAGTCTGGTGGCATACAAACTACAAACAAATTAATGTCAACTGAATACTCAGTTAGACACACTTTCAAAGTTTCAACAATCTCAATGCCTACATGTTTACCTGCTACTTGGGGATGAACCAAGAAACACCCCATAAAAGAGGGCAATTCTCCAAAGCCCTAGTTCACACTCCCACTCTGCTCCGATAATATGAACAGCCCAACCAATGCCACCATTGGTTTGAGATGCAGAATCCTGACTAACTAAGCTAGAAGATGTAATAAATTTTTATTTACTCAACATAATTCAAAGCTCTACAGAATTTCACTCAATTTAACTCCCAAACAAGTGTTGTAAACATGGACCACCAAGGGCAGTTCTCAAAAGCCCTAGTTCACAACTTCACACAACACCCTGCTCCCATTACATGAGCTGCTTTGAGGTGCAAAATCGTCACTAGCCAAGCTAGAAACATTTGATATTTTTTTATTTATTTACTCCAACATTATAGCTCTATAGTTTTTCACTCAATTTATCTCCCAAACAAGTGTTGTAAACATGGACCGCCTACAATTCAACCTCAGGACTCACTCCTTGGCTTGTGGACTCTACTGCTTAAGATATTGTCCCTATACAGTTTCTCTTTCAGAATGCATACTTCTCCGGCATTCCTCTCAAGCCATACTTCTATTGAGCTCCCATAGCACACAACCGACACCTGGCTCTGATACCATACTGTAAACATGGTCAAGGTCTCACTCTAACAACCCATTCTCAGGTCTCCAGCCTGTAGACTGCTGTACCATTTCAACTACTGTCCCTATAAAGTGCAATTTGTTGCCTCCACACAAAAGTTCGCTGTCCTTTTACAAAGCCTGTTGAAAGCCAGCAATTCAACAATAACCATCATGGCACCAAAATCAATCCAATATGAAAAGTCATAACAAATTTCTTATCCAGAAAAGAATGCGCATACATAAATTAATGTATCAAATATTGTACCATCATCCTTCTTGAATTTTCTTTTTAAGATGGTGAGGCTCAGAGCCCAAACCCTAAGCCACGATTATTCTAACACTCGAGCTCAAATCCCAACTGCACAGAGACCCCAGTAACAGAGGTCCACTGGCCAACAGAGGCCAAGCAATAGTTGTGGCCCGGGAATTACACCTAATCAAAGTAATAATTACCCCAGCGCTATGAACTGTATATGACCAATAGTTCACATCTGCGTACCCAGCAAGAGGTATAAATGGTTTCCGAAGTTGGGCAACATCTCAAAATCAAGAGAAAGCACAAGTAGGCAAACAATGATAAAAGGATTTTCTTCTTTCCTTTCTCTTTCCCATGACCTAATGGTTTCCCAACTTCCTTAAACATATTAATGCGAATTATCTCTGAACCCCAAAAATACAACAGGATCTTATGTCCAATTGTAATTTACTTTCACAAGAATAATTTCGCCTAAGTCCCTACGACACATTTTCAACATTCACTGAATGCATCCTGGCATATTATTGACATATAATTTCCTAGATTTATCTAAAACAGCAGATCATCCTGGCATATAATTGACATATAATTTCCTAGATTTATCTAAAACAGCAGATCAGAATGCAGCCCAAACAAATAAATTGTGAAGTTGTTTGATGTGTATGTTTTCTCCTTACGTACATAAATTGAAATGGCGTAGATCTCTGATTCGATCCTGAATGAACTGTGGACATATTATTGAAAGCAGAAAAAAGAAGTTAAAATGTCTGATTACAGAATCAAACCTGGAAAACCACACGAGCTGTGCCAAGTTGGGTATTGTCGGCACATGTGAAAGACAAACCTAAGAGCAAGCAGATAATCACACACCAGGTCGCCATGACAGAATATGTGCGGAACATCAATTGGGTAAATAGGTATATTTATGTTGAATTTAGAAACTTATTTGTCTATGACTTCGAAACGTTCAGCTGTCAGCTTTACCGTTGAGTTTTTTATCCAGCGCTTTTGCATGCAAACCTTTTTAAAATCACAAATTACCTGCAACAAACTGAAACTTGTTTACGATCTCTGAACATAAAATAGATTATTAGCTAAAGTAGCTCAAACAACTCGTGTACGAGACTCGCATAAATTTGACGGTGGACCCTACCTCTTTAAGAGTTTATTATCAAATGTAAAAATATAAATTTTTTTACAAGTATATTTGTGAATTTATATAATTTTTAAAGTTGTTCAAAAAATTCTTTTCTTAAAATTTTAATTATGTTTTATGATAAAAAATGTTAAAAATAATCATACATCTTATGTTACTGGGTTATTTGAACTCTTTTAGTAAATATTTAAAAATAGATTATCTATAATTAAGAGGGCATATCAAAAAGTAAAATTATAACAAATTTCAATGTATTTATTTTTTTATTTTTTATTTTTTATTTTTTATTTTTTAGTTTTTTCTTTTTATTTTTAAAAGTTGTTTTATTCACAAATTCATGAAGACCTCTATTAAAATAAATTAAAACTAAATACTTAGTGTCATGTAATAAATTTTTAAGTTTTTAGAGTGAACATTTATTTATAGTAGTAACACAAATATATTTTTTATAATTATAAGAAATTTCAATGTATTTATTTGTAATTTTTTTTGTTTATTTTTCAATAGTGTATTTATTTTATTTTTATTTATTTTTCAATAGTTTTTAGTTTTTTTCCCTTTGTTTTTAAAACAGTTTTAAATCTATTTTATTCACAGCTTTCTTTAGATGTTTTTATATTTGAATTCATGAAGACCTCTATTAAAAGAGGTTGTTGAATTATAACCGTTTCAAAATTTCGCAGGAGTTTCTCGCAGGACAAAACAAAGATTCAAGGAGTCATAAGGTTTATTGATTTTTATTTGTGGTTGTTTTAGGAGTCATAAGGTTTATTGATTTTTATTTGTGGTTGTTTTATTATTGAGTGGGATGGAAAGTCTCCCAAGTTGAGTTTGTTGGACTTGTTAGGGCTCATTTGGTTTGGAACTTGGCAAGGTTACATTTTCTTAATATGCGTTAGAATCAAAACTAGGGTTTGGTTACCTTATCTTGTATCTTTGTGAAGAAAATACATAAATTTAATATTTGATCTTATCTTTGCGTTTAACCTCTAATGTGCTATTGAATCTTTTCTGGCTTTATTTCACTATTGAGTCTTTCCGCCTGATTTATTTTGCTCATATATCATTTGATTGATTGAAACGGTGGTAGCATATGGGCAGTTTACTGTTGTTTTGAATAAGTTGATGAAAATAGGCACCTATAGAAAAGATAACTCTCGGCGTATTTTATATATATTAATATTTAATATATGTATGCTAGTTTAATTAATCTATTTTAATTTAAGAATTAAGAACTAGCACTTGCACTTAAAGGAGGTTCAAACGTCATAGAAAATTATATGTATGCTAATATGTTAGAGAGTATGTGTTTGTGCATGGGTGTATATGGATGCAATGTGTTGCATATGGCTAGATTAAACAATTAATAATTAGTACTAAATAATGGTATGAACTAAATTTAGACAAATCTAAATTTTTTCCACTTAGATAAATCTAAATTTTTTCCTTAAAAAAATTGGGTGTTATTTGATTTTGAAATATTTACAAAGCAAATTTAAAACATAAAGCAATGCAAATGAAAAAGGAAAGTTGTCATCAAATTCAAAAAGAAGAATGTGAATGAAAATAGAATGCTCTCATTCATTGGCAAATCAATATGTATGTGGCTTTTACATGATAAGTGAAATTTTGGAGGCTTTCACATGATATTTTGGAAGATTTTACTATTAGATGGTTGTTGATTTACCATTAAACGATAGTTGAAACTTGTTTTTGACAACTCAATAGTGGTTTGTAGGTGTGAGACTTGTTTCAGGCTCAAATCTCACACTATATGTAGCCTATCCGCTAATAAGTTTACTTTGAATTTACTTTCACAAAAATAAATGAATCTTTTATCAAAATTTAGGTTTTCTAAATAAGATAATTAATTTATTTAATTTAGTTGGAATATATCATGTAATTGAATTTAGAAATTTGGAAATAATAAAATTAAAAATATTTAGTTGATTATTCAATTGATAAATACTTATATGTTGTTTTGATCATAAGTTATGAATCATAACTCAAAATCACCACTCCTTATATGTATTAGAAGTAAAATGACAAAATTTAAACTAGATTGCTCTCATAATTTGGTGGATTGATCTCATGCTATGGGTTCAATCCCAAGAGTCACAAATCTATCTTTCAATTTATATTTGAATTAAATGATTGTGGATTGTTGAAAACTCTGTTGCCTTAAATTTTGATGTATGCTAGTGTGAAAAGATTGGTTGTATAGAAAAATACTCATGGAAGCTATTGAATCATGAGTGTCAAGCTCTCCTCAATTAACCCACTTGAGACTAGCCTTACAATCATGGAAGAATATCAAAGATAGAAATCTCAAGTTTGTGATTGCCCTAGATGAATTTGATGCAAAATAAAGTTCATCTTAGTGCTCCAAAATAAAATGTTCCTAGATGATTCTCCTTGTAATGCTCAAGATTTTCCTTGATAATGAATATGAATTAAAGCATATTGAATGCCTTCAAATTACAAGACTTAGCAATAAATCACACAAACATATACCATGTTGGCTCATAACAACTAGTGAAATAGGTAGCAATTGGAAATTTTTGAATTTTGAATTTCAATACTATCAATTCCATGTGCTATGGGACCAAACTCACATATCATAGGATTGACCTAGAATAAAGTGTAAATATCAAGGTGGAAATGAATGTATTGGGATGGCTACAATGATATAATTAATAAATTGCTAGATATGGTGAGTGTATAAGAATATGTACAAATAAGGATGGGATGTGTGGGAGTATGTGTAAATAGGGATGGATGAAGGAGTGGATATTGAGACCAAATTTACACTGGAGTGGATCATTTGTAAATATACAATTGCATTAAGGCATTCTATAAAAATGGGCTGAAAACTATATGATAATTGGTATGAGAATACAAATTTTGATTAGTGAAACTATTATCACGAGAGAATAATATAATAGGATAATACTCACTACCTCCTATATAGGCATCTTTGGAATATTCTAATGTCCTAACCCTAATGAGGCTAACCTAGTATGCAATAATTACACTTATAGTCTCATAAATGACTCAGTGTTAGTCACATGTATCCTCATACAATTAATGGGTTAAAGGCATAACATGCCCCCCTCTTTAGACAAGTGTTATCCTCAATGCAAAACAACTATGGATTATTTTACATGAAACCTTAATTTTCTTATGTAGCATCTTTGATATGAGAATTATTCCACTTGATGAAATACTCCATAATTGATCTTGTTTGCAACCTCTTAGTGCATGATTCAAGGATTCCCTTAGTTTCCAAAATTATTTCCCCCTTCTCATCAAGCTAGATAGTAACTATTTAGGTTGCAAATATTTGTATAATAGCCTTCTTCAAGAAAGGAACATGGAAGACCAATTATATTTTTGTCAACTTAGGTAACTCCAATATGTATGCTACACTAAAAATTATCGTAAACCTTATAAGGGCCACAATACTTGGATTCAAATTGTTATCCTTCTATTATTTCAATGAATCTACTTGTATGGTTTTGATCACACAAGGATCTAATCTCCCACTTCATTTTTTCTTTATATTATGTTGATCAACTAGCTACTTCATTTTATTATGTGGTATTATCAAATTCCTCCTAGGACTAGAGAGCACCTCTTGAACTAGTGACGAGTGTGTTCTTCAACTACTCTAACCTTTGGTCGTGCCCATAACAAAGAGGTGATGGATGGTGGATAGTAACTATATAGTGTCAAAATATAGAAATTTTAAGTGAAGTGTGGAAATAAGGGTTATAACAACATTCTACTAATTTGGTAGTCATTGCGCCCATAATAAGGGTTATAACACTATTCTACTAACGGCAGTAATTGTATCCATCTCTCTTGCATAACTATAGAAAAATTCAAGAAGATATCCCTCAAAACACTTGTCGACCACCTCAATCTATCCATCTAATTGGGGATAATATAACAAGCTATGAGTAAGCCAAGTGGCCAAGAAAGAGAGTATGTCAAAAATTACTTGTAAATATAAGATCACAATCACTTACATTGATTTTTAGAGTCTCATGTATCTTATGAATATAATCCATAAAGGTAGTTACTTTAGTCTTACTACAAATGGGTGTGACAAAGCACACAAATGTGCATATTTGATTATTCAATCCAAAACAACCATGATAAAATATTTTCTTGAAATGTGGGAAAACCATAGATGAAATCCATAAATACCTCCTCTCACCTATGGCTTGGAAGAGATAATGGTTTTTTAAGATTTGGTGTCTTAATTGTATCCCCTTTAATTTTTTGGTGTACCATGCATTCTACCATAACTTTCTAGAAATCCCTCTTGAGCCATCCTAAAAAAAACATGCCTGATTATATGATTTCTTCAAGAATCCTAAATGCCCGCCTACTACAGAAGCATGGAGCTCTGTCAAAACCTTAAAATTAGAGGTTGAGTTCTTACATAGGTACAACTTGTCCTTTTAACATAGAGAATCTCTTTTCCATTCAAATTTATTTGATGCATTTGAATCTTTTTGGATTTTTAATGAGTTTGAGCATCCATATCCACCCATTCTTCTCAAGCCTCATCCACCCAATCTACTTGCAATGTGGAGATGACATATGATAGTGGCTTTATGGGTCCATCACTCCTAAATAGAGCATTAGCCACAATATTTTCATTGTCTTTATTATATATCATCTCATATTCATCTAGCCCAACATTTTCATGGTCCATTTTTGTTGTTCTTCAAATGAAAACCTTTGATCTAAGAATTATTTAAGATTATCATGATCTATCTTTATGTTAGAATTTCCCCCATTAAATTATAAGGTCTCCATTATTTCACTACATGTAGGATAGCCATAATTTATTTCTTATAAATGGGTCTTCCCTCTTGCATTAATACTACTCCTATTTCATTACCCAAAAACATCATATTCCATAATGAAGGTCTTAGAAAAATTTGTGGTAGCTAGAACTAGAGTTATACATGCATGAATTCCATAAGGTTCTCAAATATCTTGGTGGTTGCCTCATTCCACTAGAAAGAGTCTTTCAATAAATTTATGTTAATAAATTGACAGTAATAATTAATAAACCTTAAAAAACCACATAGGTTCTTGAGGGTTATAGGCATTTTCCATTCTACTATGGCCTTGAACTTGTGAGTTTCCAATTTGACTCCCTTATTCAAAATAGTATGACCTGGGTACTCCACCTCTTTGACTCCAAAAACACACTTGGATTGTTTATAATAAAGTTAACTTTGTTTATTAATGTCCAAAACATAATACATATGTTGCAAATGTTCCTCCTAGGTTTTATTATATGTTAAGATGTCATTAAAAATACCAAAATAAATTTCTATAGAAATCTTTTGAGTATAGATTTCATCAAACTTTCAAATCTAGATGGTGCATTTGTAAGGCCAAAAGTTATCACCAAAAATTCACATTCTCCTCTTCCTGATGATGGATCACTGAGTGTGATCTAAAATGTTGACACAAAAATACACACATTTGAATCCAAAATCCAAGCATTCTAAGTTGTCGTATGTGTATCCTCATCTCTATTTTTAATTTGATGCTATCTAGAATGAAAATAAAGTTGGTAAAATAAATACCATCATTTATCTTATCTAGCAAATTATCAATTATTAGAATTATACACTTATCTTTATAGTGTACTTGTTGAGCTCTCTCCAATCCCAATACATCCACTAGGTGTCATATTTCTTATGCATCATTACCATTGGAAAAGAGTAACCACTCTAACTATATCTAATAATACCTACTTCTAGCACCTCTTATACCATCTTCTCAATCTCACTTTTTTATACATATTGGAACTCATAAGACTTGATACTTAGTGGATTACTCCTTAATACTAGTTGAATGGATGACCATGATCTCTTTTGGTGGGAAATAATTTTGGCATATCTTCTAAAACTATTGATTTTCCATTCACAACTACTTATAAAAATAGTGGTGTAGGTATTGAAATGATGATCAGATTCATGGGATTACACCATGATTGAAAAAGAACATAGACTAATCTAAAATAAATTTAATTTTTTTTAGGGGTGAAAATGATCTAGGATCTAAACCACACTTTTCAACCTACAATATTCGAGGGACACAAAAATGATCATAAAAGACCACTTGGGTACCATCCTCAAGGAAGACCTAAAATGGTTGATCAGGGTTTTGATCCCCTTTAGGTTGGAATATGAGTGAAGTGATGTGAATGGATGTGATGTGTGTGATATTTGTAAGTGTAAACTAGGTCAACTATGCAACACAACAAATTGATGCAAATTTAGAATGACACATAACTATTTTATAGAAACTAAGAATAGAAGAGTAGAGGGTAGAGATAGAAGAACCTAGCATTCAAATCTGAGCTCAAACTAACTGGTTATGGGCGTGAGTTCCCTAGAATAGAAATTGGGGTTTCTAGAATCCCAAAATAGGCATAGGTGGGGTATAGTCTAGAGGTGCTTCTTTGTCAAACTTAACTTCAAAACATTATTTGTTGATGAATAATTGATCTTGCCATGATTTGATTCAAATAAATGTGTTTAAATGCTTGATCTTGATATTAAGTCTTATAAATGGAAACACCATAATGGGGTTTGACTTAGGAAAGTTGTTATACATCACAACCCTTTCTCTCCTTTCTTTCTTGTAGGTGGCAGATTTGAAGTGGATTTGGAGAAGATTGAAGACTTAATATCAAGATCAAGCATTAAAACACATAATGGCTATGATGATGTTGGATAAAGAGTTCTTACCCTAGGTTGAGTAGAGGCAAATGGAGCATAATAAATGATAAATCAAAAGTGTTGCAACTTACCACTCAATTTTTATTTCCTTGATGGAATGAAGTCATTATACACATCTCATACAAGGAGAATTTGATTCTTGGTAGAAGATCATGCAAGTGTTAGTACTCAAAGGAGAATGAACATAAAACATAAAACAATCTTACTCATGATATGACATGAACTTGATGGTGCATTTCTAACATGAATCTTTACTAATGAAAATATTGTAAAAATAATGCTTATTCTACTCTTGAATTGCCTTGACTACCTCTTAGGATTCTCAATTGCTAAAAATTTCATTAGTTGTTCAAATGGTGAAAAAAACTTGTATTTATATGTACTTCATTTCCCGCAATAATTAATTTGAAAAGTTGACAGTTGAATTTAAATTTACAAACTGTAGAGAAGGGGGATTCGCTACTCACGAGTTCTCTTCATTTAGAGAGCCTCATGAGGTGAACTGCCCTAAACTACCTCAAAGAATAGCGGCGAGAGTTCTAGAATCCGAAAGAGTAGGTCACAAAGATTCTCTAGAAAAACTGATAAGCTCTCAGCCAAATGACGACAGCACGAAATACAGACGACAATGCAGTGCGATGGCATCCCGTATGAGCCAGAAAGCAAGATTATCACAGAAAATGACAAAGTGGCCACTTCTATTCTAATTGCTAAGAAATCTTGGAACGTGAAAAAGCAGCAAAATATACCAAAACTAGAATAGAATGAAGTGGAAATGACAAAGATAAGGAGAAGAAAGGAAAATGCTTACAACCATGCAAGTGATGAAGCCTCCAGCATGTAAATATCTTCAAAACCTGTGTCTGTAAGATTGAGAGAAAGTGTTGGGGTTGTATAGGGGTTTGCCTCAGTCAAACCCTTGTTTTAGTGTTCCCACCTCCACAGATAGCCAAATAGAAAGAGAGAGATGAACTGAAATGGATAAAGCGTGTGGTGAAAGAAAAACCCACTCAGGAGTAGAACCCACACCACCAAGTATGAGTGATAAAAGCAAACCCTGCTTGAGGAGGAGAACCTATATCACAAAAGAGGTGATAAAAGCAGTCCCCGCTCGAGGAGGAAAACCCGTATCACGAAGTAAGTATGCAATAGCTCAGAGATATGGAATCCCAGGATGCTCACAAGCATGAAGTGAGGGAGATAGAGTTGCAAGGCTTAAGGAAGCTAAATAGAGAGCAATAGAGCTGCAAAGAGGGAGAGAAAGATAGCTACAAGAGCCAAGAGTGAGTTGCAAAGGTTGTTGACAAAATCTTGAGAGTGTTTGAAGTTGTTGTAACAAGCAAGTGATATGTGCAAGCAAGAGAGAAGAGAGGAAAAGAGAGAATCCAAGAAACAAGAGAGAAGCTAGGAGTAGAGGAGAGTTGAGCTAGAAGAAGTTGGAATGAAGCTGGAAGAATTTAGAAGGCCAAATGGATTGAAAAGATTGCTTTTAAGGAGGGAAAAGAAGCTTCCCGAGCTATTTTCGGGCGTCCCCAGTCGTTACCACCGATAAAAGGTGAGGACAAGTGGAAAACATGCTCGAAGATAGTTGTTTGAGCATTTAAACATCACAAGATGCTAGCGCGTCATGCAGACATCTATGCAGCGCGCTAGTGTCCAGACAAGTCACACTACAAAACAACACGAACAAGAAGAGCACAAGGTTCGATGCAAAAGCCAACGTGTGAAGGGAAGATGTTGAAAGGGGGTGTTGAGCATCCTGAGAGGGGAAAAAGGTTGATGTAGGGGCCAAAATGAGCCTACACAAGATGCTAAGGGAGTGGACACTAAAGCAGATGCAAACATGTATGTGAAATTGCGAGGGTACAATTTTACGACTATACACAAACATATTAATGTTGACAGTAAAATATTTTTAAAATAGTCCAAAATAAGGTGGTCAAGGGCAAGGGCACCCTTGACCAAGCCCATTTTGAATTTTGAATTGTCATTAAATAAATAATTACATTTAATTCCCAATTTTATCCTAATTTTTTGAAAATGGTAATAAACAAGCAAATAATAAGCATAATTAGGTCCAAAAACTTAAAGGGGAACCAAACATAGTGTGAAATTATTAGGGTTGATAATTTACAATGCTACATTTAGCCCCCACTTTAGTGAGAGTAAGAACTTATGCTCGTACTCAGAGTAAAGTAAGGAGAAGCCAAGAAGGGTTCTTTCATCAAAATGTTGGAGAAGTAGGATGGCATTGAATATAAGGGATGCACTAGACCCCATGCTTAAGGTCCTACTAAACAACAATGTAAAGACAAAGGAACACACACATAAGATGCAATACAACAAGAGAGACATGAGAATCAAACACAAAGCATACATGAAAATACACAAGGTATCCAAGGTAAACACACAAAAGACACAAGGAAAACATGTATAAAACATAATTCAAACAAGAATGCAAGCACTAAATAAAACATGATAAAAATAAAACATAAAAACACAATGATAGTATGCTAAAAAGGATTAGAGTTAGTAAGGTAAGGAGACCTCAATCTGAAAGTGTTTCAATATCAAACATCATCCATAAAATGTAAAAAAATTTAAAATGATAATGCTCTCATAAGGTTAGCAAGTTGTGTTGTGCTAGATCACTTAAGAGCTACATATATCTATTAGTTATTGAATTGTGTTATGCTAGGTGTCCATGCAATATGATGGATTTCACAAGGCTAGCAAGTTTTGCTATGCTAGTTTACTCATGAAACATATGGATTTAATCGTGTTATGCTAGGTGTTCATGTAAAAATGCTCAAGTTCATAGGCCAACAAGCTCTGTTATGCTAGGCCTATGGATTATTTTATAAATCATTCCTCAAGTAGTACATAAAATTTTAATGTCACGGGGGACAACTTAGCATCACAGGGGATGAATTGCTAACCACACCTCAAGGGGTGCATAAACATTTAATATCATGAGGGACAGTTTAACATCTCAAGGGATGAATTTTGTAATCACACCTCAGGGGGTTCCTAAACATTTAACATTGCAGGGGACAAATTGCAAACCACGCCTCAAGAGGTGTAATAAACAACAACACCACAAAGGGGGCATACGAATAGATTGGTAACCATACCTTAAGGGGAATTTTGCATAATACCACCACTAAAGGGCCACATGAATGAATTTGAAAGCCACACCCTAAGGGGTATATGTGTACAATAGCACCACTAAAGGGGCACATGAATGAATTAAAAATCTACACCTTAATAGGTATCATGTGTAATACCACCACTAAAAGGACATGTGAATGAATTTGTAATTTCCTCTTTTCCTAGGCAATTGACAGATGTAGTGGTTATCCTATCACTTGGTCCCCATAGGCTAACATGGTGTTTAGGGGGCCCTTTGAGGGTGATCTATGGCTCTTCGACAAGCCTTTTGGTGCTTATTTTAGTACTCTTCAACTCAGTGTCCTAGTTTATTTGTGGTGTGCCTTTCGGAGGCCATTCATGACACTTTGACCCACACTACTTTTAGTAAGTCACTTGGATGAGTTGCTCATACTTACTATATAAATAGTCACTAGTTTGGTTAGCTGGCAGAGTTACTATATTGGGCATGATGGCAGATTATTGTTTTGGATTAATCTTGGTCTGATTACGGTCCTATGTATTTAATTTTAATAACGTTAATATAAAGTTAATTTAAATTAATTAACTTTATGAGTTATTAATATTTATAAAAATGAATTTAAATGATTTAAAAGAATACTTTATTTTATAAAGTATTGTGCCCAATTAAATAAACTATGAAAGGGAGTTATAAGGCGGGAAAAGTAAATGAAATGAAATGTAATTCAAATGCAAATTAGGGCATGAAGTTTGGGAATTATAAAAAAGGCATTTGGTGCTTATTTGCACATTCATGCATTCATTGTTGAGAAGATTTTTTTGATAAGGGTTTATGCAGGAGACTGGAGAGTCTGGAAACACTTAGATTTTTGAGGATGAAATCCCTCAGGAAGAACAACTTGGTGCAAGAGTGAAAGATCTCTCAAGCCAGCTTGCAAACAACTTCATTCAAAGGTTGTGCTTGAGCTTCATCGAATTATAGGAGAGATTTAAAATTCAAGGTTTGAAGGAATCAATAGGAAATTGGAAGATATATTGATTGAATTGGGAAGATTCACTTATTGATGTATAATTCAATCCTTGTTGATTTGGATGTGGGATTTGGAGATTGTTAATCTTGCAAATATTGGAATTGAAGGGTTTCCTATAGCTGAGTTGACATGGAGGTTTAGACTGCTATTGCTGCAAATAACTCTTTTATCGTGGCAAGATAGGGCTGAAGAGCACTATGTTGACATATTTTCTTCCATTGGAGGTGTTACTTGCAGCTGGCATCCATTTTTAGAGGGTTTCAAGGCATATCTTTCCTGTGAGTTCATGATTTGTAACTCCCAGATTTTTTGGGTATTGTTATTTTATATAATAGGGGATATTTTATGAATTGGTTGTCAATATTTTGTGAAAATACTAAGTATCTAAGATGATATAAAAATCTAGAATTTTTAGCTATGTATTCCCTATGTAATGTTTAGTTTTTGAGTCAAAAATTATTATCACAATATCTTCTATTTTGCTGCATTATATTGTTGTATCAAACATTGCAAATATATCATAAAACATTCGTCAAGACAAATAAAGACAAAGGCAAAATAGGGTGGCATATTATAGAATTCCAAGCCACACCTTAGGGGGTATTATGTACAATACCACCACTAAAAGGGCACGTGAATGAATTAAAAAGCCACACCTTAATGGGTATCATGTGTAATACCACTACTAAAGGGACACATGAATGAATTGAAAGTTCATACCTTAGGGGGTATCACGCATAATACCACCACTAAAGGGGCACATGAATGAATTAAAAATACATACCTTAGGGGGTATCATGCATAATACCACCACTAAATGGGCACATGAATGAATTAAATATTCACTAGCTGTTGAATGTATGATAATGGACAAGGGATATTCCCCCCTTCAAATGTTAGTATACTTGCTCATATGCTAATATTTTAAGGAAACAAAGAGGGGAAGAGGGGATCCTCGAGAAGAATACGCACCTCCCAAGATTAATTATCCTTGCCCCCAAGTGTATGGACAAAGACAATCCTTGTAGAGACTATTGATTTTCTCATCCATGAAATATGGTTGCACATAGGATTGTACCCCATTAATAAAAATGAGCAAATATATGTTGCTACAAATGCCACATAGTGAGGAGCAACATAGTAGTAACTAACTTACTATTGTATAAGGATCCTTATAGTGGTGGATCTATCCATTCGATGATACCTTAATAATTTCGTATTGTTGAAACATTTTTTGTATTTTTCTCTTTAAGGCACAACACTCATTAGTGGAATGCCCAGACATTTGATGATACACTATACAGAAAAATGAATTTTATTGCTTTTGTTTAATAAATTTTCTTTCACGTGGGGGTGAAAGGATGATTATACCAACTTCAAGAAATGTATATAACATGTGTTCTATCTCAGATAAAGGATGTGGGCACAAAGTAGTCCTTTGCACGCAAATGATGATTTGGTGGAGGGTTAGAGGCTAGAATGAATGTCTTATACAAATGCAGAGGGAGAGTATGTTGGTAGCCAATTCTTGTTGTAGAAAGATGTGATTTGGGCTCTACAAGAATTTAAATTCCTTGTCATTATTTATATTAAATCCTTGCTTAGAAAGGGTTTGAAAGCCATGACTATAATGCATCTCTAAATCGATAGGTATGTTGTTAATTTCATCCACATGAGATGGATGAATTTATCTTGTGGAAAGGAGGTACCGGTATTGATATGGGAAGGTAAATCATTGTATGGTGGAATATGAAGTTGGGGAGAATCATTTTTATGGATATGCAATGGTCAGGGATGAATTGTAAAGGGGTCTCCTTGTGAGAGGAATAAAGCATATTAAGTGATGGTATGATAGGTTTAGTAAATTCTTGGTGAAGGTGGGGAATGTAATTTATGTGAGGTGGATTATAGTTTGTATGTAAGTTTTATGGAGGAAGTTGGTGTATGGATTCAACATGCATAGTTGTCATATTGTCAAGAGGAATTTTTGAATAAAGATTAGGTAAAGTAGTATTTAGGAAGCTATCAATGATCCCATCCTCTTGATCCAAGATATCTTCTATAAGAATAGATATGTTGGGAGAGGGAAAAAAATGAGCTTCATCTTTTGTTGGAGGATTATTACCAAATAAATAAAATGAAACATCAACAAATGATTTTAGAGAAGAAATCACTTTACCAAAATAATCAAACATTTTGAAAGTACTTTTGCCCAAAAAATGAAACAAGGAAAGCTTCAAATGACAGAAAATGACTATTATTGAACAATTTAACGGAGATATAGATATAATTTTTTAGAGATGATACTATCACTGAGTTTTTGAGAAAAGTAGCAGGACAAGTGCAAGGGTGCCCTAGACCAAAGATGCCACTTTTTGAAAGTTTAAAGATCTGAAAATGTAGTACAATGTTTAAGGATCTGAGATTGTACAGGTTCGAGTCTAAAACCAAGAATTTTTTTAGAAATATAAGAAAACCTAATTTGTCTATATGAGGCACATGCATGCATAAAATTTTATGTTTTTAAAGTAATAAAATGAGTGCAATAAGCTCCAATGACAATTTCTAGAATGGAAAATTCTATAATTAACTGAATTTATCTCTAAAATGCTAAAAGATAATACTTTTGAGCTTTTGAAATGAAGAATAATATGCAAATCTTTACGTTTTCAATGTTTACATAGAATGAATGCACTTTTTGAATATGACACTTTCAAACAACCTAAAATTTCACTCAAATTTTAAAATAATAGATATGTAACTTAGAATTTTACAATTGTAACATGCATCAGGTTCACCAAAATGTTTAGGGGAAAAAGTGATCTAGCCTGTCTAAATCACACTTTTCAACCTAGAACATTCGAGGGACACAAAATGATCATAAAAGACCACTTGGCTATTGTCCTCAAGGAAGAGCTAGAATGATCGCTCAAGGTTTTAGTCCCCTTTAGGTTGGAATAGAAGTAAAGTGATGTGAATGTATGTGATGTGTCTGATCTTTGTAAGTGTAAAATAGGTTAACTATGTAATTACAACAAACTAATACAAATTCAAAGTGACACAAAACCACTTTACAAAAACTAAGAACAAAAAAGCAAAGGGAAGAGATAGAGGAACTTGGAATTCAAATATGAGCTCAAATTGATTGGTCAAAGGCATGGGCACCCTAGACTAGAAATTAGGTTTTTTGGAATCCCAGAATAGGCACAAATGGGTTACAGTCTAAAGGTGCTTCCTTGTTGGACTCAGCTTCAAAACTTTGTTTGTTGATGAATAATTGGTCTTGCCCTAATTTGATGAATAATTGTAATTGAATGCTTGATCTTGATATTAGGTATTCAATCTTCTCCAAATCCAATTCAAATATGCCACCTGCAAGAAAGAGAGGAGAGAAAGGGTTGTGTTGTATAGGGGCTTGCCTAAGTCAAACCTCATTTTGGTGTTTCCACCTCCACAACAAATATGATGATGTTGGATAAAGAGTGCTTACCCTAGGCCGAGGGGAGGCAAATGGATAAAAATAAAAGATAAATCACAATTAATTCAACTTACTGTTTAATTTTGCTTTCCTTGATGGACTGAAGTCATGATACACATCTCATACAAGGAGAATTTGATACTTGATTAAAGATCATGCAAGTGTTAGTACTCAAAGGAGAATGAACATTAAACATAAAATAATCTTACTCATGATATGACATGAGCTTGATGATGTATTGCTAACATGAATCTTGACTAATGAAAATATTGTAAAAATAATGTTTATTCTGCTCTAAATTTCCTTGACTACTTTTTAGGATTCTCAATTGCTCAAAATTTCATTTGTTGTTCAAATGGTGAAAAAGACTTGTATTTATATATATTTCTTCATTTCTCACAATAATTATTTTGAAAAACCGATAGTTGAATTTAAATTTACAAACATATTAATGTCAACAATAAAATATTAAAAATTGGGCCAAAATAAGGTGGTCAAGGGCAAGTGTGCCCTTGACTCGGTCTATTTTGAATTTTAAATTGTTGTTAAATAAATAGTTACATTTGATTCCCAATTTTATCTTGACTTTCCAAAAACAATAATAAAACAAGAAAATAATAAGCATAATTAGGTCCAAGCAATTAAAGGAGAGCCAAACATAGTGTGAAATTGTCAGGGTCAAAAATTTATAACGTAACAAATTTACAATTTTAATATATTCAACTTGATTTTACATTGATTTTCCATGGCTTATATCGCCTTTCATTTTTCCATAAAATTAACTAACTTACCTATGAGAGTATAACTTCCCACAACTAATTTATTTATTACCAACTAACTAAAATTTATTTAAAATATCTTTTCCAAAGTGCTGGCTACTAGACTCCAGAAAATTAGGTCCTAGATCTTATCTCTAAACAACAGAGTGGCTTTGTTTCACCAAATTTTGGATTCCATCATAACGGTTCATGAGGTAGTTCATTCTTTGTATGCTAATAAGAAGAAGGGTTTCTTTCTTAAGTTGGACCTTCTCAAGGCTTATGACAGGGTTAATTGGAAATTCTTATTGTTGGTTCTGGCTCATTTCGGTTTTTCTCGGAAGTTTTTGCAACTTGTTGAACAACTTATCTCGACCCCTTCTTTTGTTCTTCTTGTTAATGGATCTCTATCTCCATTCTTCTGGAGCTCTCGTGGTTTAAGACAGGGAGACCCAATTTCTTCGTTGCTATTTATTTTAATGGTGGAGGCTTTGGGAAGGAATATTCAGAAGGCACTAAGATCTAGATCCCTGAGGGGTCTTATCCCTTCTTCTAGATGCGAGCCCATCACTCATCAATAGTTTGTTGATGATACAATTATGATGGGTGAATCCTCTATTCAAGAAATTAGGTCTATTAAATTGTTGATTGAAGGCTATGAGAAGGCTTTTGGTTAGCGTGTTAATTTCCCCAAGAGTTAGTTGTTCTTTCTCAATGTACTCCTGAGTTCCTCCAACTGAAGCTTGCGAGAATTCTTTCTTGTAATCGAGGTGACTTGCCATTGACTTACTTGGGTCTTCCCTTGTGTGTTTATAAGATCCTGGATTCCTTTTGGCTTGGACTTTTGGAAAATTTTAATAGAAAGTTGGCTAGTTGGAAGGGTGTTCTGCTCAGCCAGGAGGGGAAAATTCAACTTCTCTCATCTACTCTACAGAGTCTCCCTCTATAGGCTCTTAGTTTGTTCAAGATTCCTACAAAGTTTGAAGAAAAGATGGAACAAATTATGAGAAGATTCTTGTGGTCAAAGGTGGAAGCTAAATCTATAATTCCTCTTGTTGCATGGGATCTTGCTTCTAGAAGAATATCATCCCTTGTAGAGAGCTTATTGCTAAAGGTGTTAAGTGGTTGTTGGGTGATGGATCCAAGATCCTTTTTTGGGAGGATGTCTGGTGTGATAATGAACCTCTTGTGAATCATTTTTGGGCCACTCCCATTGTTGGTACCTGCAAATGCCTTTTTGGCATAATGGTGGCTAACTATATTAAGAATGGCGTGTGGAAGGATTTTTAGAATTGGGATCCCTCATTGAATGTTCTTCAGGAGTTCCTTGTTGATATCAAGATTCCCCAATTTTTGAGACCTGATCATGTGATTTGGGCCCCTTGTGCCAATGGTAATTTTTTTGTGGCCTTAGCTTTTGTCAACTCCATGGTGAAACCTAGCTCCTATCCTTTTTGGGGAAAAGTGTGGAATAAGTTGTTGGTTCCTAAGGTGAATGTCTTCTTCTGGCTCCTAATGCAAGGAAAAGTGCTAACTTAGGATAATCTTTGTAAAAGGGGATTTTCTATTCCTAATAGGTGTGTGCTTTGTGAATTTGATGCAGATTGTGTTTTTCATTTGTTCATTGGGTGCAATTTTTCTCATCTCATTTGGAGTAAGTTTCTTGATCTCTAGAATTTGGATTGGGTATTGCTGAGCTCTCTTTGTAGCTTTGCTAACTAATGGAAATGCCCCTCTTTGTCCCGCATCATCAGAAGGCTTTGGGATCTTATGGCCCCACATATTACATGGGGCATTTGGAAAAAAATAAATAACCATATTTTTTGAGATTTTAAGTTCAAGGTGGAATGTGTTTTTATCAAAATTCGAAGGGCTATTTTGGAGATTTTTTTTCTTCATGGCATTGACTCTCCCTGATGTGATGTATCCTCTTGCCTGGGTGGCTATGATTTAACAATAACTGCCAAGTGGAGGATTTCTTCTTTACTGTCTAAGGTTGGTAAGTCGAGCATCAATGACATATTAAGTACTAAGTGGAGACCCCTTCCTCCTGGGTGGGTTAAGATTAACTTTGATGGGCATCCAAGGGTAATCCTAGGCCTACAAGTTGTGGGGGGGTGTTGAGAGATGATGTTGGAAAATTCTTGGGTGCAGTGGCACTCCCATTGGGAAATCAGTCTAATCATCGTGCGAAAGCCAAGGCTACGTTTACTGGTATCAAGTTTGCAATGGACAAAGAGTACTCCAAACTTTGGGTGGAGGGAGATTCAATTAATATAATTAATTGCCTATGTGGAACTCAGAAGCCAAGCTGGAACATTGATCATTTGATCAAGGATGCTATTATGATGCTCAGATTTTTTGAGGAAACTCATGTTACTCATATCTATCGAGAAGGCAATTCATTGGTGGATTTCTTCACTAATGAGGTTGTCAGAATTAATGATTCTAAGACATGGGAAGAGTACTCCCTCCTTCCCGAGGATGCTAAGTCTTTATTGCAAAGCGATGGCTATGGTTGAGCTCATTCTCTAGAGTGTTATTTTCATTATTATCTACACTTTCACCACACACTTTGTGGGTATTGTTCAACTAGTTTGTTTTCTAAAGTTTGCCTCCTTCCCGAGGTTTTTATTCAAAGTGTTTGTGATTATGGGGGGTGATTGTAGCAAGATTGAGCCTCAATCTTGTGCAAGATGGAGGAAAAACCACAAAATTTGGAGAATTTTAGAGCACAAGAATTTCACACCTTTCCTGGATAGGCTTCATGGCCATGATCCTAAGGCCTCGGCGGACTTTGTTAGCTTTTGGCATGATAGAAGGCTTCTGGTCAAGGGTATGGAATTTGTGATAAACAAGGAGTTTATCACCTCCATCACTTGCTTGTCGATGGTGGGTCGTAAGTTTTTCAAGGAAAGGAAAAGCAATGACGACGCCATGGAGCAATTCTTTAAAGATGATGAGTAGAAGAATTTGATTAAGCTGAAGTCTTGGGGCTATGAACGGTCTTCCTTGAAGAAAATCTGGGCTAATATTATGGAGTTAATCATGCGGTATGTGACCCTAGATGGTCGTTATACTGCAATTCTTGGTCATCATTTCACTTTGTTAAACCATTTTAGGCATGCATTGTTTATCTCGTTTCCCTTCTTTCTTTCATCATTGCTATAAGTGTCGATGTATGCCCATTTTAAAAATAGGAGGGCCCCTGTTTTACATGAGGGCCATATTCTGCTCATTATGGAGCACGTCAAGGCCCATATCCCTACCAAGTCACTGAAAGGGAAGGAGAAGGCTCTCAGCAAAGACTCCCTCTTGACTAGGTCAGATACTAGTGTCGGTGGTGAGGAGGATTGGAATGAAGAGGATGAGGATGGGTCTTCATCCCCTACGTCGACCCCCTCTAAGAAATGAAAAAAGGGGAATCTTAAGAGGAAAGGTGTTGCTAAGAGGATAATTTTACAAGAGCTGGATTACCCTTCCTCTAGTAATGATACTGAGGTCATCTCTGGTGATTCCCATTCTAAGGGAGACAAGGAGGCTACTAGTCATGTTTCTACTGCGATTGGTTGGAAGGAGGTTGTATTACCGGATAATGTTGATGGTAAGAAATGCCACGTAGGGTTTCTAAGTAGATTGCAAAGCTAAAAAAATAGATTATGAAGGAGGATTTGAAGGATATTGAGAACCAGGGCAAGGAGAAGGGTGTTGTGGATTCGACCATCGAAATCAATGATTCCTCTATTCGTATCTCTCCCCGTATGGAGCGTTCTGGTGGAAAGTTTGTGAATGAGGATGAGGGCCCAAAGACTAGAAAGCCAGAGCCATTAAAGGTAAATCCCCTCTCTGAAGATTTCACTTACCTTAATGATGATAGTACTTCTATGTTCGAACTCCTGGACATGGCTCATTTGGGAGCCACCTCCACATTCAAACTAGCCAAGTGGGTTTTGTAAGAATTCAATAGGGTGAATATCAAAATTAGGAGTCTGAAAGAAAATTTGCAAAATGTATCAAAGGGATTTTCCTCGGACATCTTGATTGAAAGACTCATGGACCTAGAATGCGCTTTTGCAGATTTTAAAACCCTGTGTGAGAAGCGTCTCTCTAATATGGAGGCCAAGATTAATGAAACCAATGGAGACATTAAGAAGATGCTTCATGTTAGCCACGATTCAGTTAAGAACGGTGTTGAATCTTTGGAGGTCCTCTTTTGTAAGATAAGTGAACTAAGAGAAGGTCAACTTTATTTTGTTGAGCTGATGGAGAAGGATCAATTCCTAAAAGGGAAAGGGAAGAAGGTAAGGAAATATCAAGCAAAAGTCCCAAGTACAAGAACCAAGGGAAACTTAAGGAAGACCTTTGAAGAGGACAAGAAAGAGTTGATGGACATGGTTGAGTTGCTTCGAAACCAAGAAATTGAGGTGGAAAACACCTTGAAGAATACGGAATAGTGTCCTTGTCTACGTTATTTTATGTTACTACTGTTTTGTTGTTGGTTCTCTATGTTTTGGTTGTTCTGTTGATGGATGTTGTTGATGTGTCAATGTTTTTAGATATGAGCAACTTTTTATCTTTTATGTTGTAAAGGGTTTCGGGTCCCTTCAAAACCTATTTTCCCCCTATAATCAAAAAATTTATTTAAAATTGATTTATTTATCTAACTTTATTTATAAATTAATATTTTTGTGTTAAAATTTATTATTTATTAACCTAACCTATATATTATTGATGTAATATAAACCCAAAATTCCACCCCTTATTACACCAATCTGAAAAAGGATAAAAACACTGCAAGGACTAAACATAACAACCCTTATAGAAACTTTGATGAAGTGCCTTCACCAATTCTCTATGCTAACCCAAAAAACACCAAACTGAACACATTAGAAAATCTCCTAACTATCAAACCTACAAAATATTGGTGAATCGAGACTACTCCATTACAAGTATACCATTGGTCAATTATTCACAGTAACAACCACCAACCAACTATGAATCAAGACTAACTCAATTATCCATAGTAACACTCCTCCATTTGTGGATCAAGACTTACTTAGTTATCCACAAATATAAACTTGCAAAACTATGAATCAAGACAAACTTAATCATCTATAGGTACCACTCACCAAGTCTACAAATTGAGACATACTCAATTATCCACAAACCAAAAACAACTACCAAGACTCCTTGCTCCATGAAAGGAATCAAGATAAAACTAGTATTGCTTATCATGCAGTGTACCATCTATGAGAAATAAGCTATCTTAATATGATAATAGACCTCTACCTTTGATGCCTCCAACCTCCAATAAATGAGTAAATGATAATTAGATACCTAGTCAATAAGATAGTCACCCAACTTCTCCACAATCATATTATATTCACTAGCACTAAAAGGTTTATCATATACGGTTTAAAGATAAGGACATAGGTTGTCTTCTTAATGGCCACACATGTAGATCCTTTATTTCCTCTACTGATAACTTCATGCTCACCCTTGATAACTGTGAATATGAAATTCCTCGAGCTCCCTTTAGGTGGTTTTATTTTGCTAAGTATCGGCTCGCGCCTCATATGTTAGAAATGTTTCCCTTAGCTTCTCAATCAGGCCTCTTTTTGCTAAAATTTGTCAGTTGCTACCACTTGTCCGCCAGGCGCTCCTCGCAACAAATGCTTCCTTCACTTTTCTACTAGCTCCCACCATGCTTCCACGTGTCTACACCACAGGCTATTCATAGCTGCTTCCCTTCACTTTTTCGCTGAGCCCCATTCATGTGCCACGTAGCTTTCATTCGCACACTCTCTTTGGCAGACCCCACAGTTGGCACCGATAGTAGGGAATTCCTCCACATGTCTTCCCAGTGCAAGTTTTCATCACTAAAGGGAGGAATCAATGAGCGCGCTGTGACTTACTGCCACATGTCCCTTTTGTGGGGACTTCATCAAAAGGAAGGATGGAGCAAGCAATAAGCTGCAACATGTTGCCGCGTGTCTTAACTACCTTCGTAGGGAGGTGACACTTGTCTGTGCAGGGTTTCTCTGGGACCACTACCATCATTCGTAGGGGATGCATATGGCTAGAGAGCAATTGCGTGCTATGGCTAGAATATTTTTTTTTACAACAGCTGAGGGGAATCATTGTTGTGGCCATCATTACTCGAGATACATAATCTTTTTTGTTACTAGCCTACTAGGCAATGGGATTGCTGGCTATATATACTGCTTCTTGCTTCTGAAAATGAGTTCGGAAGATGCAAAAAAATTAGGAAAAGACACCAGGCCTTTATTTTTATTTCTTTTAGATTATTGTATAAGACTTTTAGACTATGCTATTGTTCGTCCATTCTATTTTTCTTAAGCTATTTGATAAAACATTGATACTGTGTCATAATTGTCTTGAATTGTTCATTGTAGAACTTATATGATTTTAATACAAGTTTGTTGGTTTAGATCATGTCTTTGACTCCTCTTTTCAGTGAATGTGTGTAAGAATTATTTTATGTCATTAAATGAATTGTTCAGGTCTTTAACGTTGATTTCTATTATTATGGGACATAGCAGATTGTTGAATGGACCCTTAAATCGCATCCAAAAGAAGATTTATCATTCCTTACATCTAAGTCTTGGTACATCACCTTAGTTAGACCTTTATTTTTTATATTTACTTTCTTTTCCCATTCAAAACTCCAATTACAAAAGAATTCGGCTTCTTTAAAAACCTGGAGGTTACTCAGTTTAGCGCAATTGGTCCCCCATTAATTGAGTTTCCCATAAAGGTTGTTACCTTGCCAATTTTTGGCATCAACAGTTTCTTTTTTTCTGGCATGCCCGATGGGACTGCCTCAATGAGTCTAAATTCAAAGAGGGTGTATGAGCCATCGGCCTATTACTAAGTCCCAAACAATGAATAATCCTGGGCTGTTAGTGCCACCAATAGGAACAGTGCAAGCTGCGACCCAATTAGTGAACGTTCCACTTCCCCCACCCTTTCTACTAGCTATGTTGCTTGTTGCTAACAAAAATTGTGGCATGGGACATCGGAAGTCCTCTTGTTGCACCAGTAGAGCCCATT
Organism: Sequoia sempervirens; assembly: GCA_007258455.2. Classification (NCBI taxonomy): domain Eukaryota; kingdom Viridiplantae; phylum Streptophyta; class Pinopsida; order Cupressales; family Cupressaceae; genus Sequoia; species Sequoia sempervirens. The sequence goes on along the minus strand of VDFB02000015.1, from coordinate 334,774,901 downwards.
GTTTGGGCCGCTATCCCGGTCTCCGCTTTAAAATCCATACATAAGTTCACTAGAGATGGCTCAAAAATGCCATTCGAACATCTACAAGATGTTGCGGATGTGTGTCTGGTGCACAGAGTTACAAACTAAAATGTAGTGCTAAGGTTGCTCGTAGACTCTTTCAGGGGCAAGGCACTGGATTGGTACCGCACACTGCAGGCTAATACTATTGGTACCTAGGATCAGCTCAGAGACCCTTTCTATGAAAGATTTTCAAATGACGACGATAGGTCTTCTCAATATCATCAATTGTTAGTCATAAAATGGGCCCCATATGAAGCCATGATTGATTTCAACACCTAGTTCCATATAACTTGGCAAAGAATCCAGGTCATTATCTGCTCGCCGGCCGAGCTGGTGTTCATGTTCTACCTAAAATCTATCAACCCCGATATTTCGATGATGATCCAGTCTCTTGGCGAAACCATACTACTAGAGACATACAGCGTCACAGTCAAAGCGAAGAACAATCTAATAGACGCTGGGAAATTTTTGCCTCGACCCACCATGCCTATATTCCCTGAAGTATCAGCTTCTTCCCAGGAAATGCCATCTACCAGTGAGTTTGCATCTCCCCAATCCATGTACACATATCCAAATGTGCCATAGAACATTGCTTCTACATCTGGCTCTTTGAAGGAAGAGATGAGAGAGTTCAAGGAAATGTTGTGGACCATCGCTAATGAAATAATTGTCATCAAGTGAAACTAGGTCACGCCTCTGAAGCCAACTTATCAGAATTATCAAGGAAGAAGGTCTTATTACCAACAAAACCAATTCCAAGGAGGTACTCGCACCAATCCGCAAGCGCATACAACTAATCAAATAGTACTAGTGCCTTATCCGCTACAAAGCACCAACCCAAGCTCAAGCAGAGAGCTGACAGCGGGGCAAAAAAATTTAGTCAATGACACCAACCCCTTGTGTTTCCCTTGTGATGACTCACATATGCCCCAAAGTTGCCTGAGTGGCTACCTACAACAGAAGAAGGCAGAATAGCGTAGCTAAGGTGCGACATTGGACCATGGAGGTTATGTATATGCCTCTCCACAAATGGACAATGCGCTGCTTACTGCACAAATATGAGGGATGTCCTTGGAGCAAGAAACAAATATTGCTCCCGATCACATGCTCTCCTCATGGATGGAAGAATAAGAGGTGGTGTTTGTGAATGATGCATCCACATCAAAAACCCTTCAAGTACAATCTGATTATAACACTCGCTCAAAGAGGAGATTCATGGGTGAATCAGTCATCCCGCAAATAGTCAGTGTGCAGCCCAAAAGTGCTTCTGACTAGACGCCCAGTACCTTTGTAGTGGTACAACCATGTCTGTTGCGAAGGAAAATTGTTATAATAAGAGCGAAGGAGTTGAAGCCTTTGAATCTTCCACCATTCAATGTGGTGGAACAATTGAAAAAATCATCTATTAATTTGTCCCTGTGGGATATCTTATCTATTCTGAAATAGAAAACATTGCTACAAAAGGCTCTCTGGGAGGATCCAATCATTGAGCCAATAAAGCAATTTCTCAAAGGAAAGGTTGTTGATCAATCACCTCCTGCCAAAGTTCTCACAAATAGCATAGAGGTATCCCCTACCAAGATTAAAGATAAGCTGAAGTTGAAACCCTTCTTCCTAACCCTCATTGTGCAAGAGAAATTATTGCACAATCCATGATTGACTCCAGTGCTAGCACTACAGTCATGCCAAAACAAATAGTTGAAGCTCTAGGACTTAGCTATGAGCCTTTAAAGAAGGAGGTTATGCAGCTTGATGGGAATAAAGTCAAAACTATGGGTGTCATCAAAGACCTCCCCTTGAATCTGTTCTCCTACCCTAGCATCATAGTTCCGCAAGACACTATGATCATAGATGTCCCCCCTATGTCCGGTCTCTACCTATCCTGAGAATTCACTTCAAAGATAGGAGGATATTTGTCTTTGGACTGGTCGCACTTGATCCTCAGGACCAAGCATAGAGCTAAAATGAAAATAGTGTTTGAAGCTCTACATGAGGAACATGTGGCTGATGAAGCCATGATCAACTTTGAGGCTGCTCATACTGCTTTCACCAAGGAGGAAACATATTGCACCGAGTTGCTAGAAGATGAAAAAGTGATTGAAGATTGGACCAATCAAGAAGAAATCTTCTTGAGTGAATACATGGATGTTGATCCTTTCGACAACTATCATGCCACCAGGTTGGGGACTTATGTCATCTTCGACAAAGAACAAGAGATTTTGAAAGTCATGAAGGAACCCGAGAATGGTCAAGCCTCAAAGCTATGGATGTTGCACTTTGATGGAGCAAGATGCAAAGTGGGCGTAGGAGCTGGGATACGCCTGATATCCCCATAGAATGAAAACACACTGAGGTATTTTCACTTCTAGTTTGCTTGTTCAAACAACAAAGTTGAATATGAAGGACTAGTGCAAGGTTTAAGTCTTGCAGAGTGGATGGGCATTAAGTAATTAATGGTGTTTGAAGACTTTGAACTAGTGGTCAACCAAGTCTGAGGGGTTTCCGCAGCCAAGAATTTTCACATGAGATCCTACAAACATAGAGTCTGGGACCTGATAGAAGGTTTTGAAGCCTTCAACATTCAAACAGTGCCCAGAGAACAAAATGTTGATGTGGATTGCATGGCTACAATCGGATCCCAGTTTGACCTTGCCTCCAAACTAATTCATAACAAACACTCTATACGAGTGATAGTCTAATCGATAATTCTAGATAATGATCAGAGTTGGTAGGTGTTTGACAATGATGAACATAATGCCTCATTCATCCAACAATTGGGAGAATTTTTTGACCAACTCCAACCAAAGATTGTTGAAGTCTACGACAAACAAATCATTCAGCTAAGGTCTAATAAGCTTCTGAAGGGACTGGTCACCCTTGAAAATTTGTTTGATTGTGATGATGCAAGAAATGACAAAAGGAAGTTTGTAGCAGACAAAAGTGACTATGTGGACCTTCAGGTTGGAGATGGGAGAAAGCTTAAAGTCAGAAAAGACGTCCCACATCATGACAAAGAAAGGATTTTCAACTTTTGTGCGAGCTACGAAGGAGTGATGGCCTGGTCATATGATGACCTTAAGGGATATGATCCCAAAATCATCCAACATACAATAGAGCTGACGAAAGGTGCAAAACCAGTCCACCAAAAACAAAGGCCAATGAACCTGAAGATCAAATCCATGATGGCACAAGAGCTAACAAAGCTAATTCAGTCTTAGATTGTCTTCTCAATCAAGCACAACACATGGGTATCCAACCTAGTGCTAGTCTAAACGAAGAATGGAAACATTTTCCTATGTGTTGAATTTTGGGACCTCAACAGAGCATCCCTAAAGTACCATTACCTATTGCCTTCTATGGAGACAATCTTGCAAATAGTGGCAGGTTTAGAAATATTTTCTCTATTGGATGGCTTCTCTAGTTACAATCAAATCTGGGTTAAAGAGGAGGAACGACACAAGACAATGTTCACTACTAAGTGTGGAATGTTCGCATATGCAAAAATGCCTTTCAACCTTTCAAATGCAGGAGCCACTTTCTAGCAGGCCATGGATATCGCTTTTAGCGAATTGATCAATAAGATCATCCTGATCTATTTGGATGATCTCACTGTTTTCTCCAAACATAAGGATGATCATTTTGATCACCTTGAGATGGTTTTCAAAAAATGCCAGGAGTTTGGGGTATTGTTGAACCCAAATAAATGTGTCTTCGGAGTGTCGCAAGGCAAGCTGTTGAGACACATAGTGTCCAAAGAAGGAATTGCAATTGATCCTGAGCGAGTGAAAGCAATCAAAGAACTTCCCCTACCGATCAACAAGAAAGGAGTCCAATCTTTCCTGGGGAAGGTAAACTTTGTAAGAAAATTTATTTCTAATTTTGTAGGAATGATTAGGCCAATCACCCCAATGCTAAAAAGGGATCAATTATTCAAATGGACTAAAGAAGCTAGAGAAGCCTTCAAGAAGGTAAAGGATGCTATTTATTTAGCTCTTGTGTTGGTCAATCTAGACTTATCGAAGGACTTCATAATGTCTGTATTCAACAACAAGTCAAGCATTGCTACTATCTTAACTCAAAAGGATGATGAAGGAAAGGGAGAACATCCAATAGCATTTGACTCTCAGACCTTGAAGGAATATAAGATGAACTACAACTTTGTCGAGAGGCAAGCGTTCACAACTGTTAAGGGGCTCAAGAAGTTCTGACACCTAATATCTTGCAATAAGGTAATTTTTTATGTCATGCATTACAGTGTGTGTGAGTACATCATGGAAGGAGAAATCACCAAAAAGAGGGCTAATTGGATCACTAAGATCCTTGAATATGACATTCAGTTCAAGCCTACGAAGATCGTCCGAGGAAGAGGATTGTGCGAGTATTTGGTGCACGACAAGGAAATGACAACCAAAGAAGAGCAATCAGAGCTAGTTCTAATGAATGAGTTTAAGTCTGAAGGTTGCTTGCTGGCAGACAGAGTGAGATTCATGCACACAGGAAAATACCACCCAACCTCCCTTATCAAAAGAGAAGATTCTATCGATTGCAAAATAGCGGATATGTGCTCATCGAAGGGGTCCTTTTCAAGAGGAACTTCAATGGCATTCTATTGCGGTGTGTCACCATAGATCAAGCAAAGTGGATTCTTGACACTTTCCACAATAGCCCTGTGGGTGGGCATTTCTCCGCAAAGACCATCGTCATCAAAATCATGTGTGCGGGGTACTTTTGTACTACCCTATTCAACAATTCATATTCCCTAGTAAAAGCTTGCAAAGAATGCCAATTCTTTGCAGGGAGAAGAAAAAATTCTGTAATGCCTCTCAGTCTGATAGTGGTTGATGAGCCTTTCACACAATGGGGCCTTGATTTCATCAGGATGATCAATCCTACCTCTAGTGCTAGACACAAATGGATTCTAACGGCTGCGACTACTTTACCAGGTGGACTGAAGCAATACCCCTGAAGAATGTGACAGAGACAAAGATAGTGGATTTCCTTGAGGAACTAGTGATGAGATTTGACCCACCCAAAACCATCATCTCTGACTATGCCAAGGCTTTCCTAGGCTCTAAGATATGTCAATTCATACTCACACACAACATATTCTTGAAGACATCTTCAAACTACTATTCGTAGGGGAATGGCCTAGCAGAGTTGACTAATAAAAATTTAGTTAGACTCATCAAAAGGATTGGGTCTGAACACCAAAGAGAATGGCATAAAAACCTTTGGGAAACATTGTGGGCGGACCGCATAACTCCTAAGAAAGTCCTTAAGAATTTGTCGTATGAGCTAGTATATGGAAAAGATTTTGGCACTGCAATTGCTCAAATCTTTTGAGGTAGAGCAAAATGGTGCCATGGAGGTACGGCTGGATGAGTTGCTGGAAGTGTACAAAAGAAGGGAAAAGGCCCTAATAGTCATGTCCAACTGCCAATAGGTGGTTGAGAGACGGTTTGACAAGAAGGCTTCAGACCAAGGTCTAAAATGCGGGGATCTAGTGCTAAAATTTAATGAAAGGGTTGTAAAGCCCAGTCAACACGGAAAGTTCGACAACCTCTGGGAAGGCCCTTTCAAAATAATTCAATGCAAGCAGCATAATGCATTTGAATTAGAAACCATGGAGCAAGAAGCATTAGGGATTCCTGTTAACGAAATCCACCTAAAATTATTCAATTGAGCTTCAAGTTATTTTGCCAATGTAAATATGTGAATAATGTAATTACTTTTCTTTCGTGTTTTTTTTGTTGGTCGGTCTTTCAATAATTAATTCTATAGTGCGAGAAAGTAGAAACAAATGGAACCCATTATTGTAAAGTGCAGAGAGATAAAAGCAACCCATGAAGCAAAGGAATGACACCCATATGTGGAATTAAAGTGAACACACATATGCAGGGAAAGAAAGAGAAAACTCACATTGCATAACCGTAGAAAAAAGGAGACAAAATTTTTAACATAAGCTATATCTTCATTATATTTATATACTTTTATAGGTACATCATCAAAATAGCTCAGAGGCCATGCTTTAGAGTATATATCTATATATTTTTTGTATCTTCTTTATCTATCTATGGAAAATCCTTTTCCAAGTATATGTACAAAAACAAACTAACGAGTATTAGTTCTTAAAGCATAAAAGGAAATTTTTAGTCATGGGCATGAGCAACAACAATGGAGGCATCAATGGCAGCATTTGGAATCACTTCATCAGCAGGACCAACAACAACATCTGTAGGAGCAACGACAAGTGGCAGAGGGAACACCAGGTTCCTGAAATTGGTGTACCAGTCAATGTCATAAAGGGCACCATGTTGTACAGGAAAAACAAAAAGTGGCATGCACGGGTCACCCTTTGGTGATGTTCTTCTTGTGAATAAAGATGAAAAATGCTTAGGAATGACACCCATGGTATGACTGCATCTTCTTCAATGAACTTGCGGAGGTCGCTTGTAGTTGGAAGGCCTCCACCAAACGTAGCATTCGCCACCACCTCTCTGAAGTTGCCCAGGTACTTTGGAAATATCTCAAGCACCAAGCGAAGAACCAACGGCTTGGGAACCTGGATGTCGAGCATGGATGCCAAAAAATGAGAGCACAAGTTAGTGTTAACCCTATACTTATCTTCATATTCAAGGCAATCCCCCCCAAAACCCACTTTATTGCTATAATGGCCAAAGAATGCTTATTCTTGGTCATTCGTTTGAGCTACCTAGTTGAAATTTCACCAAGAAAAGCCAACTAGGATTTCTTGCATACTAGCCTGATTGGGGTATTCATGGCAACAAGCTCTATCTAATACAAGCTCTACATGCAGATTGCCTAAGTCTAAACTCTATGCAAATTCTATGCAACTGCTAACACCAAATGCTAAGCCAATTGCCTATTACTAATTCTGCTAAGATTACTAAGATTGATTTTGCTATTGCCTAAGTGCTTATTTATAGAAATGACCAGGATAAGCGTGGTAATTTGCATACCATAAACATGATGTTAATCAAGTACTATCTCAAAAATCGCACCAAGGCTCACTCAAATTTCTCACCTAGTTACGTCTGCTAGGTACAATTTGTTGCGTGCAAGGATTAATGGGACTAATTAATTAGCATAAGCTGGTGGCAGTATTTGAAGGTGGTTCATACGATAAATGCTGAAGTGTCGCGTTGTAGGCATTTTTTGAACTCCAAGGCAGAACCCATATCTTTTCAAGCACTTATTGCATATTTGGCTTAATCATTCTATTTGGGATATTAATTGCCACATCATACAAATGCCTAAGCTGCTTTCAAATTTCTAGTTCACATTCCAAGAAAATCACGCCAAAGGACATCATTACCAAAGGTCATTATGAATTCTTGTCATTTCAAAATGGCAAGTAATTCATCTCGCGTGAGCAAATAATTGGTGGTACATGTCAAATTTAATGCAAGAAGGTGAGCGTTGTTGGCCACCCAAAGAAGGAAAAAACTAAGTGTCGCATGCAAATGGTTAAACATTGTGAAAGATTTTCAAACACGCTACGTAGAGCAAAAGAAGTTTTGAGTGCAACCAAAGCCGAGGTAAATTGCAAAAAAATTGAGCTAAGCAGAAGTCTCCAGTAAAAGAAAATGGCAGAAATTTTGCAAGTAGAGGCACAAGCAGAGGAACAAGTAGAGGCGCAGGGAGAAGCAACACAAAAGCTTGTTTGATGCTATGCGTGTAGCATCAGTCGTCTATGTCTTTAAAGATGTCTCTTACGCTTTGCCTGGTAAACTAGAGAAGCCAGAATGGGTAAACACACGAGCCCTTGACAAGCCCAAAAGTTATAGAGATCAGAGCCTGATCAAGGAGGACTGTGATAATATTCATGATCCCATTCTCATAAATAACCCTAAGTCTTTGAGGGAGGCAACCTATGAGAGGATGAAGAAATTCAGCGACCCAGATACTTTGGCACAGAAGCTATGGTTCAGTGGGCTCCCACAATATATGGTCCCATTTGTGCACTATTTCTTAGAACTAGTCAATGCGACCATTGAACATTTCAACCCAAGCACCAACACCATCGAAGGCCAGGAGTTGAAAGTTAATATTTTCCCAGGAGCTATCTGGAATATGCTATGCATCCTTGACCAAATCTCCAGAGCGGAAGAGATAGAGCCATTCAACCTAGTGAAGGGAGAGGAAATATGGAGAACCATGAAGAAGGCTCTGGATTTTTATAACAAAGAAACTTAGAGGCCTAAAGAAGATAAACAAAAACCACCAAAGATCCCGATGCCACACAATGCCTTCCAACTGGACATGCAGGAGGCTTTCTCAATATTGGTATTTATTTGCGGCCTAGACACTGACAAGGATGTGCATGAGTTTCAGTTGGGTCTGGGGTTCCAGTTCTGTAGGCAACATTCCTATTTCTAGTACGACTTCGCATAATTCCTTGTTGATGAGATGATAAGCCAAATAAGGGACTACCAAATGCAACAAAGGTTCAGGTTTTCTTCCTTCCTTTGCCATATGTTTTTGCATCAGAACCCTGATTTCTTCAAGAAGCATGTGAAGTTGGCTATTTTTGATGGGTCAGGCAAGAGAAGGCTTGTTTTTGTATAGACTCCTCTCCTCTCCACTACTTACGATTATTATACATTTTCGGATTATTTCTTGACTCTGATTTTGCAAGATTTGAAAGGGGATGATGGTATCGACCGACTCACTAATGAGTAGATAGGGTATATGTAGAACTTCACTCTAGGTGATCCCACAATAGTGGTTTACAATTTTTGGGCAAACTGGACACTAAAATTATTATTTTTAACTAAATCTTCACATTCAGGCACCTATAGCGGCTAAACCATGCTGAATTTGAAGATGATGCAAACTAGAGTCTCATCACATTTTGTTTGTAGATTCTAAAAATATTTTTTTCAAAATTTTTGGAATCAGATTGCACTTCTTTTTCCATCTCTCATGAAAACTGTTTTTTTTCATAAAACAACATTTTTAAAAAGTGATGCACACCGTATAAGGCATAACTTTTTTTCCATGAAGGACAAAATTATAATTCTTTTGAATTTAGATTTGTAACTTCGATATCTAGTGCTTCCACTTGGTTAGATAGTTTTTTATTGAATATTTTTTCTTTAATCAAGTTTTTAAGTCAAACCAATTACAATTCAGACATAGCGTGACCGTATAACACATAACTTTTTTTGTATATATCCATTTTATTTTATTTTTGTTGGATCAAGGACTTCAATTTCTAGTGCACTCATATTTTTCAAATTTTTTTTTTGATAATCTGCTATTTTTCCACATGCAAAACATAGACCTTCATTTTTGATGAAAAACCTATGTTTAATAAAACTAAAAAAATAAATACATAATAAAACCAAAACATATTAAAATTATATTCGTTGGATAGCTCGTTTCGAGGACTACCTGATTCTAGTTGGGTTTGTGAAGAATCCTCCATTTTCATGTTCAAACCAAGCTTCGAAGCGTAAAAATTTAGGTTTTTTTGTGTTTCAGGGGGAGAATGAGGAATTAGGGGGTTTCGTTCAAATCAGGGTTCATTCATTCGAACCCCCTTCAATATGCATTTTTCTTTTTTTTTGGGGAGGAAATGTGAGCCCAGTAATTAATGGGTTTACTTGAACCCTAGTTTGTTCGAACCCCTTTTGGGTTTGGTCAAACTTGTAGGTTCATTTGAACCCCTAAAACCATTTTTTTTGCCATGGGGTCATTTTTTCTCAGTTTTCCTTCCTCCATCAAATTGTAAACCACTATTGTGGCTTCACCCCTCCCATATGTGACTGGTTTCTCAGAGTGGATTTCACATTCATCTAGGTGCACTGTTTCACTAGGGAACCATTTCACCTTCTGGCATGTGTCACAAATCGGGTGCTAGCCCTTGAAATGTTCTAAAAATTATCCTTTATCGACTACACCTTTTGCGGAGGACCAACAAATAAGAGGGGATTCTTCATTTTCCTGCTAAGCTTTAAAATGGTGGTCATGAAGAAAAAGAAGACGCACCAGTCATTGGAAGATAAGTTGGCTCACCTTGGGTTGGTGATTATGTCTAACTAATGGAATTACAACCCCGAAAATGACTTGTCAAATGAATTTTTCAAGGTAATGCATAGCTCACGACCTTACTAGGAAAAGAGGCGGAACCTGATGAAAGATCTAGATGATCTTTTCATTGACTTGATTCACATTCTTATAGAGGACAGTAGGCCATCATGGCATAAGTTCTACTTCGTTTCGGTGAAGTATGATGAGAATCCCAAAATAGGAGTTGTCCTTTGAAACAAATTATCAAATACAAAAGGATGGAAAGAGGAAATAATCAAATATCTCTAGGTGTACCGCCAAGAGATCAAACAACTTGAGGCCCCTTATGGAAGTGTGGTGTTGGATGAAAAATTTGATAGATTGTGGAATGAGGCGCACATGGATTCTGACATGAGCACAGACAAGGATGATGACTCCAATGAGGAGTCTGAAGAGCATACAGGGAAAGGAAAGGAGAAAGAATTAGAAGTGTTGTCAGTTGCTGCTCAGTAAAAGAGGAAGGCAACAGAGCAACCTAGCCATGTTGCTTTGAATGTGTGGATGAACATATCAAGAGCCTTACAGACACTCACCTCGACCACAACAAGGAAAAGAATGGCTCAACAACAATCAAAAATTGTAGAGGTGGAGGACTCGCCCACCAAATGACAATGCACAAAAACAATTGCTAGGGAAAGTTCGCAAGCACCCGCAACAAGTGAGGAGGTCGTGGTGATCGAGGAATCGCAATCATCCAGTCAACAGGTAACATTCACTCCCTCTTCTCTTACTTCACAATATCTAGTGTCCCCTGTTGTCTCTGCGGCACCCATCACTACAAGTGTCGGCCCTTCCTTTTCCATTTCTACCGCAATGGTCACGGGAGGCTTCTCCCAGTTCCGCCATATGAGGCCATTTATCTTGATGCCTCCGTAGACCCTTACACCATCTGCCACTGCCCAATCTGCTCTCACCTCTCTCTCTACAAGCATGGCCGCTATGGACACCTCTTCTACTACCACTTTATCAAGCCCAACCCAGTTTGCTCAGCAGATGGAGTTCGTCACAACTCCGCTTTTACCACAACACCCAATGAGTCCTCCCGTGGGGTCACAAATTGATCTTTGGCATGTCCCTCATTTTTCCCTACAAACTGTTGATCTCCCAAAGAAGAAAATGTCCAAGGCCACTACCCTTATGTTCCCTTTTGACGTACCTCCTAGTGCACCTTTCGCAAGTGGGCTAGTTCAGTCGCCAGCCCAATTTATGGCACAGAGTGATGTTACGAAGGAAGCACGAGTTCTCAAGATCTAGAAGTGAAAGGCCAAGGATGACAAGAAGCCGATGGAGCCAAAGGTGTATATTGTTTATAATGAAGCTCATAAATTGATCCATTTTTCAATCATGCATCTGAATGTCATCAAATTGCAAGGGGAGAGCAGCCCGACGATTACAACATGTTTTCCATGGGACTTGATCTGAGCATAGCGCGACCATAGGACAAGGTTGAGCTCATGGAAGAAATGTAGTAGGTGGTGACGACCGACTTCCTCAAGTCTAGTCACCAACTAAAGAAGAAAGAGGAGGAACTAAAACTTGTGAAAGATAGGGTCGAGTTCCTGTAGACAAAGGAAAAAGTGATGGAAGCAGAAAATAAACGCTTATCAGAGAAAGTGTAGGCAGCAGAGATAAAGAAGAATAATCTCTGGGAGGAACTTGCAAAGTTCCAATCTGTTGACCCCATGATGGTTGACACATTGCGGCAGAGGAACCAAGACTATCAGAGCAAGTTAGCTTTGGCAAAGCAGGCGGTGCAGCAAAGGAGTGAGGAATTTGAATGAAAATGTGCTCAATTCAAGCAATAAATGCAACAAAAGGATGTAGAATTTGGGAGCCAAAAGGCCCAATTAGAAAAGGAGCTCTAGGAGACAAAGCTTTCCCTTGAGATGGAGTCAGCAAACAAGAGCCGGGACGAGGAGAACTGGTCCAAAGAATTAAGAAACATCCAAGAATAGCTTGTGTCCGCAAACAGGAGGGTAGTGGAACTGACATAGGATATCTGCTCGAAGGATGCAGAGATCACCCTTCTAAGGAGTGTTCCCCAAGCCCCTGCTACCCAGTTGAACCTCATTCTAGTGGCTCAACAACTCTATGTTTCATACTGGGAAAAGGTCAAGGCCTTCTGCCTGAGACTACAGTCAACACTATAATTTATGTCGCAGGTGACAAGCTTGAGTAGGGAGGTTTGTGGAGAAATTGAGCAGTTCCCATAGTTTATCGTAGAAAGGGTTCTTGAGGAAAAAAGTTTGCTAAGTAACTTATGCATGGTATCAAATGAAGACTTAGTGAAGGCAAGGATCAAGGATCAAAATGTTGCTGCCAAGACGGCAAACAAATTCATCCACTACCACTCGGCTATCCTTCGTGCTAATGCATGCACAACCACCTTGAGCCAGACTATGGATAGCATGCGGGAAAATTTCTCCCGACTAACTAAGATGGGCCTGCCCTCCTCGTTCCTTGCAGATGAATTGGTGGCCACAACAAAGCAAATTGCAACAAGGATTGAAGAGAAGCAGTAGGACACGACTGCTTTCCAAAACTTTAGCCAACCCCCTACCGCAGCAAATATTGAGGGTGTCACTCATCTGATTGTGTGGCTACTCTTCCAATTTGAGTCTGGGGTCGGTTTACCTACGATGTTGCCTTATAAAGAGATGCTCGACTTGAGTGGAGGGCAAGAGAATCTGCATGATATATCGATACCATCTGAGGCCGACTGGCTACCTCTGAAAGAAGCTCTTTCGAAGCTCTAACTCTGTCGCCCTATGGATGGGGCTCTGGTCTACAAGCCAAAAAAAAATTTGGGTTCCTTGTTCCACAGGTGAAAGGCCCTTGGTAGTTGCCAAAAGCTGTGAATATGAAATTCCTTGAGCTCCCTTCAGGTGGTTTTATTTTGCTAAGTACTGGCCCACGCCTCATATGTTAGAAATGTTGCCCTTAGCTTCTCAATCGAGCCTCTTTTGCTAAAATCCGTCGGCTGCTACCACGTGTCCGCCAAGTGGTCCTCACAGCAAATGCTTCCTTCGCTTTTCTACCGGCTCCCGACATGCTTCCACGTGTCTACGCCATAGGCTATTCATAGCTGCTTCCCTTCACTTTTTCATTGGGCCCCGTTTGTGTGCCAGGTAGCTTTCATTCACACACTCTTTTTGGCGGACCCCATAGTCGGCTCTGATAGTAGGGAATTCCTCCACGTATCTTCCTAGTGCAATTTTTCATCACCGAAGGGAGGAATCGACGAGTGCACTGTGACTTGCCACCACATGTCCCTTTCGCAGGGACTTCATCATAAGGAAGGATGGAGCAAGTAACAAGCTGCGACATGTTGTCACATGTCTTAACTTCCTTCATAGGGAAGTGACACTTGTCTGCTCAGGGTTTCTCTGGGACCACTGCCATCATTCGTAGGGGATGCATTTGGTTGGGGAGCAACTGCGTGCTATGGCTTGAATATGTTACAACAGCTGAGGGGAATCATTGTTATGACCATCATTGCTCGAGATACAAAATATTTTCTGTTACTAGCCCACTAGGCGGTGGGATTGTTGGCTATATATACTGCTTCTTGCTTCTAAAAATGAGTTTGAAAGATGCAAAAAAAAAAGGAAAAGACACCAGGCCTTTATTTTTATTTCTTTTAGATTATTGTATAAGAATTTCAGACTGTGCCATTGTTCGACCTTTTTGTTTTTCTTAAGCTATTTGATAAAACATTGATACTGTGCCATTATTGTCTTGAATTGTTCATTGCAGAACTTCTATGATTTTAATACAAGTTTGTTGGTTTAGATCATGTCTTTGACTCCTCTTTTTAGTGAATGTGTGTAAGAATTATTTTATGTCATTAAATGAATTATTTAGGTCTCTAATTTTGATTTCTATTATTCTGGGACATAGCAGATTGATGAATGGGCCCTTAAATCACTTCCAAAAGATAGATTTATCGTGCCTTACATCTAAGGCTTGGCACATCACCTTAGTTAGACCTTTTTTTTTATATTTGCTTCATTTTTCCATTCAAAACCCCAATTACAGAAGAAGCTGACTTCTTTAAAAACCCGAAGGTTACTCAGTTTAGTGTAATTGGTCCCCCATTAACTGAGTTTCCCATAAAGGCCATTACCTTGCCAATTTTTGGCATCAACAATAACCATATACTTTATTCCACCAATTTAAATTCTTGTTAGTTCCAAGGACCAGGTTTTCTTCTTAATGGTCACACATGTAAATCCTTTCTTTCCTCTGATGATGACTCCATGCTCACCCTTGATAACCATATACTTTGTTCCACCAATGTAAATTCATGTTAGTGCCATGGAACAAGTTCAACAAAACCATTCATTATCCTAGTCATCTCCTCAAGATTGATCGGTGGGGATGTGTTGCTCTAAACCCACACACTTTGATTGAGGCCAATACTCATAGCTAGAGACAATAAATTTTCCCACCCCATATCACATGTCAGTTGGTCATTAACATACACCTTCCATGACATTCTCTAAGATTGAAATAAATAGAAATTTAGAGAACAAATTTCTTTTAGTAAATTATAGAAAAACATAAGCATAAAATATGGTGGTCGATTGGGTGATCAAATATGACTAAGGGAAAATAATATCTCTCTACATGTCAAAAGAGGCCCAAAAACCACATCAGTCTCTAATGTTGTAAAATACCTCTTTTATTCATTTGTCTCACCCATAGGATCTAACCTCTTCCCCTTAAAAAACGTAGCCACAATAACATGCTTTGAATGGATTCAAACGTAAAAACAACTTCTTTAAAATGATCTCAAGCACACATTTAGGGTAGAGGATCTAGTAGTTGAGCACCCTAACTTCATGCTTCTCAAAATCCTATGTGGAAATTTCAAATCCCAATTTTTTACAATAGCTTACTTGGAAAGTCTCCTACTTATATTAAAGGTTGCAAGGTCGCATCATCAAATATGATGCCACATTAGCATGCTTTTTTGTTGAGGTGTCCAAAAAGACCCAAAGAAAAGTTATACCAATAGTTATGCACTAAGTCATGTTATATTGGTGCGTCGATGTGGCATCACATGATTTGTTGCTTTTTAGATCTAAGGAATACATTTCATTCAATTATGGGTAGTCATTATCAATACTAACAACTTTAAATTCATAACTATCAGTACAATATTATTAAAAATATGGGGCATTAAATCAACAAATACTATAACAACTATTGGAACATGCTCAACTATTGGGTTTTTTCCCCCAGATTGTTTCAATCAAAGTCATAGGTTTCTAATAAAAATTGAACCCATCAAAATGATAAAAAGTTTGTCATCCTTCAAATGTGAATCCTACGGCCTCTATTCACAAAAATAGGAACCATTCAAAGTATCTAATTTAACAACGCTCAAAATTGTTGCACTTCTCCAAGGTACTGAGTCTCTTTACCATATTGACTACACATGAAAATTATCTCATGAAAATAATAACAAATTTGATTGAAGCAATAATAGGTATGTTGATATAATAGAAATACTAGACACAAATTTTTTTATCAATGTCAACAACAAAAATGCTTATCAATGCCAACAAAAAAAATGCTTATCAATGCCCAACCTGGAGAAGCCATTGTAAAGGCAAGGGAAGTAGCGAGCTTCAAATAACTTCTATATTGAATCAACCCCTTCAAACACCTTCTACACAACAATGTAACAAGATTTCAATTATTTTGACACCTTTTTTTAAACAAAATTTTCAAACACCATGTCTGGAATTCCATGCCCAACAAATTCCATGTTGAGCTCCTCCACACATAAGTCTCCACACATCCTTTGTATTGAGTAGATAATTCATGCACAACTTCTTTAATCACAAGCGCATAAGAATAGTTAACGCTCTGATACCATATTGAATTGGATATTAGATTCACACTTGATTACACCATGATTGCATAAAAAATAAGAAAACACAATTGATTTTAATATATTCAATTTGATTTTACATTGATTTTCCATGGCTTATAAATCCTTTCATTTTCCCATAAAATCAAACTACCTTGGAGTATAACTTCCCACAACTAATTTATTTATTTGTCAACTAAAATTTGTTTAAAACTTTTTTATTTATCTAACTTTATTTATAAATTAATATTTGTAAATTTATTTTTTATTAATCTAACCTATATATTATTGACGTAGTATAAAACCAACAGTAGGAACTTTTGACTTACATGCTTCTAACAATAACAATTGGGTCACAAACTTGTTTGGTCCCTTGTTGAAAATATTTTACATATGATGGGATCTTATTATCTATGGAGACTTCGTACACAAACCCTCTTAGTTCAACTATCCTACCTTATGTTTGTTATCTTTTGCATAGAGTCTTAGAGATACAACATTACTCTTTTCTAGTGTTCTTACATTTCAAACTTGATAATAATTATTTCTCCTTTCATTTTTAGACTATACAATGTGTATAGCTTCTTCTAGGTTTTAAATTTTATCATTGAATGAAGATAATATCATATTTTAAGCCTTGCCTAATCCTTCCTCAAAATCTACATCCTTTTTGTTAGGATTTTTTCTCAGTGTGTAGGAATTATTACCTCATCCTCTAGTTTATGGGCCTATTGTAATGTTGTCAAAATATTTTTGACAACTTATTCAAAATAAATCCAAATAAGATAAAAAAAATTACTCGAAATTTCTTGAGTTTAGAAGTCACTCTGCTAAAAAATCTATAAAAATATCATTATTTTAAAACCTTGGGAGAAAATTTGGTAAAACCCCAATTTTGTAATAACTAATTCAAAACTAACTCAAATGGCCTAAAATTTGGATTATAGTGGATTCTATATATCCTTGATCAACTCTTCATATTTTAAAAATAAATTCACAAAATTGAGAGAGATGTACACTTTACAATTGAGCCTCTAACTAAAAAAAAAGTTGTGTGTTACCTTGTAGATGCCAAGATCATGCTCTAGTGCCACTTACAATGAAATTAATTGTAGAAGAGAAGAATAAAATAGAAAATAAGTTGTAAATAATTTATAGTGCCACTTGTAATGAAATTATTTGTAGAAGAGAAGAATATAATAAAAATAAGTTGTAAATACTTCATAATAATAATCCACTTGGAGGAGGAAGTTCTCCAAAAGTCTCCAATAATAACAAAATTCATAATATGATGATAAACTATTACTCATTACCCACTAAATATAGGCATAATTAGAATATTATAGTGTCATATCCCCAATAAAGATGATCTAGCATACAATAATTTTACATATAGAATTATAAATAAATCAATTATGAATTATGCTAACCGCAAGTTAACCATGCATATCCCAATACAATCAATGGGTTAAGGACAAAATATTTCACCATTACATTAACATGAAATAAAAAAATAATAAATTAAATTTTCATATTCTAAATTAATAATTATAGAATGTGAGGACATCCTAATGTTAAGAACAAAAAAAAAAAAAAACTTATGATTTTTGGGCTATAAAACACAAAAAACCATTTTCAATGCTCTACAAGTTGGTTTTGGATCTAAAAAATATCAAAATCAGCCTTAATTGGAGCAATTTGGTTACAATTACATGGACCTCTTTGAGATATTCAATCAAAAAAATAAGCCCAATTGACTTCCTCGATCAAAAGTTATAGGCTATAAAGGTTGGGCCTCCCACACAAAAAAATGTGAGAGCATCTATGACATATAGTTATACTTGTTTACCAACTTATGAAACATCATAAGTTATCTTTGAATTGAGATACTGAAGCCAAAATGGAGCATCCAAATTGGTGCATGGATTATGATGAGCTTATAGCAAGTGGAAGGAATATGTTATTTTATCCTACAAACTCATCTTGAGCTTTTAGCATTGAATTTTTACTAGGGAATTGGACACCACATTTTGTGTGGTTTTATCTCATGGTTTCCTGATTACCATTCAAGGGTTCCATGTATTTATTCCCCTATTTATTAGGTGCTTGAGATGACATGGTGATTTTGTAGGCTATTATGCTACCAAAATTACTCCAGGTCTCTTATTCATGATAATACACCAATAAAGGCTTACACTTTTTAAGTGTGGTGTAGTTTCTATGTAACTTTTAGGCATAGATAGTCCACAAAACTATAAAACTCATAGATTTCAAAGTAGCACCACATGAATCCACCATAATTAAAGAAAATTTACTATCATAATAAACTATTTACACATAATCCCATGAGAAAAATATATAGACAAGTATTTATAATACATAATGAAAAAGAATAGGCAAACATACCATCAAAATGACATAGGATGTACCTTTGAAAAACCATCATGAGGTAAAAACCCAACTTCCAAATGTACTAACAGACTCAATGTATTATCTCATGAATGAATATCATAATACATTTGTAGAGCCTCTATGAATACTTCTAAAACTCAACTCCTTGCTTGCACCCCATGTGAATAAGAAAATATGAATCATGTAACCATACATCCCAATTCATGCTTCCTCTCCTCACATATGCAACCTACATGAGATTCTCAATCAACCTTAGCCAACAAGCCAAATATTATGTTAGCTAACTAGCAAACCTTGACAACTACTCATGTGCTTGCTTGTATAGAAATAATCTTTCACAAAACCAGCAAGTGGTATTGCATAAAATATGTGTCTAATACAATCAGCTTACGAAACTATGTCCCCCTCATTTAATTTTCGGTACAATTTTTCCCAATATTAAATATATTCCCAATGTGAAACTAGCATTAAATATTTATATCAATATTACTTACAACATATAAAGTTTCCCCTAGAATGTCTAGCCCATGTGATTCATGCATCTCTAGATTCCCTAGGTGCACTACAAATAATATTAATTTTACATTATGTAAGGTGAACAATACACCTTTTCTTGACACATAATGTAGACCTAAAAGCAAGTAAACTCAATATTTATTAAATAATAAGTAAATTAAAGATGACAATAAATAATAATGTAGATGCTTCATGAATCAAACACTAAATCAACCCTAGATCCAATTTATCATAAATTGACAATATAGTAACTAATGTTAAAAATCCCACCAAATAATCACCATAGAAATTCTAAGTCACTAATTGTGTATTAACATCTCTATACTAAGAAAGCTACAAACAATTTCCTTGAACCATGCATGCAAACTTGTAACTATCTTAATCTAAAAATAACCCTACATGATTCACAATTTGAAAAATAGTCCCTTCGTATATCGATAAAATTACATATTTTGGTTAACCATGCAAAAAAAATTTAAACTATCCATGTCAAGGATATTCATACAAGCATTAATTCACCAATCATCTAGAAAACCCATAAGTCTAGACACACATAAATGTTTAATCCAAAACAGTAAAATATCATACATAAGCATAACTAAATATCCAATCAACATGAATTTGAAACATGCACTCACTACCATCTAATAGGACCAAGAGGTTTTCTAAGAGCTCTTGGGCACTAACCATGTCAACTCCACAACCAATACTATGCACTTGCATAAATAACCATGTCATGTCAAAATTCCATGCATAAAAGAAGCTCCATAACACCATGATTACCACTCTCTATTCACTTGCCTTAAACTCCCACTAAAATGAGATCTTGAATCTCACATCTATATCATCCATGTCCTTAGAATTAGAAGAAAAAAATTCTTTAGATTCCACCAAGTGACCAAACACTGATTCTCTTTGTTGCCTATTAGAAGTCCAAAAATGGACACTATGGGCACAAGATATGACTTGTTGAACCAATGAGAAAAAATTACTTCTAATTATAACGTTTTTATCATAAACAATAAAATCTAGAAAAACTACTATTACCACTATGCAATACTTGGAATTTTTTTACTATAAGAATTTGGAAATTTGATATTGTGGGTGGAAATTACCTTCCAAAAAAATGATCTATTAAGCCTTGAAAAAAAAGTTGTGTCACTAGTTTGGTGGGCTCATGGAAGCAAAATGATAGCTCTAGGATGGTGGTAGTGCTTTGCTATCTAGGCTAAAGCCCTAATCCACTAGGCATGACCAAGGATTGAAGGCCCTTGTGATCACCAACTTGAAAATAAGCAATTTTCCCTCGTATTACTAGTTCTCCAACTAAAAGAGTAAACCCTTGATGATGTCTACTAATGACTTATAACATATGAACAATACCCCGCCAACACCCCTACTATTTTATTCTTGACTGGAACGAGATTTGTCCTTATTTATATTTTCTATAGACTCAAGTACTAACAAAATTTTCTTGTATAGGTGAAGATTCTTGTAGAATATGTTGACTATACCATCTACTAGTGATAGTGATGGACAAACAAATTTTATATGATTGAACATATTTTGACCACTAAAAATTTCTCTATGCAATAAAAATTACCAATTTTTTACATCAAAAACATATTTTTTTTGTCAATCCATTAGTTTTTTAGGCATTTTGGATCTAATGATGAAGTTTTATTTTGTACAATAGGTCATTTGTAAAAAATTGCCTCTAAAACCCTTACAAAATGAGAACCCAAATAAAAAATCCATTTGCCAAATCAAATCAAAACCCCTAGTTTTGAACATGCCAAATCTATAAGCAAATATAAAACCTTAAATTTTTTTATTTTTTTCATAGAAGACCAGGGATTCTACTATGCACAAGATCCACTCATACAAGTTAATAACTAGGAAGATGTATCCTCCAACAACTTGGCAACTAGGATTTGATACCAAATGAAGGGAAAATTACAACAAAATATACCATTTTCACATAACCCTCATGAGAGAAACAAATGTGAAACAAGTATTTAGAATCTACAATGAAAAATATGAATAAAGAATATTGTCAAGAATACCAGATGTACCCTAGAAAAACCCTCTCAAGGGAAAATAACATCCTAAAAGTTCCACAACACTCAATGCATTGTCTAAAGAAACAAGATTATAATACATCGGTAGAGTCTCCATGTAGGGCTTCTAAAGTATCAAGCACCCTAGTTGTATTTTTTAATGTGAACAATCAAATAAGAACCATGTAGCCACACATCCCATTTCATGGCTCCATATACGCAGCCTACAAAATATGTTCAATCAACCTTAACAAACAAATCGAAGGTTCCACTATCCAACCTCAACAACTACTCATATGCTTGCTTTATAGAACAATATTACACAAAAAAACTAAGTGGTATTACATGAACCATGCACCTCAAAGGCATGAGCTCACTAAACCTTGACCCCAAATTAAATATTTAGTACTAAGTTTTCCCAATAATAAATGTTTTATCAATATGACATACACATTAAATATTCATCCCAATATCTTATACAACATACAAGTGTCCCCAATATTGCTTAACCCATGTGGTATCTACATCTCAAAGATGTACTGTAGATAAAAAAAATATATGAAATATCTCTTCCTCATCCATTTTTACACCAAATAATGCTAATTGAGCCACCAACATATTGAATGCTTTAAGGTGGTTTTCAATTCATCCACTCTCTTCCATTAAATGAATATAATTTCTTCCTCAAGAAAATATTATTCATTAAGGATTTGGCTTGATATATCTCACCAAGTTTCTTCCATAGTTTCTTTGTAGAGGAATCTTCATGGATATTGATTAAAATAGAGTATTTCAAGCACAATCTAATTAGACCCTTGGATTTATAGTCCATAACATCATATTGAGCAACCAAAGTAGAATTTATAGGCATTAAAACATTCGCATCAACAACATCCTATAGATCTCAATCAATTAATAGATCCTCCATCTTCAACTTCCACATCTCAAAATTGTTACCAAAAAACCTTTCTACCTCTATTCCATGATGTTCTTGCCATTTGAAAATTTCTACAAAAAATTCAAAAAGTATCTTTTATACAAGCTCCCACTCAAAATTGGATTAGTTTAAAAATCCCAACAACCCACAATTGAAACCAAAAGTGATCAAGCTTTGATACCACTTGTAAGGAAGCCAAGTTAGTGGAGCAACTTACTACACTAATGTTGAGAGGACGATTATGCAAAAAAGTTTAGATATTTACAACAGTTACATAAACTTAAACATAAATATCATTCATACAACAAGACAGTGATTTACATGGAAAAAACCCTTTTGGGAGAAAAACCCAACACTCCAAAAGCCACCTAATATATAATTTAGAAATCAACAAGATTACAATATACTTGTAGAGAAAGATTCCATAGGAGTATCACCAACCAGAGATCTAGAGGTAACTCAACATCTATAAGACTCTCACACCCAAACTCCATCTCAAACACCTAATATATAAGGGATACAATACATGAAAATATTAAGCGATAACTACAAAACCATGAGCTAAAACCACCCAAAAAGTGGTTCCCTACTTATCTCTAAGTATAGATTCCCTTTGATGTGTCAAAATACACACCAACACATGTAACTCCCTCTTACAACCCTTTTTATAACACATTTTCCGATTTGAGAGATCCAACTTCTAAAGGCCATAACTTTTGATTCAAGAGATAGATTGACAAATCGTTCGAACCATTGGAAAGTTCATGAAGTGCTCTATCAAGATATAACTTTATTTGCTAGTAAAAACCTCCTTTGTGTCCCAAAATGGCCTCTAAGTTCCTCAGATTTGACTTTGAAACTTTTAAAAATAGAAAATTTGATATCTTGAAAACTAGACATGATCTTGGGTCAAAAATTTATTGCTATTTTTATTTGGAAATTTCATAGCTTTGGGAAAAAATTTGGATCCATCTATGCTCAAATATACTTACTATAAATGTTAATTTTTTTAGTTGCAAGGTTGAGACACCTTTTTTCTAACAATATTCATGTCCAATGCTTATTGTCCCAAAAATTTCACTTCCTTTTGTGTTGGAATGTGATGCTTTTGGTGAAGACATTGGAGTTGCGATGTAGCAAAAAATCCCATTGCTTTTGAAATTATGAAAATCGTAGAGGTAGAAAATAAGTTTTATATTTATGATAAGGAGATTTTAGCAATCATACATGCCTCGATAAATTTTATACAATAAAGTTTGTGGTTAAGATTGATCACAACAATCTTAAGTAATTTCTCAATTAAAAAGACACGAATGATAAAAATAGAAGTGGATAAGAAATTTGCAGGAATATAAATTTGATATTGAATATGGAAGGGTAGGAATGATGTAGTTGCTAATGCATTTTCTTGAAGACCCACTTTATGTTCCATTTCTGATATCTTTGTTGGTTGGGTCACTACCATCATATCTCATTATGCCAAGAATGATTTTGTTACTAAGATGTTGGATGGAAGAGTACGAGATGATAGGTTCAAGGTGGTGGGAGACTTACTTTTTCATAAATAGATGATAAATTTGATCCTATAATAAAAAATGAATTAAAATATTTTAAGAGTCATGTATGATACTCCATTCATTGGGAATTTGGGGTATTTTAAGACATACAAATAGATTTAAGAGAGATTTTCTTAGAGAGGAATGAAAGGCAATGTACTCAAGAACATTAAGGAATCTTATCTTGCTAGAAAAATAAGTCTATTTCACATACCAAATTTAGCCATTTTCTGGATTCTTGAGTAAAAACATATCTATGCACTTTATCACTGGGCCACCCTGGAAAATAGAAAATATTACATCTTTGTTGTGGTAGAGAAAATCACCAATTATGTGTATTTTTATGTCATCGTTTAATTTCAAGGCTTCTCAATTGTTGATTTATTCTACAAGGATGTTTTTAGATTTTATGGGTGACCCAAGGACATTGTTAGTGATAAAGACAAAAGGCTTTTGAGACAATTTTGGCAAGAATTGTTTCATTTGGAAGGAATAGATATCATCCCTAGTATGATTTATCACCCCTTGATAGATGGGTATATTGAACCTATCAACAAATGGATTGAAGGTTACCTAAGAAACTATGGTTTTGGGAAATAACTAACTTGGGTCAAGTGGTTACATTTAGGAGAACATTGTTAGAACACTTCCTATCATATGTCCATAGGTATGTCACCTTCCAGGGATTGTATGTATATAATACTCCAACCTTTTTGGATCTTGTAATCATAGAAAATAAGGTGCTCAAAGCAACATATATGATCAAGCATAGTCTAGAAGTATTGAAATCTCTCAATGACCATCTTCAATACACCCAAAACCAATAAAAGCTTTATGTAGACTAGTAGTGTATCAAAAGAGTTTTTTGAAGTTGGAGACATTTTTTACCTAAGGTTACAACCCTGTAGGTAGTCTTGATTGAAGAATGAAGAAAAAATTTTGAAACCAAAATTATATGGTACCTATAAGATTATAATAAAGGTGGGGGAAGTAGCATATGAACTAGAGTTACTTGAGAACAAAAAAATACACAACATTTTCCATGTTTCTTTCCTTAAAAAAGAATTGGGGTAGCATGTTGTTCTGGATCCAAAGACTTGCCACCTTTGGACAATGAAGGGAGACTCATTTTGATAATAGAACTATCATCAATACCCAAGAAACAAAGTTGAGAAATATAACCATTAGCAGGTATTTGGTAAGGTGGAAGGATTTTCCAATTGAAGATACTAATAGGAAGGAGTCAACATCTTGAAGCACCCAAATTTGAATTGCTTGAGGGAAAAAAATCTTGGGAAGGGAGGACTATCATGTTCCCTTGATACGATTTTAGATTACCCATAAGCCTATTTTTCATTTCCCATTACCTTAGAGAAAGCAACACAAGGAAATATAAGTGTTTAAATTAGGTGCCCAGATTATGGGTTCACGAGTGTAATGCAATAAGCTAATCATTTTTAAAATGGTGTTGTCCAAGGATTGTGTGTGGGTATATTTTGGAGGGAAAGGAAAATAATTTGAAAATTACATATTTAATCAAGATGGGGAACAAGAGAAGACATATGTGTTTATCCATTGATTTCAATCAATAGATTAGACATGAAGGCAAGGAAAAAAATTGAGATAAAACACACAGGGTAATAAAAAAATAAAGATTCATAATGAAACATTTTACCTTGTTCCCTTGCTCCTTTGATTGAGATGAATTGAAGTGTACCCAAAAGCTCCACTTGATGTGCTCAATAAGATATGTTGATTGTTATGGTGGAATGTGGATTGTTCAATGCACTAGCATAACAATAGATTGGGGATATAATTGATTGATTCTTAAAGTAATACCATGATAGTGTGATTGTGAGCATTGAAATGAAAATGGTACCATATAATTAGCATAAAAATGGATGTCAAAATGGAATGGGAGGCCTCCAATTATAGATTTTCCATGAGAAAAATCAAGGGACAAGATGTAAAGTTGATGGAGTGCCACAACTTAAGGAGAATGAATTCATGTATTGAAGTTGTAGCCTTATAACAAGTTTCATAAGAGGAAGTAGGAAGAAGAAAAGTATCACATATGTTGGAGAGGCTTAACAAACTTACACATGTGTGAGCAAGGTGATACGTGTGGGATATATGCTCACAAATGTGTGAACAAAGAGGTGGATATGAGTCAAAGGTAAAGAGATGAGGTGGAGAATTAACATGCCTCCAAGTTGGCATGCTCACACACATGTGAGAAAAGAGTGGGATGATTTAGAATACTCACACATATGGGAGCATGAAGTGGGGTTGATGTGGAAGTCAAAGATGCTTCCATGAGGGCATGATCATACATGTGTGAACAGAGCAGTGGATTTAGGTGGTCTTCTCACACATGTGGGAGCATGAGGATGATATGAGCACATGGAAAATGATGACAAGTTTAGATTTTAATCCATGTAGATGGATTAAATGGATAGAATTGAAATTTGGAAGATTAGGGTGACATGAAATTAAAAATTAGAAGAAATGTTAATGGGGACTAGTTATCCTTAATAATAACTTGGAGGAATTAGGGACTATGGTTACTTAATCAAATAGATTTAATTAATTAGCCTTAGGGAAGAAACAAGAATTATTTATAGAAAAGGTAATTACTTGTGAAAATATGATGAAGTAGCGAATTATGGGAATAATTAATTAAATAATTTGTTTAACTAAATAGTGGGAAAATGATGAAACATAAGTTAGTGGTGAATTTGAGTTGTTTATAAGACATCTTGTTCACCTATTATTAGAGATTGGAGGAGGGCAACCCCTTGATTTCCATAGTTGGTTAGTGGACAAAAACTCTTGAATCAACCTTGACAGTCTCACATAGAGATTGAATTTGGGCTTCATTGATTTGTTGTTCAACCAACTCCTATAGTGCCTATTTATTTAAAGATTTGGGCAGCTCTCTTAGTGCCTATGAATTGTAATTCTAAATGTTGTAGATTTTCTATATGTTTGATAATAATATTGCTATTGTTCTTGAATTTTTTAGCAAACTAAACTATTTATAAGTGTAATTCTTCACTGTAATAAGAGGATTAACCAGTTATTGTGAACTACTTTTGATTGATATTTTGATTGATCATTTTGCAAGGGTTTATCATTTATTTTTGCATATATAGTTAATTATATTATTTGTTGTAATATATATGATTTGAAATAAGATTTAATCATTGGTATCTTGTGGATTTAAATCACTTAGAAATATACAATATCCATAATTGAGGATATTACAAGACCAAATCCCTAAAAGGACTGAATAGCTCCAAGCTCTAGTAAGACTCCAATAGATCTAATTGCTCCAAATTTCTAGTAGGAGTGAATTCAATATTGATATCATATAAAATAGCAAGATTGTGAATTTCAAAATGAGAGGAGAAAAGGTCTATTTATAGGTTTTTATGGGGATTAATGGCAAGTGAATGGGGTAAACATAGCAGGTGAATCATAAATAATCTTCACATGTGAAGTTTGGTGGCCAAACTTTTCAAACCAAATGCACCCTCTAAGGGCGCCCTAAAGTGGGACAATGTCGTAATGGGAATGCATGTGCCATTTAATGTTGATGTTTAAAAATATTCAAGGAAGATGCAAGGGGACAAGCCAAAGTGATGGGAGGTGATTTCAAGACAACTAGATCAACAATGGGTGATAAATAAGGAGAATGAGGTGAAAGAGTGGGAATTCAATAAAAATCACATGGTAAATACTCACATAGGGGTTAAAATAGATGAAAATGGGAAATAATGTATATATAGATAAATTAATATCAAACACATTTGGTTAGTTGTGAATAAGGACTAAAATATGATGCACATGGCTATACAAGGTGCAACTAAGGCTAGAACAATGGTAAAAAATACATATAAGTGATAACACCTAAAATGAATGTAAAACATGACAAAAGAAGTTACAAGGTATGCAATTTATGTGACTACACCTTCCTTATCAACAAGCAAAGAAGTTAATATTTAGTGCTCTTATTGATACATCTCAAGGACTAAAAATCTAATATTTGGGTAAAAAATAACAATGATTTTGTTAAGTAAAATCCACATCCTATTTCATGAGAGAAATGGATAAAAAAAATATAAAGCATATATTCCACATATTTCAAGTACTTTTTTTAAAGCACTACCTCTTATCATGATGAAATCCATCTCATTGAGAGTGACTTTTGAATACATAATTGGGATTAATATGATTTAATGGAAGGTGATCCTTCCACTATTGTTGGTTAAGATTTAGAGCTCCTAGACTCTACATATTTGTCTATACATACATTACTTTATTTAGATGGCAACTCCTACTTGGGGGCATATCCTTTATGTAATTTTTCATCTTTATACTATAATAATGATACACTTACATGATGATTCTAATTGCTAACATGGTCTTTTCTTTTGATGATTATATGATCTTCTATGATAACCATGCTCACATCTTATTCTTTAATGAAAATCCTACTTGCTCATGCTAAAATGTTTATATCTCATACTAACTTGTTTTATGATGATTATACTTTTCTTAATTCTTATCATGATGTATCTTACATTTATGGGTGCTTACATGATCGTTTATCTAGCTTTCTTGGGTATTTTCACTTGCTTGTAGCTTTCTTGTGATAAAATTGGTGGTACCTTGCTTCCTGACCATTATATGTGCTTTCACGTGCATACCTTAATATCTTCTTATGTTGTCACATGATAATATCCTTACATTCCTAAATGATTATTGAGCTTTCCAAGGCTAACATCATTTTGATATATCTTTTCTATTCTCCTCCAAATTAATTGCATTATTTGTCAGTAGCTTATTGGAGGGAGGACATATATACAATCACTAATATTTCTTTCTTGAGAATGGCTATAGTAAGTACTACCTCATGATAAAAAGACACATTATTTTTATTGCTCCAACATAATACATTTTCATGTTACTACCCCATGTAGTATCCTTGTACCACCACAAGTGGAATCTTTATTTGTCTATTTTTCTCCTTGTCCCTCTCATTTTTATTTTGATCATAGAGAACACATACTCATTTTGAATACCTATAAGATGCTACATTTTTTTTTCTATTTTGTAGGTTTCCAAGATGGAATATTCATCACAAAGGAGCATGTAATAAAAGCAACATCCATGTCCTTATTTGTATCCTTTTACGAGTGTCCAAATAAATTTAGTTTCATGTTGGCTACTTGTTTTTATTTTGATAGGAATCCTTGCACTTTTCTCCTTCATTTTGGAATTATTTTGACTTGGTTGTGAAATGAATAAAAAGTGAAACACTAGGATTTCACTCTAGGGTTTGGGTGCTTTTTCTTGTGTGTTCCATTTAGAATTTGAGGTAGCGGGGGTTTGATGGATTTGGACAAGATATAGGACTGACTTACAACTTGAAAGGTGATTCAACATGCCCTTGACCAAAACTAGAATGGATCTTGGAATAAAATGCAATGAAATGACTAGGATAATGATGCAAATAACTATTTTGATGTAAAAATAGTAGATCCAGAATGCCACAAGAAATTCATACTTCAAAAACAGATTGAGCAGAGTATTGTGCACCTCTAATATAAATTTGGAGCTGATTTTTTAGGACCAATTCATCCTGGGTGACTATGTCCTAGTAGATGAATTTCAAATTTGATTCAACAATCCTCTAATGTCTGATCTGAGCCTTTTTTTCTAGGTGTTGCACTGTCCGGTCTTCGTCAGGTGCAAAGATAACTAAGCTTTTGTATGTTGTCAAGGTGTAGGGTTTGAATGCAACAATGGATAATTGACCTTCAAGATTATCCCAATCTTCTTCAAATCTGAAACCTACACTTTCAAAGAGAGAAGAAGGGTTGTGCCATATAGGGTCTTGCCTCAGTTAAACCCTGTGTTGGTGTTTCCACCTCCACAATGACCATGCCAATGAAAGAGAGCTTATCCTTTTGAGGTCTAGAGGCTAAATGATAAATGAATGATGAATCAACAATAGATTGTAACTCACCACCCAGAAATGGCTTCCTTGAAGGACTGAAGTCATACAAGATCTCTTCAAGGCTTGATTGTTGTTGGTTTGATTTGCTTGAAGACCTACATGGGCTAGATCTCATAAACAATATGATAACATGAACAAACTCATATACACTTTGACATGATGCTTTGATATTGAATTGTTGCTATAAATCTTCTCTTGACTGCTCTTGACTTGCTTGATAATGCTCTTGATAATAATTCTTGCTCAATTCTTCTTGTTAATGCTAGGTATATTTCAAATGATAAAATGACTATGCATTTATAAATTATTATTCTAATTTCCCAAAAATTAAATCTCAATATCTGACATTTGACATTTGTAATTCAAATAATAAAATTTTGACTCTGACTTATTCAATTTTGGAGGCAAAATAAGGGGACCAAGTCACCTTAGGTGACTAGGTCCCAACCCTATTTTATGGAGTTTAAGGTGTCAGGAGAAAAGTATTAAATGAATGATTTGGTTTTCTACATGTAATTTGTCAATAAATATTAAAATGGGTCAGAAAATATGTAATTTTAGAAATTAGGTGTACAATTAGGTCCATACACTTAGGGGGAGAAAAACATGGTGTGAAATTATCATGGGTGACAATTTACAATGCTATATTTAGCCCCCACTTTAGTGAGAGTATGAACTTACATGCATACTCACACTAAAGTAGCAAATATGTCAAGAGGGGTTTGATTGTCCCAATGTTGAAGAGATAGGATGAAAATGAATCTAGGGAGAGTGCACAAGCCCCCAAGATTCAAGATCCCATGATAAACCAACATAAGAACAAAGGAACACACATGTATGTAATGCAACAAGATAACATACACAAACACACAAAATGCAAAGGAAGGGTATGAATACTCATTAACTAGAAAGTTGTGTTATGCTAGGATCCACACCCAAAGGCGTTCATGACTCACAAGCTAACAAATTCTAATATTTGATAGGTGAATCACAAACCGAAGGCACCATGGGCTAGTGAAGTATGTGATGCAAGGGCACCATATCATCTAGTTACAAATTCCTATGTTTAGTAGTTCAATGACTTATTATATTAAAATGAGTCAATACATTTCATTTGTAAGCCTAAAAAGGCAATAATATAATATTATATGTAATGGAGTCATGAAAGTAGAGTCATAAAGTTTCAAGTTTATGAGTTGCATTAAGCAACATACTTGTAATCTCAACAGTTACATGCTTTCAAAAGGTTGTTGTTTAGTAGTTAGGGGCATTGGTTGGATTGAGAGGATTGAAAATTGTTATAAAATCCTTGGGGAAGCTCGAGAAAAGGTTGTTGATGCCAAGTGAATACAATAAACTTTGAAGATTTCCTATTTTCTTTGTTTACACCGTGTTTTCAGTATTCCTTAACTATTAGCAGACCGTACAGGCTCCACATGCATTTTTTTCAAATCTAAATCTGTAGACAGATGTTCTAACCTACTTTTGATGTTTTGACAGGGGTTAGTTTAGATTTGTAAGGCTTGAAACCATCTAAATCCTCCTACCGGGTTTTGAACAAGCATAAGGGTTTTGAAGTTATTCAATGCCCTAGTCATCATCCCACCTATTGTCACCAATTGTAACTTGGTGGGATGATGTGGTAGGATGTCGGGTATGACATTCTAGGAGTAGAAGGCATGAAATAAAGATTCCTTGGCTTGTAGCATGAAGAATAGGGCTGGAAATGTGTGGTTTTCCTTGAAAGAATGATGGTTCAGACCTAAGAATTGATGAGACAACATTGTAAAAGGCCTAATGAGTGTTCTATAAGCATGAGTGGACCTAATGAAATATTTTTGGGCAGTTGGTTTGATTTGAGAAGGCTTGGAAGTAGGAGAAATAATAGGGGTGCTCTAAAACCCTAGTCACTTTGGCTACAAGGATGGTTTTTGCATTGAGGGATTGTTTGAGTGTTTGGGGACATGAGACATATAAAATCCTTGGTTTTGGAACCTAAGATAAGACTTTTTTGAGATTAGAAGGTCTGGTGAGAAGTTTAGAGGAAGGTCTCTTTGGAAAAGTGGCCTAATTGGAGGCCTAAAACTGTGAAAATTTCAAATTTGAAGCTTTTGGTCCAAAAGAGTTATACTTGGTTCTCTAGTATGTTAAATAAATATGAAATGGTTACTTGAATCCATGATTTTTTTCTTAGTTTATTTGGAAAAATTTTCTCACAAACCCAAAAAATAGGTTTCCCAATACTACAACGAAGGTTGGTGACCACAAGTGAGTTTTGGGGATTTTGTTGAATCTGACTTAGAGAATGAATACAAATTGTTAAATTGTCATAATATGCATGTTGAGGGACTTTTTCAGGGCCTAGGGGAAGATTTTTGGTTGTTTTGAAAAATTGAAGGGTTGAGACCCTTAAGGGTGAGTTGATGCCTAGCAGGCTGAAGGCATTGAAAGAAGAGTTCTTTGTTTAAGATTGGTTTTTCCTTTATTGAGATTGATCTTCATCCTTGGCTCTGAATTAGTATGATATTCACTAGGTGATCCTCCTAGAAAAAGTAGCAAAATGAGAAACACACAAGGGCTAGTGAGGACCAATTTTCACTAGGTGTGTACCCATATCAACCATACAAAGAATTATATTCCCTGACAATTCTAATAAGGTGCTACAAAAATGATCAAAATTTTATGTCAATGCATCACTAAGTTCAGTGTGTGTGAACAAAGTGAAGAAAAAAAGCAAGTGTTAATGCATCAATAAGTCTAGTGTGTGTGAACAAAGTGAAGCAAAAATGCTAATGTATGCCCCCACCTTAAAGTAATTGCAAAATACCATGTTGTGAGAAATTTATTTAAAGGTAAAAAAATGATAAATGTCATGTGATAAGGTCATGAGAGCTTATATGGAAATTCATATGCCAATGAATTATTTCCAAATGAATCTACCTCATGATAAGGGTTGCCCCCAAATTCAATACAACAAACAACATAAAAAATTGAACACATAAGGGATACACAGATCTGGGGTTAGTATACATATTTTCTACCATAGTGTAAATGAGCTCAGAACTAACATCATTCCCCAAATACTTGTGGAAAAATGAACACAATGGAATACTAACACATAGATGGAGAACAAACATACTTTTGGGTCAACATGGAAGAGACCTAAATGTCTCAATGCTTTGCATCATCCCCAAAAGGAAAACACAATACAAAAAGAATTTACAAAATATAGAAGAATGGAGATACAAATAGAAGAATGTCACAACAAATTCATTTCCTTTGTATCTTTCTCTCAACAGAGCAACAAGGGTCCTCCAAAGAAAAATCACAAACATAAATACATGCCAAGCAACACAACATAGGAGATCACATCATGTGCAAGCAAACATAAATAACACATAAAGCAAACACAAAAGGGTACCGCACCTGCAAGCTGACCTAAAGAAAATCATTTGCATCTCAATCTTGCTCATTATATATAGAAGGAACAACTAGCCAAAGGGACTACAAAAAGTGTCATACTAGGAGCATCACCAAGTTCAACATGTGGTGAGTCACTCTCATCAAGAGGATCATCATGATTTCCCCCATCTAAATACATAGACTGAAAATAACAAAGATAGCTCTTTATGCATGTTCATCAATTTTAACATCTTCATTCTCATCATCCAATTTTATCACAATGGGAGGGTTAATGACAATGTTAGTTGCATGCTCTTGTTTCATTTATTGTTTTAGTTGAGACATGTAAGCTTCAATGTCATGTTTTGGTGAAATTTGTAATTCATCTTGATTTGTTTGCACAGGTGTTTGATCATCAGGTAATGTTTTTTTTTTTCTTCTAACTGACGAGCAATAGCATGACAGCTATGCATATTCTTTAGCATTTCTATTTCTTCTTCTTCAATTTTCTATTTTTGAAGGGGTAAGAGCAGGTTTCTCAACCATTGGTCTCTTTTCTTCCCTCGGGGGAGGAACATAAGGGACCATTGGGGGTTGGGAAACCATTGTCTCCTTAGGTCTATACACTTATTTTTCTTTCGATGTCACAAAGGTAGTATTTTGATCGTCTCTTGGTCTCTTGTATAATAGAGGTGGAGGAACTCTAGCATAAATACCTTGTGAATTTGGAAGAGAATTTGCTACGAGCATGGGTTTTTCCACAACTTGTGGGGTGGGAGGAACAACCATAGCCTTATCATTCTCAAGAATATTACTAAGAGATAACTCTATAATGTGGTTTGCCTTATTTTTTATATGGCCTAAAAAATAAGTCTTCACAAGGTTTTATAGGTTCCATAGGTTGAGGCAAAAAATGATCCAATGAGAAGTTTTTGTAGGAAGACAAAGGATTAAACCCACTATGATGCACTGTCTATATTTTATTTTCAAATGGAAAATTTATGCACTTGTGGATAATCGACGGGATGACAGTCATGGAGCATAGCCAAGGATAACCTAGCTTCACACAAAATTGGTCTGACATCAAGATGATAAAGAATGATACATCTACTTGTTTCGTTCCAACTTTAAGAGGAAGAGTGATCGAACCTATCGTAGGGCGAGCAAAACCATCATGAGTTTTTAACCATACTTTTGATTGTTCATAAGAGTTTCGATAAAGATCATGCACATACAAGAATTCCTTAGTGATCACATTCTCTAAGCACATGGGATTAATGAGTATCCCTTATGTAGGTTTGTCATTGATATGTCCGACAATATAGAGAGGGCCATCTAGTGTATGTATAGATGCATCAATATGTGTGAAAGAAATGTTGGGTAGCAAAGTGGTTTGGTGCTTATGAGGTTGAAAATCTATTAAAGCAACCATGTTGTCAAGACCATCCTCATCATCATCTATATCATCAATCATACCATCATTCTTATCATCATAAGCTTGCACACAAAGTTCAACGTTTGATTTGGAATTGGACTTGTGAAAATTTGTAAGTTTTGATTTGGTGGGGCAATAGATTTGTTTCCTTATCATTAACATCAACTAACTCGATGTGATTATAATCAATGAGGTCTTGCACTTGATTTTTAAGATGCATGTATCGTTTTGTATCATGTCCATGTGTACGATGATATTGACAAAAGGATTTTGGGTTGAATTTTGGAGATATTGGTTTTGTTGTATCCACAAGTCTACTGAAAGGTAATTGGATTAGGTTCTTGCTCAAAATTTGTAACATTATTGAGTGAAGGGAATCAAGAAATTGGGTAAATTATATCTCTCTGCCTAAATTGATAGGGGTTGAACTTATGGCTATGACTTGTGGCTTAATGTGGTTGGATGTTTGAGATGTGCTTATAATGATAAAGTTCTTTTTTTTCTTTTTGAATGTTTGATAGTTATTTTGAGGTACAAATTTGTATTTCTCAGTAGGAGTTGATGAAGATGCCTCTTCATACTGACTAATCAAATTTTGATAATCACGAAGAGTCATACACAAGTGTGTAAAGGATGGATATCTTTTCAACAAGATCTTATCCCTAATTCCAAGTTGCAAATTCCCTATGAACACTATTTGAAGATTCATGTGAGGAAGAGTATAATTGATTTGTGAGTAGAGTAATTGATATCACCCTATGAAGTTTGTTACCTTTTCATTCTTTCCTTGTTTGTACCTCACTAAATTAGTTAATGTAATTTAAGGATGTATGTTTGTGTTGAACATACATCAGAATACTGAGAGGGGGGAGGGGGTGAATCAGTATTCTATCAGATCTCAAAAATTCTGAAACAAAAGAGACTTCAAACTTTATCGCATAAGCAAGAACATGAAAGATAAAATCAATGCACAACACAACACAACACTAGATGTACGTGGAAAACCCCATAGGGGAAAAACCATGATGAGAAATTTTGCTAGGAGATATTGTCTTAATCCAACATCACAAATGAATAACAGTTACAACTTTTTTTTAGGGATACAATCTAGGGAAGCTACTACTCCCTCAAAACAGGTTTTAGGGTCACTTTTGAGGAAGCTACAACTCCCTGCAAAATTTGTTTTAGGGCTACAACCCAAGGAAGCTACAACTCCCTGAAGTGAGTACAGACTCAGGAATGATTACAAAATGACAATCCTTCCACTATTTGAAACTAATAATTAGGCTCAATCTTCTTTATCATTACAATTCTACTATTTCCCTTCTCTTTTTGATGATTAAAATTTTTCTTTGTCACTTCTGAAAATACCTTCAAATGTCTTCTTTGTAGCTTACTGGCTCATTGCTTTCAACCTTCAAGAAATTTTTCCTTTGGTTCATTGCCTCCAATAAACAATTAAGGACCTTCTTCACTTCCCTTTTGTCACAAAAATATCTTCAAGATGAAATCGGTCAAGAACTTACACTTTTGTTTTTTCTCTTT
This sequence comes from Sequoia sempervirens, assembly GCA_007258455.2. NCBI lineage: Eukaryota > Viridiplantae > Streptophyta > Pinopsida > Cupressales > Cupressaceae > Sequoia > Sequoia sempervirens. Next base: position 334,738,974 of record VDFB02000015.1, on the reverse strand, counting down.
CAGTCACTTATGCAATTGCCATAATGCATCACACACATCCTTATTCATCCATCAATCTAGATCAACTAGGTTTACAATATATACATGATATTACATTGATTACATTCACATGTCGACCTATAACAATAAAAATATTATATTTGTAAGTCGGCCAAAGATCAAAACACACAACATGAAACATGTAGAGGGCAAGACCTAAAAGACTACACACAACACTAGGAAGAGGAACATGCCTTGCAGATTCCAACACATGCTTAATCTAGTCCTAAACACTCTCAACACCTTCAGACTTCAATGAACATCATCCGCACACTTCACAAATTCAAAATAGTTTGGCCATAAGCAAAAACACATGAAACTTGTAACACATCGGCCTTCACAACATTAGCAGTACACATGAATGATAAAACATTATTTGTGCTTCTTCAAAATGAATCAGCATGACCCATTCAACACCTTCAAACACTTTATAGACTTTGCACAATCTTGATCTTGTGGCGCACACCCTCAACATACCTTAGTCAACCAAGAAAAAGCATAACCCAACAAAACATTCATACTCTCATACATCCCTTTCACAACTTCATGCATCAACAAGTTTGTACAAGCCAACAAACATTGGAAATAGTCATTGGACAACATAGTCCTCTACCACCTTCAACTTTCTTTGCGGAAAGACTCATGACATGAAACTTTGGATATACCACCTTCACAACACACTAAACTTAACTTTTGAATCACACAACCAAGTCTATAGATGTGGAGGAATGCAGAGCCAAACTTTACACCACTAAGAACAACATAGTTCTCAAATTGTCACTTTCAAAAACACCTTTCCTATAACCTAGGAGACTTGAAACTTGGATCATACATGCCCAAACAAAACATGAAGCTATCTTACAAACCATAGGATCAAGACACCATCACCAAAGAAATGTAGAGAATTTATTAGAGACTTTGGCAACCAAATGACCATAAATCAACTCTCTTTTGACATTAATGACAACCAAACTACAACAATCTCCCCTTTTATCATTGATGGAAAAACCACCAAACTCTCCCCATTTCAAGCACAATTTCTCCCCCTTTGACATCAAGGAAAAGGGAAAAAAGGACTCCCCCTTTTAGTAACAACCACTACCTACTCCCCTTGAGAGGTAGCCACCATCAGTCTACGAATAAGAATATGACTTGAGTTACTCCCCTTGGACATATGCACCAACTATGCATCTAGCAAGAAGGAGGGGCAGTTAACCCTAACTTATTCATGAGATATTCAAATGTATCCTTTGTAAGTGCCTTTGTGAAAATTTCTACAATCTGATCCTTTGTAGATACATACTCCAACTCCACTTCTTTATTTGCAACCTTCTCTCTTAGAAAGTGATACATGATCGATATGTGCTTGGTTCTAGAATGCATCATTGGATTCTTGGAAATATTGATAGCATTTGTGTTATCACATAGAATAGGAATGGGCTCGTCATACTTGATCTTGATATACCTCAATGTTTGCTTCATCCATAATTCTTGAGTACAACAAGATGCTACAACAATATACTCTGCTTCTATTGTTGACAAAGATATTGAATCTTGCTTCTTACTATGTCATGAAACCAACCTACTTTCTAAAAATAAAGTACCACCAATGGTTCTCTTTCTATCATCAACACAACCAACCCAATCAACATCAGTGTATGTGTAGAACCCCAATCCTAGACCTGCACAAACACAAGAAACAAACATAATATTAGATCAAATGCAAGTGAGAATCAAGATCCCCCATGAAATTCATTTGCAAAGCTCAAATAGGAAAGAAAATGAAGAAAATGAACCAAGAAAGCAATGAAATCCTATTTTAAGATGCAAACTCTCAATCCCATGGGGGAGTTGGTGCCAATTTTATGTGGAAATTGGCCCTTTCCCAACTCCTATGCAAGCTTGAGATGATTTGATGAAGAGTGATCCACTTGATGATTGATTCAATTGAGCTCCATGAAGAAAACCTACAATAACCTAGCTATAAACTTGATAAAATGGATGAAAATGGATATGCTTGAGGATGAAATTGAGTATAGTAGACTTGCTCAAATTGTGGATGATCAAAACAAAGGATGAGCCTCTTATTTATAGAAAGACAAGATGGAGGAATGAGCAACATGGAGCAATGTGGGATCATTCAACATCCAATGGGAAAGTGCCACTTGTCAAGATGTGAATGGAGGAAGCTTGAGCAAATTTTGATGAATGTGGACAATAAATGAAATTAGGTGGAATTTAAAAATCATGAAATGACATGTAAGAGAGAAAAAGAATGAATTAAATATCACTTGGATCAATGTACAAGGACATGTAAGAGGGAATGAATGTCTTGTTGGAAGGACAAATCCACTTGGAGGGATTTTCAAACTTGGAGGAATATTCCCCTAAAGATGCCAAGTTGAAGGAAAATAAGGATTTAATAAATCCATTAAATGTATTTTCATGTGCAAGTGGCAATATCTAGAGGATTTGGATGATTAGGATTAAATTAATCGGATTTGATTAATTTAATAGGAGATTAAATAATGTGATAATTTGATTTATATTTTTGGGTTGATTTAAATCAAAGTTGAGAAGAATATGATTTAAATTTAATTAAATAAAAGGATTTTGATTTATTTAATTAAAGAGGGGTGATGATGTTAGATTAAATCAAATAAGGTTTAATTTATTTAAGTTAATAAGATGACTTTAGAGATTTAACCAAATGAATTATTTAATTAAATAGAGACGAGAGGATTAATTAAATAACATTGATTTATTTAATTAATGAGAGATAATGACTTAATCAGATAATGATTTATTTAATTAAGGGACTAAGGGTGATTATTTAGCTAAGAAGATGATTCAAGACGAAACGGTGTTAGTAATCAGGATCAAGTATGTCGGTATATTTTCCATGTCTACACTTTGCCCATCTTTGAAGCAAAGTACTTGATGTGTTGTTTCAAAGAATAAACTATCTTGATCAAAATTCAAAAAAAAAAAAATTTCAAAATTGCCCCACTACTGCCCCAGTGGACGAATTATGCTGATATACTACCCCTTCGATAGATCGGATGAAAATTTTGCTTTTTGGGTGGTCTCGCAAAAAAAGAGGACAAGATGTGTGACAGGTCCAAAAAGGCTTCGGGATACCAAAAAAAAAAAGATAAATCATGAAAATATGATGCAAAACGGCCCTCGGTCGGGCTAAAATGGGATCGAGGGATCAAAACCCTAGTTGGACAACCAAATGAGGTCAAAAACCCTAATTTTTAGGCTTAAATAGGCCTCGAGGGGCCATTTCCAATTCATTTGCACATTCAGTCCTTTGAGATTTTGCATTTTTGAGCTCTAACCTCTTCGCAAGATGGCACAATGGCAGTTTCCCCGACACATTTCGGATCGAGTACACACACACCAGAGGCTGCTTGGCACAAGACCACCGGTCAATCAACTTGACCCGACTTTTCTTTTCAATTTTTGCGTGCATTTATTAGCTTAGGAATTAGGTCTTTTAGCAGTGGTCCAATATAGCATTGCTTGAAAGTCTTTTTCGGCGCCACGCGGCCTCAAACTACGTTGCAGTCGTGATTCGCGACACCACAACACAATTGGGAGTTTAGGTTCAAAATCCAAACTAAGTCGCATATGAAAAGTGTGTCGTGGCGGGCCTCTTTGGCATCTAGGGTTTTGCTTTAAACTAACTCATGCCTCAAACTACAACACTGCGACGAAGCTTGAGAGTTTAGGGCATCTAGCGGTGCAGTTTGGAGCTTTCAAATTGTGCTACACCCACAAATAATGACGCGTAGGCTGTTTGGAGGTACACCGAGACAAATCAAGATCACAATTTTTGATGAATTTTAACGCAGTGGCTTTCCTGATGCATGAGGAGATGATGATCCTTCATTCACATGAGCATAGGTCCCAAGAGATTTTTGGCATTTTGCAGGGTATGCTCGAGCGGCAGCAGGAGCACCTAGGGGCGATCAGACTTTGGTACATAGCATATAAACCGCTAGTTAGGACACATTTGGGGATGATGACAACACTTACAGAGCAGTGGCACAGCGAGACATCCTCCTTCCATCTTCCAACAGGCGAGGCCACGGTCACACTAGAGGACGTGTGGCAGATACTCAGATTGCCTATCCACATAGAGCATGTGATATACAATGTGGATGTTGGGAGGGAGGCCTTCTATGATGTGATGGGCCTTGACAAGATTATCTTTTGTGAGGGCCAGATCGAGTTGGAGCGCTACAGGCTCAGTGTGTCACCCTTTCGCCTAGTTATAGCAGCCATCATATCGGGTCTTGTTACACTAGATTGGTGGGGCCGATACTTCAGTCTTGGATGGGGGCTCACTTGGGAGCACATGGTCTAGCAATGAGTATGATTTGTGTGGGGACCAGTTCTATTGGCCTCATTGTACAGATATTTACATGAGTTTGCATACATTGACAACATAGCCATTGGGGCGGGGGTCACACTCCTTCACATCTGGGCCTAGGAGCACATCGTTGTGCTTCGTTCGAGAGTTGTTCCAGTCGATATGGAGCCAAATGATCCAGTTGTTTGGTGATACAGAGGTGTTTCTTTTACACACACAGGACAACACAAGATTCCCCACTGGAGCAGAGTCCTTGATGATATGCGAGCTTTCACATGGTAGCCATATCTTGGATGGCCCGCATGGTATGATGATGTGCAACAACTCTTTTTCGCTTGGTAGGACAGACTGATGTAGAGCAGCTAGCACACTATGATAGAGAGATACATGTTAGGCTACGTGTAGAGACAGTTCAAGGAGCCCCAGGATAGGCTTGATGACTAGTATGTTGCGATATTTGCACGTACGATGAGTCAGACCTCATGGGGTTGATACATACTTGTAGCTGAGGCGGTGCAGAGTTTTATGCAACTGGTGGCCAGGCCATGGCCATACGATCAGGGTCAGGCCAACCTAGGCACTACACAGGCATATAGGGATTGGTTCTAGCCACCTCTTCAATTAACAGTACCAGGCACACCATCCGTACGGCATAAGGCCAGAGGCAGAGGAGCAGGTCAAGGCCAGGGCCAGGGAGGCCGAGGGGGAAGAGACAGAGATGGGGGGAGATGGGCCACCTCATCATCCAGTTTAGGATAGGGGCCCATAGGATCAGCAACCCAATCAATAGCTAGATCAACAAAGGCAAGATCAGGATCCAAGACGGTAGAATCAGGGTGGACAGGGTGGATAGGACAGACAACCGCAACCACCATAGAGAGACCAGGGACCTCCACCACCGCCCAACCAAGGAGATGTGTAGATTCAACAATTATAGGCATAGGGCTACAGGGACAGGTGGCTGCCTTAATAGCAAAGTGAGACTGGTTGAGACAGGAGAGAGACCAAGCTGTCCAGCAGAGGCAGGTTGTAGAGCTTCGGGTAGCTCAGGAGATGGGCTGCTATTAGTAGCTTGAGAGCATGTCTTCCTCTTCCTCCAGAAGTTTAGTGTCATTACAAGCATACATGGAGGTGGTCAAAGAGTCTGACTACTATAGGGTCCACTATCATCAGGTCATGCCTCGAACGTCCCGGGTCCCCGATTACTCACAACAGATAGGTTACAAAGCCTCTGAGGACCACCGAGAGAGACAACCTAGCGAGGGCAAGGGTAGCTAGCAGGGTTAGCTGATTTTTTTATCAGAGACAGGATTCTTTTTGTGCCTCATGGGCTTGTTTTTGATAGCCCCATGGGCCATTGTACTTTATGTATTGATACACACTTGATCCAGATTTGTACCATGACAATATATATTTGATGATATATATGAGATGAGTTGATTTGATGATGTGTCCTATTCTATTTTATGCATTATGGATGGATTTTATTTCTATATGTGATGTTATGATTCTAACTTATGTGATGCAATGCAATGATGTTATGTGATGCAATGATTTTATGGATGCATTTCCTTTTTCAATATCTTTCTTTATGCGCTTTTTATGATGATGTATGGATAATGGAAAATGTTATGATATGTAAATGTTTATACTAACAAATCTATATTATGCACCTAATGGATGATAAAATATATTAGATGCAATTTTTTTCTTTTCAGTGCTTTTCTTATGTATGATATGGTGATGCACTTATGATTTTATGATGATAGTAATGCATATGATATGGAATGATGTATGATGTTTATGATCTACTACCTATGTTATGATAATGCAAATGGATGATATGTATGCATATAATGTGATGGATGTTAATACTACCTATGTATATGATGCACATGATATGCTCTTTATGATTATGTGATGGATGTTTTATGAGGTATGTGATATGAGTTAAATGATGCATATGGGATGGTTGCTTTTATAATGAATGCATATGAGATGCTTAGAATAACCAATCTATATTATGCACTGATGCAGGTGATATGATAAATGTTTTCTACATGATATGGTATGCATTATGCAGTATGCTGACGATTTATGGATGCATTGGCCATAATGATTTGTGATTAATTGTCATGGTACCATGTTAGCATGGAAAAGGAGATAGAAGAAAGCAAGAGATTCCAACAAGACACGAGATGATGATGATTTTCTTGTCGAGGAGTTGGGATTTTAAAAGGGCGAATTACCTTATGTTCGATAACACATGTAGGCATGATGCATCAAGGTATAAAGAACCAGGATGGCATTGCACCTAGTGTGATGGACTTTGAATCAACAATCAGATAGGAGTACTCTTGTTCACACCTGGCATACAAAATCTTGTTCAAAATGCAATTAAGATATTCCAAACATCTAGGACCAAAACATAGAAAGGCAAGCCTTCCTATGTGGTCAACAAGATATCTAAAACACCTTCCCTACACCTAAACAAAGCACACATGACCAAGCTATATTACAAGAATATCCAACAAGCACAATAGATAAAAAGATCATGATCATTTCCCCATTCCTTTCTCTCTAAATCCCTTCGTTTGGGACATCATCGAGAGGTCATCGAAATGAGTGCAAAAAGATAAGTCAAAAGACAAAGATAAAGTATTTACAAACAAGTTAATGTTCTTCAATACTGCTAGCCAAGACTAAACTATGATGATGCCTGATGTTGATGTCCATTGTAGGAGGGATGCATCCTAGGACATGATGATATTAGATGATTGATTTGGGATTGATTGGATGATAGGCTATTGACACAAAGATTTGACCAACTTGTTTACGTACTGACCTAGACTCGAGACTTTTGACGTTGGAGTTTTCACTTTTAACCTGTTATACTTGTTTACAACTATTTCAACAAAGGTTTGAGGATGATGATTGATTTATTATGAGTGATGTTTATTGCGGGTGAAAGCGAGATGGGATGGATGAATTTTTTGGGTTTTTTGAATGTTTTTTTATTTTTGAAATGTTTTGAGGCTGTTTTTAGTATTTTCAAGATTTTACAAATGTTTTGATTTTAAAATTTTCAAATGTTTTGGGGTTTTCTGAGATTTTGACAGAGAGACTAATCTAAAGACCTATCATAGGGGCCTCGGGGGCTGATCAACCAGATTAGCCTTGCCTATGTTATACACGCAGAGACCACATAGTGCATCGACACAGACTTGATTATTGATGAAATATGAACGGATGGATTGCGGTTTATTATGACGGACTCCTAAAGGACTGACCTAAGTGTCTGGGATGATCAAAGATCAACCTTGCCTACGTTCAAAGCTCAAAGACAACGTAGTTCGACAAGACAATTCTACTTTTGACTTTTGATTGACTTTTTGACCTATTTTTTGGGATTTTTGAATGTTTTTGAATGTTTTGGGATTTTCTGATTTTATGAATGTTTTTGGATTTTTGGATTTTTTTATGTTTTTGGATTTTTTTATTTTGGGACTTCAAGAAAATACATGAATCCGATCCGATGATAACATGCCCCCAATGTGATGCAATAAACTACTCTGATAAAGGCAAGACAAACTGACCTTGAGAATGGGCCAAGTAGTACTAGGAGGGATCATGATACAAACACAAGACCAAGCTATGATGCAGATGCAAAGGGGTGATGGATGGAGATATGGAATGCAATGGATGATGGAAGCGAAGTGGATGGAAGATGCAGAACAAGTCGTGAAGATCCTGGTGGATGGAAAGTGCTTATTTACACAAGGTGCCTGTTTGCCAGGTTTTCATCAAGGTACTTGCCCAAAGCGCCACTGAAGTGGTTTTCACTAGAGGATGATTTTTTTCTCTTTACTATTTTTTAATCCTTTTTCTATTTTTATTTTTATTTTTTGCTTTTTTGATTTTTTTTGTTGTCACCAAGACACCTTTTTGCCAGGTTTTCATCAGGGTAACCATTTTTTTAGGACATATTCTTATTTTTTGTATTTTGTGGTTCTATACCTTGCAAGTTTAGGCATAAATTTTTTTGAGATGGGAGTTGTTCATGGGCTCCTACAGAGGCTCACTGTCTGGTGTTGATAACTGATATGCCCCTGACTTATAGCTTGTTGTGATGACAAATGGTCCCAACTAGTTGGGTTCAAATTTGCCTTTTCCATTTGGGTTTGGAATGTTCTTCTGGTTCTCCTTCTTCGACCTGGAAGGTCTTGCTCCTAATCTTCTTGTTATAGTTTCGCTTGAGTTAGTTCTGGGATACCTGTAGATGGCTCAATGCCTCCATTCGCCATTCATCTAGTAGTTCTAGCTTGTTCATTGTTGGTACCTGATATTCTTCATCCGTGATGAGATTATGCAGTGATATTCTTAGTGACAGGAGCTCGATCTCGATGGGGAATATAACTTCTGATCCATAGACCAGGGAGAAGGGTGTGGCACCTATGGGTGTCCAGATGCTGGTTCGATAGGCCCAAAGGGTGGGATTTAGTTGGAGATGTCAATCATGACTAGCTTCATTGACCGTTTTCTTGAGGATTTTTAGAATGATCTTGTTTGTAACCTCAACTTAGTCATTTCCTTGGGGATAATACGGGGTGGAAAATCGATGGATTTTGAATTTGTCCCATAAGTCACAGACATCCTAATTTTTGAATGATGTCCCATTATTTGCAATAATGGCTTATGGGACACCATAGCGGCATATTAAATAGTTCAGGATGAACTTTGATATCTGCTTTCCAGTGATGTAGGTCATTGGTATAGCTTCCACCCACTTTGTGAAGTACTCAGTGGCGGTAATGATGAACTTGTGGCCACTGGATGAGGTGGGGGTGATTTTTCCAACAAGATTGAGCCCCCACTGTGAAATGGGCCAAGGTGTGACAATAGGATGTAGCTCTTGAGATGGTGCATGGATGAGGTCCCCATGCTGCTAACATTGTAGACACCTTCTGACATAGTCATGTGCTTCTCTTTCCATATTAGGCCAATAATACCCTATCCTAAGAAATTTATTAGCCAAGGTCATACCGCTCTAGTGTGAACCACATATGTCGTTATGTACCTTAGTTAAGGCGGTCAATGCCTCCTCAATGTTTAAGAAATGTAATAGGTTTCCTTCTATGCTCCTACAGTAAAGGGTTTCTCCTAGGATGACAAAACGAGAGGAATTTTTGACAAAGGTTCTCTTTAAGCTAGAGGGTAAGTCAACAAGTAGGACCCCTATTCGCAAGTAGGTGTATACATCATGATACCAGGGATCACCAGGACCAACGATTTTGCACATAAATACCTCGAATGCAGGCAAGAGAAGCTGCTCTACCAGGAATTCATGCTTTGGGACATTGTGAGGGATATCCAATAGGGATCCTATTGTTGCCATGGCGTCTACCGCTTTGTTGTTTGCTTTGGGTATCTGTTCGAATGTGATCTCGATGAAGGATTCCTTAAGACTTTCCACCAATTTCTTGTATGGAGTTAGCTTGTCATCCTTAGTCTGGTACTCATCATTCACTTGATTGATTATGAGATGTGAATCCCCATATACCTTGAGAGCCATGATATGCCACTGCATCGCTATTTTGAGTCCTATGGTTAGAGCCTCATATTCTGTGATATTGTTTGTATAGGGAAATGCCAACTTGTAAGATCTTAGTATGTAGTCTCCTTGTGGAGTGATGAAAAAGATCCCGGCTCCCAATCTATGCTGTGTGTAGGAACCAATAAAGTACAACTTCCAGTGGTCTGCTATGCTTAAGTTGAAGATGGATTCATCAGGGAACTCTGAAATTAGCAAATTCTCTGAGTACAATGGTGCTTCTGCTAGTTGGTCTGCAATAGCTTGCCCTTTGATAGCCTTCTACTCTACATACTCGATATCATATCTTGACAAGACCATGACCCACTTGGCCATCCTTCCTGTGAGCATTGCTTTGGAAAGCAAGTATTTGAGTGGGTTGATCTTAGCAATGAGTTTGATTTTGTGTGCTAACATGTAGTGTCTGAACTTCTGTGAGGAAAACACTACTGCTAGACAAGCTTTTTCGATGAAGGAATAATTTAACTCATGCCCTACCATGGCTCGACTGATGTAGTAGATGGCCCTCTCTATTTCGTTTTCATCGTGTTGAGCTAGGAGAGCACCAAGAGTTGTTGATGTTGTTGCTGATATGTAGAGGATTAGAGGCTTTCCTAGGATTAGTGGCATAAACACTAGAGGAGTGAGAAAATATTATTTGATCTTGTTGAAAGCCTGATCACACTTGTCGTCCCATTTGTACGCTACCCCCTTGTGGAGTAGGTGAGAATATAGGATTGATTTGTCTGCTAGCTAAGCTAGAACCGACGAATGGACTGGAGCCTACCTTGTAGGCCTCTTAACTGTTTCAATGTGTTAGGTGCCTCCATCTCGAGGATTGCCTTTACCTTAGTGGGATCTATTTCAATTCCTCTCATGGACACAATGTATCCCAACAACTTTCCTAATTGTACGCTGAAGATGCACTTCTTAGGATTAAGGCAGACTTTGTATTCCTCCAGTCTATCGAAGATGGCACTCAATGCTACTATGTGGTCCCGCCTCTTTTTGGATTTTGCCAATATGTCATCGACATAATCTTCCACAATCTTATGGATCATGTCATGAAAGATTAAGGTCATGGTCCTTTGATATGTTGCTCTAGCATTCTTTAGGCCAAACGACACCATGTTCTAGCAATATGTCCCCCATGGACAAGTAAAAGTTGTTTTGTGTTGATCTTCTTTAGCTATCATGATTTGGTTATACCCAGAGAATCTGTCCATTAGTGAGAGCATCTCATGTCCAATGGTCATATCTACAATCATATCAATGTTGGGAAGTGGGAAGTCATCTTTGGGACATGCTTTATTTAGGTCTCTAAAGTTTGTGCATATATGGATGCCCCCATCGAGCTTTGAAACAGGAACCAAATTTGATACCCACTCTAGATAGTCGATTGGTTGTATGAACCCTACATCAAGTAGCTTCTTCAATTCCATTTTGACTAACAAGGCTATATGGGGATGCATTTTTCTGAGTTTTTGTCTGACAGGCTTTGCTTTGGGGTAAACTGCTAGATGGTGGACCACAATTTATGGATCAAGCCCAAGCATGTCGGCATAACTCCATGCAGATTTGACCTTTCTCTCCCTTAAGAAAGCAACTAGGAGCTCCTATTCTTTTGACATCAATGATTCAACATAAAATGTGATATGTGGAGTTTCCTTTGTTCCTAAGTTGACTGGGTTGCACTTTTCGGCTAGAACCGCTGACCTTTCCTGATGTAGAGCACTGAGAGGAAGATTGAATCCTTCATCCTCAGACACCTCAAAGAGGTTTTCACCATTGGATACATCCTTTATTTTTTCCTTTTTTGGGTCAGTGAGTGCCATAGTGTGGTTTTCACTCAAAGACCTTGAGATTATTCTCAAATGTTCGCTTTTGCGACTAAAGGATTCAATCGTCTCCTCGTAGTAGGCTTGTGTGTCTAGTATGATATCAAACCCAACCTTGTGATCTCCATATGGTACCATGTTTTGCAGTCCCATGAATTTTGAGAGTGCCTCATCATTTTCAAAAGTGTCCAGAATTGGTGGTCCTCGTTGGTTGTAATCAATGAGTTGGGGGTAGACTAGGTTTATTTCATGGGTTTGATGGTCATTGGTCTCAAAAGACAAGGTGCTAATCATTAGTAGGGAGGTATCTTCAAAAATCATGAGCAAGTCGGTTATGGGATCTTCCTCACTACATACATCTATGATTTGATCTATGAATATGGGCATTTGACGGGTGGGTGCCGATTGTTGAGGAGGATTTTTTACCTTCTTAACCGGGATACTTATGCCATGTATGGTTATACTCAAAGGGGTACATCCGAGGCCAATGTTTCTCATTTGTGTCTCAAGAATGATGGGTATTAAAAGACCATTGTCATTTTGTCCAAGCTTTATGTTCCTGTCATAGCCCATGGCAAGCATCATTTGTAAGCCTTTACTACTATCATCCATAGGTAGGTCAGTTTCTGGTCTGTTGTCTTGGTATAGGAGATGGGATGGGTCTTTTTTCTATTATTTCCTGACCTAGGTCTCCCCAACTCCTGAAGCTAGAGGAACCTGCTGTGAAGGTTTGAGATGATGTTCCTGCTAGCTGAGGTTTCCCATGAGATCAAGGAGATTGTGGTAACTCTCCCACTACAAAGGCACTTTTCTTCATTTTGTAATTCCCACATCCATCATCTTGGACAATGACCTTGATTTTGGAGATATCAGGAATGGAGGGAGTCTATGTCTCAAAAGTGGAGGCTAATGTAGCTAGGTCTACATATGGAGTGGTGGGGCCTTCATCATTCTTAGGCACCTGGAAGATTTTGTAATATTTTGCTTCTAGGCTCTTGTAGTAAGAAAAGGGTTCAGGATCCCCATGGATAGTGACCTCTTGGTCTTGGTATGTGAACTTGACACATTAGTGGAAGGTTGATGCCACTGCTTGCATCCCATGGATCCACGGACACCCAAGGAGAATGTTGTAAGGCAAATCGAGGTCAAGGACCTAACAAGTGGTTTCCATAATTGTTGGCCCTACTTGAATAGGGAGTTGAATATTTCCTTGAGACACTCTTTCTTGATCATCATAAGCCCTGATTGTGATGCCTTTTCCTTTTTCAATGGAATCTTTTGAGATTCACAAGTTCTTTATGAGCTTGAGGGAACAAATGTTTAGACTTGCACCTCCATCCACCAAGACTCTCTTGACTTTGTTTTTATGCACTAGGACCTCCAGATGGAGTGCACGATTGTGAGATGGTTTGGTGGGAAAGTCTTGATTGGAAAATGTAAGAAGATTTTGGGTAATGATGTTTTCGACCATAGCTTGGAATTGTTCAACATCAAGATCTACGGAGATGGTGGATGAAGCCAATGCTTCTTCCAATATTTCCCTCTGTGCAGGGGATATCTTCAGCAACTCCATGATGGTGATCTGAGCGGGAGTTTGTTTTAGCTGGTTGAGGACATTGTAACCATGAGGGGAAGATTTTGGATTGGAGGTGGATGCCCTAGGTGGTTGGGATGGTTCAATGATGGTGACTTTGCCACCACGTGTGGTGACTCCACAATCAACATTGGCTCCCTTAATGTTAATGACGGGGAAATATTCCTCAAGTGTCACAACAACATGTTCATACACATGGTTCACTTTCTTGTATTTTACTTTTCCCTTATCATTTTTCCCTTTGTTATGGTCAGGCATTGGATTTGTGTATATCTTTAGGTCTTGGTTTCCTGTGGATTGCTCTACATTTATGATCTTGTCATCAATGAGGTCCTGGATTAAATTTTTCAACCTCATGCAACTGTTAGTGGTGTGCCCCTTGATTTTTTGAAAGTCACAAAGTTGGTTTTCGTTGTACCAGGGTGGTTTCACTTGGGGTTCATGGTAGTTCTCATAGGTGGGGGTCTTGATGATATTTTCATTTATCAATTTCTTCATGACCACCTCAAGTGGTTCCCCAAAGGCAGTGTACTTCTACTTCGGGGGATTTTTGTTTCGCGGGGGTGGTCCCCCTTGATTTTTTAGGTTGTTGTCCTGATTGTTGGTTGGTTGTTATTGTGATACTGTGTTGGTTTGTGTATTGTTTCAATCATTGTTTTGTGGTTGTTGGTAGGTTTGGGTGTTTTGTCTTAGAGCACTGATTACAACCTTAGCATCCACTACACCATTATTTGTGACATTTTTTTCCTCACCCACGTGCTAGGTTTCTCATTATAACTAGTGGATGTGCGATTGTTTTGTTGTTTAGGATAGGGTGGTGTCCCTCCTTGTGCAATAAGGGCTTGTTCAATGTTAAGCGCCTTGGAGATCAATTGGTTGTACATGGTGATACATTGTACCTTGAGATGGAATGCCAAGGTTCCCTCAAGATTGGAGATGATGGTGCAAACTTGTTCTTCTGGCATGACCCATTTGCTCCTATTGGCCTTGGATCTCCATCGTTGTAGGAAAGAAGCAAATGTTTCATTTTTACCTTGTTTAAGAGTTGATAGTTCCTCTAGACTGACATCCATACTGATATTGAATGCACAATTTTTTATGAATGCGTCTACTATCTCTTGGAACTTTTTGATGCTAGGGGGAAGGTGGGAGAACCACTCCATGGTGTGGCTAGCCAAACTCCTAGGAAATAGCCACATCAGATATGTATCGTCATATGCAACTTTCATGCAATGTACTTGGAATTCCCTGATGTGATCTTCAAGGTTTCCTATCCCACCATATTTATCAAATTTGGGGATTTCAAATCCCTTTGGGAATCATTTCATTACAAGGCTCCTGTCAAACAGATAGGGACACAAGTTGCTAGGTGTTTTTGTGGTTTTCCCTGATTGAAGATCAAGCACCTGTTGTGAGAGCAACTTGATTTGCATTGTTACATCATCTTGTGGATTAAGGGGTGGGATGAAGGCGTTTTGCGGGTGGTTCACTTGTTGGGGGGATGGTTGGATTGGTTGGTGTGTTGGTGGATGGTGCTTGCACATTTTTCTACACTAAGAATGCTTGCACTTGCTATTGTATCAACAATTCTTGTTGTTGTTGCACTAATAATGCCTACTGTTGAGCTTGTTGTTGTTGTACTAACAACGCTTGTTGTTGGGTTGCTAGTTGGGTTGCTTCTTATTGTTCTTGGTATTGCTTCAGCGTTTGCTAGTATGCTTGTTGTTGGGATGCTTGTTGTTGTGTGAGGTATTGTGCTTGCGCCTGTGCTTGTGCTTGTGATTGTGCTTGTGCCTGTGCTTGTTGAGCTTGGTATTGGGCTCGAGCTTGCACTTGTGCCTAAGCCTAGGTTTGTGCTTGTTGGGTAGCTTGTGTTGCTTGTGCAGCCTACGCAACTTGAGTTGCTTACTATGCTTGTTGCACCTATTGTGTAGCTTGAGCTACTTGAGCAGCTTGTGCTGCTTGTTGTGCAACTAATTGTGTTTGTGCTTGCTGAGCGGCTAGTTGTGCAACTTGTCAGTTTTGGATTTGTTGGAGTGCCTTTTGATAGGTAGCTTATTGAACAACTTGTAACACGATGCTATATTGGTTTGAGATATTTATGTTTGGTGGTGGAGGTGGTGGCAGATTCAAAATGGTGTTTGTTGTCATGATGAGAGGCACCGTTGTATTGATGATTGGGATTTGTGTAGTCGATGGTGCAATCGATATGCTTGGTCCTTGAGAGACCATGTTTTGAGGTATTTGGGGAATGGTTGATGATGTGGTAGTTCCTTATGTTATTGGGATGGTTTCCATCTATTGTTGTGATGGAAAGATGGGAGGATTCGGTGTGATGCTCTAATTGATGATTGGGGGATTGTTTTGAATGAGTGGTGACAACGAAGGTAACCCCAAATTGAGAGTTGATGTTGATGTTGGCAGAAAGGGCGGAAGTGGTGGAAAAGTGAGTGGCATACTTCCTTGGGGAAATGATGAAGATGAAGGTTCAAAGATGCCCCCTGGTCCAAATAAGTCCCCTTCTCCTTGCGAGGTCATAGGGAGAGAGGTTTGAGTTGTTGCGTGAAATGATGATGATGGGTCATTAGGATCATGAAAGGTGAGGGGGAAATATGGGTGTAATGGATTTTGGGGTACGGGTTGCCCCAAAATAGTGTTTGTGTCCAAATCTTGATTATTCACAAGGGGGTTTGTTTGTAGTGCATTAAGAAATGCACTCCCTTTGTTAACTATAGGTTGAGTTGGAGCAATGGATGATGTAATTTGGGGGATGGGTTGGGTGATGCTTTGGAATGGAGGTGTGGATGAGATTGGGGGCATGGATGAAATTGGAGGCATGAACCCAAGAAGTTGTTCCACAATGGTGCTCATATCGTGATCAGAAGGGAGTTTAGCCCCTTGTTTTACTAATTCAAGCATTTATTGTGAGGGATGGAGCTTCATCATGATGTTGAAAATTTTATAATTTTTGGGATTTTGGACCATTTCAGTGATCTTGTCTTGTGTCATCCCGAAGGAATTATTGGTAATATCCTCTACTTGATCTTACTCTTGTAGATTTTGTGATGATGAAGGAAGATTAGTTAGGGGATTGCTTGATCCAACGAGATTAATTTCGGAATTGGTTTGGCTTAGGGCACTTGAAGTTGATGTTTCTTTGTTGGTCTCCATGTTCTTCTTGTGTTGCGATCTTGTTTGAACCATAAAATGAGGCTCAAAAGAGAAGATCTAGGATGATTAAGGATCAAAGGTGTGATGGTGAAATGTGTAAAAGGTGGATGATATGGATGATTAAACTCTTAGAAGATCTTGAGGGG
Organism: Sequoia sempervirens; assembly: GCA_007258455.2. NCBI lineage: Eukaryota > Viridiplantae > Streptophyta > Pinopsida > Cupressales > Cupressaceae > Sequoia > Sequoia sempervirens. The sequence goes on along the minus strand of VDFB02000015.1, from coordinate 334,722,215 downwards.
GATGCTAGACTTTTGGGACTTTTTTGGATTCTTGGATTTTGATTTTGGATTCCTGGATTTGTTTTGATCTTCGTTTTGGATTCTTGGATTCTTGAATTTTGACCTTGATTTGGTTTTGGATAATGAACAAATAGATCCCAAGATGTTGGATGTTATCTATGGGATAGACTTGCTCATAAGATGATAATTTGACTAAGTGTAGGGAGAAGGATGCATCTACCTACACCTAACCAAACAAGATTATTTGATGATAATTCAACTAAGAATATGGAGAAGGATATATCTACACATACTTAGCCAAAAAAATGTTTTGATGTTTTGATTTCAAGGATTTTGATTCATGGATTTTTGCCAAAAATCCTTGCATAAAGGATGGTTTCAAGATTTTCAAGAGTTGTAGGTGAGATGATTTTGATTTGATGTTTGAAAGATGGATGAAGGTTGACTTTAATCCTATGTGTACCTAAAAAGACTCTTGTTTACAAGACCTCGGTTTTGAAGAATACACTTTACTCTAAACAAGATGCTTAAATTGTTGAAAAAGCCTCAGATTTTGACAATAATAAAATGAGTACAAATTGGGATTGTTTCTTGAAGCTCTTCTGTAAGAGTTGAAAAGCAATCTTTTTTTGAATTCACAGAGCGTTGAGAGATGCTTTTGATGATCTTTTGGACTAAGAGTTTTTGAATTTGGTTTCTGGATTTTAATTTTGCATGAAATCATTTGAAACACATGTGTGGGGTTCAATTGTTCTTAGCTTTGCTTAGTGACTTCTTTTTACCACAAACAATTCTTTGATTAGGTTTTTGAGCTAGATGTCTAATGCCTTAACTTCTTCTCATCCCACAAAGTAAATTATATGGAACTTCAATGAAATCAAGGAAAAAGTTACCTATTGTTGACTTTAGTAAGCAAATTGAGATACAAATTCAAATGCTTAGAAACCTCTAGGGATAGAATCCCTAGGGAAAGCAATAACACTTAAATTTTGTCAAAGATATTCACTTCCTAAAGGGTTTAAAATTTGATGACAATGTTGAATGTTTGTTTCCCAATATTTTCGATCAAGCAAAGTGTTTTGTTTCCAAGAACAATCACAACCCTACAAATATTTGAGACAACATTTGTTGAGTCCCCAATTGGAAAAGTCTAGCTACACCTACTTTTAGCAAATGGTTAGATGCTTGACCACATAAGCTCCCCCTTACAGTGCACTCGCTTCTCGGGTCAGCCAAGCATTAGTACCTATGAATCTCCCATGGCATACTTTCCATCTCTACTAAAATCAGTAAAATTGTGGGGTGGCTTCAGAACGACCGTTCTTGCACCAACAAATAGATAAGGATTTTGGCCTTTTTAAACAAGGGGTTTTGATGCGAGAATTCCATTCATGGGGGACCATCCATGCGGCAAGAGATCATTGCTTCCCTTCTCATAAGAATAATCCTCGTGATACTTGTCTTTCCTGAAGTACCCACACTTATATACCAGTTGGAAGTCGCTTGGTTTTAGCGTGTTGCAGGTTGGGTCATTCCCTTGGGTGATTACCTTTTCCCACAAGGCATGCCCTCTAAGATAAACAAAAGCGAGCAAACATATCCGTAGTTCAATCGATCTTTGTTGAGAAACAAAGAGAGAACACACACAATATGTTCCACTCACACTCGCAAAATTTGTTCAATATTTTAATCCCAAATGAAATGTGGAGACAATCACTTACACAACTTAAGATCATCAAAAAGCCTTTTGTTTCTCAAGATTTTCGTGAGGTGCAAGAGAAGCGCATACGTCTTTTTGATGGTATTATTTTGGGTAAGTGATTACAAAACAAAGAAACACATGTTCCTTTTATCCTTTCAAAGCAAGAGTGACTTATTTTTAGGCACCAAAGGAAGTGTGAGATTTTGATTGTTCAATTGTTAACCTCAAAAAAATTCTAGATTTGCCTAAAGTTCTTTTTAACCTTTTGTAGCAAAAATGAATGCTTTTGTAGTGTTTTTTTTAGTGCCCAAAAGAAATTTAGTGTGTTCTAAGCATGTGAAACATAACAAATCCATAGAAGAAATATTATAAGTTCTCCCAAAGTGTTTAAAAAAATCACTAAAGTGTTCAACAACACTTGATGTAATGAGATAATGATGTCATTATGAACCTTCAACTTTGTTTCCTTCCTTCACCTTAGATTAAGCCAACCTACGAAAAACCAGTTAAAACTACAAAACAGAGGTTAGAAAACTAGTTAGTAGCTCAAAGCAACCAAAATAGAAAAAGAACATGTCAAAATTAATTGATTTTAAGCTTTTTACTCTACTCTAGCGGTGCAACCCGCATATGCTGCACTGTTAGAAGAAATCAGCGGCAATGTATAGTGTCACTAAGTCTGCATGTGATGCTTTGCAGCAAACCAGAGAGCGTGATGGTGGCGCAAATTTTCTCAGTGGTGCAGTTTGAAGTTTGAAAATTCCAACGCATGGGAATTGAACTAGCATCGTAGTTTGAAGATTTGAATTTCTGGGCGAGAAGGTTGCAGCAACAAAGTTTGGAGTTTGTAGCGTTGTTGTATGGCACCACTGGGCTGATAGCGGTGTTGTATGGTGTCGTTGGTCTGATAGCGGTGTAGTTTCCTATAGACACCAAAAAATAGAGAAAAGCACATAATTTTGTTAAAAAACATGATTAGAACTTGAGATTTGCCCTCCCTCTAGCGCCAAATGTAGAACCGCAATCCTAGATCTGCAAAAACACAAGAAACAAACATAATATTAGATCAAATGCAAGTGAGAATCAAGATCCCCCATGAAATTCATTTGCAAAGCTCAAATAGGAAAGAAAATGAAGAAAATGAACCAAGAAAGCAATGAAATCCTATTTTAATATGCAAACTCTCAATCCCATGGGGGAGTTGGTGCTAATTGATGTGGAAATTGGCCCTTTCCCAACTCCTATGCAAGCTTGAGATGATTTGATGAAGAGTGATCCACTTGATGATTGATTCAATTGAGCTCCATGAAGAAAACCTATAATAACCTAGCTATAAACTTGATAAAATGGATGAAAATGGATATGCTTGAGGATGAAATTGAGTATAGTAGACTTTCTCAAATTGTGGATGATCAAAACAAAGGATGAGCTTCTTATTTATAGAAAGACAAGATGGAGGAATGAGCAACATGGAGCAATGTGGGATCATTCAACATCCAATGGGCAAGTGCCACTTGTCAAGATGTGAATGGAGGAAGCTTGAGCACATTTTGATGAATGTGCAAAATAAATGAAATTAGGTGGAATTTGAAAATCATGAAATGACATGTAAGAGGGAAAAAGAATGAATTAAATATCACTTGGCTCAATGTACAAGGACATGTAAGAGGGAATGAATATCTTGTTGGAAGGACAAATCCACTTGGAGGGATTTTCAAACTTGGAGGAATATTCCCCTAAAGATGCCAAGTTGAAGGAAAATAAGGATTTAATAAATCCATTAAATGTATTTTCATGTGCAAGTTGCAATATCTAGAGGATTTGGATGATTAGGATTAAATTAATCGAGATTTGATTAATTTAATAGGAGATTAAATGATGTGATAATTTGATTTATATTTTTGGGCTGATTTAAATCAAAATTGAGAAGAATATGATTTATATTTAATTAAATAAACGGATTTTGATTTATTTAATTAAAGAGGGGTGATGATGTTAGATTAAATCAAATAAGGTTTAATTTATTTAATTTAATAAGATGACTTTAGAGATTTAACCAAATGAATTATTTAATTAAATAGAGACTAGAGAATTAATTAAATAACATTGATTTATTTAATTAATGAGAGAGAATGACTTAATCAAACAATAATTTATTTAATTAAGGGACGAAGGATGATGATTTAGCTAAGAAGATGATTTAGGATGAAATGGTGTTAGTAATCAGGATCAAGTATGTCAATATTGTTATGCCTAGCATAACCACCCCATTATTAGTTTGGAACAAAATGGGCCCCCCTAGGGGTTGTTTGTTTTGTCTGTGGTTTTGTTTGGGTCTTAAGAGTTGTTTATTTTGCTCCTAAGTGTTTCTTTCTTTTGCTCTGGTGGAAGCGGAGTTAGAACCAAAACTGGATTCTGAACTTTTCACAAAGTTCCTAGTTTAGATTCTATTCTAACTTCAGGTCCGCCTTCTCTTTTGTGCTTTCTTTTGTTATCTATTGGTTCGTCTGTCACTCTTGGGTCTATTTGTCCCTTGAGTTGTTTGTCATTTTCTTTGCATTTTGCTTTGCCTGAGCGGAAGCGGAACCAGGATTGGAATTGAACTTGGAGCTTTCAAAATTCTAGATCCTATTTCTGTTCCAACTCTAACTCCGCTCATTTGCTTTATCTTGTTGTTTCTTTGGTGTTTAGGCCAAGTCTAGTTTTCGTTCCAAACCTGCTTCCCTTTGTGCTTGTGTATCTTTGCTTTGTTCCTGCTTTTTGGTCGAGAGCAGAACTAGAACCAGAACCAAACTTTGAACTTTGTGAGAGTTCCGTTACGATTTCGACTCCGCGTCCGCCCCGTTGTTTCTTTTTCTTCGTCGTTGCTTTTGTTGCGAAGCCAGAACTAGGTTGAAAACTGGGTAGGGGACTTTCTACAAGGTTCTTTATGTTGTCTCTAACTCAGGTCCATGTCCACCCTGCTTTGGATGTTCTTGGGACTTAACTGTCTATTCGCATTGTTTGCTCTACCTCTGACCTATCGTATTTATGGCATTAATTGCAGCCTCTTCACATGGCAGATTAATTTTAAATTGTTAATCATGTTTAACTGGCTCATTATCTTTGTTATTCAAAATGTTTGAGTGAGCTAGAGCTAGAAAAGCTTCAAGAGGATTGATTTGATTGTGGAGGTGAGTTGCGGAGTGAATCTTGGTTGAATTTCGGTCTTTCTCGAAGAGCGTTTTTAGGTAGGGCTCTTCTCCTTTTTTTCCTGCTTTGTGTTTTTGTGCTGTTGTTTTGTTTTTTTTGTGTTTTGGCACGTACATGGAGTTCTCTCATATGAATTTTTTCCTTCCTTTTTTTTTTCTTTCTTTCTTGTTTCCGTTTTGTCTTTTTTTCTTTGTTCTTGGTTTGTTTTTCTCTATTTTGTTTGTCTGTTTATGTCTACTATTGCTTTTACGACAGGTGGTTTTTTGTCATGCCCTAATTTATAATTAGGGCTTCCATTTGCAAGGGTTGTACGTACTCCTGATGTTTGAAATATGTTCACAACCTTGCTTCATCCTGATCCTATGTCCTTTAGATATGTTCTATGATGGATTTATGTTGCCCTAGGTGGTTAAATCGACGTATCAAGCAAACTAGGGTTTGCCCGATAAACTTCACAACATGCCTTGTCTTAGGTTTAAATTGTTCCTTGTATGATTGAAGGATAGGGGTTAGGCCCCCTTTTATTTGGTTTTCTCTCATAGGCTCATGTGACCTAGGTTTTAAAAATTCATATGACTGTGTCTTTGGAAAACGCCTTTCGTTTTGCACATGGTATTGGCGGGAGCAGATCCGGGAATGATTTTGCCTCGAGGTTGTTTTTCTTTAGGACCAGTTCCTAAAAGGGCTCTGTTTCTGGCCATTATGGTGTTTTATCTTTATATACTTATCCTCGAGTCTTCATGCTTAAACTTAGGGGAAATCAGAGTCGAAATGGATATCAAACTTGGAACTAACAATGGGTTTCTGGTTTGGTTTCCATTCTAGTCCAGATTCTGATCTTGTTTCGGATCCAACCCCACCATATGTTGAAATGTGTTTCCTATTCTTGATCCTTCTATGGTTCTGCTTCCAATGAAAGCAAGATTTGATTAAGTATGAATGTTATCTTAGGAAGGTAGGGAATGGTATTAAATGATTAACGAACTTTGATGTTTTTTGATCATCTAATATAGGAGTTTACTACATGAATCAAGAAATGTCTAGGGCATCAGATGAGGCTTCTTAAAGGAGCCAACTGGGTGAAACTTCAAGGGAAGGAGTTAGGCCTAATAAGATCAAAGTAGAGAAGCTCCCTTACACCTTAAGGTATAAGCATGGGGATGCTACTCTTACTGCAAGTAAAGTTGACTCAGAGTGGGAAGACGTCACAAAAACCAACCTAGGCCCTTTCAACTTTTGGGAATTAGTTGATGAAACCTTCAATGAGGATGCTACACCAAGGGCCAAGAGGATTGCACAATCATGATTGGTGCATGTTGCTCTTTTCCCTTTATCTATTCAATGTCCAGAACTGATTTTGGCAGCCACTGGGGCTTACAATCTTGCTACTAGGCAATGTATGGATTCCCAAGGGAATGTGATTATTGATTTAACATCCCAAATGTTTTGATTCATATTTGATGCACCTACTCCATAGAGCCCTAGACAATTGAATGAGGCTGAAGCACTGAAGTTCTACAGTGATAATAAGGAAAACAATAGATCCCACATGAACAAGCATTGGATGAGGGTGGAGAAGAAGTCTCTAACCAAACTTCCTGACCAGCCTAAAAGGGAAGATTTTAACAAAGAGATTGGAGACATCATTATGCTGCTTGCTAGGGTGTTTGGGAAAAGAGAGTCTTCACAATTCAAGGAGTGGATGTTCCCATTCATCCAAACTATTTTAGATGGTAGACAACAATTTGAATGGCCAGTTATATTGTCAGAAAGCATTCATAATAAAATGTTGAGAGTGAGGGAAACCAAAAGTTTCTTTATGACCTCTTATGTGGTCTATGCAGCTGCCTGGATGGGGATCTTTCCAAGACATAATACAGTTGGTATAATGGGAGAGGCCCAGGGACAAAAGAAAGTATGTTAACACTATAATTAGCTCACCTTGTAGGCATCAGAGTCACATTATAGGAGAGTTAATGATGCCTTTCTTTATGTCATTATTAACAGGCTTACTAGTGATGCTGGATATAGACTTAGCAAGGAGGCAATGACCTTTATCAATGAGTGGGGACATTGGTTTATCCAATACCCAACATTCACTTACTTCAAATTAGTAGGCTTTGATAGTCATCCCCATTTTCTTCCTAGATGTTGTGGTGATAGGGTCATTTTGATGGAATTTATATATCAAGCTTTGGCTGTTACCTACAAGTTTGGCACCAAACACAATACTAGTTGGCATAAGTTTCCAATGAAGTTGGGAGAGTTTAGTTGTCCACACATTGTGGCAGCAAAGGTTGTTTGTGATGAATTGGCTCACCTAAGGTTGCGTTTATACATTGCTAGGAAGCACTATGATCCCGAGCACAAGATGCGGGCTTTGCTTCCTAGTCTCTTTGATTGGCATTTCAATCTGTTGGAAGATTTCTGGATGGACTTGCAGGATGAATATGATTTAAGGAAAAGAAATTATGAGAGATTGCCTATCCCACTCATGGTTGAGTATGGGATTAAGGAAGATATCCTAGAGACTTTGTTAGATGATGGGGTGACTTTGGATCCCCAATATGAGGTTGAGAATATAGGCACTAGAAATCTCGATCCAATGGGTTGGACTGCTGAAGAGTCTATTGATATAAAACAAGTTGCCAGACTAGTTTTGGATAGAAGTGTGCATTGGGTTAGCTTAAGAGTTAACTAGCCTAAGGTTCAACAATCCAAAAAGAGGAAAGCTGCAGGTATCACCCAAGGTTATAAGAGGATAAAGAGAAGGATGACACCTAAAGAACCATTAGAGTTTATGCCTTCTAATGCAAAAGAGGAAGTGGTTGCCCAAGATCTCCTAGAGATACAAGAAGGTGAGACAATTGCAGAGGTGTTTCCACATCTGTTGCAGGAGAAGTATCTACTTAACCCTTTGTTACACAACAACTAGGTCATGAATCCCCAAAGGGAACTCTCAATAAGGAAGCTAGGCTACTAAAGGAAATGGAGTCAGGAATTGAGATACATGATATTGCTATTGATTCTGAAAATACTCTATTTGATAAGGAGGCTCGTGTAGTAACATCTCTTGATGTAACAAATGATGCAAGGACTGAGCATATATTGACAGAGGAGGACCAATGGAAGCTCTTCGAAGATGCCAAAAGGGAAGTTGATGCCAAGGCACAAGCTGAGGCATTAGCTAAACAACAAGAAGAAGATGCTAAAGCACAAGTTATGTTATTGGCCAAGCAACAAGAATTGGAGGCTCAAGTTAAGGCTGATGAATTGGCTCAACAGTAACAATAAAAGGAGCAGGAGCTCAAGATGCAAAAAGAAAGAGATAAATTGGTTTTACAACAAAAAATTCATGATCTTGAGGAAGAGAAGGCTGCTCAAAGAAGGGAAAAGGAGGCCCTCGAGGTTAAATTTAAAGTTGTTGAAGAAGCTTATAAAAAGAAGGAAGAACAAGAATGCCTAGAAAGGGAAAAGGAGGCTGTGGAGCTTGCTTTGCATGAGAAAAAGTCCAAAGAAGCTTGGGATTATGTTGAAGAATTAAAGAAGCAAAGAGACAAAGTGTTGGAGGAGAGAAAATTAGAAAAACGTTTGAAGCAAGAGTTAGAGGCCAAAAAATTGCAGGAGCAGAAAGATAAGGAAGAGGTTGAGAAGCTGGCACAAGAGAAGGAACAAAGTGAGTAGCAAAATGTGTAGGAGGTTTACTCTCAGCCTCAAAATACAATATTAAAACCTTTTTCTTCCACTACTGCTACTTCTTCTTTGGCCCAAGTAGCTACTACTCCTGTTTCTCCTACTTGGTTGAAGCTTGACTTAGAAAGGAAGCAAACAGTTCAACCACAACCTCTCAATTGGGAGGAGATGATGAAAGAAATTGAGAAGGATAGACCTAAAAAGAAGGCTAGGGTTCTTCACTCCACCAAGCTTACTGACACAAGGGAGATTATTGCTAAATGTGCAATACCAATGGTGGACAAGAACTGGGATGATATGCAGATGACTGATTATCGATTGGGCATGGTAAATTTGGGAAGGCCTACAAGAAATCAACAAATGAATTTGATTGGTATCGTGGCTTCCTCTACTAAGTCTAGGATGATCAAAGATAAACAACAGAAAGATGAGCTTAAGGCTCAATTGGATCAACTACATACATTTTTGAAGGATGTTTCAACTCCTATTTCTCAACAAGTTGTTGCCCCTAAATCTCCAGTCCTATTGACAAAGAAAGAAGTTGATGACCTAGTGCATATGAGGAGTAAGGTGGGAATGCTAGAAAGGTGGATTGATAAGCTCCATCATGAGGTTGATGAAGTGTTAATTGAAAGTTTCAAGATTCATAAAACAACACTTGAGTTAGCAAGGGATTTGAACTAGCATGTTGAATGTCTAGACAAGTAGGATGAAGAACATAAGGAGTATATTAAAAAGCTTAAGGATATTAGCAAGGTTCCTAAGTCAACTCTGCTTGAGAATTCAGTTCTTGAGGATGATAGTGTGGATTTTGTTGAGAAAAATGTGAATATAATAGGATACAAATCCAAGTCTGTTCATGGGCATAAAAATGAGACTCAAGAGGTGAGTAAGGACTTGAATCAACAGATTGATGAGTCAGAGGCAATTGTGGCTATTTTGGTCAATCTGGATACCTCAGTCAAGGAATGCCTTTCTTTAGATAAGATGAGGGAGAGATGGAAGGGTAGATTTGAAGACATAGTGCAAAAATGAGATGATGAGGAGGATCTATTATTAGATCGGTTTATGGATATCAGGGAAGAAGCAAAGGATGCTAAAAGAGAATTGATCAAGTTGAAGGAGGTACAGAAGTTGGTTTCAATCGAATTAAGGAGGATCAAATTTGAAGATGATTGGTTGGATGGACTTGATTCAGGTACTCTTCAACAAGTGTTTGATAGCTATGATGAATATGTCCTTGAGCATGTAAAGCAGGGGTGAACTTATGGTTGAACACTTTCTTCACTTGATGTAACATCTCCTTCTCTCCTCTTGTTCAGGGCGTTAATGTGGGCTCAATTCTGGTTCTCTTCTTTGGAAATCAGAATTTGTGCAATATTTTGCTCTAGCTTCCTAACTCGGAGTTCAACAGTTTGGTTCTATCAGTAGTCCCTATTCCTTAATTCGTGGATCTGGATTCCAAATTGGGAGGAATTCGTGCATGCTTGACCTATATGTATTGTTTGGTTCCATTTTGTAAAGGTCGGCTAATTGAAGCAAGTTTAGCCACCTGATGATAGCAAACATGAATAGTCTTAGGTTTTCATAATTGTTAAGCAGATACTCTAAAATTTCAAGTAAATTTAGATATAGTTTTACAACTTTGTGCAAGTTTTATGTTATCAAGTTGAACTTATTTGATGATTTTAATGATATATAATCAATCCATATACCAATGGTTTTGCTGCACCTAAGTGTTTCTTATTTGATGAAAGTCAATAGAAGGAACTGGATTTAATATTATCTCATTAAGTTATCTGCAAATGAATTGCTATTATATCTATTTGATCTATGTTTTAATAATGAGTGAATGGTTTGTTTCAAAGTTTATGAAGAAATTTTGGTGAATACTTATGATGATTGAATTAGCACTGTGGATGTAGGCAATAGTATAGATTATTTTATGGATTGTTTCATGTCATGGTTGTGGTTAGATGAAGAAAAACTCATTATTGGTATGCATGTCTAGATGTTAAGTAGTTTTATTCATATTCTTCTGGTTTTAAAGCTCTGATCTATCTTTTTCTTTTTATTTAAACCCCCAAAATGTAGAATAGTTGACTTCATGCAGTTTTGTTCCTTGTTACCAGCAAAGCCCCCTTGCAAATTATAGTTACATTGACCTCTAAGTGATATCAGTATAGTTGAGAACCAACTACTAGGACCTTGGGAGTTAGATGGCTACATGTTATCTTTCTTTTTTAGGAGAAATAAAATAGTAATATTCTGTTTAATGTTGTTGTGTTGTATTGACCATCAAAAGCTATATTTTCCATGTCTATAGTATGCACTCAGATTTGTCATTACCTTTTGGATACCATAATCCATTATCCAAAGTGCTCTTTAAGTATCTGAAGATTCTCTTGACTGCCTTCACATGAGTTTCTTTAGGATTAGCTTGAAATATTTCAACCAATCATACAACATGCATGCTATTAGGCCTTGAAGTAGTTAAGTACAACAAGCTTCCAATCATAGATCTGTATAGAGTCTGATCATCCAAGGAAGACTCATCATCTTTTCTCATATGACAAGTTACCATAAGAGTACTCACTGGTTTACAATCTTCCATTCCAAACTTCTTTAGCATCTCTTTGAAATAGTCTTCTTGAGAAATAAAGATACCATCATCTAGTTGAGCAATTTGAAGACCAAGAATGAAGTATAAATCACCAATCATAGACATTTCAAATTCCTTGTGTATTTCTTCAGTAAATTTCTTGCACATCTCATCATTTCCACCAAATTTATATCATCAATATATACAAAAACTATCAAAACTCTCTCATCCTCAATCTTGAAGTAAAGATTACTTTTTGTGGTACCTTTCTTGAAACCTTGTTGAAGCAAACTTACTTGTCCAACCTTTCATACCAAGCCCTGGGAGCTTGTTTGAGACTATAAAGTGTCATTCTGAGTCTGCACACCATGTTTGATTCTTTTGATAACCATAATCCATCAGGTTTCTCTAAGTAGATTTCTTCCAAATCTCCATTCAAGAAAGTTGATTTGACATTCATCTGATATACTTTGAAGTCCTTATGGGTTGAAAAATTAAGAAACATTATGATTGCTTCCATTCTTGCTACCAGAGCAAAAGTATCCTTAAAATAAATTCTTTTCACCTGTGAATGTTACATTGGTGGTTGTTGTTGCTCCAAAAGATCGACCTATTAATTCCTGATACAACTTCCAAATTTATTCAAGATCCACGAGAGACAGTTAAGCCATGTCACGAACCCAAGCACCATGTTGCACTAAGGAGACCAAGGACACACCATCTTGCAACAATCCACCCCAGCACAAGTGAGGAGTTTGAACCCATGACCTCGGCTCTGATACCAATTGTTACATTGGTGGTTTTCATTGAACCAAAAGATTGAATTGTTAATACTTGACACAACCACTAAATTTATACAAGATCCATGGGAGGTGGTTAAGACATGTCACGAACCCAACCGCCATGCTACACCAAGGAGACCAAGGGACACACCATCTTGCAATAGTGAATAGCCTTTACATACCAATCTAGCTTTGTTTCTTACAACTTCCCCATACTCATTCAACTTATTCCTGAATACCCACTTTGTTCCTATCATACATTTGTTCACAAGCCTTGGAAACAATTCCCAAGTCTAATTCTTCTCAATCTGATTCAATTCATCTTCCATTGCTTGTATCCATCCTTCATCCTTGCTAGCATTAACAAAATTTTTGGTTTTATCTTTGATAACAAATAAAAGTTTACTTTCTCATTTGTCTTTGCAAGTCTTCTTCTGGTCAACACTCCTTCATTCTTATCTCCAATAATTTGATCCTCTGAATGATTCCTTTGAACATATTTGGCAGGAGTCTTACTGCGCTGTTCTACTATTTATTCTTTCTCTTCAACTTCCTCTTCTTCTTCTTCTAAGCAGGGAGGTGCATCAAATCTGCAATCTTCAATTTCATACATATTCTGATGTTGATTCTTCGTCAGCCTTAACATTTGTACTCTCAACTATTCTTCCCAATCTTTTGTTGTAGCACCTATATGCTTTGCTTTGAGATGAATATCCTAGAAAGACGCCTTCATCAACTCTTGAATCAAACTTCCCAAAAACATCTTCATCTCTTCTGATATAGCATTGGCTTCCAAATACTCTAAAGTACTTGACAGTTGTTGGTCTTCCATACCATAACTCATATGGGGTCTTAGTGTTGTTCAGCCTTAACAATCCTCTCTTGAGAATATAGAATGTAGTATGAACTACTTCTCTCCAATAAACATTAGGAAGATCTGCTTCCATCAACATGGTCCTTGCCATCTCTTGAATATTCCTATTCTTTCTTTCTACTACCCCATTCTAATGAGGAGTTCTAGTAGCAGATAGATGCCTCCTTAATCCATGTTTTTCACAAAAATCATTGAACTCATTGATGTGACTCACCTCCTCTATCAGACCTAAAGAATTTGATTTTATCATTCATTTCATTATCAACCATTGATTTAAAAATCTTGATTCTACTAAAAGCATCAGCATCAGATTTATCTTTCAAGAATGTAACCCATGTCATCCTAGATAAATCATCAATAAAAAGAATGAAATACCTTTCTCCTTTCAGAATTTTTATTCTGGTAGGTCCGCACAAATCAGTGTGTGTCAACTCCAATGGTCTAGAGGAAGAATACTCTTTGGACTTGAAACTTATCCTTGTCTGCTTTCCAAATTGGAATTCCTTGCACACAGTATTTATAGGCTTGATTATCTTAGGCATATCTCTTACTACATGTAATGAGTTGATCTTCACAATATTGTCAAATTTAATGTGTCCCATTCTCCTATGCCAAAGCCAACATTCACCTGCTTGTCCCAAAAGACAAGTTCTCCCATTGAAATCCCTTAGATTGTATGTCACCACTTGTCCTAGATCCTTCTACAACCAATTTTCTAGACTTTCCTTCTCTGATTTCACATCCTCTTTCATTAAAAATGAGATTGTATCTATTTATGCATATTTGATTCGCACTGAGAAGATTGTGCCTAAGATATTTGACATAAAGAACATCTTCTATCCTGTGCTTTCCATCAATATTTTTTGTGCCTTTTCCACATATCTCTACTGAAGTATCATCTCCAAGCTTGACTATGCCTCCATTCCACTTCACAAGTTTGATAAACTTGCTCCTATCTCCTGTCATGTGGTTAGAACAACCACTATCAATCACCCATGAGTTTGCCTCATATTTTGCACGACAGGTAGTACACACAACACTTGAATATTTAGCTTTATCTTCAGTCTTCTTAGTAACCAAAAACAAGATGTCATCCTCATTATCTGAACCACTAGAATCATCATCCTTTGAAGAGTAGGAATTTTCCTTGGGGTAAAGACTTCTTTTGAACTTGTTTCTTCTAGAATCTGTCAAGGGACATTTAGAAGCAAAATGACCAACCTTTCCACACTTGAAACATTTGAAAGGTAGCTTACTTTTGTACTTTCTGGTACCCCTCTTCAACTTCCTTACAAAATTTGCTTCTTTTTCATCAGTGTCACTATTTGGATCATAGGCTTCATACATTTCCTTCTTACAAGCTTTGAAAATTGCTTCTTTATTTGGATCTTCTTTGTCAAACTCTCTCATTTCAAATGCAACAAGGGCACCATATAATTGATCCATTGATAATTTATCTAAGTATCTAGCTTCCTCAACATAAGATACTTTAGGACTATAAGCTTTAGGAAGATAAATCAATACCTTTTTAACCACCACTAATTCTTCTAGTTCTTCACCAAGTCCTCTAATTGCATTGACCACTTCATCTATCTGGAGTAGATATCCTACAATATCTTCATCCTTTGAAATTTTTAGGTTCTCAAACTTGCCTCTATAGATCCACAACTTGGCTTGTTTTACTTTGAAGTCTCCTTCATAGATGCCACTGAGATTTTCCTAGATCTCTTTTAATTTTCTGTAGTGCATTACTTTTACAAGATTAGAATCTGCAAACCCACTCAAGATAGCATTCTTAGCTTTTCCATTATTGTCATAGGCCCTAATCTCACCTAGATCAACTAAAGGAGTAGCAAGAACAACATAACCATCATGGATTGATTTCCAAACACCAAACCTTAAAGAGGACAAATAGGATTCCATTTTGAATCACCAAGAAAAAAATTGTTTCATCAAATCTAGGCACCTTGTGAGACCCTTCTTATGCTATCCCAAATCTTACACAAGATGTTAGACTTCTTCTAAGGAACTAGGCTTTGATACCAAATTTTGAACATACACTAGAATATTGAGAGGGGGGTGAATCACTATTCTATCAAAACTCAAAACTTCCAAAACAAAAGAAACTTCAAACTTTACCGCATAAGTAAGAACATGCAAGATAAAAATAATGCATAACACAAAATGTACATGGAAAATCCCAAAGGGGAAAAACCATGGTGAGAAATGTTGCTAGGAGCTATTGTTCTAATCCAACCTCACAAATGAATAACAATTACAAATTTGTTTTGGTGCTACAACCCAAGGAAGCTACTACTCCCTCAAAAGAAGCTTTAGGGTTGCTCCCAAGGAAGTTACAACTCCTTGAAGTGAGTACAAACTCAAGAATGATTACATAATGACAATCCTTCCACTATTTGAAATTGATAATTAGGCTCAATCCTCTTGATGATTGCAATTTTCCTTTTTACCTTCTATTTTTGATGATTGTAATTTTGCTTTGTCACTTCTGCAAATGTCTTCTTCGCAGCTTACTGGCTCACTGCTTTCAACCTTCAAGAAGTTTTTCCTTTGGTTCACTGCCTCTAGTAAATAATTGATTACATTCTTCACTTCCCTTCAGTTACAAAAATATGTTCAAGATGAAACCAAACAAGAACTTACACTTCTGCTTTTTCTCTTTCAATCACTTATATAATTATCATAATGCATCACACACATCCTCATTCATCCATCGACCTAGATCAACTAGGTTTACAATATGTACATGATATTACATTGATTGCATTCACATGTTGGCTATAACAATAAAAATATTACTTTTGCAAGTCGACCAAAGATTAGAACACACAATATGATTAGAAACTTATCCTTGTCAACAATATGGGCTAGACTACTCAAAACCTCTAATCCTTGAGCATCATTGATTAGTTTCCTTAATTTTTCCACTATAGAGAATATTTTTCTTGTTAAGGATTCAATGCTTAAGTAGTCTTGCAATCCCTCTAAGTCTTTGTCTAATTGTTTCAATTTGTCTTTAGGAACATGGACAACAACAGTATCAACATCCATAAATGTAATTGTTTGTGAAGTTGCCATTGGTATGGTAGGATTAGGGATAGAGTCCAAAATGGGTTGGATATTGACAATACCTTGCGTGAAAGAGTTGGAGGACTCATGATCCACAATGGATGTAATAACAACATAGGATGCCATAAGTTTGCAACTATGTCTTAGCGAAGTATTTGTAATAGGACACCAGGACATGAAGCTCATACGAGTTTCAAAATACTAGGTGTGCCCACTATGAACACCAAATTGCCAAACAATCATGAAAAAACACTTAGAAGAAAAAAATAGAAAGCAAAAGCAGACAAAGAATGCAAAGACAAAGGTCTAAGAAAAATATGAGCCAAGAATAGTTGGACCAAGTCACCTAGGTGACTATGTCCTGCATAGGTTGGTACATATTTCAAAGTTTGGTTGTCTGTTATACTAATTAAGGTTATCGGGTTTGTGTGTGTACAGGTTTGATAGTGAATTCTTTTCCATAATTTACCCAATTTATGATTATGTAATTCAAAATGTAAGTGTACAACAATTTGTAGAATGTTCAAGCAATAAATGAAAATTGCAAATACACTTTTTATATCTAAGATGCAAAGATTAACTAATTCTAATATGCCAAAATCTAAAAAATGATGACGTTGATGCCTTTTTGAAACAAAACAATGCAACTTTTCACTTTTTGAGCTATATGCAAGATGCCTAAATGAATGAAATAAACATTTTCAAATTTGATTTCAAATTTAAATGACCTAATGCAGATTTGTAGATGCAAATGGAATGTAAATTTGACCTAAGATGACTAAAATTAACCCTATTGCAAACTAAGATGCAATATTGTATGTAAATTTTTGAATTTTCATGATTTTTTTATGATGTAAAATGAATGCCTAAATGAAAAATGCAAAACAATGCAATGCTAAACCTAGATCTAGGATGGATTGCTTGCAATTTCAGAAGGTTTAAGATGTTAATGCATCAGGTTCACCAAAATGAAACAAAGAAAAAGTGAAACACTAGGATTTCACTCTAGGGTTTGGGTGCTTTTTCTTATGTGTTTCATTTAGAATTTGAGGTAGCGGGGGTTTGATGGATTTGGAAAAGATATAGGATTGAATTACAACCTAAAAGGTGAGTCAAATTTCCCTTGACCAAATCTAGAATGAAATGTAATGAAACTACTAGGCTAATGATGCAAATAACTATTTTGATGTAAAAATAATAGATCTAGAATGCCACAGAGAAATTCAAACTTCAGAAACAAACTGAGTAGAGTACTATGCACCTATGATATAAATTTGGGGATAATTTATGAGGACCAAGTCACCCTGGGTGACTATGTCTTAGTAGATGAATTCTAGATTTGATTTCATAATCCTCTAATGTTTGATTCGAGCCTTCTTTTTCTAGGTGTCACACTGTCAAATCTTCGTCAAGAACAAAGATAACTAGGTTTTCATATGTTGTCAAGGTGTAGGGTTTGAATGCAATAATGAATAATTGACCTTCAAGCTTCTCTTAATCTTCTTCAAATGTGAAACCTACACTTTCAAAGAGAGAAGAAGGGTTGTGCCATATAGGGGCTTGCCTTAGTCAAACCTCATGTTGGTGTTTCCACCTCCACAATGACAATGCCAATGAAAGAGAGCTTATCCTTTTGAGGGATAGAGGCTAAATGATAAATGAATGATTAATCAACAATAGACTACAACTCACCACCCAAAAATATCTTCCTTGAAGGACTGAAGTCATACAAGATCTCTTCAAGGCTTGATTGTTGTTGGCTTGATTTTCTTGAAGACCTACAAGGATTGGATCTCACAAACAATATGATAACATGAACAAACTCACATATACTTTGACATGATGCTTTGATATTTAATAACTGCTATAAATATGCTCTTGATTGCTCTTGACTTGCTTGATAATGCTCTTGAGAATAATTCTTGCTCAGTTCTTTTTGTTAATGCTAGATATCTTTCAAATGATAAAATGACTATGTATTTATACACAACTATTCTAATTTCCCAAAAATTAAGTCCCAATAGTCGATATTTGACATTTGAAATTCAAATAATAAAATGCTGACTTCGACATATTCAATTTTGGAGGTAAAATAAGGGAACTAAGTTGCCTAAGCGACTAGGTACCAACCCTATTTTGTGGAGTTTAAGGTGTTTGGAGCAAACTATTAAATGAATGCTTTGGTTTTCTACATGTAATTTGTCAATAAATGTTAAAATGGGCCATGAAATGCATAATTTTAGAAATTAGGTGTACAATTAGGTTCATGCAGTTAGGGGGAAGCAAAACAAAGTGTGAAATTGTCATGGGTGATAATTTACGATGCTACAGATTGTCCTTTACACATTAACAAGGGTATAAGTGATACAATTTCTACTAGAACTTGACACATAACTCAAGCCTCGCCTTATCTAATTTGTACTCATTTCTATTGACTAGTCTCAATCCTTGGCTTATCCATTTCCTACTTAGGTTACAATTTGTATGATAGATTTGAGTCAATTATGTATTTTGTGGAAAAATTGCAATTTGTATGATAGATTTGAGTCAATTATGTATGTTGTGGAAAAATTATCTTTTAGTATTCAAAAATTCAAAATTGGGGTTGATCCAACCCTTCATATTAGTTATTGTGTGTCGATTTGAAATGCAAAACATTTGACTTTCCATCTTTGGAGTTGTATTTAAGGACATGCCCTAATGCATTTTTTGGAAATCCGGGACCTAACATTTGAATATCTAGAATCTTGATCATTGAGTATTCAAGGAGCTTAATGAGAGCATCACTATTGCATTACCTACTTGCATTAGCTTCTAGAGCATTTGAGGAGCATAATTAGAACATCACTATTGCATTACCTACTTGCATTAGCTTCTAGAGCATTTGAGGAGCTTAATTAGAACATCATTATTGCACTACCTACTTACATTAGCTTCTAGAGCATTCATTGTATGATTGCTTGTTGTCTTTGACCTTTTCTAAAAGCTATTAAATTAGTAGCGTAGGAGTTTGAAAAAAGGAGAATCAATCTTTGCTTAACAAAATCACCAAAGGTATTCTTAAACTTTGCTAGTTAGCTAAAGCATATCACAATCATTAAGGAAAATTGGAAAATAGATATTGGAGCTTTGCAAATATTATATCTTGCGTACTCAAGTTTAGATCTTCAAGCCTAGACTAGATCTACAATTGCATATATCACTTCTATAATCATGAAATTGACCTAAATAAATAAATTTTTATTTCCAAAATATTTGTCTCATCAATTCTTATTTTTAATATATTGACAAATCACTTACAAATGACTATTTCAATATAATCAAACTTCAATCAAATAATATTTGTAATCCAGTGTAAATTTAGGTTAATGTAAAATAACATAAAAACTAACCTTAAACCAACAATAGAGCACAAATAAGCATAAAAACATGAAATATAAAACAATATCACCATAAAGTCTTCATGCCATCATTGATTCACCTCCATTGCTTTTCACCATTTTGCTTGAATGTACTTGATGCCCTCATATTTGAGTATGCACTAATAACCTATGACTGACTAGCAAAATATTGAAGATAGTTGTCTCACACTAATAGCATGTACTTGCACTAGATCAAGATATAGACTAGATTAGATGTAGATGTCAAAATGAGAAGGACAAGGTCTTTGATAGAAAAAAAGAAATTTGAATGAAGGATTAAGATGCAATAAAAAATGAGAGTTATAGTATGAAATTAGGTTAGGGCTAAATTAGGGTAAAGATAAAGATGGATGACTAAGATTGAATTATCTTATAATTCAATCGAGGGTGGAAATCAAATGAGATGTCAAGAGATAAGAATGACACGAATAAAGAGAATGACACAAAAAAAGAGGTTGTAGGAGAGATTTAAATAATTATAAAATTATTTAATTTAATAGGGAAGTGAATAATTAAATAGTAAAAAATATTATTTAATTGTAGAGGACATGCGACAGGTTGATCTTTTGAATTAAATAATAATTTAAATTCAAAATAGGACAAAAATTGCAATTAAATAAATAGAATTTATTTAACTTAAATGATAGAAAAGCCCATAATCTTTAACTGATGTAAAGCAACTTTCCTTAAAATAAAAAGCGAAAAGAATAAAATGTATCCGTTTTTCCTAATGTACGTTTGTCTATTTTAAACGATGCAGTTGAAGTGGAGTTCACTTGGAAATGACAATGATTATCATGGAAATGTGGCACCAATAGTACACGAACAGAGTAACTTGTTGACGAAGGCAAGCCAATTCATTGGCTGAAATTCCCATCTGCCCTTGGAACAGTCGAAGAAAAGTGACAGTAGCTTATTAGATTTAGCCACGTTAGCAGATCTGGCAGTAGATTCTCCGAACCAGCAGCTTCGGCAACGTGCCGTAGACTCGGTCTTCTTACATAGTTCAAATTCTGCTATTTATATGCTCAACTAGTCGTTTCTGTGAACGTTAGTCACTGCTAAATGCCCGAAATGTAGCTAAGAGTAAGTGGGTCAAGTGTCAACGGTTTGAATCTCGTCTGCCTCCGTGTGGACATTAAAACATTGCCATTTTAAGGGCTTCTTCTCTGTTTGCTTTGAACATAACTGCAGATGGCCAGGTATGTAACTGGGTTCAGCTCATAACAGTCAGTTCATCAACTCAGCTACATTTTTGTTGTATTTATTGCTATTTTTCTTGATTGTTTTGCATTGTAGTGATCCTTTGTTAGATGAGGTTTTGGCAATGGTGGTGGGTTTTCTTGGTTTTGGAAACATGGGAGGTCAAATTCTGGGGGGAGGGGGTTTCTTGGTTCAGGGAGGTCAAATTGTGTGGTGGGTTTTTCATAGTTTTGGAAACAATACAGGCGAAATTGTTGTAATTCAAGTAATCTGTAGCTTACGAGAATATTAACATACCATCAAACTTCAATAACCTACTTATAGTGGGTCCCCCATGGAAGGGCGGCGGCTGCTAGTTCTGCTGGCCTCATGGGCTTCATTTCTTTGCAAAACTGCACATTTTAGAAATTATACCTGAAAATGAGGAGATGCTATTTTTTAAAAAGAAGAATTTAAGTTAATATTTGCTCTGGGGACATGAGTTTTGGAAAGCCTGCGGAGACTTTTTAGCAGCTTTTTGGCCGAGTCCGGGGACATCCAATTGATGCCACATTTTAAAAACATTTTTCTACAAAACTGAAGGTGCAGATTTTCTAGGGCAGTTCTCTAAAAAGCAGTAGCAGCACAAATTCGTAATGTTCTATTCGATCATGTTTCTACATTTGGCTCCTAAGTTTCGATGGGGTCAGCAGTTTAGAGCCTTAAATAACTATTATATTTATACCCTATCAGCGATTCACAACTTTCCCTATTAATGCAGCTGCCAGGCCGAGGCATGAAAGTTGTGGCAATCAGCCTTGCCATTAAACCATTGTGTGTGTTTTTATTTGTAATGTTGTAGGAAATCCTGTTACAGATGGGTAGAGAGAGTTGGCAAAGGACTACTCATGTCATTGGCAAAGCCCTTGTAGTTCCTCTATTTCTTTTGAACTCTCTAAGAGCAGTAATATTGGGAGCTAATACAAGGAAGAAGGTGCATTGTGCATTTTTCTTTTCCAACTAGGTAATCTGGATATTATTGATTGCCTGTGGATGGCAGACTACATATAAATGCAGGGGTGATGTTTCTCTTTTTGTTTCCATTTGTAGATTTTCTATTTATCCTTTCACTGGTTTCAATCCAATTTGAATGACTTAACAAGGAAATACGACACAATCTGTATGATATTAGGCCATGTCCGGACTTGGGCTACACCAAGAGGTGAAGCTAACTCTGACACACCCAAAGCTTGGTAAACTACCCAGCTACTTAAAATGTTGAATCTTGCTTGCAAATTAGGTCTTTTTCTCTAATTTTAGGCAGCTGAATGCTACGGTTGCACTCCTAGAGTCCTGTCAAACTATGGAGAGGCTTTCCACAACTCGGAGTCTTGGCAAATCGCTTCATTTCTGCTCATTTTGGATCACTCACCATTGCTACTCAAGAATTAGACAACTATGGTTTGGGAGTTCGGTATTCCCAAGTATTGTTTGGGTTTTGTTATTGTATTGGATTGGCTTTTCTGCCTTTATCAACTAAAATCCAACTTGTATGCAAGTGCTTTGGGTAAGGGTATCATGGAGTGGCTGCAACTCCTATTCTCAATGTGGAAGTAGTCTCACGCTCTATTTGTAACTTACTTTTATCTTCTCCTCGAAAGTTGGAGCCCCACTTTTTTGGCACGGCAGGGGATCTGGAGGTTGCCAACGTGCGCAGAAAATTTATAAAGACCTGTTTGCCAAATGCTAATTTTCTCTTGCCATTTTCTCTGAAAAAGTCCCTGCCGATGATTTGGATCAGAAAGGAATAAAAGTGAAAATCTGTGGGGAATAATGTGAAACGTCATGTTTCATCAGACCTATTTACTTGCTAATGTGTCCAAAATTATTTGTGCAGCACCTGCAAATATAATTACAGTAACCCCCTCCATGGGATCATTGCCTTAAATTTTTTGAAATGGATTCAGCCACGATCCTGCACTTTAGTTTGAAGGTTATCCTTTTCCTAATTGTAACCAGGAAAAGGTCACCCTGTTCCTTCCCTCTTTTTATATATGAAATGGGATTACCTCATATTTACTACCTGGATATCTAAGTAATTAGTCCATGGGGTTTCGTTCAGAAAATGCTTAATCTTATTATGAGGTCTAACCCATGACTGTTATATCTTATTGGTTAATTCTTCTAAAGATTACGCCTTCAGAAATTGTGGGTGCTTCCAAAACTAGCTGATTACTTGACTGAATGATGCACGAACGATAATACATTTGGGAGATCCTCAACTCTTAGTTCCTTTTTCAGTTCATTTTTGAGATCTTTGACTCGTTTGGGATTACGACTCAACTAACTGTTAACATATAAGTTATACAACTCTCAAAAGGAGGTTGGTTGCAACCCAACCGGTGTTCCAATGAACCAGGGGCTCTCCCAACGGTATACCCCTAGTTTGGGAGTTGTACATCGGAATATCCTGTATAATACACCATATACATTTCACAAATCCTATTCTATATTAATAAAGTGCTATTCTGTAGCTGAAAACATGAACTTTTCTTTGTCTGAGGAGATAGTTATATGTCTAAAACATGTGATTTCCCCAGATAAATTAGAGTGCCAATGCATGAACTTATGTAGAAGCAAAGTGATGGGAAAATGCTGAAATGATAATTGATATTCGATATTTGTTATTTTGTATTCAATATTTCATTATTCTGTTTTTACAAAAGGAGAGGAATACTTCTTATATAGAAAATTACAAGACGATGTTTCTAAAAAGAAACCATCGTTAACTAAAGCAAACTAAAGTAGATAACTGAAAGTTGTTAAAACAAACAAAAACAAAAACAGAAGTTACTAAAAGTAAACTAACGACTAACTAAAGCTAAGATGACCATTAAATATTACAATAATACTTTAATAAATGCAAGGCATACCACAAACAGCTTTAGGTACATTGAATTTTATAAAACTCAAGTGCAGATATAACAGCCTGCTTTCATTTGCCAGTATAACAGCTTCCAATATAGATTCGGGAGGTCAACACTAATTATTCATAAACAGAGTAGAATGCACAGTTCCCACCTAGAAACAAACGGATGGCCTAGAAACAAACAGATGGGCATACGCAAGGCATAACACAAACGGCTTTAGGTACGTTGAATTTCATGAATCTTGGGTACATTAGTGGTTTGGGTAGAAGTGCCACCTCTTCTTCCTAAATAGCTCCTGTTGTATTTTCTTGTTGATGGATATTTCCGTTTGCTAGTATAATATAATACTTGCTTCTACAATGGGTTTAGGAGATCAAGACTAAACATTCATAAATGATAAATCTGAGATAAGTTTGTTATGTCACTTCGTTTGTGTCTATTTTCATTTTTTTTTTAATATATTGCAATTTTTTATGAATATTCTGTTTATATGAGCATCAATGCCAGATCAATACAAGCTCTTGCTCACACTTAGTAGATATTAATATAAGTTTTTATGAGTAAACACACTAGAAATCACCTACAGAAAACTGATAGTCACAACTTATAATTCCACATTAGATGTCCCATGGATATTTCAACTTGGAACCCCACAATACAAACCGATTAAACTCAACCCCTTGAACTATTTTGAATTTTCATTTTGTAAGAATAATTGACCTCAAAAATAAAGATGGAGGATTGATACTATCCACTTATAAATTTTGGGATGTAACCTTTTCTATTATTTTCAACGGTTTCCTTCCCCCTTGTATGCTGCTTCAAAGTTCAAATTTTAACTTCTCATTACGTAGATTGCATCTAGTCACATTTACATGGCTGGGTAAGCTATTAAGACCTTATTTTCTCATATTTTATTTTATTCTTTTAAACACAGGGTTGGTTGGATGCTTTATAGAAAACTTACATCCTTATAGTTTTTCGTGGTACAGTTTTCATCATATGACCTTTTTAATTTTTTGCAATTTTTTTTAGTGAACTACTTTTTTCTTTTCAATTGTCATTGAGTTTTGAACCTTTCCCTTTTAGTTTAAAGATTCGAAACTCTAGGACAATTTGAGTATCTTACTCTTTTTTGTTTTGAAGGAACCTAAACTAAAACATTCCTTTAACTGTTTCTATTCTATGTGAAGACTTCATTTTTCTATTTTTCTTGGGTCAATTTATACTAAAATGATTGCATAATAACAGCCCTTTGTGTATGATTGATGATGCAGGGAACCATGGCTTATTGATAGTAAACAGTTTGCAACAAAAATCAAGAATCCAAATTTTGATCCTTCAGAGGAAAATGATTCTTCACAGGAAGAAAGGAAAATTGGTGTAACTAGAGAGTGCCCAAAATGCAGTCATCAAATCAATAACAGAGATGTAAGATTTATTGAATCAAGGTTTTAATAGCATAATTGAGATATCAGTTTATGAATCTTTATTGTTATTCTTCTTTGACTGCGTCAATCAAGTTTTGAACTCATTAAAACATAAAGGAGGGGTAAATTTTTTATTAAAACAAGAAGTACAAAGCAAGGGTGTTACATAGCCCTATCAAGCTCCACCAAGTGATCCAACTGTTGAGATAGATCCGGGGGTAATTGACCCCGATCCACCAAATTCCAATCATGAATATGATCAAAAGCCCATTTAACCAAACAATCAGCAACACCATTCCATTCTCTAGGAATATGAGTGAAAGTAACAGACTCCAGAGAAGCACAAAGGTTAAGAATCTGTTCTACAATCAAAGCCAAATGCCAGCTAACATCATCTAAATGCCGCCTATTCAATAAGTTCACCACAACTTGGGAATCAAACTCACATATGATCCTTTGCCACCCCAATTGACTTCCATGCTCCACAGCCGATAAAATGGCTTGAGCCTCCATTAAATTATTAGTATGAAGACCCTTACAAACAGAGAAGATAAACTGAACATCTCCAGAGCTATCTCGACCAACACCACCAATACCAGCATGACCAAGATTTCCATGAGAAGAGCCATCTATGTTGATTTTAAGGACACCCCGAGGTGGAGGGGACCATCTTACTACAAAACTTTACTACAGCAGTATAATACTACCAAATGACTCAAAACTTTACTACAGCAGTATAATACTACCAAATATGAAATATTTAGAGAACTTATACTTAATGGTACACTTGCTTGATTAGTTTCATGACATACTTCATATCATCATTTATTTAGAGGTAAATAACTTTATTGCAATAATTCAATTGCATAATCTTAAAGCTAATAAACTGATAATAAATTTGTGATCAAGTTACGTTCAGATAATATAAATCTTGAGTGTAGTCGATTATTATGATTCTAATAATAAATTAGGTAGAGATGAAATTTTACCAATTCATTGGTTCATGACTTAGATAAACAAAGTTTCTGTGATTCTGCAGTGGGAATTGGTTTTATAAATACATTATATTTAGCATAAATTTGTTCTGCAGCTTTCCATATTCTAATTGTTGCTTTATCTAAAACAAGTATCAATGGATGCTTGAACTATTAATTCTATCATTTTTTGGAGAATTGTTATTTTGACTCTCTAATAAAATTAGTGCGTTGCCAATCTTTCTTAAAAAGCACAGAACTTGTATCCATAACAGGGGCAGCCTCTATGATTTACACATTGAAATCAACAAAGGGAGTTTTTGAGCTATTTAAAGCAAACCACATGCAGGTTGGGAGTTATAAAGGATATTCCTGTTAGTTTTAGGATCAGATTTAACAGAAAGCAGAAATACAACAACACATGAACAATAGAACACAGCATATACCCTGGGAAAACCCTCCTCGAGGGAGAAAAACCCAGCAAAGAATATATCTCTTATATATTGAATGAAAGAGCATAAATCTGCTTACAATCAGGCCAAACTCTAGGCCGATCTGAAATAATAAAACACAGCACCTCTCCTAGATGCGAATGCACAATTACAATGAATTCTCCTTGATGTTGATCTGCTCTAGGCAAAATGATAATCTGCTGTAGATATGCAAACTCCTGATAGGTGCGAATTGTCTTGAGAATTATAGTCGATCTCCTTGAAGCAAGTATCAATCTGCTGTAAGAAATCGAACTCCTCCCTGAAGTATGCGAACTTGTCTTTTAAAAATGAATTGAATTGCTAATTGAAGTGAATCGCTTTGTTTATATATATACCAAGGTGTCTTTCTATGAAGAGTCAACCTCTTTCACATAAGAGACGACTTTACACAAAATGATGCGACTTCTCATCAAGTCGGCTTTGAGAAATAAATAAATTATTTAAATATCATGTCTGCCTCAGCATTTTGAATTTGAAGGAGAAAGAAATCTCCCGCTGCTGCTATAACATCAACAATTCCAAGGTTTGGAGACAAGGATTAGTAATTAGTACTGAATCAGAGAAAGCCTGAAAGTGAAAAGCACTCCAAAAATGCAAAAGTGAAAATATAGCTAGATTCACATTGTGGATTCACTTTGCAAGGCAGAAATTTTCTGGCTATCATTATAACAGTTCACAACATTGTAACCATATAAGCTACCATCTTGATTTGTAAAGCACAAACATGAATAGATCTAATGGAAGACAATACAACGATAAGAAAATTGTGTAATTACTACGTGAATAGTCTTATTCGCTTGATATTCAAATGCCTAGATTTAACTTACTGACCTTACATGCATAGGGATCCGCTATGGAGATTGCCTATGTAAGTAGTTGAACCTCTAGGAGAAGTCCTCAACCTGCATTATCTTGCAATAATTGAATAGTTAAAGACTACAAAAATGCAACTTGGTTTCCTCTCCACTTTTTTACTTCATTTTTAGAGAAATGCATCTAATGTAACTTCATGGAACTGATGAATTTAATAAAGAGGTTCAATAGAAAGTCTCTCCCTATGTAAGCCAGAAAGGCAAACATCTGATCAAAGGTGCCAAGAAGCAAAGATTCAGAACCTTTACATAAATGTGTAAATTTAGCTTTAATGAGCAAAGACAGCTCATTTTTTTAAAGCTGAGAAGTGAGGTCTCCTTGTGCAAGTGACCTTGCACCTTGATTTCCTTTACACTTTTTAACATCTGTATCTTTCACAAGGTTCAACACCAGTGTATAATTGTAAACTAAAGGAAACACACTTAATACAGTCTCACAAACATCAAGATATAAGCACTTTTAGTTGCCAGAAAGCCGTTTCTCTGAGCAATTTTAAATGTGCTGTTACCATAATTTACTGCTCAATATCCAGGTCATCAACTTCATAGAGAGTCAAGAACACAGCAAACCGGTTAAGTTACTAAAAAAATTAATGCATAAAGGTATATGCAAGACTGACTTGGATATAAAGATAGCAAGTTATGATTTGAGTGGCCATCAGCAATGATGGGGACATCTAGGAGTATACATTTGCAAGAATGATTTGTGTCAAGGTTAGTTCATTAGCAAGGAACATCTAGGAGTATACACCTGCAAGGGCTTACAAATATTTATCTTGCATTTAAAATTTTCAAGAGTCTGCTTTTTTAACTCTGATACTCATAAGCTGAATGACTTGGGTGAGTATTGTTGATCATCAGCTAGAATCATGTCTAACAAAATAGGTTTGGACGTAGTTATTTCAGAGCAATTAAACATTTTATTTTAATTCAATCTATCTTGTAGTGATAAAATAATGTTTAAAATTTAGCTCAACATGGTTAGGAAAATTAAGAACCACTCACATGTTTATTTAAGGGCATTGATTATTGATTCCAGAATCACAAGGAGCCTATACACATCGACAATAAACACCTGATCTAATTATTGAAAATCTTTAATTATAATATTTTTGAGAATGTATATACTATCTGCAGTTGATATAGGCACCTAAGAACTAGAAAAAGCCTGTCAAAATATTTATATGAATTCTCACGCCTGTCAAGGTCTGGTAACAATTTATTGGATAAAGTAAATGTTGTTATCCTCACCGTTTCGACTAAAGCTAATTCATATCAATTAATGGTCTATTGAGAATTAATTTAGCTGGCTTTTAGTTTAAAATGGGCTAAGAAAATCACTGACCTCTCACATGTTCAATGAAAGGCATTGATCATGGGTTCCAGAAACAATGAGGAGGCCATGCACAATTTTTTTGAAAAAAGAGAAGATTTTATATTCGAAGAGGAATGTTTATGTCGTCCCAAACCTTTTCTATACAAAAAAGGCTGTGGGAAGAGCAATAGCACAAATTATTTTTTTGTTCAAATTGACCACTTCCAAGTCTAAGATTTTACATTATCCCAAGTCTTTAACTAAATCAGTAACCTTATCTGTTTCCACTAAAGCTAATGAGTATCAATTTGTTGCATTGCGAGAAACAGTTGAGTGGCTAGAGCATAGCTTGAAATAATCTCCAGTGAGCAATAAAATAATAAAATATATACAAACATTACTAGAAAAATTCTCTGGTTTGCACCACCAGGGACAAAATTTAATGAATAAGAACCATATCCTCTACTTGAAGGATTCGCTGAGAAAGAATGTGCCTGTCGACAGAAACATATATTTTCATTAAGAGAATATATCACCTCTAATAGAAACAAAAGAAGGATTATCCTCAAGTGTCCTCAAACTCTAATGACACTTTTCAATGACTAATTTTGCAACTTGTAAGGATTAGAGGTGCTTAAAAGCAATCTTACCGTTATTTTTCTTTTGTCCTAATTTTCTATATTCTTTTACCTTAGTTACCAGCATAATATGTTATGTTTATTCTGTATCAGTGTTTGTTTCTCTTCTAAAACTTCCTTCCAAAGGGTTGGACTTCCTGCAGATGAAATTGTTTCCTTCTTGAAGGGTCCTCATTTTTTTCAGTCTTGACCCTGATATCATTAGTAATTATAGGGCCACACAAAACAATTGAAAAACATCATATATCGTTTGGACATTTATGACTACTGGTAAGAAAGGGAAAAAGAAACAATTTACTTATAAGGCCCTTTGTGCCGTTTTGGAGGAAAGTTTATCTTTCCCTTTTGTTGCGGAAAGTTTTCAAATTCCAAATGTTTTTGTGCAGACAATTAGATCATCTCCTCATTTTATCCATTTTGATGAGCTGATTTTCTATTGGAATTGGCAGATTTGAATAGGGAAGAGATTAAGATCATTTAAATTATAAATGATTTATTCTTCACAGAATTTATCAGTATGATACTATAAACTTGTCTCTTACACAGCCATTGTGTTGGCTTCTGGTTAAAGGGCTTTATATACATGTC
Organism: Sequoia sempervirens; assembly: GCA_007258455.2. NCBI lineage: Eukaryota > Viridiplantae > Streptophyta > Pinopsida > Cupressales > Cupressaceae > Sequoia > Sequoia sempervirens. The sequence goes on along the minus strand of VDFB02000015.1, from coordinate 334,692,435 downwards.
AATTCTTTATTCATCTATATATCTGGAATTAACATACCAAGAATGATAGAGCCTTGAAGATCTCTAGTAAATGCAAAGTAATGTGAGCGCAATATGAGGGACAAAATGAAGTTCTAATCATTTTGAAATCTTTGTTGATTACTTTGAGATTTGCTTCCTTCTCAGTGACCTTCAATGTTAATAATATAGAAGTGAGCAAGTTGTTAAGTAGTCAGTCTTTCATATGATTTTGCTGCTGAAACTGCTAAAAAGTACCGGATATAATACAAAATGTAAATATGTACACAACTACTGCTCCCTATATGCCTCATGAGTGGGACAGGTGGGTAGCATGAATAAAAAGGTAGTCATTTTTGTCCTTTGTTTGAATGTTGTCCAGTTTTACACGTTGATTGACCTGACACAATGGCTTATGCCAATCTTACGAGAAAGTTTGTAATATTTCCATAATGCAATATGACTTTTGCAGCTAGCCCAGAAGTGGCCAGGGTTACCTGTAGGTGTGAAGTTTGACCCCTCTGATCAAGAGCTTCTTGGACACTTAGCAGCAAAAGTTGGAGTGGGTAATGCCAAACCCCATCCATTCATTGATGAATTCATTCCTACGCTTGAGGAAGATGATGGAATTTGCTACACTCATCCTGAGAAATTACCTGGTAAATTGCAATATCTTCTGTTACTATTTAGGTAAATATATACTGTTTGTTTGTGATGGATTGCTAGCTTGCAACCAACTAGTTCAATGTTATATATCTTTACAGGAGTCAAACAGGATGGAAGCAATGCTCATTTTTTCCACAGGACAGCTAATGCATACCTCAGAGGCAATAGGAAACGCCGGAAAATTAATTGTGGGGATAATCAGAATGGGTTGGTAGATCATTGGCAAAAGACAGGAAAAATTCGTTGGCATAAGACAGGAAAAACAAGGCGTGTCGAAAATGGAATGCTGATAGGCTGGAAAAAGATTATGGTTCTCTACATGAGCAATGGAAAGGGTGAAAAAGACGAGAAAACAAATTGGGTGATGCATCAATACCATCTTGGCACTGAGGAGGATGAGAAGGATGGTGAATTTGTTGTTTCAAAAGTATCATATCAGCAGCAATCCAAGAATTCTGATAAAAACGAATTACCTGAAGAAGTTGAGGGAACTTTAGTTGCTATAGGAGATCCGTTAACGCCTAAAACATCAGATCTGTTAACGCCTAAAACATCAACTCCTGAGCTACCTCGACCTCGAAAGTGGCAAGCAGATCTTGACATCATCGAAGAAGAGAATTTAAATTATATGGACAATCCTGGCAATCCTGGCAAGGTAATTCTAAATACTAACATTTTTCATTGTGATACGATTACGTTTGACAGTAATTGTTGGCTTTGCATTCAGCCTTACAAACTTGAATAATTGCATGGTTGTTTCCATCATGATGTGCAATCAATGTTGTTTGACTTATATAGTTCATGATTGCCTTTATGGGTAGCTGCTGTCATTTTATTCTTAATGCGTAAATAATTAAATTTGTAGGACCATGTTCATAAATAAAATTATTTGGAAATCCTGAGTTATCTGGTTCCTTCTCTTGTATTTGAAATTTTGAAGTATATTGATGTAAGGTTACAGATTTGGAAGTGGCAACCCAACAGACAAATGCAGTTGAGGATTTGACATGGAGCGGCCTACATGATCAGGCAGATGTAAAATTTGATGATTTGCCGTGGGATACATTAAATGACCCACCAAGTCTGAGTTTTGATTCTGCATGGTTAGCAGGAGAGTCTCAGTTAAGGACAGATTCTCAGCAATCTTCAGATTTACTTTTTTGTAATGAGAACCTCCCAAGCTCTTCTCCTAAGGAGAAATCGGGAACTGAAGAGCTTGTTTCAGGTTTGGCGTTAGGGACAGATTCTCAGCAATCTTCAGATTTACTTTTTTGTAATGAGAACCTCCCAAGCTCTTCTCCTAAGGAGAAATCGGGAACTGAAGAGCTTGTTTCAGGTTTGGCGTTAAGGACAGATTCTCAGCAATCTTCAGATTTACTTTTTTGTAACGAGAACCTCCCAAGCTCTTCTCCTAAGGAGAAATCGGGAACTGAAGAGCTTGTTTCAGGTTTGGCTGAACATGGTCGCATTGAGGAAAATGTGGATGCATATGGTGATACTTCATGTCTTGACGACATTGAACTTGATACACCTCCAGAAGTACAATCACAGACTATTGTGAGTGATTAACCTGTCATGGCTCAGAATACTACTGATATCTTATTTTCCTTTAGCATAATTGGTGAAGATATAAATAACTGACCTTTTGTTGTTTCTATTTCCATTTTAGCATAATTAATGAAGATATAAATAACTGACCTTTTGTTGTTTTTATTTTCTTTTAGCATAATTAATGAAGATATAAATAACTGACCTTTTGTTGTTTTTTTTTGCAACTTCTGTTTAAATAGGACTCACAATTCAATTCCCAAGAGAGCCTGACAGCTTGGACAAAGGGTATATGATTGGGAAGGACTGGATTTTTTTGAAATCCTGATATTTATTTTCCAGCTTAAAATATATACATGGTAAGGATCTTTCAGACACAGAAGCAGATCGACCTTCAATTCCTTCAAGAAAATTGATATTTGCAATATCATTTTTTTGTTTGCAGTTTCATGTGTCGTATTTTCTTCCTCTATGCTATGCGTGGTAACAAAAAATATGCAAGTTACTGCTAGTGTACCGACCTTCATATCATAACTTTGGAAGGATTAATGAGTTCTGTTTTGAAAAACTAAAAAGGCTATTGAAGCCTTCCTTATGCATGTTTTAATCAGTATTGAAGTTATGAATATGCTACTCTTGTGTTTATTCAAGCAGTCAAAATTCGAACTTTGATGCATCTGCTTGTGGCTACAATTTATAGCATTTCTTGTGCCTAAAATTTTCTATTGATCATTTTGTAGTTATATGTGCTTGAAAGTCAATTAAAGTTTTAGTTAATTGAAGACAGGAAATTTTGCTCTCCATAGCCTGAAAAGAGACAAGTTTTCAAAAATGTTGGGAAAGAAGCCGATCATCAGGAAGACCGGTATTTCAGTGGCTAGATCACCCCACCATTAAATGGAAGGTCTTAGGTTTTACTTTCAGTTTGTTCACGAAAAGTTTAACATGGTATCAGGGCATAAGTGAGCAGAGCCAGGTTAAGCTAGGATCCCTGCGCACCAGCAGTGTGATTGAAGGGGGTTGTTGGAAAATGAGTCACATCTGAACTAAAGATGGACTGGTTGTCAAGAGGGCTGGTAGCTCAATGATAAAACACCCTAGTAGCAAATGAGAGGTCCTAGGTTTGACTCCTAACTGATCCATGAGAATTTTAATAAAAAATATCAAAAAATAAATGTGACAATCAAAACATCTGCAAAAATTGACTATTAAAATGGAAAGGAATTTAAGAACTTTGTAGATAAAAGATATGAAACAAACATGGCACATAAATCACTCATATGGTAGATTAGATTAAATATTTTGCATTCAATATGATAAGAAATTTGGGAAAGCAAATTTTGAGGTCAATGTAATGATAGCAATATCTGCATTAAATATTTAGCAGAATGTAAAAATGTCAATTTGTAGATATTTAATAATGTTCTCATAATTTAATGGTTTTTAATGGATAGTTAATAGTTGTTTTTTAATTGGAAAAGTATTTTTCTAATATCATTTTGTATTTGTGTAACTTTCATTGCATTTAATTTTAGATCTGTTGGTATGTGGCAACGTCAAGTTTTTCCCGTTAACACATCAAGTGAAAACGACCTTGTAAAATCCTAATTCTAGAAGATTCCAAAAAAGTTTGATATAAGTGGTTGGGATGTATGTTGCGGTATGGCATTCATGAGACTGCAATCTGTTTTGCACTGGATAATAAAATCATTGGGTGGCTGAGTTTCTTGGATGTAGTCTATATTTGGTGAAACACTTTAAATTTCTGTGTTGATCTTTTTGTGTTATTCTTCATTGTTATATTTCTCGGTTATTTAATCTGCATATAATTGTTAATATTTATTACTCCAATCTCCCTGAACCCTAACAAAATCCTACAATAATATCAGAACAGTGAAAAAAATTGGAAGAGGATAAATATAATTGCTGAAGTTGCAGTAAAATCATTTTATTGGTGACATTATTCTGAAAGGATATTCTGTGTGATATACAAAAGACCAATTAATTTTGAAAGCAGCCAAGAAGAGCATCTGCATGCAGTCTCAATCATACAGCGCCTGTTTGAAGACACCAAATGCAATGAAAGACCAACAGATATTTATGTACAACGTAGAATCGTGTATAGGCAGAAGATTTGACGGTTTGTTTTGAATCTTGTTTTGCTGTTTGTTTTGTTCAAAAAACATTTAGAAGAAAATGGCTGCATTATGGAATGTGTAGTTTGTATATCTATTTGGAGTTTAATAATTATGGAAGATAGGACAATTTTAGCTAACACGTTCATATTAGTATGGTGTGATAAAAGGATATTTTTGTAGTAATAGGAATTGTTATAAGGATGTGTTTAAACAAAAATCTCTGCACTCTCTTTTTTTTTTTTCTAGTATATTAATATGGTCAAAATTGTTAGTCTCATCTCATAAACAGAAAAAATTATACTTAAAAATTATGAAGTTTGGAAAATGAGTATGAAAATGATATTTATATTCAATGATCTTTGGGATTTGGTTGAGAATCAACCTACACTTCTTATTGATGTTGTTTAGTTGTCCAAGTTTCCTATAAAAACACTGATCTATTAATGCAATTGTTAAACAGTAAACTTCATGAGGATGAAGATGTTACAAAATATGTCTCTAAGGTGAAAATGTGAACTAGAAATCTACTAGTACAAGTGGTAAAATTGATGATAATATGTTGATCTCTATTGTTTTGAACGAACGAACTTCAAACTAATATGTTGATCTCCATTGTTTTGAATTGACTTACTTCAAACTAAATTAACTTATTGGAAATGTGACAACTCAATGATAAACTTAATAGGGCAATGCTTGATTCAATATGTGAATTGCTCACTCAATATGAATGTCAACTTGTAAAAAAGAAAATTATATCAGCATTTGAAGGAGCTTATGTTGCTTCTAAACAAAAGAAAAAAGGCGTAGTTTATCAAAACATAAGATTTTTTTTCACCATAGTTATTGGGATGATCCTATAGATTGTTCTTTTTCCCATAAAGTAAATAATGCATCCAAGAATAAAAGATTTGTGAAATATTTCATTAGTAATCAGTTTTGGCCATTAAGCATATGATTGTACTTGAAGAAAAAACCAAAGAAAAAGATGTGCATTTTGTTGTTTCTTTTGAAGAACCTTATTTTGTTGAAGATGCTTTTATACTCTAAAATCTAATGGAGGTTGGAGGACCATTCCCTTCTTAAGTTAGCTATTAATTGGGAGAATGAGTACAAAATTTGAATCATTTTTGGTAGGAGTAGATGGTTTGCTTTTCAATTTAGTGGTGTGTTCTACAAATTTTTTTCTTCAGATTTCTCAAATTTTCTAGCACCTAAATTGTCATTTCACTTTGGGACTGTCATAATGCCACTTTATTCAATGTCAATCTATCAAATCAAGAAAGCTACAAAGAGTGAATCCAACACTCATTATTCTCTCTATTTGTACAATCACCTTCATTATGACTTGTAGCTGATAGTAATGCTAGAAGTGTGACTATAGTTGATTAATACTCCATCAAAGTTATGTATACTATGTTAGGAACTTGCTCCTTTAATCAAGAATATCTACAACCATTATTCTTCCTATGATTTGTAATGCTTTTTTATGTACCTACACATAGAGTAGTACCACAACCTTTGGTAAAAGTGCTATTGGGTCACTTTTAGCTTCAATTTGATATGCAAGAGCCTTGCCATAAGAATGCAAAACTGTTCTTTCAATGAATTCACTACCATTTGTCAATTTGAAACTGTTGTCTTTTCTTCATGATGGCTATATTTTATCATGTACCATCAAAAGACGACCAAAATAAATGTAGTCCTATGGTAGTGGAATGCCATGACAATCCATAGTACTGCCTTGTTGCTATATGGATTGTCATGGCATTCCATAACCATTAGACCATGTTTCTTTGAGGCATTTTATCAAAAAATTCACTACCTTGTCTATGCTATTGCTTACTATTATGCTTTGATAGATTTTTTCCAAGCATTTGTATCTTGTTCAAAAGCACTAGTTTTAGGCTTTTATCCATAATAGCAAGGCACTGGACTATTTGATAAAATGCTTTGGTAGACATGTATGAAAAATGTGGTAGCATAGACAAGGAAGTGAATTGCTTGATAAATTGCCTCAAAGAAATGTGGTCTCATGGTGATGGAATGCCATGACAATCCATATTGTTGCCTTGTTGCTATATGGATTGTCATGGCATTTCATCACCACGAGACCACATTTCTTTGAGACATTTTATCAAATAGTTCATTGTTTTGTTGCTATGGCTAAAAGCCTAAAAAAGGTTCTTTTGAACAAGCTACGCATGCTTGGAAAAAACCTATCAAAGCATCAACATCTATCAACATCTACTTATTAGTTATGCAATGTGAAGTAATGCTTTGAGTTTGAAAGATGTGCAATGCAATGAAATGGAAAACACTGGGTGTTTCATCTACTTATTAGTTATGCAATGTGAAGTAATGCTTTGAGTTTGAAAGATGTGCAATGCAATGAAATGGAAAACACTGGGTGTTTATACAACTGCAACCCACATCACAACATACCCAAGCCCTTGTGGTTTTTAAGCCTATATATGTACATGTGCATTAGAAATAGCAAGAACACCAATTTCTTGTCATTATCGACAATAATGAATACACTTGTTGAAAGTGGTGAGACAAAGTGTTAATGGTTGTTGGAAAACACTAGGTGTTTATAAATGGTGCCTTTCATTACATTCCTAATGTCTAAATAACAAAAGCTTTTCAAGACATTCAGACTGTTTTGTAAAATTCTAAGATGCAAAACTCTGGGTTTTACAAAACCTACAACCCACTTAATGTTTTAAAACCCTTTACAACTAACAACTCAAATAGCTAGAAACCCCTCACCTCACTTCGATTGTTTTTTTGTCTCCCCCTGCTCTCCAACCTTTTACTTTCAACTTGTAGAATCAAAAAGTCGACAACACACAATGTTAATGGTTGTGGGAAAACACTGGGTGTTTACAAAACGGTGCCTATCATTACATTCCTATAGTCTAAATAACAAAATACTTTCAAGACATTCATACTATTTTGTAAAATTCTGGGTTGCAAAATACTGGGTTTTTTAAAACCTACAACCTACTTAACGTTTAAAAACCCTTTACAAAAAACAACCCATATAATGTTTTAAAGCCCTTTAGAAGTAACAACCCAATCAGTTACAAACACCTCACCTCACTTCTATTTGTTTTTCGTCTCCCCACCTGCAACTCCGCTCTCCAACCTTTCGCTTTTAACTTGCAGAATAAAAAGCCGATAACACAAAGTGTTAATGGTTGTTGGAAAACACTGGGTGTTTATAAAACAATGCATTTCATTACATTCCTACAGTCTTAATAACAAAAGCTTTTCAAGGCATTCATACTATTTTCTAAAATTCCAAGTTGCAACACACTGAGATTGACGAAACCTGCAACTCACTTTTAAATGTTTTAAAAACCTTTAAAAACAACAACCCATTCAAACCCTTAGCAAGTAACAACCCAATCGGTTACAAACCCCTCACCTCAACTCAGTTGGTCATCTCCCCCACTTGCAACTCTACACTTCACCCCCTTGCTCTCCAACATTTTGCTTTCAACCTACATAATGATAAAACCCCCAACATAGTGTTTTCCAAGAATAGTACTTGTTACAATTTAAAACCCATGTGTCTTAATCACGTCAGCGCCCCTTCCCGCCTATGGTGAATGGATATCTTCTCACGCGAAGCAAAAATTGCCAATGTGACTCAAAGTGGTAGGAAACACAAGCTAACACCTTTGTTATCTCCTCGCTTTCCTCGTCATGGTGTTTCCTCTCGTTTGCCAGTTTCATCACTTTTATCATCCATCTGGTAGGCCCCTCGCGATGCCATCTTATCATGTTATGTATGTTTCTCTGTATGTTGTTATGTATGTTTTTATTCATTTTTGTATGTACATAGGTGCATTTTGTCGAGAGACTAGTTGCGTCCTAATTCCTCTCCCATCCCCATGACAATTATAAAGAGAATTTTAAATTCCCTCTTGTCACATTCTTCTAGGAGGATGGGACAAGAAACCCCTTTTAACCAAATGATCACATAACAAAAATAAATAATTTTTTTTCCGTGGACGATCATATCAAGACCATAACTAGAAACAATAAAAATTAAAACAATATGTTTATCTTTTATATATGTCGCCCACCCACTTGTCCTCACATCTCATGGAACTGAAATCTACTTGGATGTCTCGCCCTTACAACAAACCACGTGGCTTAATTTGGTTTGACCGACTAACTTTGTGATGCCAATTGTCGTTTCTGAGAGTGCCATTAAGCTCTTCTCGGACGTTTCAAGGATAGCGCTACGGTTTCACGCGTACAGATTTTTGTCGTTTCTGAGAGTGCCATTAAGCTCTTCTCGGATGTTTCAAGGATAGCGCTACGGTTTCACGCGTACAAATTTTTTAAAAGCAGATTCAGAGAGTCTCTATATTATGTGGTATGGTCATACTACTAAAAGCGAAGTGCAATACTCTCTCAGTTGATCCATATCTACCACTGATATCTCGGAAATAATGGACTCAAAATTGTATGCAGCTGCTACGTCGGGCGACGTGAAGATGCTTACAAAGTTGCAAGATAAGGGAGTCAACATTCTTCGAGAGGTTACTCCCACAGGGAATACAGCACTCCATCTGGCAGCATATCATGGTCATGTACAAGCTGTGAGAATGCTGCTTCAGCTGATGAATCGTGATATAGAAGCCGGTAACCAAGAGAGCAGTGAATTCCTAACGGCTACAAATAGTGAAGGTAACACCGCCTTTCACGAAGCTGCAATTGGAGGTCATTACCAAGTAATCGAGGTTTTATTGGACCTTAATCGTGATCTAGAAAATATGACCAATGGTGCTTGTGAAACTGCATTGTTCAAAGCTGCAGAGAACGGTCATAAGAAAATCGTGATGAAACTTTTGCCTCTCACATCTTCAGAGTACGACAGGAGGACATCGGATGGCCAAACGCTTGTGCAGTGTGCTGTGTGCAACAGGCACAAAGGTATCTTCAAAACATCTCTTATTTTTTATGCAATCTTGAAACACTTTCTCCTTTATAATCGGTATCTTTCAAAACATCTCTTATTTTTTATACAATCCTCAAACACTTTCTCCTTTATAATCGGTATCTTTCTAACTGTGTAGGAGTGCTTAAGAAGCTCATAGCTGCTAAACCATACCTCATTCAAGAATCTGACAGTTTAGGCAGAACACCCCTACATAATGCTGCCTATCTTAAAGGGATATCGCATATTGCAAAAATTCTTTTAGAGGTAGATAAGTCTTTGTGTTATAAACTGGACAATAAGCAACAATTAGCACTTCATATAGCCGTGAAAGAAGGGAACTTGGATTTAGTCAGGGAGATTTTAAAATATGCCAAAGACTGCTTAGAAATTGTAGATAATGAGGGAAGCAATGCTCTGCACTTGGTGATTGAGAATGGAGTACAAATTTTTGACAAAATTTCGAGGCGCATAAAATCCTTGCTGTTATTGCTCATATCAAAGAGGCTAATCAATAAGGTTGACAACCGAGGCAAGACTGCTTTAGACATAGCTATGGACAACATGGACAACGATGAACGACTTTTCAGTGGGGTAAGTAATCTATTTGTTCTGCTCTTCATTTAGTTTTTGGTGATAAAACAAAATATTTTTAAGAGTTAAAGCATTTCATTTTGTTTCATCTATGAGAACGTAGGTATTGTTAAAAGCCAGTGCCGACTAAAGAATACAAAATGAAACCTTCGAATTGTAAAGGGTAGAAACGATAAAAAATAAAAATAATATTGATGATCATAACTAGAAAAGCAAAGCGAAGAGCACAAAAGAAAATTCAAATTGAAATACCTCGAACGATTTCAATCCTTCTTAACAGTTCTATAAACTACTTTTATATCACCTATCGATTGGAATTTTATTTAGGATGAGGTTTCATGGGGGGCTTCAGGATCTATTTTGAAGGAGTAAGGGATTTCATGAAGTAAATAAGTGCTACAGGATTAATTATAATCTTTTTTCTCAAAAATAATAGTCCCTACTTTTTAGCTCAAAAAATTAAATGGGCTTAAAAAGGGTTAGGATTTTTTCTATCACTTTCAGTTATACGAAGTTTTAAAATTCTTACCAATTAATTTTTTATTATTTTATATTTATTTCAGCAGCACCCACTAATTTTTTTAGGAAGCCCCCCTCCATGGGACCCCACCCTTAATGCACTTTTATCTATTTCCCACACATTCCAGTGATTTCCTTTTAAGCCGTTTTTTCCATGACAATGGGACAAAACCAATCAAGAGAGCTTGAGTCTATATTTAAATATCAAATCTTTTACTTTTACGTTCATTTGTTAAATGCTATGTAAAGGATAAAGACATTTATACATGGGGATTATGATGATTAATAAACTTGAATTTATACAAAACTTAGTTGCTCAAGTATACAAAAATAAATGTCCTCAATGTTGTAACTGTCTAAAACTCTACATAGAATTGGAACTTTGTGGGAGTCAATCTCATGGATCTAGGTCAATTCCACATGACACAAATATAATCTATAACTTGTAGGTCTAATCTAGGAAAATATATGCTTTAACTACTTGATTGATTCCAATTTTTATTATTTATGGGTGCCTAGAGACTGATATCAGATGTTTAAAAATATCTTGGAGAAATAGTTAAACTGAGATGCATGTGTGAATCGTAACATAAACATGTATGCCAAAGTAAACAAGAACTCCCAAGAATACACATGTAGAGTAAATATTCATACATAAAAGGATATTAGCTCCATGTAAAGTAATAGACCCAATTAGATATCTTGTGTTTTCCTCCATTATTTAGCATATGTAATCCACGGTAAGCTACAATATGAGGAAAATATATGTAATAAGTAGATTCAATAAAAAAAGTAAAAGTAATCACAAAGTTGCAAGTTGATTTAATTATCTCTAAACATGAGATAGAGGGAGATAATAGAGTTAGAAAAATTTCACTTTTATAGGAAGTCTTACAAAAATACTCCACCAATGTGCTATCATATGACGAAAATGCATATTAAGCACTAACATGCCATATGATCAAAACCTATCTATAGATGGCGATAAGTCTCTAAATAGGTACTTGTAAATTTTAATTTGTTTATGATCTTAATATAGGATTGTTAGTGAAAAAATAGCCCCCCTTCAATTTCTTAAACTCATTAGGTGCAAGGGACTAGAGGAGAGAAAAAAATAGTATGTTGAAATGTAAATCTAAGCATATAAATCATGTAAAGTAGTACTTTTGATATATGCATCATAGGATAATAAAAAATTCATGAATGATAAGTGTGATAAGCAAATCGGATGAAAATCATGAAGGAATAAAATTTTACTGTCAATATAGGAAAATAAGAAAAGTAAGGTGGGCCTAAGAGCTAGATATAAGTACATATAACACTAGAAAAAGAATTACAAGCTCAATGTTGCTCCAAGTGCATGACCATGTAATGATCTAGAATGAAGACATGAGGTTTCTAGTGCTAACATAGCTCTAGGTGCATGATATATTAAGTAGTGATGTTTGATCAATAGTTTGAGAAAGGCAACAATGTCTCCAATATGACAAAATCACATAATAAGATAAAGTTGACCAAGTGCCCCCAATTTGATAATATGATTTTTAATACATGATAAATCATGTGACCACAAATTTGTTGGTTGTGGTAATGACTTAACAATAGTTGCAACAAATGGGTAAGATAATGAAATGGGGATCAAAGAATATTATGTGCATATGTAAGACAAAAAATGATGTATAGCCACCTAAATGATAAGGTAAAGATGGCCTTGAGTAGCTAGATAAAAATTGTGTGAGGGTCATGAATATGTAATCAAATCAATGAAAAAGCATGTAAGGTGCATACAAATAGTCAAGGTGATCACGATATTGCATGCATGCTTATTTTGTGTTATCAAATTATGTTCTAAGGTTGTGATTGGTTTTACAATAAATTCATTATCATTAAATGTATATATAAACCATGTTAAAATTGACACAACTATGATCTACAGATATCATAGGATGCATAGATAGGTTTCATGAATTAGTGTAATTATAAGATATAAGTGTGGGACACATCAGGATCATTATAAAGGCATATGATCCAAAAATGATATGGGGGAAGGTGCGATTCCCCCTAGACAATTTAATATGGTGGGCCTCATGATAGGCCAATAATAATATAATAAATAATGGAAGAACAAAGATACACCCAATCTAATAAGATAACTCATAGAATCATGATAGGAAAATGAAGGCACAATTATAATGGGGATAGAAAGGTCACACTAATGTAATGATATGGTATTTTAAGTACAATATGAAAATATTAGATGTAAGTAATAAACATCTCAACATAGGATAAATTGAATATAAGGTAATGGAATGATAGGTTTCATAGGTTTAAATATAGAATAAGAATCATAAATATGATCAACTAATGGTAATAAACATGATCATGTTGGGGTTCGCCCCACAACCCGAACGGTCGGTATGGTTGTGCTAAGGCTTTGGGTTCATCCCATGTAGGTCCAAGGTTCGACTCATGTTGGACGGATTAAAATGGAGGAGTCCTGTTGCAGGCTTGGGGCTTCTCCCCAGGGGGATTAGTTTCGTCTTGGATCGCCCCACCAATACTCCAACTCGGTAAAAAAAGTAAGCCCGAGGCAAGGGTTGGTGGGAATCATTGGGCCTTGGTTGGAGATACCTCCTGAGCAACCAAAAATTAAAAAAAAAATGATCATATTCAATAAAAATTAGAAGGAATGGACAACACAGTGATAAGAAGATATGCATACTAAGTATAGGAAATCAAACATAAATAATGATGATGTATAAAATAAAGTAAGATAAATAAGGAAATTATTTATGTAAGTGGTAAACATAAGAAAACAACAAGTTATAAAGGACATAAATGACTAGAAACTTTCCTGTCAACTTTATTGAGAACCCTCCTCTCTCGTCCAACTTTGTTAGAATTGAGCTCATTAATAGCCAACCTCACTCTCTGGGTAGGGTTTCTTAGTTGCTTAAGAAAAAGAATTCCCCTTCAGTAACCCTTGACTCTGGCAATAATGATCTCTTGAAAATTACCTCTAAGAAATGCAAGACTTCTCCTCTTACCCTTGGTTCTTCAAAGTAGAGGAAGGTGGATTCTAAAGGGGCAAAAAATAAAGGCCAGACTATTACTATCCTAGATGACCATGAAGTTGTTTTGGAGAGTGGTAATTTGAAGAAGAAGGAGACTAGTGGTAATGTTTAGTTGGGGGGTAGAAGGTTTGTTCATTTAGAAAAGGCTACTTCTAAAGATAAAGGTGAAGATAAAAAAAGGAAAAATGGTGGTTGATGAGGATGATAATGGGTCCTCTAAGGAAGAGTTTGTTCCAAATAGTTTAGGTGAGAGTGAGGAGTCATAGGATGAGGAGGTTAGTGATATAGACATGGAGGAGGAATATTTTTAGGAGGATGATAATAACCTTGACATGGAGATGATGATTATGCTGAAAAAGATGAGAGCGAGCTAAAGATGGAAGAGGACAAGAATGCAAATTTTAGGGTTCAGGAAGAGTATGATACAATATTGCAAAACTCTCAAATGTCAGATAACACTATTGATAATGCTCTTAAAGACCTTGTTTCTAAGGTGGAATCTTGAGCCCAATGCCCACATGACCTAGGTGGAAATGAAACTTGAAGAGAACAACAATAATAAGAATCTTGTTGTTGTCATCGATGATATAATGAAAAAAGCTATTATGGGTATGGTGTCTGGTCAGGGTAAGATCGGGAAACAACAAAAGAAAAAAGGAAAGTCTCTTGGGAAAAAGGAAGCAACAAAGATGGAGAACATCGGGAATAATGTTAGCTAGATGGAGTTGGTGGCTATGGTCCAGAAGAAGCGGAGTCTTATCAAGGATTCATAATATTTTAGATTTTTTCTCTACATTTTAGTTTTTGTTTCTAAGACTCTGGCCTACATACTTGTTTAATTATGACTTTATGATTAGTTATTTTAGTGATAGATTGATGTGTTGTAATGATTTTTGTATGGTTCCTACTTCTATATATGGACTGATATATGGTTAGTATGCTAGGTTTAGTTAATTCTATTTTGTTGTGGTAGGGTTGGTCTGTGGTATCTTGCTTAGCTAATTTTTTATGGCTATTTTTGTTGATCATGGTACTAGTTCATTGGTGGCTTGTCTAGACTAGCTTTTTTTTATTTGGGATCAGGGCCCTTTTCCCTACTATCTTTTTTTTGATCGGTACTCACTTTTGACTGGAGCTTTGAACCAGTGAGGCCACAATTTGTGGGGGACCTCATCCCCATGTTTGTCTGGTTCAAACCAGTCCATTTTTCTCCGCTTCCACTCCTCTACTCCTCCCTTCCTTTCCTTCGTCGCCTCTCACCTTGCACCACTGCACATCCCCTGTACTCTATTATTTTTCCCTTCCGTGCTCCCTTCTCCAACCTATACTTTGCTTCCTCTGTTCTGCCTTCTCTCCATGTCTCTTTCTTTGCTCCATACTCCTCCTCCAATCTCCTCCTTGCTACCTGCCACCTGCCACCCCTCTGAGTCTCCTTCTCCATGCCGACCCCTTCCCCCCATCTGTCTCCTCTCGCTTCTTCCATCCTTCATCCGCTGCCAACTCTTCTTAACTTCTCTACTCCTTCCTCCAGCAGGTCTAATCTGCACGTACCAACCGCCGCCCTATGTCCTTCGTACTTCTGCCTTGGTGTTTGCTCCATACACCTGCCGCGAGGTCTTTGACCAGCTTCCCTTCTTGCCTCCTTCGTTCGCTAGTGGAGCCTCCTTTTGTGTGTTGGGGGAGAGCATCAAACCTGTGATGCCCTGTCCACAGGGCCCGTGACTTAACCGTCACGTTGCGGGGTGAACCCTCCCTTTTCCCTACTAGCTTAATCCAAAATAATATCTACAAATAATATGTTAAATTCATGGTGAAATCTACCTTCTACAACATGGATTTGGAAAATAGAAATTAACGAGGAAAAATACTTAGCCCTACAATTTTTTTTTTTTTAAATAATGTGTTTTGGGTGATGCAAGTTGCTTGAGCCTTGAGATGCTCCTACATGAGATATCCTAAGTAAAAAAAATTGAGGATGATGCTCAAAATTAAGTAGTTGAAAGAGGTTATGGTGGATACCCTAACTAGCCCATTTTATCTTCACAAAGTTATGTTTCATCCTATAGCCATTTTCTATTCTATCAAACTAATTATTCTTTATATTTCTTGTTTTTGGTTCTACCCAACTACTGATTAGAATTTAGTCTATCTCATCTATAATCCTCTTTTAGATTTGATGTCTCTATAGAGAAGGGGGATTCACTACTCACGAGTTCTCTTCATTTAGAGAGCCTCACTGGGCAAACTTCCCTAAACTACTTCAAGAACAACAGTGAGAGTTTCAAAATCTAAAAGAGCAGGTTAGAGAGATTTTATGGACAGACTAATGAGCTCTCGACCAAAGGATGATAGTGTAGAATACGAATGACAACATGATGCATTGGCGTCCTAGAGGCGTGTTGGAGTCTTGTACAGACCAAAGAATGAGAATGTCTTAGAAAACAACAAAATGACTACTTCTACTTCAATTATTGAGAATTTACAAAATGCAATAAAGTAATAGAAAGTGATAGACATGAAATGAACTGAAGTAGAAATGACAAAGATAAGGAGAAGAAAAGAAAGAAGATGCTCACAATCACGCAAGTGATGAAGCCTCCAACTAGTAGATATCTTCAAAACCTACATGTTCGATATCTGGAGAGAATGTTGGGGCTGTATAGGGGTTTTCCTTAGTCAAACCCCCATTTTGGTGTTCCCACCTCCACAAATAGCCAAAATATATATATAGAGAGAGAAACGAACAAAGTGTGCGGTGAAAGCAAAACCCACTTAGGAGTAGAACCCGCACCACCAAGTATGAGTGATAAAAGCAATCCTCGCTTGAGGAGGAGAACCCGCATCGCAAAAGAGGTGATAAAAGCAATCCACGCTCAAGGAGGAGAACCCGTATCACATAGTAAGGATGCAAATGATAGGGGATATGGAATCCCAAGATGCTCATAAGCATGATATGAAGGAGATGAAGTTGCAAGAGTGAAGCTAAGAGAGCTTGGAAGTGCTTGAAGCTACTATGGAAAGCTATGTGCAAGCAAGATTTGGATAGTAGAAGGCTAAAGCCAAAGAAAGAGAGAAGCTAGAAACAAAAGAATGGACCTAGAAGAAGTTAGAGAAAGTTAGAAGATGCAAATGGAGTGAAAAATCTACTTTTAAGGAGAGAACAAAAGCTTCCCAAATTGTTTCAGGGAATCTCGAACCATTACCACCAAAGAAAGGTGGGGACAAGTGGCAAACATGCTCGAAGAAAGTTGTTTGAGCATTAAAATGTTGCAGGATGCTAGTGCGGTGCACAGACGTCTGCATGACGCACTAGTGTCTGGACACTTCATGCTACAAAACGATGAGAATGAGAAAAGCACCAGAGTTTACGAAAGATGGTGCATAAGGGTAGCTGTTGAAAAGGGGTGCTAGAGCATCTTGAGAAGGAAAAAGGTTGATGTAGGGGAAAAAATGAGCCTACAAAAATTCTAGGGGAGTGGACACTAAAGTGGATACAAGAATGTATGCGAAATTGTGAGGGGTGAAATTTTACGACTATACATTTCGCCCCCACTTTAGCAGGCATATGAATCTACATTAATATGCATGCTAAAGGAAATCTACTAAACATAAATAACATCATATGCCAAAAGGATACTGTAGAGGAAGTAGATAACTCTTTGAACCAAGGAAGCTTACCCCCAGTCTGAAGACCTGTAAAACAAATGCATTAGAGAAGAAATACCTGCACCAGAAAACAACATTAGAACATGAAAAGCTAAAGGATTTGAGTCAGCAAAGTGAAAGAGACCTTGATGTAGAAGGTTATCTTAGTACTATGCATCATCCCCAAATTAAGAAATAATACACTTAGAAGAATTATAAAACTAAGAGAGGAAGGGCATATACTTAGGATGAAGAAGACACATATCTTCGATCTAGTATATGCACAAGAGAAGAGAAGAGAATTTAAGAATATAAGTGCCTCACAGGCCCGCAGACCTGCAAGGAAGGTGTCCTCCAAGATCTCTCTCATGAAAGAAACTGAGAAAAGTGTCTTACAAGTCTGCAAACCTACAAGGAGGTAACCCCCAAGATCTCTCACATGGAAGAAGCCGAGAATGCGCCTTACGGGCCCGTAGTCCTATAAGGAAGGTATCCTTCAAGATCTCTCACATGAAGGAAACCCCAAAAAGTGCCTTATAGACCCGTAGACCTGCAAGGAAGGTATCTTCCAAGATCTCTCTCATGAAGGAAATTGAGAAAAGCGTCTTACAGGCCCACAAACCTACAAGGAGGCAACCCCCAAGATCTCTCACATGGAAGAATCTGAGAAAATTCCTTACAGACCCACAATCTTGCAAGGAAGGTATCCTTCAAGATCTCTCACATGGAGGAAACTCAAAGAAAGCGCCTTGCAGACCCATAGACCTGCAGGGGAGCCACCCCCAAGATCTCTCGCATGGAGGAAGCTCAAAGGAAGTGCCTTACAAACTCTCTAACCTACAGGGAGGTATCTCCCAAGATCTCTCACATGGAGGAAACCTAGGAAAGCAAAATCCATAGAGTCAGAAAGCGGCCACGTTGGCAAGTAAGCGGATAGTCACGCAGATCGTCAATAGACTGGGAAGCTTTCAAATGGATCCCTCAGAAACCCTTCAAAATAAAAGGGGACCATTCAAGGGACTTGCTATTTGAAAAGCAAGGTCTAGTCAAGTTGCCCCCAAGCTAGACGCGAAGAATTCATTCGAAAGAAAAGCTTCCAAAGAGGTCCCTCGGGAACCTTTCAAAAGGAGAGGGGTCCCATCGAGGGGACGCTTCATCTGAAATACATAGAGAAGAGAGGAGGTCCTTAAGAAGGACACACACCTCTAAAACAAGTTATCACTATCCATACAATATAGGGGAGGAGAACCATGCAAGATAAATAGGATAGAGGTAAACCTTAGTATCACTTGTCATGCAAAGAGAAGGCATATGCATCAACACACAAATGAATGATGGCACCCGAATCATGAAGCTATTGTATTTTATCCCTCAAGGCTTTGCATTCACTAGTGGAATGGCTAAGCACTCGATGGTATGCGTAGAAATATTGTTCTTCCTTATCATGTTCCTAAGATTTCTTACGTGTAGGAGAAGGAAGAATGATTAAGCGGGCTTTTAGAAGCCACAAAAATATACGCACTTGCTCAGATAAAGGATGAGGAGCAGGAAGCAACCCTTTCTCTTGTGGAGAAAAGTTTGACTGCTCACAAGAAGAAGATACAAAGATAGAATACAAAGGAGGAGGATCTCCATGGAGAGTATTATTTCAGTGCAACATGAATCATACTCCTCCATGGGATCACCATCATCCTTCTTGATAGGGCTACTGACATTAACCTCTTTAATAGAAGTGTGATCATCTTCCTCAAAAGGAGGATCAACACTAAGGACATTACAAATGTTGTTCACACTATCCCACAATGGAAAAGAATAACCATCTTTGATAGTGAGTTTGGATGATGTTATCTGAAGGCTTGAGTGGATAGGGTCGACTTTATATCTCCAATGAAGGAGTCTGTAAAGTCTAAGGAACCCCAATCATCACTAAGACATGCATTCTTTTGAGAAGGAATAGACTTAGGATTTCTTTCTTTAGAAGGATCTTCTTTAGGGACATTTATCTCAAGTCTAAGGAGGATCAACACTAAGGACATTACAAATGTTGTTCACACTATCTCGTGATGCAAAAGAATAACCATCTTTGATGGCGGGTTTCAATGATGTTATCGAAAGGCTTGAGTGAATCGGGTCCACTTTATATTCTCCAATGAAGGATTCTATAAAGTCTAAGGAACCCCAATCATCACTAAAACATGCATTCTTTTGAGAAGGAATAGAATTAGGATTTCTTGCTTCAGAAGGATCTTCTTTAGGGAAATTTATCTCAAGAGTATCCTTTGTAGTAGGTATTTTTGGAGTAAACATCGACATAGTGGAAGACACCAAAGGGATAAGAGTAAGCACAACCAAAACCCAACCAACAGCTGCCATCTCACATAGATGCATAGCATTAGGGTTAGCCTTAACCGTGACTACTTTATTATTGCAAATGAACTTAATAGATTTATGCAAGGTAGATGAGACTGCACCCATAGCATGAATCCATGGTCTACCAAGAAGTGGATTGTAGGGTAACTTTTCTGACATAACATACACAAGGGTAGGTATAGTAACGAGTCCCAACCTCAAAGGAAAGACTATTGTGCCTAGGGTTTGTCGACCAACATTATCAAACCCACGAATGACAACTGAAGAAGCATTAAGAGAAGATGGATCAATATTAATTTTAGGAAATAGATCAATGCTACATACATTAAGCACCAAACCAGCATCAATGAGAGTATGTCTAATGCCGATATTATTAATGTTGACTATAATCATTAGAGGATCTGCTTGCTTTTGTGCTTCCGAAGGCAGGAGTTCTTGTGGATAGAATGTAATATTCAGCAAATTTGAACGAATATGAGCTATCAATGCATTAACATCTGTTGGCCTAGTGGAAGAAGGCAAGAGGATCTTTTGCAAGGCTTCTTGAAGCATACCTTGATAAACCAGAGCAGATGAAGCAAGTCCCACAATGAGATCTTAGTCGGAGTAACTCAAAGTTGGTCAACAAGATCGTAATCACTAGGTGCTTTAGTTGTAGGTTTAGGAGATCGAAGAAGACCTAGTTGTTTATTCATTCTATTATCATAAGTATGGGCTACCACTCTATAAGAGGAAGCCTTAGAAAGATTAGGAGATTCACTATCAAATGAAACACCATTAATAGAACAAACCCTTTTAGGAGAAGGACTAGATGGAGTTAGGTAAATGATCGGTCTCTTAGGCCTTTGAGGGGGCAGTAGAGACATATATTACATTTACAGAATCATCACAACTAGTGGAATTATTATTTAAATACATATTCTCAAAATCGATCCAAGGAGGATCAAATGTGGAAGGAGGTTCACCATTCACTAATGCATCATCTCCAAAAGAGAGTGCATCAGAACAAAGATGAGATTCATCATTCACCAATGCAACATCTCTAGAAGAGACTGTATTGGGATGGAGAGTAGATTCATCATTCATGAATGCATCATCTCCAAAAGAGAGTTTATTGGAATGAATAGAAGGTAGAGTAACATTAAGAAAGGTATTAATGATTTCATCTTCTTGTAACAAGATATACTCCGAAGCAAGATGACTCTCGTGAGAAGGATCAAAGATACAAAGTGACATGAGAAAATCCAAGTCACTATCACATACATGAAATGGAATATCATTAACATTTTGAACAAAGTTAGATATCAAACTAATAAAAGAAGATATTAAATTCATTACGATTTTCATGGTATTTTCTATGTTCTAATAATTCACATTTTCTAAGGTCTTCAAAGCGGAATTTGAGGTTGGAACTTGCATTGGTCCCAAAAATTTGACTGCTTAAGGCACTAGTATTTTAGGGATTTAACTAGTTCTCTAGAAGACCTTTCCATTGATGCAAACTATTTTGAATTCTGAGTACTAAGTCAAAAGTTATGACCCCACCAAGTAGAGGTATATAAATTCCTAGTTTTTTGAAATATTTTCTCTTCATGTTGGGTTCACCAAAATGTAGAGAAGGCAGATTCACTACTCACGAGTTCTCTTCATTCAAAGAGCCTCATAGGGAAAACTGCCCTAAACTACCTCAAGAACAACAACGAGAGTTTCAAAATAAAAAAGAGCAGGTCACAGATATTTTCTGGACAGATCAACGAGCTCTCGGTCAAAGGACAACACAAAATACAAATGACAGTGCAGCGCACTGGCGTCTCAGAGTAGCGTTGAAGTCTCGTACGAACTAGAGAACGAGAATTTCTTAGAAAATAGCAAAATGACTACTACTCTGATTATTGAGAATTTATAGAATGCGATAAAGTAATAGAAAGTGATAGAAATGAAATGAACTAAAGTAGAAATGACAAAGATAAGGAGAAGAAAATAAAGAAGATGCTCACAACCATGCAAGTGATGAAGCCTCCAACTAGTAGATATCTTAAAAACCTACATGCATGATATCTGGAGAGAATGTTGGGGTTGTATAGGGGTTTTCCTCAGTCAAACCCCCATTTTGGTGTTCCCACCTCCATGGATAGCCAAAAGATAGAGAGAGAGAAACAAACAAAGCATGTAGTGAAATCAAAACCCACTCAGGAGTAGAACCCGCACCACCAAGTATGAGTGATAAAAGTAATCCCCACTCGAAGAGGAGAACCTGCATCACAAAAGAGGTGATAAAAGAAATCCACACTCAAGGAGGAGAACCCGTATCACGTAGTAAGGATGCAAATGATAGGGGATATGGAATCCCAAGATGCTCACAAGCATGAGATGAAGGATATGAAGTTGCAAGAATGAAGCTAAGAGAGCTTGGAAGTTCTTGAAGCTACTATGGAAAGCTATGTGCAAGTAAGATTTGGATAGTAGAAGGCTGAAGCCAAAGCAAAAGAGAAGCTAGAAACAAAAGAATGGAGCTAGAAGAAGTTAGAGATTTATGTTAGAATATGCAAACAGAGTGAAAAGACTACTTTTAAGGAGAGAAAAGAAGCTTCCTGAGCCGTTTCAAGGAATCTCGAGCCGTTGCCACCAAAAAAAGGTGGGGACAAGTGGAAAAAATGCTCAAAGACATCTGTTTGAGCATTAAAACATCACAAGATGCTAGCACGGTTCGCAAACATCCGCATGACATGCTAGTGTCTGGACACGTCACGCTACAAAACGACGAGAACGGGAAAAGCACCAGAGCCGAGGAAAGTTGACACACAAGGGTAGCTGCTAAAAATGGTACTGGAGCATCTTGAGAAGGGAAAAAGGCTGATGCAGGGGCTAAAATGAGCCTACACAAATGCTAGGGAAGTGGAAACTAAAGTGGATACAAGAATGTATGCAAAATTGCGAGGGGTGCAATTTTACGACTATACAGTCTCTAATTTGGCTCCTTTCACTTAATGATATATCTTGTTCTCCATTTTTTACCCAAGGTACTTGAATATGGATCAACCATGCTAAAAATTATTAAGATGTTCAAATCCTTGGGTAATTTAATATCATAATAATTATTTGAAATTATATGTAACACTCTATAAGGGACAATCTTCTTGAATTTCAATATTGTTAGATTCAAGATCACCTATATTAGTTCTACACAAGAGAGTTACTTCACAAAATGGAAAAATGTAAATAGGTGCTTCATTGCATTAATTTCATAAATGAAAAAAATAAAAAAACATAAATCGATGGTTTCCAAGAATAGATAAAGAAAACAATAAATCTTGTGATACATATCACAAGATTGAAAAACTACTAATAGGCAAATAAAGTCCTAATTAATACCCCCTTGCTAACTTATGATAATGTGTGAATATAATTTCACACAAACAACCCCTTTAAGTGTAAATAGGGAGGATACACACACAAGATAAAGATAAAATGGGTCTTATACAAATAAGGCATGATCACATACCAATTTAAAAATAAATATATCTCATAATTGTAGTATGGAGAAAAAATTGAGGGAGATAACCCCTCTCTAAAAGAGAGAAATAAAAAAGTATGTATGAGTGATGCATTATCAATAAGAAAGTCCATAAAATTTACATAATGAATAACCCCCATAAAAGAAAGTGAATGAAATATATTATGAATTCCCTCCAATAAGTAGCTCTTATACCAATAATGAGTGCACAGTGAACAAAAAAATCAATTGCCTACAAATAACATTCCTCTCCTTGGGAAGAAATATATTCACTAGTGAATAATGAATCCATTCCAATAATATATATGGATATGGAATCCAAAATTAATGTGTGCCTCTAAATGCAACTCCAATTTCCTCATGCTAGAAAGAGATGTCTCCTACAAAACAAAAACTAAATGCTCAATTAGAGAAGTGGAACCTAGAGAGGGAAAAAAGTGAATTACATTTAGAAACATAGAAGATGTGATTAAATATCTTCCATTAAAGAAGTAGTGCATAGCATCTAATTTTTCTTCAAGATCTATAATCTGAGACTTTAAGAATAGGATATATGTTTGATATAAAAGAGTTACAATAAGGTGGATCTAAAAGATTATAATTATCCTACTATAAGGAATCAATGAAAGCTTTCAAAGAACTAAAAATGAAATATAAATTAGAAAAAAATGATGGATATGCGATCTCGATAGGAGGAGAGAAATTCATTGGAGAAGTCTCTATATCATTTGAATGTTCAGGAACTTCATAAAATTCAAGCTCCTCTAAAGTATCATCATCAACGGGTATGAGGCAATCCCTGTAACGAGCATATAGGAATGGTGACACAAAATAATCTCCATGCATCTTCTCAATCTCCATCCAAAGTGTGTATGGACACTCGAGGTCAAAAATAATATAGTGTCATAATCAACTATGATCAATAATATTTCCTGTTAAAAATTTCCTCTTGAGTATATATCTAGTTTAGGTATGAGTCCATAAAGATGAGGAAAAATATTGATCCACTTTAGATGCATATGAATTCCCTTTTACCAAGACTCATAATTATCCTTATTTAGGATTACCATACAAGGATGAGTAGAAAAATCAGATCATAAAATGAAAGATAGATAATCTCAATATATATCAATGCTGATAAATGAAGCCTACTTAAGAAAATATAACTTCACTAGGTGTCATAATGTTCAAGTTATCAACAAAAATTCCTAAAATTGAAAAAGTTAATAAAAGATACCTAGGGATGAATATGCAAAAAATATATTTATAATTGAGAAGATCTTGTTAATACCTTTTCAATGCCTATTTGATCTAAAAAAATGGATATTCTAGAAAAATTATGAGCTTGGATGCCAAAATGCAATCATGGCTTCAATAAAAAATAAAATTAACCAACAAACAAATAAGAAAAAATAGCTATATAACCACTACAGTTCTTTGACCTATCTTTCCATTTTTTATTTATTATTTGATATCCAATGCGCAAGTTATGCCCATTTCAATAAAACTACTCCTTTGGGGCTTCTTATAGGTACTATAGAAGTGCTTGGTTGCCCAATACAACTAGGGGTTGAGTCCCTAGGGATTGGTGGGTAGTAACACGGTGTTGATCACCCTAAAAAATAGGAGATTTGTAAGATGGGTGTTGGTCACCCACATGACCAATGACTAAGGTCATGGGGGCTAGTGCCCAAAAAAAATCTTTTTTTAAGATTAAAACATTAATAAAATATTCAATTTTACCTTCCAAAAATCAATATGACACAAAAATTAAAATAATATGTCAAACTAAATAGCACATAAATTGAGATGGTTTAAAAATTAATATAGGCTCAAGAAGTGATGACATGCAAATTGAGGTTGTCATATGATTGTATGAATCCATATAATTGTACAAGAAAGGAAACTTTTCCCAAAACCCCCAAAAAAATAATCTATTTTTGACTCCAAAATCTATCATGTCTTATATGAATTTAGGGGATTTGAGGTCTTTTGAGTATAATTATGAGGTCTATTTTATACCAAGATGCACTAATTACAACCTCATGGCTAAAAACCTAAAAAAATAGAAAATAAATCACAAATCTAAAGCGTTGATACCATGTTAGAGTCAAGATCACCTATAGTAGCTTTTCTACACGAGACTTGATTTGTAAAAGCATAAAACAAGAGGAATCTCATGTAAAAATTGAATAGGTGCTTCATGTACATTAAATTCATAAATGAGAAAAATACAAATGATATACATCCATATTTTCCAAGAATATATAAAGTAAAATAGAAATAGCATGATACATGTTGAAGATTTAAAAAATAGTAATAAGAAAATAAAATCCTCACTAAGACTCCCTAATTAACCTATGATAATGTGTAAATATATAATTTCACACCAACAAACTTTTTATGACGTTCCTTGAAGGAACCTTTCCTTAGATGCATTGTGATCAACTTGCCCTGTGAGTAGGTCTTATCTTTCAATGCTTGTTTACATTTTTATTATACTTACTATTACTTGTCTCTAATCATTGCCTCACTTCTACATGTACACATCCATCATGTGCTATGTAATATCATCTACATATGCATTAATGTGCTCTTTTTATGTCACCTTAAACAAGTATTCAACACCTTTTTGAGATTCCCTATACATAATCCATCAAGGGGTCTTACAATTATACTCGTTCACTAATTTATTGAATACAAACTTAGCCTATACTAACAAGGTATCGCATTATGTTTGTTTGTCTCCTACTGAAACATTAAGATTATTTCCTTGACTTGTGTTTACAACTTTTGTCTTGCCATCTATCTATGGATGGTATGAGGAATTGTAATTCCCTAATCAAACTCGCTCTCATAGAAATATGTGGCATACACAATTACCTTATTTTGAATAAATAACCCTCTTGCACCAATTAACACTTAAAAAATCCTTCCATATCTCTATTAAATGAAAATATGTTGTATGCAAAACCTTCATCATCTCTATCCCAACCAATTCTACTATCATAGTATTTAATAATACATGTCTCCTACTCAAGGAATCTACTAGATTATTGGGCTGCACCAACTCTATGTTTGAGAACAAAAGAAAACCCCTAGAAATACCCCATCTATTTCATAAGGCTCTAATCTAGCATTGTTTGATTATTAATAAATCATTTAATTCTTGATAAAATAGTATATGAAGAAACTCCCTTGCTAATAAATACTATCTGGACACTATCACAATGTTTAAATAATACCTTTTAAATCCTAATCATAAATTAAATTCTTCTAAATATCAAAATTCAATCCCCTATTGAAATATACAATTGGTTTACCATATTAACTTAAGATAACACTATACCTTAAAAATCTTAATTGTAAACTAAATACTTCTAATTATCATCATTCAATTTCTTATTGAAATGTAGAATTGGTTTACCATCTTAACTTAAGAGAACACTAAAAACCTTCGCATTATCATCAATTAATCAACTTAAAAAATCTTCTCAAAATCTAGAAGCACAAAAAGTGGGTCCCTATCAGCTTCTTCTTTACCAAATCAAACCTCTTGCCTATGACAACTATCCATTGAAATTTGTAATTCCCAACTCAACTAAAAATATTTCTTAAATAATGCTTATTTTTAAGAAATAAATATTTAGATTTATAAATCTTCATTCTTAAACCTTAACTTCACTAATATAATACAACGAAATAGACACTAAATTGAACCACCAATAATTTTGCATAAAAAAATCATATTTAAATTTAATGTAATTACAAAGATTCAAATATTATCCCCATTTTGTATCAAGATTATAAATTTTCATTTCATTTAAATGTTATTTATAGGAAATATCATTTTCGAAGCGTTTACTTTCATTGCAACATAAAATGATCCACTTTTAAATCAAATTTTATAGTCTTTCCAATCTTTATAAAAACCTCGAATGTTGATCAATTCCTTTTGATTTAAAAGATGTGGGGTTTTTGGTGTAGATTAAATGGTTGCTAGAAATAAATGGTGCACAAAGGAGTCCAAGGGTGACAAAGGAAACAGTTGAGCACTTATTCACCACTAAAAAGACAAAATGGAATGTCCAAATTGTTTCAGTAAATGCAGTGTTGATTGCAACAATAGCATTCGCAGCAGCTTTCACTCTACCAAAAGAAGATAAAATACACCACCAATATAGCATTTTCCTTCAAGTTACAGTGATTTGTCTTGCATTAGCATTTTGTAGCTCAATTTCACCAGCAATTCTACTGATGTATGCACTTTATGGTAACCAAGAAGACCCCCTTATTCTTAACACCTCTCTCATTGGATTATGGATAGCATTAATATCTTTGATGTTGGCATTTGGGGCGGGAGTCTATGTGGCTGTGGCACCAGACCATATGGTTGTAGCAATCGTCGTTTTGGCTATGGTTTGCATTGTTCCAATTTTGATAAGACTATTGATCCTTCGTTCCAAGAAATACTTCTTAAGAGATGATGAGCATTCCATATGGACAGAAGGAATCTCTAGAGGTGATGGGCATTACATATATTTTCACATGTGGTTCTTGCTTCCTAGTTCAAATTATTTTTTCTTGTATAGGGATCCCAATCCCCTTGTCCTGATTATCGGATATTTAATATGGATGATAATGGGCATAGGAGTTATCATTGGTCGAAGAATATATTTTCAATCAAAACAAAAAATCTCTAGAGATGATGAGCATTCCATATGGACAGATGATGACCTTTACATGTGGGGCTTCGCATTCATTATTGGTTTAATGGTGAATGTTCTAAACATCACTATTGGTTATTATATTGTACATCTATACTGAGAACATGGGTTTTGACATTTATCATTCGTTTATTTATGAATGTAATAATCTTCTTTATTCAAATATTATGGGAATCAAAATTATTTTTTTGATTATTAATTTTTCTAGTATCAAATAAATTAAAAGTTTTCATTTTTTATTTATTTCATTTTGTGGGGTTTTTCAAATTTTAATATTATTTATAATAATACTATAGATATTAATTTAAGTTAATATAATATAATAATCAATGGAAAGTTAAAATTATGATAATTTTTATTTTGGAAAATACAAATTTAATTAAAAAATAAATCATTTATTCATCAATATTCAACAAATATTTATTTTAAGGAATAAACTCAATTTAAATTATATTAGTCATAATTATGATGAGTATGAATCGAACTAGGGTCAAAGTTAGCTCTAACATCTATAATCCTATTTATATGTAAATTGAATAAAAAAATTAATAAAACTTGAAAAATCTATGTAAGATGATAATAAATCTAGTTTCTATCATAATGCATAATTCTTTGAGATATATTAGATTGAATTTCTATTAAAAAAATGAAATAAATTTGATATCTTTGTTAATATTTAAAATCTCTTTCTAGAAGTCATTAAATCTATTTATCTATTTAGTTGGACAGTATTAAATTTGATAATAAATATGTAATTTGAAACACCATATCTATATTTATATTTATATGTATATATTATGAGATATGAATAAACATATACATATATGAGGGGTATGTTGACACTGATAATAAATATGTAAGTTGAGTGTATATATATATATTCTTTGTTTCATATTGAACGAAAAATTTCATTGCCAAGTTTATCAATTATTCAATGTCAATGAATTTTTATTTATTTTTATGCAAAAGGCCAGGTCTAACAATATATATTAAAATTTAAAATAACATTACAGACTTAATCAAAATTATAGTACTGATTAACCAAACCAAACAGATTATAGTCTTCCACCAACGTTAGATTATACAAAAAAACCAAATATATCCCCTGATCCCTATACCCAAAAAGTATCACCAGTTCAAAATTTTTGGGCATGATACTATATTAACATTACATAGACAAGTGTAGTATAGTTGAAAGTATCAAAAAAGAAGAACAACCTTCAAAAACCAAAATTTGTAATATAGGCATGATATAAACTCATTCTTCCATATCGTATGCCTCATTTTCAAAAGCTTGCATACCATCCACTGCAACTGCATCTGGATTAGTTCTAATTCTGCCTTCAACTATTTTTTCTCCTTGCATACCATCTTCTGCAACTGCATCTAGAACAGAGCTATTTATGCGTTGAACTATATTTTCTCCATGCCATTGAACACTATTTTTGTCATTTCCTTCATTTTGTTTTTCATTGTCAAGCTTTACCCCTTCACCTCTCGCATCCTGTTGGTTGAAGCTTAGAACACGAAGAGGTCTACCATGCTTGCATTGGTGATTTAGTATGTAAGATAAAGCATAAAATTTATCCATTAAACTATCCACCATTTGTCTTCCCAATTCCCCAAAGAACATACTTAACACTCTCTTTAGTGCCCAAGGATCTTCATTTTTGAACCCATTTCTCATTGCTGCAAAAGCAGACTTGTAACACTTTTTTTCTTAAGATATTTCCTAGGGAAAAGTCCATTAACCAGTCCTTTGCCCCTATCCAAATTATAGGTGTATACCCTGATATTTGCACTTCTCTAAATGAGCAAAACAACTAAGAGATATGAAAAACAAAATATCAAGGACACCTCAAGATTAGCCAAAAGAGAGTGACAAAACACTAAAGAAAGTAGATAACACAAGACAAATAGCTTTACCTTCCTTTGTTGTTGATACTCCTTTGATTGGCCCTTGCTTAAGATAGGATGTGTGCTCCTTGATGGCTCTATTGAAGATCTTTACTATGTGCTTGGATGCAAATGCAAGTGGATGTGATTGAAAATTGGATGAGTGCACAAAATGGCAGCATGTAGTTGCAAATTGACTAAGTGTTGTAAATACCCTTGAGAGGGGGTATTTATAGAGGAACTTGAATTCTCTAGAGAATTCAAGGGTCAAGATTGATCCAACAAGGTCAAGATGAAGGGCTATGGTGGGTTGAGAACCCACAAGCCCTCACATCTTGACATGTGGAGGGTGAAGTGGCAAGGGTGGATGAGATGGAAATGAGTTGTCAAAAAGGTACATGAGGTGGAAAAGGACATGCACCTTGGGGGATGAGAGGATTTCCACAAAAAGGGATTTCTTGTCCCAAGTGGGAGTGAAAGGGACATTTGAGGAATTTTAGAATTCCTCAAAAATCTACATGGGAAAAGGAAAGGTGGTTGGGGATAAATGTGAATTAAAAATTCACATTCCTAGGATGATCTAGAGGGTAAAAGGTGGGCTCCAAAAAGGTGGGACTTGGTCACATGTGGAGATTGTGACAAGTCTAAGGTTCTAGAAGCCTTGGAAGAATGGAATGTGAATTAAAAATTCATATTTAAAGGAGAGGAATCTAGGGCAAATAAATGTGAATTAAAAATTCACATGGGAAAGGGGGTCAATGTCCAAAAAGAAAAAATGGAAGAGTTGACCAAAAAGTGGTGCTAAACTTAGCTAATGGCTTTGGTTAAGGTTGTGCAAATATTGGATTAGGCTAATTAACAGAAGATTAGGGGCAAGTGGCAAATGTAGGAGGATGTGACATTAATCTTTGATTAAGAGGATGCACATCATAACCCTGAATTAATTAAATTAATTCAGATTAGGGTGAGATTATGGAGGATGTGACAAGGAGAGAGAAAGTGAGGAATTTTAAATTGATTTTTAAATCAAAAAGAAGAAGAGTGACTAAATTAAATAAATTAGTGTATTTATTTAATTTAGAGAGGAATAAGGTAAAAGACAAAGCATTAATTATTAAATTAAATACTTTATCGGTATGAGACAAAATGTGTAATATTAATTTAATTTAATAAATTAATATTAATACGATAGATGGGAAGGCAGTAATTTTAATCATATGGAAGTGATTAAATTTGGATGCCTACATTTTGCCCCTCTTCGAAATATTGTTGAAATAACAATGTTTCGAAGAAAAGTAAATGTCAGGGATGAAGAAAGGAATGAGGATTGATGCCCCGGCCTGACGAAGGAGAAGAAGGATGCCCCAGTGCCTGGTTTGAAATGGAGGTGGTGAGTAGTAGGGTATGCCCCCTCGAGAGGGCGGTTGGGGATGAAAGGAGGGGCCCCAGACGACATCTCGATAGAAGGAAATGGAGGAGACCATTGGATAGAGGGCGAAAAAATAAGCAACTTTTCCTTTTGAACGGAGTGGATTGGATGTACGGTGTGCATATGGCGGCTCCAGGAAGTTAGGCATTAGTTGGAGGGAGGAAAAGTTAAATAGGAGGTAAAAAATACCTTGGAGGTAGAAAGGGTTAAAAAGGTAATTTAAAAATTTATCTTAGTCATTTTCACTCAAGCAAGTGAGGAAAGGAGGAGAAATAGAGAGAGGAGACGGAGCAAACATGCCGCAGGATTACGACACCGAGATCGTGCACCGAGCTGATGAGGTGCGAAAACGATGGACTCACTTCGCGGTGCCCCGTAAGGTGAGTACGGAAACCTATGCTAGTGATTTTGAAAAATTTGACCATGTGTGAAAAGATAAACGAAAAAGTGGCATATGTGTTTTATAGGTGGGGAAAAAAAAAAATTGGGTAGGAAAGAGAAATTTGAAAAACAATTAAAAAAAACCAGAAGAAAAGAGACGGTAAAGTGCTCGCCCACACGATTGGGCGTGTCGCCCCCAAGGCGGGCAGCCCAGCCGGCGAGGCGCCCAAAGCGTGGCGGAGCTACCCGAGGAGGAATCTTCCCCTTGAGCGTGTCGCCAGGTTCGCCAGAAGTGAACCGCCCAGCGAGCGGAGAATGCATGGAGGCGGAGTCGCCTGTGAGCAGTTCGCCGAGGCGGATCGCCCTAGAGGCGGGCAGCCTGACCTTGATCGCCCCGGGCGGCTCGCCTACGCCAGTGAACCGCCTCGGTAGCGATCGCCCGGGGGCGGGCAGCCCCGGGCCTTGTTATGGGCCTGGCCAGCCACGAGGAGGGAGGCACCCTGAGCGGCTGGCGAAGCCGGCCGAGAAGGAGGACGAGCAGCCGGAAGGAAAAACAAATAGGAGAGAGAAAAAAGTAAAAATGGTTCGAGGTCATGAAGAAGTATGTATTGATAAATGGTTGATGTGGATGCAGTGTTTGATGCGGATACAGACACACGAGCAACGATCGGAGGCACTGACAGCAGCGCTAGGAGCGATGACAGGTGCAGAGCATGCGACTTTGGAGCATGCAGGACTTATGCATTTTCTAGAGGTGCCAGTGCTGAGGGCACATCGAGCGATGCTTACAGCCCTGATAGAGAGATGGAGTTCAGAGACGTCGACGTTCCAGCTGCCGACGGGTGAGGTTACAGTGACGTTGGAGGATGTATGGCGCATCCTCAAGTTGCCGATATCAAGGATTTTGTTGAGTGATGTGGAGTCGAGGGGGGCCGAGTTGGAGCAAACTATGAGAGTGTTGTTTGGGGATGTCGCCCTGCCATTGCGTGGTTAGCAGTTGGATGTAGATGGATGTCTGACAGTGGGAGTACCAGCATTGCCATTATTTTTAGCGGGGTTGATCAGTGGGATATTGCTGCCAGATCGTAGCAGGCGGTTTTGTAGTTTGTGGTTTATGGAGCCGATCCGACATATTGTGGAGTGGCGAGAGGGACAGATTGCATGGGGTGCGTGTGTACTAGCCCAGTTGTACAGAGATATGAATATGATTTGTTATCGAGAGGCAGTGAGCTTGACACATATGACGCTGCTACAGGTTTGGGCATGGGAGCACATTACGGTGACGAGACCGATTATTGTGTGGGAGGGAGAGGTGGATGATTCAGAGCCCCTGGCATGGAGATATGGAGAGGGACGGGGCTAGCTTATTCGTCATAGGTGGGTGGGAGATGTGGAGGTATGGAGGAGGAGGATAGATGATTTGGTGGAGGGAGACATAGTTTGGCGACCATATATGCGACGACGCTTCAGGGGATGGAGGGAGGAGACTATGAGATATAGTGGGTATTTTATAGCGCGGTGTGTTCTAATTAGGGTGCTTCCACGGATAGTGAAGATGCACCAGCCGGATAGGGTGCGGAGATAGTTTGGGCAGACACAGGATATTCCGAGGCCACCAGTGATGTTTCGACGACTCACAAGAGAGCGACCATGGGGGCGGGCGATTAGCCCCACATCAGCCAAAGCAGTATGGGCAGCGACAGTGCAGGTACCCTATCCTGGGAGGTATGCGGGAGAGGAGGATGCAGGAGTGACAGACCGATATGACTGGTGGTTCCACAACCACCTATGGGATAGGATTACACCTTTGGTGCCGATTGTAGGAGCGGTGGGGTTTGGATCAGAGGATGAGCGGCGCAAGGTGAGAGAGGGAGGACAGCTCGAGCCAGAGAGGATGGAGGCAGTGGGATGGGCAGGTAGGAGGAGGAGGAGGAGGGGAGCCAGGGGGCAGTGGAGGAGGATGAGAGAGGTGAGATGACAAGAGAGGAGGAGGGATCAGAGCCAGAGATAGGGGGACAGGAGGAGAGGGGGGATCCAGAGCCAGATGCGAGAGGACAGGAGGGGTCAGAGGTAGAGATGATACATGCAATGGAGGGTAGAGGGGATCGGCAGACTAGTATAGGGAGTAGAGTACGTCAAAGGAGGGTGTTGGTACGGGCAGAGCAGGGAGAGGAGAAACAGCCAGATAGAGATCAAGAGGAGATGGAGATCAGGGGTCAGCCAGAGTTGATAGCGGGCAAGAGGCGATTGATGAGGGTACAGACCGTGACAGAGCATGAGGGTGCTCGAGAGGGTACTGAGGCCAGGAGTCAGCCAGAGAGGGTGAGGAGTGGGGGACAGCAGAGGGGGGGCAGGAGCCTCTCGTTGTAGAGATAGGAGAGAGTGAGGATGAGGAGCAGCCGCAGAGGGGAGAGCCGCAGAGATGGATGAGAGTGGGGAGGCATGGTCAGCCGCGGAGAGTGCAAGTCTATCCTTCCATGGAGAACTTGGGGGGTGAGTAGGAGAAGGAGGCTGGGGGGAGTGAGGATGCTATGGAGATAGACGACGAGGTGCCAGATCTAGAGATTTAGGATGTGGAGCCATTAGTAGTGGTTCCTATCAGTTCCTCAAGGGTTGTGATTGGTCAGAGTATAGATCAAAGACTGAGGGTGGTAGAGGCATAGGTGATTAGACTCAGGGCCGAGCTATCAAGAGTGCCAGCAGCAGGTCAGAGGACTAATAGGTATATGGTAGAGGTGATGTGGAGAGAGAGGGAGATATTGCAGGCTGATATACAGGGGCTACGAGATGAGTTAGCTACTGTTAGGTGGGATCGAGACAGACTAGAGGCAGAGACTATTATATTGCAGGCTAGAGGGGCAGCAGTGGGGACGACGGTGTCGACAGATAGTGGGTAGCAGGTGGAGGATCTTCGGCGGGAGCAAGATGAGTTACAGGACTGAGTGTTTTGTTTAGAGCAGATGGTGGGAGAGATGGGGGTGATGCAGGAGAGGGAGAGACAAGCGAGAGAGTAGGCTCAGACTATGCAGATGGAGAGAGACACAGCACAGGAACGAGTTCAGGTGTTGCAGGGTGAGCGGGATGCAGCATTGTCAAGAGTCCAGGAGTTGCAGGGGGAGAGGGATGGGGCAGTGATCTGGGCAGAGATGGCACAAAGAGAGAGAGATGTTTCAGAGAGACAGATGCAGATATTGCAGGGGGAGCGGGATGTGGCAGTGGCACAGTGGCAGTCTATGCAGGTTAGGGATGTGAGAGGGGGGATATGCATGGATTACAGAGGGAGAGGGATGCTGCAGTAGCCAGAGTGGTAGCTGCTGAGGAGATGAGAGATCAGGTGCAGGCGGAGATGGCACAGTTACGTCTATCCCAGGAGGCCTGGGAGCAGGAGAGGAGGATGATTACGAGGGATCGGGACAGATATCGGCATGAGCAAAATTCTGCTCGTGTTCAGGTTATAGAGAGAGAGGATAGCATGCGAGAGGCAGGTTTTTGGATGGCTGCGTATTACGACACAGTTCCTGATCCGGCTCAGCGGAGATTCCGCTATACCAGGCAGGCACCTCAGATGCCAGTGCCATCATAGTCATTGGGGACACGAACGCGTGGGTACAGTGATTCACCAGGTGTGTCACCAGGCAGAGGAGCAGGACCTGAGTCTCCACAGAGATCAGATGTGGGGAGTTCATTTGGGCGGTGATAGGCTACTGAGTTTTTGACAGATGCATGATGGACTGCGTAGGATGTATTTGACAGATATCAGAGATGTTTTATATCTCTGAATTTTGTACTTTGTCATATGGTGGAGATATGTATGATGGACTTGGGACCGATGTTATATTACTTTGATATGAGACAGTTGTTATTGACACCATGTAGTATGTTTTTGTTTATGACAGATGATTATATGCATGTGTATATGGTACTATATGTTTATGTGGATGGATGTACTCATGTGTTGGTTTATTTATGTTTTATGTTTATGATATGAGATGTTCATGTGGATGATCAGATGTATGTACTTATGGATAATTTTACGTATGTGTATGCATTGATCTATTGAAATGTTTATGTGGATGATTGGAGTGATGTACTTATGTAATATGAATGATTGTATGTAGCTATGGGATCTATGATGATTTATTTATATGGATGCCTAATTTGACTTGTTTATCTTGTATCTGATATATGCAGTATGTGTTGTATTATGCGTCTAACACTGTGTTATGCAGGTGGCGATGTACGTATGGACCTATCATGTGGTGCAGGTGACGATAGATTATATGTATGATGTATTATGCATCTAACACTTTGGTAATTCTAGAGGAAGTAACACACGACCATAGGTGCCAATAAGAACTGATATGATAATGGGAGGTGGGTGCGTGGTGATGAGTGTAAGTGGGCATTTGTCGAAAAGTATCAGTATCCTGAGAAGAAGGGGAAAGGATGGGGGAGAGTATTTGCACAACCAAAACCCTAGGGTGAGTGTTTAATGCAATGATTATGAAAATGCAATCCTAACTCAACTTTGCCATCTTTGGAGCACTAGTTTTTGCTATAGCATATGACACAATTCACCAAGGTATGGAGGACCGAGGTAGATTAGTGTCTAATGCATGAGACAAACACGCCAGACAAGAAGGCTATCTCAATACCCCAAAGTCGTGAGGACCTTGTTTGGGTCCAGTACTGGGATAACCACAAACACAAAAGGATGCCCCAACATAACACAAGACCGTGAGGATCTTGGTGGGTACTACGTGGGACAACCAAGAAGACATCATCAAACAAAAGATCAAGATATGCCCCTATGTGGACCAATCAAAACACACCATAATATGATGGATCATGGCGGTCTTGATAAGTGATGATAGGGAGCTCAAATGCTAAACAAAAACCAAAAGCATCGAAAAGATCATAATCAATTTCAAATGTCCATTGCCATAGGATCCAAGGGATAGATGGAATTGATGAGGTCTGTTAGGAAGGATGTATCCTGTTAAGACCTATGATGGATGCTAAGCGAAAAGATCAGTATGATATAGGAGATTCGAAATTGATTAGGTTCATTGGTACAAGTGGGTTTTGTTAAGAACCAGCTAGATAAAGGCATAACTTGATGACAACCAAAAGGGAGACAAGACACAACCTAACGACCTAGGGGCTCGGGGGCTGATCAGAGATTAGCCTTGCCTACGTGAAAGCGCAGAGCCCTCGTAGTTCATAGAAAAAGACCATGGATAAAGCGGAAAGAAGACAATGGTAACCGATGATGGACACAAGACACGACTGACAAATGCCCCGGGGGAGGATCGAATGACCAACCTTGCCTACATGAAAGCGCAGGGGCAACGTAGTTCGAAAAAGGACCATGGACAAAAGCGAGAAGGGATGGAGGACCAAAAAAAAGTTGATCCGAGAGTGCCCCGGGGGCAGATCGTACGATCAGCCTTGCCTACGTAAAAGCGCAGGGGCAACGTAGTTCGACAAGAAGATGGAAGTGGTACCAAATGATGAGATCGCAATGGATGATCCTATATGACGACACAGGCCGACGGACGAAAGACATAAGCTCAAAGTGGGATATAAGAAAGCTTAGGATGAGGGATAGGTAAGATGAGTCGTCCGATGCTCAATCAACAACTACCAAGCGGCCTAGGCTGATGTGGGTGGGGATGAAAGTGCAGATGACAACATAAAGTAACTAGAATGCCAGGTAGATAATGATTAAGCCCTCTATGGATGACGCCTGGTACCAGGTTTTCACCATCCATACTTATCCAAGGTGCCACCAAGAGGTGGTTTTCACCATAGGACGGATTTATTTCTCTTTACTATTTTTGGATTTTTTTGTCACTTTTCTGATTTTTTTTTTTTTTCGGTTTTGATGTTTTTGATTTTTTGATAGGGTAGACCAAGCGGACTTTAAGTGTAAAACCTTTTTAGATGGAGAATATTGACAGGTTCGTCAAGGGGATCCCCTTCCAGAGTAGTCAACTTGTAAGCTCCAGATCCATATTTGGCAGTTATGATATATGGCCCTAACCAGTTTGCCTCAAATTTGCCTTTCTTGTCACGATCTTGCTGAGTGCGGTGATTTTCCTTGAGCACAAGTTCACCAAGCTGGAATTGCTTGGGGCGGACCTTTTTACTGTAATGACGTTTGAGACAATTCTGGTATACTTGTAGGTGATCATAGGCTCGTATTCTACGTTCATCTAGTAACTCCAGCTGTGCAAGCCGAGCGACGCGAGCATATTCTTCGCTGATGAGGTTCTTCAAAGAAATTCTCAATGAGGGGAGCTCAACTTCGATTGGAAAGACGGCTTCAGCTCCATATACTAAAGAGTATGGGGTGGCACCTGTTGGGGTACGGATGGATGTGCGGTACGCCTAGAGGGCAGGGTGAATGTGGAGGTGCCAATTGCGTCCAGTGTTATTGACAACCTTTTTCAGGATGCGGATGAGGGTCTTGTTGGTAGCTTCTGCCTAACCATTACCCTAAGGATAATAAGGCGTCGACCAACGATGTTGAATATGGAAGGTATCGCAAAGGTGTTTCATGGCTTGGTTCTTAAATGGCTTTTCGTTATCAGAAATGATGGTGGATGGGATACCATATCTGCAGAGAATATGGTAGAGGATGAATTTAGAAATCTAGGTACCAGTGATTTGGAAGTGCTGGTGGCAAATATAAGGTGGTGAGGTCAGTCAGATCAGGTGGGCGATGGATAAAGTTTCTACGTTGGTTGCGTGTAAGTTCGGGGTATGGTATTCTCACGAAGGTAAGTATATATGTCTTGGTACCACAGAGGCAGGACCTACAATATCACACACCATGTCAGTGTCAGGGACATCATATGCGGGGATTAACAATTGTTCGACCAGAAACTCACACTCTGTTCGATCTTTGGGCATGTCAATCAAAGAGCCAATAGTAGCCATGGCGTCTACTGCTTTATTCTACACCCGAGGGATTTGGTCAAACTGTATGGAGGTGAAATATTTCTTGAAGTCGTCCACCATGCATTTATAGGGTAGCAGTTTGTCATCCTTTGTGAGGAACTCATCATTAACTCATTTGATAACCAACAAGGAATCCCCAAAGACTTTCAAATGTGTAATGTGCCACTGTTTTGCAATTATAAGGCCGGTGAGAAGGGCTTCATATTCCGCCATATTGTTGGTGCAAGGAAACGCTATCCTGAATGATTTTGGGATGTAGTCACCTTGAGGGGTGACTAATAGAATTCCTGCGCCAGATCCACTATGAGTGTATGAGCCATCAAAGTATAACGTCCAAGTTGGTGCTTCTGTTACTATGTAGATTCCTTCATCCGGGAATTCGGTGTCTATTGGGTAGGCATCTACTAGTGGTGCTTCAGCCAATTAATCAGCAATAACCTGTCCTTTAATAGCTTTGCGCTCTACATACTCGATGTCAAATTCGCTTAGTAACATGACCCATTTGGTCATGCAGCCAGTCAACGTGGTTCTAGATAACAGATATTTCAAAGGATCAATTTTAGCAATTAATTTGACTGGGTGACTGAGCATGTAATGGCGGAGTTTCTATGTACTGAAGACTAGCGCAAGGCACGCTTTTTCCATAGGAGAGTAATTTAACTCATAGCCGACTAGTGTTCTGCTGATGTAGTAGACTGCCCTTTCTTTGAGTGAATCATCATGCTGCGCCAATAATGCCCCCAGTGCGACCGAAGTAGCAGAGATATAAAGTAGGAGGGGTTTTCCTGGAATAGGCGGCATCAAAATTGGGGGATGAGCTAAGTATTCCTTGATTTTATCAAAACCCATTTGAAACTGTGTTGTCCATCGGAACATAGAATCTTTCTTCAAAAGATGGGTAAAAGGTTGACATTTATCTGCGAGCTAGGCTATGAACCGTCCGATAGACTGCATCTTTCCCTGGAGGCTCCTTAACTGTTTTAGATTGCGTGGAGGTGACATGTCCAGAATAGCCTTTACTTTGGCAGGATCAACTTCAATACCTCTGCAAGAGACTATGAAACCCAGCAATTTCCCTGACGTGACCTCGAAGACACACTTCTTTGGATTCAGCCGTAACTTATAATGCTCTAACCTCTCAAATATCTTCTTTAGGATGGTCGGATGTTCTGCTTGTGTTTTGGACTTCCCTAATAGGTCATCAACATAGTCCTCCATGATAATGTGGATAAGGTCATGGAAGATAACTATCATGGCTCTTTGATATGTTGCCCCCGTGTTTTTGAGACTGAAGGGCATAACATTGTAGCAGAAGGTGCCCCAAGGAGTTGTGAAGGTAGTTTTGTGCTGGTCTTCTGGTGCGATTCGGATTTGGTTATAACCGGAGAAGCCATCCATGAGGGACAAAATCTCATGTCCTGCTGTCAAGTCAACCAACATGTCAATATTAGGAAGAGGGAAATCATCTTTTGGGCAGGCTTTGTTGAGATCCCTAAAATCCGTACAGACCCGAATGTCTCCGTTGGGTTTGGCAACTGGAACTATATTGGAGATCCATTCGGAGTAGTCAATTGGTCTGATAAAACCTGCGTCCAGTAACTTCTCCAATTCCTTCTTTACTAACAATGCAACTTGCGGATGCATCTTACGAAGTTTCTGCTTGACAGGTTTAGCATCTGGGCGAATGTCTAAGTGGTGGACCACTAAAGCAGGGTCTAAGCCTGACATGTTTGAGTATGACCAGGCAAAGTTGATAATTCCTTCTTGGAGTAGCTGCACAAAGATCGGATATTCTTGTTCGGAGAGTGACTTGGCTACATAGGTGATCTTTGGACTTTCAGTAGTTCCCAAATTAACTTCTTGTGTCTCTTCAATCATGATAGATGACCTGGCAGATAGTTGAGTTCCCATAAGGGGAAGATGAACATCTCCATCTTCTAGCGCCTCTTCAAGGTTTTCACCATCAGATGCGTCCTTTATTTTTACTTTTTCTAGGTCAGGAAGTGCCCCAGGGAGGTTTTCACTAGATGACCTCTTTTTATTTTTCTGATTTTTATTTTTGCGACTGGAGTGTTCATCCTCCCCCAATCCCATAAGGTTGACATATGTGTCTGTAGACATACTGACAGGTGTGGTGTTGTGTAGGTCCCAATCAATGAGTTCAGGGTGACAAAGGGATAGGCTGATGGTGCAAACGGATAGGCATTCGAACATGGATGATAAGTCAGTGTGATCGACATCATCGTACGCGTGTATGATGGATTCTTCCTCGGGTATGTCTACCAATGAGCCATCATCCGTGGTGATACTATTAGAAGTGTTAGATGATGTTGCGGGACTCTTTTTCTTTTTGTCATACCTAATGCCCACAGTTTTTGGTAGGAGAGACATATCAATAGGTTGTAACCGCCCTTGTTCTTCCTTTCCTAGGCCTCTGCCTTGATAGTTATGTTTTTCCACAAACTTTGTCGGCCAGGGGTACTTTTCTTGGAAGTATTCTTTGAGAGGAGTTTCCGGCTGAGGCTCTTCTCGATAAACCCATTGACTAATGTCTTCTTCTGGCACATCTATCTTGATACTTGGAGATACGAAGGTGGTGGTAGGAATATTTTTTCCACGGAAGGTGACAGTCTTATCCTCCTTTGGGGTAGCATGGGGAGGTTGACCATACTCGTGTGGCAATGGTGGCATGGTCGCTACATTAAGAGCAGTATGCATTTCATACTCGCCACACCCTTTGTCAATGATCTGGACTTTTGTGACTGTAGGATCAGTGGAAGATGGAGTGGTTGTTATGGTGGATGGTGGATTAATGGGTGATGACTGAGATGCCCCCATTTCAACTCCAGGACAATAATGTAAATGGGGGAATGATGCCTCTAGAGCACGGCAATATTCAAATGGTTGGGGGTCGGCATAGATGGTGACCTCTTGTCCGTTGACGGGAAATTTGAGGCATTGGTGGTATGTGGATGGAACAACTTACATAGCATGGATCCATGGGCGGCCAAGGAGGAGATTATATGGTAAGTCTAGATCAAGGACATGGCAGGTAGTATACTGGAGCAAAGGTCCCACTTGGATAGGGAGACTGATGATTCCTTCTGAATTCCTCTCTGCATTGTCGTAAGCTTTGATTGTAATTATTTGGTTGCTTAGGTCTGCTTGAGAATACCCTATCTGTTTTATGAATTTCAAGGTACATAGATTGAGGGCAGAGCCATTATCTACCAAGACCCTTTTTATTTTATGGCGGGCAACTATGACTTCGATATGTAGGGGACGGTTGTGATTAACATCGATACTGGGCATATCATCTTGGCTGAAGTGGAGGTGATGAGACAAAGCCAAGTGTCCCACCAAAGCTTGGAATTGTGTGGGGTCGATGTCATTTGGGACATGGGTCTCCTGCAAGGCTTTATTAAGGATCGCTTGATGTACCGGGGAAGACTTAAGCAAATCCAGAATAGATATATGAGCGGAGGTCTTCCTTAGGTGATCAAGGATGTTATATTGAGAGTTTACAGGAGTGGGTTGGATGGGTGTGGAGGCTGCAGGGCGATGATCTGAGGAGCTCGTCGTGTAGTACAGCACATTGAGGGTCTTTGGCTTTAATGTGTATCATGGATACTCGAGGTTCCACCTGCTCAATGTAATGAATAACGCCTTCATAATTGAAGGGCACATTCTTGTAAT
The DNA here is from genome assembly GCA_007258455.2 of Sequoia sempervirens. Taxonomy (NCBI): domain Eukaryota; kingdom Viridiplantae; phylum Streptophyta; class Pinopsida; order Cupressales; family Cupressaceae; genus Sequoia; species Sequoia sempervirens. Next base: position 334,650,321 of record VDFB02000015.1, on the reverse strand, counting down.
TTACATTATTGGTGATGTTGTCTTGGGGATGACTAGTGGAGGTGCTAGGACCTTGACTATGGTTTGGGAAGGCATTTTGATAGATTTGCAGTTGAGCATTGGATGACGAAGGTTGACTGGGGTTAACCTTGATATCTCCTTGATCAATGAGATCTTGGACATAATTTTTTAAGCCCTGACACTTATTCAAGGAGTGTCCCTTGATTTTATGAAAGTCACAATACTCATTGTCTTTGAACCATGCTGGCTTGGGTTTGGACTCATCAAATGGTTTGGTGACAGGATATGTGATGGGATAATTGATTTGTAACAATTTATTGAAAACAACACTCAAGGGTTCACCCAATTGGGCGTATTGACGTTTGGTGTTCCCCTGATTTCTTTGGTTTGACTGTTGAGGGGGACGAGGTGCCCCCTGCGGTACTGATATGGCGTTGGGTACAGACTGTTGTTGCCCTTGGGATGCATTAGCCACTTGGACATGTTTGGTGTCTGTCACTCCATCATTCACTACATTTTTGTTTTTGTTCCAAAATCGTGATTTATCTCCAAATGACCATTCTTTGTCATGACTGTGTATTTTAATATGTCCTTTGGCGATAAGGGCACATTCAAGGATAGGTCCCTTTTCCACTATCTCAGCGAAAGTGGTGACACATTGTAGTCTAAAATTGTGGGCCATGTCGGGATGAGAATTTTCCATGAAGAGGGTGACCATGTCTTTTTCTTTCAAAGGATTTTTCATTCGACTGGCTAATGCACGCCACCATTGGAGGTAGCTGGTAAAGGTTTCTCCATCCCGTTGTTTCTCTTTCAAGAGATCTAAGGTGTCAGTATCCTTTCGCAAGTTGAAAGAGAAATAGGAGACAAACTGTTCTGATAAATCTACAAACATTTTTATAGACCCCTTTTCAAGAGTCATGAACCAATCTAGGGCATGGCTTGCTAGACTTCTTGGGAACAGACGTAAGAGATAGTTATCACTGTACATGACTTCTTGACACTGTGCATAAAACTCTTGCAAGTGGGCCTTTGGGTCTTTGTCTCCCTTGTATTTGTCAAATTTTGGAATCTCGAAGTGTTTAGGGAATGGGATCAATGAGATGGATGGATCGAACGGATATGGGCATATATCTTCAAATTTGAATGATTGTTTTGTGCCCCCTGCTTGAAGGTCCTTAAGGGCAGCTTTGATTTCCAACAAGTCCGAGCTAGCTGGTGGTGGGTTGGGGGGATATAGATGATAGAAAGATGAGGGATCTTGTTGAAAGGGTGTCAGATTGTTGAAATGTGGGTTTGGATGATTGGATGATGACACGACTTGATGGTAAGGTAGGGGGTTTTGTTGATATGGGGGTTGTTGTTGTGAGGCATAATATGAATTTGTTTGGTGAAGGTGTGGGGTAGGTTGTTGAGGAACTTGGGTAGGACGTTGTGTATTGGTTTGTTGGTATGGAGGGTATTGTTGTGCGTTGGTTTGTCGGTATTGGGGGTATTGGCTATGTTGTGATTGTTGGGTAGTCGCATAAAATGGTTGTTGGTGAAATTGTTGTTGATTATGATAGTAGTAGTGTTGTGGAGGTTGTTGTTGCGGCATCGAGTGTTGTATGGACTGAGGTGGGATATTATGCTGTGGTTGAACCTTTGGACGAAAAAGGGATGCAAGAAAGGGAGATATGGTTTGGGTAGGCGGTTGAGATGGATTTCCTTGTGATTGGTATGATGGTTGTTGTGAAGAGGTCAAAGTATTGGGTATAGGTTGTTGCGGATGAGACGGCGGAGGTTGTGTGGGCACACTTTGTAAAAGAGGTTGTTGGGTTCCGCTTGGAATGTTCAGCTGGGGGGTGCCTTGTGGTGGCAATTGAGGTGGAATGGTAGATTGGTGAACCTGTTGAGGTGGTGTGTTGGTGGTCCCAGGAGGCGAAAGCGATGTAGCAAAGGAGGTACCCCCAATATTGGCTGTAGGTGGGTTCAAAGGAGGGGGTGCAGTTAATGTTAATGGCAGAGGTTGCAGAATGTTTTGTGGCATGCCATAAGCAAAAGGATTATTGGGATCAGGCCCTTGAGGTCCACCTATAGCTGAGGTTGAAGCATGTGGGGGATAATTAACCTGATAAAGAACAACATTTCCAAATTCGGGTTGATGCCAACCCTCGACTGGAGGAACATTGGAAAAGTATGAACCTTCGGGTGCATTTTGGGACTCTTGGGGTACATTGGATGGGGCACCCCTATATCTGGACAAGTCAACATTGGAGGGAGGTTTAACACCCTTCTCAATTAAGTGGGCCAAGATTTCTTCCCCATGTTTTGCAAGCAAGCGATCGGTCATTTGTACGTTGGCAGGGTTACTAAAATGTTCCTCAAGTGTGAGTTCAGGTTGATTAACCATACTCTCCTCTCCATGCGGTGAGTTATTCTGATTCTCAGTGTTAGAATGTGATGAAGTACCATTACGAGGATCATGAGGGACGTTGGTGCCCTTGTTGAGGTCTGATGAGACATGAATTGTGTTTTTGGGATCTTGGGGATTATTGGATTGGGCATTTTGAGCTTGGTGGTCAGCCATTTTCTTTGCTTGTGAACGGATTTGAACGGGCATGCAAATGTGGGATGAGTGGATTAGAGACTTTGTCAAATGATTTGATTATGATGGGATAAGATTTGGATCAGATATTGTTGGGATATATTGGATCGGATTGGATTTCGATTGGATTTGATTGGATTGGATTTGGATTTGATTGGATTGGATTGGATTGGATTGGATTGGATTGGATTTGATTGGATTGGATTTGATTTGATTAGATTTGGATTGGATTGGATTTGATTGGATTGGATTGGATTTGATTTGATTGGGTTTGATTGGATTTGATTTGGATTGGATTGGATTTGATTTGATTGGATTGGATTGGATTTGATTGGGTTTGATTGAATTTGATTTGGATTGGATTGGATTTGATTGGATTGGATTGGATTGGATTGGATTTGATTTGATTTGGATTGGATTTGATTGGATTATGAGAGGTGTGAGAGAGACCTTAAGCTTGATCACGTGAGATTACCCTTAGTAACCCTAGAGCTTTGATTGATTAATAGGATGATTACAGCACCGAATCCACCTTAAGCTAGGAATGGATTGATTGGGCCGATGATGATTACTTACAACACCGAATTCACCTCAAGATGGAAGTGAATTGATTGGGTTTGAAGTTAAAAACTAATAATCAATTTCAAGTGCTATAGTCAATTCGGGTAACCACTTAGTAATACAAGGTTAGGACGGTTTGGCTATAGGTGGTGTTTGGAGATGCAAATGGTAAGAGATGATTGGTGGATTAGGAAGAAATTAGAATGAATGGGGGGTTAAGGATAATTGTGGAGAATGTATGGGGATTTAGGATAGTTGAACGAAAGTTTAGGATAATGAGATGGGGGTTCAAAAGGGATAAATGGAGGTTTTTTTTTTTTTGAGAGTTTAAAGTGACAACACGAAGGTTTGGGATGATGAGGTAATGGTTGGGAATGGTGAAATGGAGGTTTAAAGGCTAAATGAATCCAAATAGGGGGATTTCAGGTGTTCAGGAGGGCATAATTGCACTTCTACAGCAAAAATGGGGTGTAGCCGCACTTCTGTAGCAAAACAGGGGCGTAGCCGCACTTCTACAGCAAAACAGGGGCATAGCCGCCCTTCTGTAGCAAAACAGGGGCGTAGCCGCCCTTCTATAGCAAAACAAGGGCGTAGCCGCCCTTCTGCAGCAAAACAGAGGCTTGGTTTGATGCAAATGGCTATGACAAGGACTTTAAAATGATAATGATAAGGCCAAATTGTTAGGAATTCACTGGTTTCTCACAAGAAAACACTCTCAAGCAAATACAACCCTATGATTAGTGTTGAGGGTATGGCAAAAGTGGTCTTAATCTAGGATGCACAAGGTATCTAGGGAGTCCTCGATATACTCTCGGTACGTGAGACACAACCGTGAACACCAGCCCATCACAAGCGTGAGTCAGGAACCCCAGCGAGATACTGAAGGGCTCGGACCAACTCTTCACGTCTATCTAGGTATCACCCTAGCTTCGACGCTCCACCAATTATGACGTGACTGGATTGGGGTACAACTTTCTCTCTCCCCCCTTTGTATACCCCGCCGGTACGTGTGGTTGGAATCGTCCCTTGGGGTGATGAAATCCCCAAGCAGGTCCCACTATGAAGAAAGCACTAACCATTTCCAACTACTCCCCAGGCTCACACGAAGTGCAAGGGGAAAGCGGAAACAAGCTAATACTCCCTTAGGGTAACACAAAAAGACAAGAACAACAAGTAACGAATATTACTCCCCCTAATTAAGCTATGTTCTTAGATTAATGCAAACAGCAAGGATAATTTTAAAGAAGATTGAGCAAATGGATAGCCCTGCAAGCAAATATTAGATATTTTATCCTGCTTTCTCCATCAACTTCACAAGAATATGCTGCAAAAGGTTAGCACAAAACACATGTATCCTTGCAAGAACAACATTAATGAGAAAAATAATAATTAAATCTGAAGTCAAAACACCAATTTTACCTTCCAGGGGGCACAGTCGCCCTTCTGCAGCAAAATAGGGGCGTGGACGCACTTCTGCAGAAAAATAGGGGCGTAGCCGCCCTTTTGCAGCAAAAATGGGGTATAGCCACCCTTCTGCGCAAAAATGGGGCGTAGCCGCCCTTCTGTGAAAAATGGGGCGTAGCTGCCCTTCTGCGCAAAATGGGGTGTAGCCGCCCTTTTGTGAAAAATGGGGCGTAGCCGCCCTTCTGTGAAAAGTGGGGCGTAGCCGCCCTTCTACGCAAAAATGGGGCGTAGCCGCCCTTCTGTGAAAAAAATGGGGCGTAGCCATCCTTCTATGAAAAGTGGGGCGTAGCCGCCCTTCTGCGCAAAAAATGGGGCGTAATCGCCCTTCTGCGCAAAAATGGGGTGTAGCCGCCCTTCTGCGACGCGTTCCTAAAAAAATTTAAACAACAGCAAACGTAAAATACGGGAACCCGTTTGTGGGTCCCACCGGGCGTGCCAGAAATGTATACCCTGATATTTGCACTTCTCTAAATGAGCAAAACAACTAAGAGATATGAAAAACAAAATATCAAGGACACCTCAAGATTAGCCAAAAGAGAGTGATAAAATACTAAAGAAAGTAGATAACACAAGACAAATAGCTTTACCTTCCTTTGTTGTTGATACTCCTTTGATTGGCCCTTGCTTAAGATAGGATGTGTGCTCCTTGATGGCTCTATTGAAGATTTTTACTATGTGCTTGGATGCAAATGCAAGTGGATGTGATTGAAAATTGGATGAGTGCACAAAATGACAGCATATAGTTGCAAATTGACTAAGTGTTCTAAATGCCCTTGAGGAGGGGGTATTTATAGAGGAACTTGAATTCTCTAGAGAATTCAAGGGTCAAGATTGATCCAACAAGGTCAAGATGAAGGGCTATGGTGGGTTGAGAACCCACAAGCCCTCACATCTTGACATGTGGAGGGTGAAGTGGCCAAGGGTGGATGAGATGGAAATGAGTTGTCAAAAAGGTACATGAGGTGGAAAAGGACATGCACCTTGGGGGATGAGAGGATTTCCACAAAAAGGGATTTCTTGTCCCCAAGTGGGAGTGAAAGGGACATTTGAGGAATTTTAGAATTCCTCAAAAATCTACATGGGAAAAGGAAAAGTGGTTGGGGATATAAATGTGAATTAAAAATTCACATTCCTAGGATGATCTAGAGGGTAAAAGGTGGGCTCCAAAAAGGTGGGACTTGGTCACATGTGGAGATTGTGACAAGTCTAAGGTTCTAGAAGCCTTGGGAGAATGGAATGTGAATTAAAAATTCACATTTAAAGGAGAGGAATTTAGGGCAAATAAATGTGAATTAAAAATTCACATGGGAAAGGGGGTCAATGTCCAAAAAGGAAAAATGGAAGAATTGACCAAAAAGTGGTGCTAAATTTAGCTAATGACTTTGGTTAAGGTTGTGCAAATATTGGATTAGGCTAATTAACAGAAGATTAGAGGCAAGTGGCAAATGTAGGAGGATGTGACATTAATATCTGATTAAGAGGATGCACATCATAACCCTGAATTAATTAAATTAATTCAGATTAGGGTGAGATTATGGAGGATGTGATAAGGAGAGAGAAAGTGGGGAATTTTAAATTGATTTTAAAAAAAAGAGGAAGAATGAGTAAATTAAATAAATTAGTGTATTTATTTAATTTAGAGAGGAATAAGGTAAAAGACAAAGCATTAATTATTAAATTAAATACTTTATCGGTATGAGACAAAAGGTGTAATATTAATTTAATTTAATAAATTAATATTAATACGATAGATGGGAAGGCAGTAATTTTAATCATATGGAAGTGATTAAATTTGGATGCCTATAGCTGGTAATCACAAGGGGCCTTACAAATGAGCAATGCTAGAAGTGAATTTTCATCAGATACAACGATATGGTGATGCTTTTAATCCTAAAACTAACCCAGATTCAAAATAAACGGCAAAAGTAATAAGGGTTTAGGGAGATTCTATTCTATTCTAACTCTTAAGATCAATCACAATAATGATGAAAGCTGCAAATGGATAGATCCCCAATAAAACCGATCTCTGCTTGATCAAGGACAAACCTGCAACTACACAGAAATGGTGTGATTTTCTGGGGAAATCTGAAGATTTTCAGACTTTGAACATTCATTCACATACCCAACTGCTGGCGCAATGTAAATAAGCATTCACAGTTGAACTTAGCACAAAAGTGAGACCCAGACTAACTTTACACAATAATCTACAATCAGCAGAATTGCTAAAAGTATGGACCGGAAATCGATCAACATCATTAACATTTCACCATCATTGTAAAAGAGCTAAAATCTAACATCTAACATCTACTATCTGAGAATCAAGAACAAGAAACCATAAAATTTGTTGAAAATAAATACAAATTTTGTCAAATCAACAATCAAATTGCATTAATTCTCCAGCATTACATAACAATTTCAAGTCTCTCATCTCCTACAGCTAATTCTGAAAACTACTTGCCAATTCTGGCATAGTCAAACTCCTGAAATCTCCCCCTTACAAATGAGGCACAAATACCATTTATAGAGAACCTCCAAACATGTCAGCCTAATTAGATTTTACAACAATAACTGGCCCCAAAATAAGTCGGCCAGGAGAATTTCAAAATAGGACAAGATTTGCATTAAATGCATGAATATTATCCATGTCGGCCTATGATCTCCAGCAAGATCAAATTCACGTGTCTTCCAGAAAGTCATCTAGCTGTAGACAGTTTTGGCATGGATTCTTAGGCAGGTCCCACTTTAAAAATTTAAACTGAACATTTCCAGATTTCTCTCTTTTGGCACGAATCCATATGCAAGTCCCCCTTTTAATATTTGTTTAGTCTTGAAAAATAGATATCATCATTAATAGCCCACATGTTCAAATTAAATCTGAATAAAATTTTGACCTTTCTAAAAAACTTACATTTTTATAAGGAAACTTTCCATTCTCAGAATTTTTTTTTATTTTTGGAAATTTTTATTTTCAATTTTTTATCTCAAGAAATTTTCATTTTCGGATCATTTTAAAAAATTCCATTTTAGAAAAAAAATCATTTTGAAAAATTTCCATTTCGGGAAACCAGACCAAGGGGAAAATCCAGGTCAGGCGGACTCCAGACCAGAATCCGGAAAAAACCAGCCGGACAGGATTCTACCGAATAAGGCAAAAATTTCAACAATAGATCATCAAAACGAACCAAGAATGCGCGAAACATTGTGTAATATATCAAATTAAGCATGGGGTGTTGAGCATTTATCATCAAATTCATCAATTTAATCTAGTATTTCAATTTGCACAAAGCCTGGCAGAAAATCCAGAAAAATCCGGGTGGACTGGATTTCCACGAATGGCATAAAATTCCGGACTTTGGCACGCACCCAGAAAACTAAAGAAATCTGGGAGAATCCGGGTAGGGTGAAAAATCCCAGACGCAGGCAAAAACCCAGAAAACTAAAGAAATCCGACATTTCACGGAAATCGAGAAAATCCAGATGGACTGGAAAATCCCGGACTAGACCAAAAACCTGGATTTTTGTACAGAGTCAGACTTTGAGCAGACTCCGGGAAAATATGGACGGACCGGAAAATCCCGGATTGGGGTAAAAACCCAAATTTTTGCACAAAACTTAGTTTTTTCAAAGTGCAACCTGGGAAAATCACTTGGGCAAGCAGGATGAACATCAAAGGACCTCCAAAGGCAACCAAATCAATAAAATTAAGGAGCCAAAAGACACCAAAAGCCAGAGCGAAAAGAGGGTCCCTACTTTCAGTGGGGCGTGTGTGCAAAACTGCACAACAGGTAGGTACTTATTTGTGTGAATGATAAAAAAATGATCCCTTTGATGAATAATCTTTCAATATCATTAAAAGCACAACTATGCAGCACACCAAGCCCAACCCTTATGGGAGCCACGTTTACACCACGTGCTGAAATTTGATGAAACAAAAACATATTTTTTCCTGTATCTGCACATGAAACAAACAGTGAGAAAAATATATGCATATGCCTAAAGGGCTTGATGATCCTATTTCTTTCTATGGACATGTATAGTTTGTATTCTTATTTAATGTATTTGAGGGGAAATTTATATATTTATGGGAGCATGTACATGTAGTGTTAGGAGTTTTCATTGCTTAGAGCACTGCTCTAACATTATTACAATTTCTAGATGCAAGGGTTGGGAGTAGGGAGCTATGGAGGATGCAAGACAAATCAAAGTGGGAAACATAGCAAGACAATAGATACTAACTAGTCATTAGAAAATGACTGGCCTCTTCCCCTATATGTGCATTCTTTTTCTTTTATCCATCAATGTATAAATTGTCTTTCATTTTCATTAGACAAGTTAAGTCTCACGAATTGTGTGAGACAAATATGTACTTTTGAATCAATAAAGATTACTTTATGAAAAAAAATTGCAAATCTTTTCCATATTGTATTCACTTGGATAAATGCAATAATATGTTACAAAAACTTGTAATCTCTTTTATTTTTTATGTTTATATAATTGAATGCAATATAGGGAAGATAGATAAGAAATGTACTTCGCTTTCAGACTACAAACACTCTTTAGCTCAAACAACTTGAACAAGTAACAAAAATGAGTAACAGTTGAGTTGTAGATTTACAAGACATCATTTACAAGGAATCACCCAAGGTATGATTTTTCATGTTTCTTGTTCCATGTTTCTTGCTTCGTGTCCTTATTTTATTATCTCATCATTTGGTTTAACTACCTCAAAGGGGTTTGACCAAGGCAAGCCCCTATTCACTAACAATCAACAAGTTCATCTCCTCTTTACATGTGTGATTGTAGATCTAGGTGTATTGGAGCATGAAGGATCTTGGAAGTTTATGTTACAAGATTGAGGAAAGTTTTTGGAGTTGTCTCCTCACTTGCAAGGTCATGAAAAGTCTTCTACAGGCTTGAAATCAAAGTTTCAAATCCAGAAACAAGGTGTGATAGAAAGAGAAGAGATTAGAGACCTAATTCAGATCCTAACTCTCCAAAAAGGCCTATTGGGACTGATACACCACTTGTGGCATATGAGTCCCATTATAGTGATTTTCCATATTTTAGTGGTTTTAGATCAAACATTTCCAAATTCTTGTTTTTGCCTAAAAACCCTAGTTTGGGATGGATACACCCATACTAGTGTATGAGTCCCATTTAGCATCAAAATCAATGGTTTTAGCATTTCCAGTCCCCATTCAGACCTCTTCAAGTTTCCAGGTGCATTCCTTTGATTTTACATCTTTTTGTTCTAATTTATATGTATTTCTAGGCCATTAATTCAAGTCTCATGCATCACTATATTTTTTCATTAGATCTTGCATTTCATTTATCTTTCAAAGCCCTAGCTTGGTAGTGAACTCCTAATTAGTTTACAATCAGACCCTAGGATAGCCCTATTGCAATATCTCTTTCCTCTATTAAACTCTTGGTTTGAGATCTCTAGGGTATGATGCAATACAAGGTGGAGAAACTTACTATTCAACACCAAAATAACCTTGCTCAAACAATGAAATCAATATTTGATGACAAAATTACCCAACTTCCCTTAAACCACCTCTAAAGGCTTCTAGCCCTCAAAACCATCAAAATAGAGATATCCTTTTGAAAATGCCATACAATGGCCAACCAAATATCAAATCAATCTTGTCATAGTTCCAACTCAACTTCCCCAAAAGGTTTCTATAGACTTATTTGTAACAAGATAGAGAACCAACTCAATACCCCTATTTTGGGTTACTAAATTAGCCCTTTTTCTCAAAGGAAGTGTCTTATAAACATTAGATAACCACTCAAATTATTTTGACAGTCACAAATCATGTTACAAAACTCCAAATTCATTGATCAATTGTTAGGAAATAACTTGCACAATAGAAGAATATGATATGAAATATGCTGCAAATACTTGATAGTAATTAAGAATAACAAGCCACTTCAAGGGGGAAAACCTCCAAATATCTCTAATGAGAACACACTTCACACTTGATGATGAAATAAGACTCACAACCTCCTATATATACCTATTTATGCCAAGGATATCACCTAGGCCGACTTAGACACACCTATATAAGACTTAGGCCGACCTAAACAACTAAATAACAATATACTAATGATAATATGACTTAATAGAGAGTTAAGATAGCCACAAGCCCACTATTCATAACCTGATGTACAATAATATTAAGGGCATAGCATGCCCCCTTCTTCAAAGAAGCATTGCCCTCAATGCTAATCAAGTTTGGAAACTTTTGAATAAACTCCTCATCTTCCCATGTGGCATCTTCAACTGGTAAATTCTTCCATTGGATGAGATACTCAGTGATAGTTCTATTCCTCAGCTTCTTTGTGTGTGTTTGACTAATGCATTCTGGTTCCAAAATGATTCTCCCTTCTTCATCCAACTTGGGAAGTGTTGTTTGAGTGGGAATATTATGCCCAATTACCTTCTTCAAATAGGAAACAAGAAAAACTAGATGTATCCTTGTTGTTGGTGGCAACTCAAGCTTGTAAGCAACACTACCGATCTTCTGCATGATTTGATATGGACCATAATACTTTGGAGACAACTTATTATTCTTTCTTTGCTGCTTTAGTGAGATTTGCTTATAAGGCTGCAATCGCAAGAAGACCCAATCCCCAACTTCAAAACTTCTTTCACTACGATGTTGGTCTGCCTATTGTTTCATTCAATTTTGTGCCATGGCTAAATTCTCCTTGAGTCCTGAAAGTACTTGTTGTTGATGAAGCAAGTGGTCTTCTACTACCTGAACTCTTGGGGACACCTTAATTGTGATGTGATGGAAGGAGGATGATATCCATAAAGTGCCAAAATGGAGACATTTTTGATGAGCTATGAAAAGAAGTGTTATACCACCATTCTAATAAGTGGTAGCCAATCTACCCATTGAGACTGTTTCTCTGAAGTGAAACAACGTAGATATCCTTCCAAACACTTATTAACAACCTCTTTTTCCCATCTGATTGAGGGTGGTATGAAGAGCTAAGAGCCAATTGAGTACCCAAACATGAGAATAAATCTTTCCAAAAGTGACTAGTGAAGATAGGATCACGATCACTAACAATAACTTTAGGTGTACCATGTAGCTTTTGGATATTCTCCAAAAAATCTTTAGCCACTACACTTGTTGTAAAAGGATGTGCTAATGCAATGAAATGTGCATATTTAGTGAGCCGATCAACTACCACCATGATGAAATTATGACCTTTAGATTTGGGAAGCCCTGTGATGAAGTCCATGGATACCTCTTCCCAACGCTGGCTAGGAATAGATAAGGGTTGCAAGAGACCTGGTGTCTTAATTGTCTCCCCTTTATGCCTTTGACACACCAAACATTCAGCCACAAATTTTTGAACATCACCCTTTAGCCCTTCCCAAAAGAAATCTTGCTTGACTCGATGATATGTCTTCAAAAATCCTGAATGACCACCCACTGGAGACTCATGCAACTCTATGAGAATCTTGATTTTAAGGTTGGAATTCTTGTAGAGATACAAACGCTCTTTATACCAAAGAGTATCTCCCTTCCAACAAAACTTATCTGAACTACTAGGATCACTTTTTAATGCTCATTAGGATTACTTGTCATCTTGTCGTTTGCCACTCGCTTGGCTTCCACCCAATTTTCTTGTAATATTGAAAGGGCACACAATAAGGCTTCATCTTTCTCATCCTTCCTTGAAAGTGCATCTGCTACAATATTTTCTTTCCTTTCTTATATACAATCTCAAAGTCATATCCTAACATCTTAGTGACCCATTTTTGTTGCTCTTCAGAAGATAGTCGTTGTTCCAAAAAATATTTTAGGCTATCATGATCTGTCTTAACCTTGAAATGTCTACCCAATAGATAAGGCCACCATTGTTTCACTGCATGGAGTATTGCTAGCATTTCCTTCTCATAAATAGGTTTTAGTAGATTCTTACCTTTTAATTGAAGACTCTCAAAAGCAATTGGTCGACCTTCTTGCATGAGCATTGCTCCTATCCCATTTCCAGAAGCATCACATTCCACAATGAATTCCTTGGTGAAGTTAGGAGTGGAAAGTCTGGAGTTGTACACATAGCCTCCTTCAATCTCTCAAATGTTGTATTGGCAGACTCGTTCCAATGAAAAGAATCCTTCTTCAATAGAGTGGTGAGAGGTGCTGCTATACTACCATAATTCTTCACAAATCTTTTATAGACTGTCAATCCCAAGAATCCTCTCAGTTTCTTAATGGTTTTTGGAATAGGCCATTCCATGATAGCCTTAATTTTGTTAGGGTCCACCTTTACTCCTTCATGTGAAACTATGTGTCCCAAATACTCCACCTCTGTAAGACCAAAAGCACACTTGGATGGCTTAGCATAGAGTTTATGATCTTCAAGTATTTGTAATGCTTGGTCCACATGTTGCAAATGTTCTTCCCAAGTCTTGCTGTAAATCAATATATCATCAAAGAATACTAACACAAACTTTCTCAAGAACTTCTTAAAAATGGAATTCATCAAACTTTGGAATGTAGATGGTGCATTGGTAAGACGAATGGCATCACCAAAAATTCATAATGACCCTCATGAGTCCAAATGTTGTCTTACAAATATCTTCCTCCTTAATCCGAATTTGGTGATAACCAGATCTAAGATCTAACTTGGTAAAAAACATAGCTCCATTCAATTCATCTAGCAAATCATCAATGACTGGAATTGGAAACTTATCTTTAATAGTGTACATGTTGAGCACTCTATAATCTGACACATGCGCCAAGTATCATCCTTCTTACGTACCATCACCACTGGTGAGGAGTAAGCACTTTGGCTATGCCCGATGATTCTTGCCTCTAGCATCTCTTCAACAATTTTTTCTATCTCACTCTTTTGTATGTGTGGATACCTGTAAGGCCTGATGTTCATTGGTTGGCTCCCTAGGACTAACTTAATGGCATGATCATGATCCCTCTTAGGAGGAAGTCCTTTAGGCATATCTCCAAGAACAACTGAGTGACGATCAATTATAGCTTGCAAATCTGGATGAGTAGGAGTAATAGATTGAGAGACTTCTAATGAACATAGTTGGGCCACAAATCCATCCACTCCTTTCTTAAGCAACTTTTGCATTTGATGAGAGCTTACCATTTGTGGATATTTTTCCTTCAACCCCCTTAGCTCTACTAGCCTTCCTTCCGATTGAAATCTCATGAATAGTTCTTGGAAGTTCATCTCAATTGTTCCTAATGTAGTAAGCCATTGTACTCCCAAAACAATATCTGCTGCACCCATGGATATCGCATACATTGGGGTATCAAGTTGATAATCTCCCATGGATAATTTAATGCTATGACACTTCCCTAAACAACTAACTGTACCACCATCTGCAATCAAAACTTGAAACTCTGGAGCTGGATATATGAAACAATTTAGATGAGTAGCTAACTTTTTGTTGATGAAATTATGAGTACTACCTGAGTCGATCAACACTGTTACCTTCTACTTCTTTAGGAACCCCACCACCTTGAGAGTTTGTGGAGTACTAAAACTTGAGAGTGCATGACAAGAAATGATTGGTTGAGAATCATGCGATTCCTCATTTGACTCCCTTTCATCTTCTAGTATGGGTTCCTCCTCTAGTATGGATTTCTCCTCAATTTTTTGTGGAGTCAACTTAGTAGGTTGTGTTGAATATCCTTTCTCTCTTGTCACATTAGCCCCTTGCTTCTTAGGAATCAAATATTTCTCCTCTACCCTGCATGCTAAGATAAAAGACTCATTTATGGAACTAGGGCTAAACATGTACCTCATGTTGAATGTGATCCTTGAGACCACCCAAGAATAAGTCATTCAAGTTTTCCTTAATTGTATCCACCCTTAAGGATAGATTTTGGAATTGCTGAATATAATCCTTAACTGATCCTGTTTGTTGAAGTTTAGCTAGCTGGCTGAAGAAGTTGTTTGTGACACTATTGCTATATTGTGCTTGGAGTTCCTCTGTAAAAATTGACCATGAGACGGTGAGCCCCTTTTTACTTCGATGAGTGCAAAGCCAATGATACCAAATGAATTGATCTGGTTCTAGATATAAGGAAGCCATCGTGACCTTTTGTCCATTTGGGATTTGGTGTACTTCAAAAAAATTCTCCATTTGGTTTATCCATGTTAGAGGATCCTTACCATCGAACTTGCACATATCCACCTTTGGAAACAAATTCCTAGATCCCATAGGAGTACTAAAGCTTGTGTCAATAGTAGCTGACCTAGAATTTTCACCTTGGTTGCTTGAGAACTCCTTTCTTGATTCAGCTATGTAAGTGCTTAACATGTTTCGCATGTCTAACATATCCATCTTAATTGAAGCAATTTATTCCTTAACCTTATTGATTTCTTCATTATGAGTAATATCCTTGATTTTTTCACCATCCTTATTAGGAGTCTTCCCCGGAGTGACAACATTCTTTTTACCCCTTGTTGCAGGCCCTGTCATGATGGAAACCACTAATATTAAAATAAATCACACAAATGAAACTTAAATTCTCTCAAATTTTTATTTTAATCTCCTTTAGTATGTCTTAAAAAACCCAATAAAAATTAGACTCCAATTCAACAATATGTGCGAGATATGTAGATTCCAAAAAAATAGTGTAGAAACCCTAATTCTGCAATAATTCGCTTAATTCTACTCCAATTCTTCTGAAATCTGGACTGTAGCTTCTTCAATATGTTCTTCAAAAACTCTTTAAAAATCATAAAAAAATTCACCAAAATATGAAAGATATACTCTTCCCAAAATCGCCTCCAAAATTGAGAAAAACCTTGCCTCTATGGTGCCAAGATCATGCTCTGATACCACTTGTTAGGAAATAACTTGCAAAATAGAAGAATATTATATGAAATATGCTTCAAATACTTGATATTAATTAATAATAACAAACCACTTCGAGGGGGGAAACCTCCAAATATCTCTAATGAGAACACACTTCACACTTGATGATGAAATAAGACTCACAACCTCCTATATATACCTATTTATGCCAAGGATATCACCTAGGCCGACTTAGACACACCTATATAAGACTTAGGCCGACCTAAACAACTAAATAACAATATACTAATGATAATATGACTTAATAGAGAGTTAAGATAGCCACAAGCCCACTATTCATAACCCGATGTACAATAATATTAAGGGCGTAGCATCAATTCACAGTTTCAAGACTCTTACAATGTTGATCTATGAAGCCCTCAAATCCCTTGCAAATACCTAGGGTTTTATGAATAACACCATTCCTATACTTTCCCATATGAACCAATGCCTCTAACACATCACTTATAGCCAACACACACTCAATAATTCCCCACAAGAACCATACACTTAACATTTCTTCAAATCTATATTCTGGTAACTCATTTTCATAAAGAATTCATACAAATTTAACCTAGGGCAGCACTCCCAATCACATAACCAGTCTCCACAACCTACAAAAAACAATAAAACACCTAACTCTATCTCTTAACATGTCATTCCTCTGAGCCACAATTTTGACAATAGGATGAATGGCCAATTACATATTTAAATCACAAAACTAAACCTCACTGGTTTTTACTAGTCAGATCCAAACAATCAATGAAATATTCCTCCAAATTTAATAGAAACCTCTAAAAATGATTTCAAATGTAAGTTAAAGCATAATTTAATAGATTCCCATGAGTTTCAAGGCTTATCTGAGTCTGTACAGGCTATATAGTGTAAATGAAGTTCAAAAACACAATAAAATCTGTTAAAAAAATGCCTAAAATTGGATTGGAATTCTTCTCAAATGTGATCAACAACCCTTTTCCAACCCATGAAGAGGTATATTATACATTTTCAAATTAAAACTACTTCTCAAATGACCATAACTGACTCTTTAACTTCTAAGACCCTTCAACTTCTAATATTTGTCAATTGACAACTTTTCTTGTCTTGAAAACATTACATTTTATTACAATTTTTTTTTGACATATTGAACTCCAATGACCTCCAAAACACCTAAATACATTGCATATGGTCTTTGAGACCTTATTTAATATAAACAAAACTCAAACACCCCCAAACTCGCCTAGACTCACTCTATGACCACCTTGATGCACCTTGTTACATGCCACCAAATCAAATTTTGCATTAAGGGTGTAGGTGCTCCTACACCAGGGTATCCTTGAATGTGGAGAATAGAAAGATTCTTTTTCCTAGGTCCTAAACCCTAGTGACAACAATTTTCTATCTTACATTTTGGTGAACCTACATTTAGAACATCTTCATTATGATTTGGAGTGCATCATCATCCTAGATCTTTCTTGCATTAACTTTGCATTACAATTTGCATTAGTTAATTGGAATCTAGGGTTTCTAATTTTTGCATTAGTGAAAGTACATATAGGTTGCATTTTGCATGTCAAATAATTTAAAATCATATAAAATCTATATTTTCACTTAAGTTACAAATCATACAAACCAAAAAACATAAAAATCACTTAAAATTTACTAAAAATTATGCAAAAAATCCTCACTAGGACTCATACGCCCCGTTGGGCGATTTAGTCCTAGTGCATATCTAAAACTACCTTTTACAACATTAAGAAAATTTATTTTTCACTTCTTTTTGCTGCCATTAGTTATATGTTTCAGTTGGTTGAGTTTCTGTTACATGCATTTCACTAAATCTAGCTTAAATTGGTTCATTTCATGCATTGCTTAATTCCAAAATTGCATTTACAACATTTCATTCTCAAATTGTGGTATAGTATAATCAGTAAATTACCTTGTTTGAAATATTAAAATTTCATTTACACATGTGATTCTAGGTCTTTATATTACATTTTAAGTATCTTTCCATTTTCATAGATTACTTTTCACAAATGTTAGTATCCATCTTTTCCAAGTTTGCAAAGAAAAATTTAGTCAATAAGCATGGTAGTCGTTCATTCAATACATTTCCTATTTATGAGAGTCTATTAGTGCAAGAGAGTGAAAATGGTGAGGTTTTCCTTAAACTTACACCCCCTCCTATCTCTCCTATTTGTGAGAATGATGTGATAGAAGAAGATGAAAATATAGAAATTCCTGATGATCATAGTTGCTCATCTCCTAATACCTCTCCTACATGTGACAAAGGTATTTTAGTGTTGGAAGATGCACTCATTGAGAATCATGACATTTTTGAAAGCTCCTCTTCTATAAACTCTCCTACATTGGAAGATATTAAAGCACAAGAGAATAAAATCATAGACACATTTCCAAACATCACCTTACCTATATTCCATTCTCCCTTTTCTTATGAGAAAGATTTAGTGAAAGAGGATGAGATTGTAAATGATGAGGATATGTTGGTGTTAGATGATAAAATATTTAAGGTCTATAACAACCCTCTTTATGATCCTTCCCTTACCTATCCTATTTTGTAAGATATTAGGGAACAAAAGAATAAAATCATAAATGATCATGAAAATCACACTTATTATTTTTCTACTATCTCCTCTAGTTGTGAAGAAGACACTTTGATTGATGAAAGTCATGAGAATCTTAGTTTTCCCTCTTCACCTAGGGAAACCCTTATTGAGCAAGACAATTCAACCATTGATCATTCCCCTACTTGCAATGAAGTCATTTTGGAAGAACCAATCCTTGAATGTCAAGAACATTTGGTTTGTAGTTCTCATAAAAAATATCCTCTTAGGGAGGATATAATGGTGTAAGAAAAAGACAATAATCATTGAGTGGCTTCATTAAGTGATGGTAAAAAGGTGATACTAAACCACCCTTTCTTAGAAATACATCAAACCAAGACCACAAAAGTTATGAATAGAAAAGTTTCTATTATATCCCCCTTGACTATTCGACCTCCTACATACCATGTGGGACATCCTAAGAATCCTCTAATTCTTTACCCACCCTCACAATGACCGAAAACTCAAAACAAACCCAAACTTATCCTTTACCCACCTAAGAATAATGTTTTGCAGCAGCCAAGTCATAATATCATTGCTCATACATATAACACTATGAACAATTTGCAACCAAGAAAAACACCTTCAACATCCCTCACATTGCCTAATCCTATCCTACCTAACCCTATCTTACCAGGTCCTCGTGGAAAGGAGTATGATCTTGTGAAACAACTAAAGAATACTCCTGCTAAGATATCATTATGGGACCTTATTCAAGCCTCCCCTCACTATCATAACATGATTTAGAGTGAAATAAAACAAGTTCCTATCCCTTCTAATGTGCAACTGAATAACATAGAAGCCTTGATTCAAGGAATAAATGTTGACATTGTTTTCCACCAAAGTGAGCTCCCTCCTTTGGAAGTGCAAGAACAAAATGATGCTTTCATGGTAATCATTCGCTACAAGGGAAGAAGCATAAAGAAACCCTTGTTGACAATGGGTTAGGGCTTAATGTGTGTAGTGTAACCCTTTTGGATAGGCTTGGTGTGAATAAATAAAAAATTCAACTTGAATCTTTATCTATTAAGGGATTTGACAATGTAGGAAAGCAACTGCTTGGTGTCATCACTTTGCCTATTACAGCTAGAAAGGTCACATTAGAAACACTGATCCATATTATGCCTCATGATATTTCATACAACCTTCTTTTAGGCAAACTATGGATTCATACAATGAATGGGGGTCCTTCTACTCTTCATTGTATAATGAAATATGTTACAACAACAAAGTGTACACACTCAAAGCTGACCTCGAGCCAAATAGTTGTTTAAACATTGAGAAAAACAAAGAGAATCCTTTGAAAACATTAACACCAACTACACAAGTGGAACCCATGCAAGATAAAGAAGAACACATTAGGAAATCTTGAACTATTAGAAGATGATTAGGGTTCCTTAGAATTTGAGCCAACATTTATGGGAAAATGCAAGATATTATAAACAAAGAATCTAAAAAGGGAAAAGAAAAAGAAGTAATGTCAACACAAAATTTAGAAGAACCTTTGAAAGCATCCACCTTAACCATATTAGAAAAAAAGACAAAAATTTACACAACAAAATTTGATGAACTTAATTATGAGAAACCACTGAATCTAAAAGAGATGAAGAATCTTTATGGAAAAGGCTATGAAATAATGAAACAAATTGGTTATAGTGGACAAGGATGTAGTGCTAGATAATAAGTTATCTATGTACCTATAGAGCCTCACATGAAAGAAAAGACTATTGGTCTTGGTTATTGTCCTTTGATATAAATCAAACTAAAAAACAAGCCTTCACTCAATATCAACACTCTTACAAAATATTCTTCTAAGTCGACTTTAACTGTAGTGCATCCTGAACTGATAGACACTAGTGGTCTTGATTTTTACCCTTTGGAAGAAATGAAAGAAACAAAGAAATCCTCACTTAATGTCAATGTCATCACACAAAATAATAATTATTTGAATTCGTTATATTTTACACTCTCATATAAAGGAGAGAACAAAATCTCGCAATCTAAAGAGTCTTGTGTAGGTATGACATCCTCTACTAAGCAAGAGATATCTTTGTCACAAAATAAATGAAATTTTTCTACTTTTGATCAAGAGAATATCCTTTCGAGACTCCTCCAAGATCATTTTATATCTCTCCCTCCAAGAACATGAAAGAAATTTTACTACAAGAGTTCATTTTGTGCATATCATAGAGTTCACGGTCATTCTACTAATGAATGTAAGGCTTTAACTAACAAAATTCAACATTTTAGGGACTTTGGTGCTCTTCCTTATGTGGGAGCACCTAGTTCCTCTAATTGAAACCTATTTGCATCATATTCAGCTCATCCTTATCTTGCACTAAGTGGGGGAAAGTGGATAGGCAGCCTTTTCCTCGTATGTCACTTGTCATTGTCTTTTTTGGCTAGTTGATCACCTTTTGTGTACATATAAGAGAAATCTTTGGATGCAGATCACATGCCTTAAGTTGAATTGCATGTGACATACTTATTCATGACGTAGCTTATTGGAAACAAATGATTTGGCATAGGTACTTTTGAGTAGCCTCTTGTGTCTTCTACTTTAAAGCAATTGCTCACAATAATGGTGTTAGCAGCCACTTTAAAGTGGGGGCATACATCGACACTCATGTTTCATTGTGTGATTTTCTTTATTCTTGCAATATTTCCTTTTCTTGGTGGTATCATTGGGCTTGATTTCCTCTGAGAGCATGATATTTCTTTTATTTTTTCTCTCTTGGAGACATTAAGCACAATGTTCCATAAGAAGAGACCTTACATGAACTAAGCAAAATCCCTTTAAACATATCTATTTCACATTTACAATTTTGGTTATATGTCCACCTTGCATAACACACTTTGTATGCCTATGGAGCCATCTTGTTTGTTCATGAGTTCCAAGCATATGAAGCTTTGCTTGCCTCATGAAGCTTGAAGTTCATTTTTTGTTCATGAGCTCCAAGCATACAAATTTTTGCTTCTCTCATGAAGCTCAAAGATCACTATTGTGTGTCACCTTATCAAAGTTATCAGGAGATATAGCTTGGGTTTGGTTGTATAGGAAGCTGATCCAAGGCATGAATTTACCTTAGCCATTCCATGTGTGTTTGAGTGCATACCGATCATGTGTGTATGTGTCTCACCTTCTTGGATTATTCATCCAATGGATAGCTTGAAGTTTCATTTCCACAGAGTGAGCATGCATTTTTGGATGAACAACTTAGATCTGATCCACATTGCACAAATGGTCAAGGCTTGATCCACCTCTTTTTATTTTTTCTTATTTTTGTTTTCTTTCTTTTAATCAATGACATTGCAAGCTTGTGTATCTTGTTTCGCTGCATACCATACACCTTGTGTGTGTCCCTTTTGTGCTTATGTTGGTTTGATGTAGGATCTTGGATCTTGGAGGCTTGGCCACCTCCTTCGATATTTTTCATCCTATTTCATTTGCATTGGTACACTTGAACCCCTCTTGAATGTCTACTTTAGTGTGAGTTTGAAGCAAGTTCATCCTCTCACTAAAGTGGGGGCTAGATTTAATGATGAAAAAAGTGTGCATTTTCCTTGCTTGAATTAGAATAATTAATGAAAAATTAGAGTTAATATTGCCTTGACTAGTGTTGTAATGTGTTTCATACATTCACATTTGGTCTTGGGCCCTTTTGAGCTAAATAAAGCTAACTTTTCATTAATTTAGTGTTGTACATTTTTTTATTTACATAGGTTCACATTAAATTTAAGAAGCTTGTAAACTAAATGAACCTAATCTAGTGTTGTAATGTGGTGTACACATTCACATGGGATCTTGGGCCCTTCTAAGCCAAATTGAATTGATTTTTCCTTAATTTAATGTTATAAAATGTATTTATTTACACTTTCACATTGAATTTTGGGCCCTCTTGCATTTATAACCTTAATATCATCATTAATATGCCTCTAAGACCCTATATTGTGAATACCAAGGAATATTTTAATCAAAATCCTGACAATATCAATAAATAAACTTAATTTCTTAACACCTCGACACTATTGCCACCTAGAAAGGCCTTGTGGGATCCATATGCCACCTTGGGAATATGAGTCCCCTCCAGGTGAGACCCATACACTATAGGTGGCATATGAGTCCCATTTGGCCCCTTTTTAGGGTTTTGAGTGAGAAAATCTAGATTTTAAGTTCAAATTTTATTAATGTCGACCTCTGGGATCTAATAAATGGTAACTTGGATGTATTTCCTATATAAACAAGGTCTAAAATCATTTTATAATTAATCATTCATGATATCAATTCAATCACTCAAGAGTTAAGCATTTCAAGACTTTACAAGATCATCAAGACAACATTCAAGATAATTTCTAAGGCATTCAAGGGAAAAATTCTTCATCAATTGTTGCAAAAATTCAAGATCCCTCATCATGTCGAGGTTATCAAGCTTCAAGCATGTTGTTGAGCTAATGTTGTGATGTTGCATCCAAGATCAAAGATTAAAAATTGTTCTACACTTACTTCAAGGTCTAGATCTACATCCTTCATGGTCGTTTCATGTTGAGTTGTAGATTTACAAGAAATAATTTACAAGGCATCATCCAAAGTATCATTGTTCATGTTGCATGTTCCATGTTTCATGCTTCATGTCCTTATTTCATTATCTCACCATTTGGTTTAATTACCTCAGAGGGGTTTGACCAAGACAAACCCTTATTCACTAACAATCAAGTTTTTCTCCTCTTTACATGTGTGGTTGTAGATCTAGATGTATTAGAGCATGAAGGATCTTTGAAGATTAGGCTACAAGCTTGAGGAAAGTTGTTGGATTTGTCTCCTCACTTACAAGGTCACCAAAAGTCTTCTATAAATCCAAAATCAAATTTTTAGATCTAGAAACAAGGTGTGGCATAAAGAGAAGAGATTTGAGACTTGATTTAGATCCTAACCCTCCAAAAAGGCCTATTGGGACTTATACACCACTGGTGGTGTATGAGTCCAATTACAATGATTTTCTAGATTTTAGTGGCTTCAGATCAAACATTTCTAGATTCTTATTTTGGCATAAAAACCCTAGTCTAGGATTGATACACCCAAACTGGTGTATGAGTCCCAGACAACATCAAAATTAGTGTTTTCAACATTTCCAATCCTCATTTAGGCCTCTTCAATTTTTTGAGGTGCATGCCTCTGATTTTACAACTTTTTGTTCTAAATTATATGCATTTCTCGGCCATTCATTCAAGTCTCATGTATCACTAGGTTTTGTCATTAGATCTTTCATTTCATTTATCTTTCCAAGCCTTAGCTTGGTGGTGAACTCCTCATTATTTTACAATCAAACCTAGGAAAACCCTATTGAAAGATCTCTTTCATCTATTCCACTCTTGGGGTGAGATCTCTAAGGTATCCTTGAATGTGGAGTATAGAAAGTTTGTTGTCCATGGTCCTAAACCCTAGCGACGACAATTTTCTATCTTACACCTTCCTCCAAAACGCTAGAATCTACAATGATTCATTTATCGTATCTCAAACCAAACCAAACCTCATAACAAATAGGGAAAGAGATTGCATTGTAGAAGTAGCTAGTTCAACTTTGGGAAAGATTCCACCAATAGATGCTAACCCAAATTCAAAATTATAATTCTCAAGTTCCAACTCCAACAAAGAAAGAAAAAAATGAAAGGTTGAATTAACGTATTGCCAACATCTGTTGCACAAATGGTTGTCATTACACAAAAATATTGACCTGTTAATGCTTGACACAACCACCAGAGTTAATGAATCTATGGAGGTGGTTAATCCATGCCACAAACTCAAGCACTACACTACATAACATATGGAGACCAAGGGCACACACCTTGCAACAATCCCCCCCAGCGCAAGTGAGGGGTTCAAACCCATGACTAAGGCTTTGATACCAATTGTTCCATAGATGGTTATCATTGCACCAAAAGATCAACCTGTTAGTGTCTAATACAACTTCCAAAGTTAATGAATCTAGAGGAGGTGGTTGATCCCTATCACGAACCTGAGAGTTGCAAGCTGCACAACACAAGGAGACCAAGGGTGCACAGCTTACAACATCTTCACCAACTCTTTATCCAACAAAATTTCCATGCAATTGGATAAGAAATCATAAGCTACCTCAAAATTGTTTGTACAGCCTCCTTAACATGCACACAAGAAATAGTGAAAATCATACCCAAATTTTATCTATCATAGGCATTGTTGCTTCTTTTCTACCAAAAACACAGGTAGCATGACACACCATGAATATGAGCCATAATATCATAGTGAAATTGTGAATAGAGAAGAGAGAAATTAAATATGTTATAAATGATTTTAAAAACATCAAGTTAGTGAAGTATATATAGAACTCACCAATACTCAACACTTGAGCATTTAATTCACCACAAGACACACATGTTGATGTGACAATATTATTTCACAAAAAATGAGTCATGAATTTAAATGATTTCATAAGTAACAAAAGGTCAACCATTGATATGTGCAAATCTAATGGTTCTAGGGTATTTCAGAGGTTTCAATTTGCAAGTCTAGGGCTTTGGACATTTTCTTTTACAATGCAACTACAATCATCCATCGATCATTCATCAAATGGTTAAGTTGCACAATAATATAACTCATAGTTACTAGACATTAAGTTGCATTGTCATCTAACTTCAAACATAGTGAGTGGCTCACTTCAAATAAGAACTTATAATATGTTGACACTTGTCTCCACTCTAGAGACTTTATGAAGGAATTTGGGTGTGTGGAAAATTTATCTCAAAATAGAACAATCTATAGAATTTGATATTTTAGCTACCCACACTATGATTTTTATAGGCATACTAGTTTAATTTTCCAATGAATTTTTTTTATTGGTTTAAAAATAGGTTTAATTCACTAATGAAAATATTTTTTTGGTTTGAAAATAGGTTTTATTCGCTAGTTGAAATTCTTTTTTAGTTTGAAAAAAGGTTTCATTTGCCAACAAAAATACTTTTTTGGCTTCAAAATAGGTTTAAGTCACCAATGAAAATATGTTATTGGTTTGAAAACATGTTTTAATCACCAAAGAAAATATTTTGTTGATTTCAAAAAAAAAAAAAAATCTCTAGGATTTTATATAGACTTTTAGCAATTACAAAAGATTCGTCAATTGAATTTATTATTTTTCCTCCCAAAAAATTTCACCAATAAAATTAATATTGTTTTGGGGAAGTATAAAAGATTTGCAAGGTTTTTACATCTTTTCCTAGGGGGTTCTTAAAGTGATCCCTAATTCTATCTCTAATCCTAACCCTAACCCTAACCCTAATTAATTTTATATCTTCCATGTTGCACTGTGAATGCTACTAGCATATATATATTTAGTAATATATATAAAGCATATTGATAGATATCCTTCTCGAGGTTCCTATTAAATAATCAATTCCTCACATAATAAGTGCAATAGGCATCTCAAGAAGGATATCTCTCAGTGTAATTTATATATATTATTAAATATATATATATGCTAATTAGTTAGTATTACTATCATGGACACTCTCCTCAATAATAATTTTTTAGGTCCAACATTATTATAAATATTCTACTAGAACATTTGAGTTTCACTTTTATAAATAAACTTAAAATAAATCAAAATAAACATATTATAAAAATATTTAATAATAGGGGATGACCCTGCAGTGTGACAACAAGTCACAAGCCCTATTGAAAGGGTAGTCTCATGTTTGAGACTCACCCGCTACTTGTAGGTATGAAGGATGTTGCACATTGAATGAGGGTGGACAGAAGGACATAGAGTGGTGCTCAAGGCTATGTTGGTCCCTGCGGAAGATTAGAGTTGAGGCGTGGGGTAGAGGTTGGCTCATGGAGCAAAGAGGAGATTACACCCACTGGACGAAAGGCTAAGTCCAGGGAACAATAGACTACAGGCAGTATAGGTCATGATGCAAGTAGCACAGGTGCAATGTTGGAAGAAGAAAAGGAAACAAGGAGTTGGCGCCAATGGAGGGATAAGGGAGGACACCCAGATGGAGGACGTAGAGGATGCAAAGGGATAAGGGTGAAAAAGAACTAAGGAGTAGGCAGGACAAGGAGATCTCCCATGGAGTGACAAGGTGGTGGAAGGCGTTGTGAAGGAGGCTCGAGGTACAAGTAAAGTGGTAGGAGGAAGACAGAGGTTGGATGAAGGATGGGTGTCAGAGGAGGATGAAGGACGGGTGTTGGAGGAGGAAGGAGGAAAAAAGAGGTGACAAAGGAAGAAAGGAGATAGCGAAGGAAAAAAAGGAGTCTATAGAAGGATGAAGAAGGAGGCTGCAAAGGAGGCTCGAGGAGGAAGTAGAGGCAGGACAGATGGAAGAAAGAGTTGAGACAGTGGCTTGGGGTTCGATCTAGGAACATTGAACACAGTTGGCTCACCATTGACGACTGTTGTTGACGGTTGCTACGGAAACTTAACACATAGTGTCTTGGAGAGCTCAATGGAGAGACAATAGGGATTAGGTCCCCCAAAAATGTGGCCTCACTGGTTCATAGCTCCAGTTAAAAGTGCGTACGTATCAAAAAAAAATATTTAATAATAAATAAATAATAAAAATTTATTTTGTAGAGGTGTAACTAAACTTTGGTCATTTTAGAATTTGAGATTTAAATTAAAATTTGTGTGGAGCAATTATTATTTTTCTTTAAATAATAATATAGAATGTCATGGAGTAAGTTAAAGTATAAAAGAAAAAGTATAACTAAATTGTGCAAGTACAAACAATTTATAAAAAATAAATTAAAAAAATACACGTATTTATTAATACTTTAAATATTTTAGCCTACATGACCTAATTGAAGGACCTCAATGACCCATGACCATAGTTTCAAACTTAATGCTATTAATATTAACAAGACAAGTTGTACCTTTATAGTATTAATATGTTAACAATTGCTTGCAGTTATGAGTGTTATATATATATATATAACTTAAAATTTAAAGTTACACACCAATAAGAAAAATCAAGTACAATGAAATTAATATCAATATAAAAAAAGTCAAAACAAATATATTATTCTTTATTATATATTTTATAGAATATTCCTCTTATACCTAAACTATATAATAAATAATGTTATTTATTATATTTTATATAATATTCTTCTTATACGTATTATATTACTAGCAAATATATATTTAATAATATATAAAGTATACTGAGAGATATCCTTCTTGAGATGTCTATTTCACTCTTATTATGTGAGGAATTGATTATTTAATAGGTGTCTCAAGAAGGATATCTATCAATGTACTTTATATATATAATTAAATATATATGCTAGTAGTATTCATAACGCACCATGGAAGACATACAATTAATCAAGCTTAGTGTTAGGGTTAGGATTAGAGATAGAATTAGGGTTAAGGTTAGGGTTAAGATTAGGGTTAGTGTTAGCACTAGTATTAGGATTAGATTTACTGTTAGGGTTAGAGATCAATTTAGGATTAGGGTTATAGTTACAATTATAGTTAGAGTTACAATTAGGGTTATAGTTAGAAATACAATTAAGGTAAGGATTAAGATTAGAGTCAATAGTTATGATTATTATATTATTATATGTTAGGGTTTGGGTTAGTGTTAGGATTAGGATTAGGGTTAGTGTTATGATTACAATTAGGATTAGGGTTAGAGGTAGGTTAGGAATTTTTTATGGTTAGGGTTACAGTTAGGATTAAAGATAGAATAATGGCTAAGGTTAAGGATTATGGATAGGGTTGAGATTTAGGATAGGGTAAGGGTTACGGTTAAGTGGAGCATTAGTATTAGGATTAGAGTTGGGGTCACAATTAGGGTTACAAATATTATTATGATTATGATTAGGGGTTAGGGTTAGAGTCACAATTAGAGTTACAATTAGGGTTATAGTTAGAGATGGAATTAGGGAAAGGGTTACAATTAGAGTTAAGAATTACAACTATTGTATAACTATATGTTAGGGTTTGGGTTATATATGGAAATAGAGTTAGGGGTAGGAATAGAATTAGTGTTATGCCTAGGATTAGGTTTAGGGTTAGGATTAGGGTTGAGGTTAGGATTAGGGTTAGAGTTAGGGTTGGTGTTAGAATCAGGACATGGTTTAGATTTAAAAGGTTAGGGTTAGAGGTAGGGTTAGGATTAGGGTTATGGTTAGGGTTAGAGAAAGAATTACAATTATTATTAGGATTAAAAAGAGGGTTAGGGCTAGAGATAAATTAGGATTGGGTTGGGGATATTGTTAGAGTTAGGGTTAGGTAACTTAGCATTAATATCAAGATTAGGGTTAGAGCTAGTTACAAAATGTAATACATTAATTGAATTCCTATTATAACTATATGACTATTAAAATGTGATTTATTTGATGAGAAGAATTGTTCAAAAGTAAAATATAGATAAGTAATAATAATTTTATATAAATAAGCTAATTTAACCATAACCCTAACCCTAAAGACTAGTTGAATTATAACTATAATTGAGCTTTAACATCATCTATTATCCTAAATGAATTCCATACTTAACCCTAATTGAAATTTAACCTTAATCCTTTAACTCCAATTCAATCCTAAGTATAATCCTAACCATAACCCCAATTAATCCCTAAATGTAATTAAATGCTAATCGTAATCCTGTGTCATATAAAAATGGCCCCTTGTCATTTTCATGGCCTTTTAGGTCTTGTTTCATGGTGTTTTATCTATTTGGATTTGATTTTATGTTGTAACATGACTTGAAAATGCATATTTAGGTACTAAAATTCAAATAATGACATCTTGTCAAGGTGTTGTGAAATGTTGTAAGACATTTCTACATTCTTCTAGACTCTATTCATTACAATTTACCTAAAAATCACCTTTTTACTCATCATCAAGTCCTATTTTGAAGTGTTGTAAAGTCCTGTAACAAGATTTCACACTTTTCTAGGCACAACTTCACAATTTGTCCCTTTCTTATGACTTATTTCACCCTTTTATGCCCTCATATGCTTTAATTAAGTGCATTTTTGAATGTAACCCTGAAAAATAAGATTAAATGCAACTTAATTCCTGACACACATTTTCAGGTCCTAGGTGGGACCCATTCGCCATGGGTGGTGAAGGAGTCCCCCTTGGCCCCAAATTCAAAATATTTTAAATTTCCTTTTAGGTTTTTATTCAAAAAAACTTGACGTCGGCATGTGATGAGGTATGAATGGTAAAAAAATGAACAAGATTGTATAAATAATTGTTTTACATCCATTTCAACCCCCATTCTCTCATACATTCACCCATTCATCAAATTCACTAAAGCATTCAAACATTTACATCATCAAGTCAAGCATAAATTAGACATCTTGGAGCAGCCATTGACATATCTTCAAACTTCTCCAATAAGGGTTTGGTGAGTATTTACATTTGCATGTTTTGTATTCATCATCCTCTTTCCATTTCATTTATATTTCCATTTCAAGGGTTTGATTACCAAAGTGGGGTTTGACCAAGGAAAACCCCTATATCCTAACCCTTAACACTTTTTCCCCTTTGCATGTCTTTGCACGTATGAATATTTTATCAAATGGAAAGGTGAGAAAAGGTATCCATATCCTATCAAATTCAGTCCAGGTGTCTCAATCTCTATTTCAAGCTTGGAGAGAGTCTATAGGTTGAGTTTTTTAAATTCAGATATGGGGAATCTTCAGAAACAAAATTGTAGATCATAAGCCACAGAATCTTGTCCAAAATTATTTGTTTTTCAGATGAGGACTCATTCACCATTGATGTAGAATTAGTCCCATTACTAGGCTTGAACAATTATTTTTATAGATTTGGATACCTAATTCCCTAAAATTGGTTTCGACACTTTCTAGCAAACAAGACTTATTAGCCCAGAATGGCGAATCAGTCCCAATGAGCATTTCTGGTGTCTTTTGCAAGTATTCAGAGCCTCATTCCACCCTCTTCCAACTTCTAGGTACATATCTCCAATTGGGTTACTTTTTGCTATAGTTTGTTTGCATTTCTTGCCAAATAGTTGAAATACACATTGTGTTTTCCAACACTTTTACATTAGATTAAATCTGCATTCCTTAGTATGCATTTTCATTAATTTTTCAACATTTAAATACATACACACACACTTCACATCCTATTTTCCATTTATTCTAATGAGAAGATAAGCATTTTTGGCCCACCTTTCTTCTTCTCGGTGAAAAACCCTAGGAGTGATAGAAAGCAAATAGGTGCCAAAAATCTATGTTCCATTTTGATGAACCTACTTTTTTGAATACCCTCTTTTCTTATTTTGAGTCCATTAATCATCCTAGATTTTCTTACATTTCATTTTGCATTAGTTAGCTTGCATTCTAGGGTTTCAATTTTGCATTCATAAAAAAGTGCATATAGATTGCAGTGTTGGCATCTAAATTCATTCACTTTTTTGAAATTTTGCATTTTTCATTTAGGTTTGTATCATAGCACTCAGAAACTATAAAATTCCCACAAATTTTTTTGAAAATTCTAAAAAAATTCCATACTAGGACTCATTCGCCACCCTGGGCGAATCAGTCCCTTCTGACCCCTAAAACTACATTTTCTAGAACTAAAAACTCTATTTTTAAGCTTTTTTTTTGTGCCTTAACTTACCTATATGAGTTAGTTAAGTTTTTGTAGCATGCATTTCATGATATTTTGCATAAATTAGCTAGTTTCATGCATTGTTCAAATTCAAATTGTGCATTTGCAACATTTCATTTTCAAATTATTGTATAGTGTCATTAGTGAATTGCTTTATTTGACATCTGAAAAGTTACATTTCATCTTATGTCTTTATATTGCATCATTCTAAATAGACATTATTTACATTCATGGCACTTAGACTTTTGCACTCTTCATTTTCTACATTAATTCCTAGCTCACTTAGATCAACTTCATTACACAATGAAAACAAGAAAACACAAACATCAAAAGAACCAATTCAAACAAAAATAACATTTAAGCCCTTTAGTAGTGATGATTTGTAAATGTTAGATGAATCCTTATATGACTTCCTCTCTTCTAAATCATCCACTAAAGCTTTGCCCCAAAAGGATGCATGCATCAATAATGATGATAATCATAATTGTTCTTCTCCTAGTATCTCTCTCCATTGGTAATGAAGATATCTTGATGAAAGAAGACACAATCATTGAAGATCCTCAAAGCCTTGCTTATATTCCTTCTACTCCCCCTTGCAACAACATTATAACACAAAAATATGAAATCATTTTCATTACCTTACCAAGTCCCATTTCATCTCCCCATACCACCCCTACTTGTTACAATCATTTAGTGGATACAGATACAATCTTGAATGATCATGACAAACACATTTGTGTGGAGGATAAGATTGAGAGCTATGAAAATCCCACTTCCCCCACTCAAGAAGACATTATAGTACATTATGATATAGATAATCATGGCAATCCACCCTTTTCTTCTCCTACTATCTTCTCTACACATGAAGACGATAGTTTAGTGTTAGAAGATATTGGTAGTGAGACTCATGAACAACTTATGGGTAACCATGAAAATCCTAGTTATCCTTCTCTTGATGCCTCTCCTATGAGTGATGAAGCTATCTTTCCAAATCTAATTGTGGCATGTGATGAACATATTAGCTCTCCTCCTAGGGTTAACATTATGGCACATAATAATGATATCTTAGCAACAACCAACAACCAAATAGAGCCTCATATCCTCACTTTTGATAATCAAACAAATTCAACCATTGCTCATCACCCTATGAAAGCTCACACTATACCTAACCTCATTCTTCCAAATTATAGTCTTCATGATTTTCCTTTCATAGCCATCAACCCATCCAACAAACCTTCACTCAACATCCATACTATCACCAACCATTTTTCCTAGAAGCCTTTAACCTTGTTACATCCTAAATCAATACATAAATAATGTTAGTTGCTGCTCCTTTCCATGTAATATTTGTAGGATCATAGCATTCTCATTATTACATGTTTTTCATCACTTGCAAGGGGCAACATACCGTCATCCACTTTAGGCTCACCCTTGTCCTGCACTAAGTGGGGGAAAAGGGTTAGCCAACTTTATCCCCTGTATGTCACTTGTCATTGTCTCTTTCGACTACTCTTTAAATTTTCATGAACATATAAGAGCAAGCTTAAGATGTGAATGACATGTCTTAAGATTGACTCACATGTGACATACTCCCTTTCTTCATGATGCAGGCTAACTTTGAAACATATGACTTGGCATAGGGATTTCAAAGTTGGCTCCCATGTCTTGTTTTCCTTTTACGTTCTCTTTCCTTCTCTACTTTATAGTAATTGCTCATAGAAAAATGTGTAGAAATTCCTTTAAAGTGGGGGGAATACATTACCATAATTCATTTTCATTCTTGGTTCCTATTGTACACTTTTCAAAGACATGGCCCACTGAGGCAGGAACCCTCTTTTCCTCATTTGCTTTCCTCATTTACTTGTCGTAGGGTCCCGACTTTGTCCCCTTAAGGGATAGGTCATTTTGGTCTTTGGTCTTGCTTTTCCCTCACGCTAAATGTTTTGACCCCATCTTGATGCACTTGGTGAGATTTGATATTTAATTGAGCCCCTTGAATAATCCTCACTTGAGATTTTGGTTTTGGGAAGGAATTTTGAACCTTAATCTAGACGGCTAATCTGAGCTACCTCAGATTAGTCAAAATTTGAGCCTAGGTCCTTTCACTGAGTCTGTACTACTTGGCATTTAATGTAGATGGTTTTTGGAAATATAACATTGTTTGATTAATTATTTCCTCATTTTCTTTTCATCATTCAGTGTTTGATTGGGAAACTTTCCTTCTTGGTGCTTCAAATTGTGATTCCATTGGTTTCCTTGAATTCCATTCTAGATTCATTGTGACCATTTCACCCATTCATGTGTCATTTCCTCCTTGGTACCCTTTTGTTTCAAGGTGATTTGAGGTGAATTTCACATGATTTCCATCTGTCATTGGCTTTGTTTCAAATCTCATTCCACAGGAGCCTTAGTTACAGATCTAGTGACCTCTTTGTGTGGATCGACGAGCATTTTCTTTGGCTTCGCGCGTTTTGAAGGTAGGGGTTTTCCTCTAGTTTTTTCTTTTCTCACCTTCGAACGTGCTTTGGATTCCTTGTCAATGGATTTTGTGCATGGATTTTTCCCTATTTTTGTCCCTCCTTAACTTTGATTTCCATTTCGGTTTCATTGTTAAATCTTACAAATGAGGGCATCAAACTTTGGTTGGGTTTGGGGTTTTTTTCTCAGCATTTTTTGATGGATTTCTAGGGAACATTTCAGAACTACAATTTTCACTTGAAGAAACCATGTGGAGTATGATGCTAATGTCAATTGAGAAAAGTGTTTCCTATTGATTAAAAGGATAGATTGGAAGATTTGTTAAACCCTTGGTTTTTTTCCCATCACATTTTGAAACCCTAGCATTTGATTTCATGGAATCGTTGATAGTAAATTGGATTTTGATGAGTTTAGGGGTTAATGTGGGAAACCCTAGTTATTTCACCCATTCAAAACAAGTGATAAAATCGAGAAATGGTGTCAAATCTGGCTTAAACTTGGCGAATCAACTTGATGAAGTTTCATGCCTTAGAAAATTTTGGTTAATCCAAGGTACCTTGGATTAGTAAAACCTTAATCCAGTTGGCTAATCTGAGGTCACTTGGATTAACCGAATTTCAACCTTCCTTGGTCACAATTTTAAATTTTCCTTGTGAGCCTCAATCACCCTTTAAAAAATGAACTTTTGATGCAATCTTGACTTTGAAAATCATTATCTCAATGTGATTTTACATCTCAAGCATTAGTCAACAATGATTCTAAATTGAAACAAAGAAAATTGGCCAATTTTAGCTAATCCAAGCTAGCTCGAATTAATCGAACCATAGTCTGGTTAGAAAATTCGAGCTAGCTTGGATTACCCGACCTCTATCATATCTTACCTAGGGTCCCCCACTTGGGTTTCAATGAGCTTATTTGGTGATTTAACATTTGAATTGGTGTGAATTGATCTTTAGAATGAAGTCATTTGTTGTGTGTTATTGATTAAGATTCCTCATTTGGGGTAGATTGACATTTTAAGTGTGAAATGGATCAATTACATATGCACTTGCATTCATTGATTATTCATCTATTATTTCTTTCATTTGAATTTCATTGATGAGTTGGATTAATCTTCTCATGATTTCACAATGGCATCCTCAATATGAACTTAGTAATGTCATCTTGTTTGCATTAATCAAATATCATTGGTGGGAAGGCTATTATTGGTAGGATATGTTATTAGTTGCATCTGGGTAATTAGTTTTTTCCTCTAATAGATGCAAGGTGAAGTGAGTCCTGAAAAGAAGAAAAAGGCTACTCTAGTACAAGAGGAGGTCAGGAAGAGGCAAGAAAGAATGAAGTATGATTTCAAGGGAATTTGGCTAGAGTCTAGGATTGCATCAACCTGGTTGAACATTGGAGACACGAACATGGGGCATGTTGATTATGAGTATTTTCACAAAAGGATGTATGGTGAATCACCTACTCAGTTAGCTCAAGTTCTCACCCACACTAGTCTATCCCAAGTTGTTGGTTTCCCTCTGAAAGTTGTTCCTGGAGCTGATCTTGGAATGCATAAAAAATTATGATTCTAGCAAGAGGATTATCATTAGCCCACAAGGAAGGATCATGGAAAATATCACAAAAGAGCCATTGTAGAAGTCTTCAATATTTCTTCACACCACCACTTGATTAAAGAGATAAACATAGGTGAAGCAACTAATTTTTATGATGAAGATCCAAATAGGTCATTAGAGATCATGAACAATTCTTGGATACACAAGCTGAAGCCTCATTATTCCAAGTTGCCCAAGCAACTACACATAAGTGACTTCAAAATGGAATACCATGATATGATAACCCTCCTAGGTAGGGTAATGTGAGTGGAACAAGCTCACATCTTCCAGTCTTGGATGTTCCTCCCCATCTCATGAATTTTGGCCAATAAGCATTATCACTAAGTGAGGATCATAAGCAACAATTTGGATTCTCAGTTGAGAAGTGTGCAAGAAACTAGAAAATTCACTATGACATCGTATTTGGTGTATATATTGGCACACAAAACCAAATATAAGGGTTTGAGTTGCAAGGGAGTGTTGGGAAAATAAAAAATCTAGGATGTATACCCTCAGTTGTAGTACAAGACTTCTAACTATAGAAGGTTGAACAATGCCTTATTAATGTTCATTCCAAGGTTGTTACAGAATTCCCTTCATCTCAAGATAACTACAAATACTATGGAATTAATTAAGCAACATGGGCAATGGTTCATACAATTTCCAAAGTTTCATACATACGAGTGCATGGATCCCCTGTTGTCCTGCTTAGATTAAAAAGGTACCCAACCAGCAAGCTTCTAATGCTAGAGTTGACAAGGAAGATGATGCCCTTTAAAAAAATTCTACAAATGGATATGAAAAAAAAGGTTTAGGATCTAAATTTCCATTGATAATTAGGACTTTGGAATCATTCCCTTCCATTCAAAGTGCCCAACATTCAGAAAAGGAGATGGCCCAATTTAGCTCTACTCCCATACAAACAAGAATCATTTTGACCCATATGGTAGAGCCATGAAATTGGATAATAGGACATTCTGGCATGTAGACCATATTGAGGACTATTGGGAAAACTACATGGGAAGAAGTTTCTCTCGGATGCCTCTCAAAATGATAAGGTTGTACAAGATAGTGAAAGTCCCCAATCAGGTGCGAGATGAGGATGTGAACCTAGTAAAACAACATGATTATGAACCTTATAGAAACAAGCCTTTTCCATAGATAAATTGGTCTGAGGAGGAAGCAATGGATCTTGACCGAATAACTGAGCTAGTCAAGGAATATTCAAGGCAATGGGTAAAAGAAAAGGTGCAATAATTGGAAGCTGATGGTGTCAAATTCACATATGACTTGATGGGAGACATGGAGTCTCATTTTGAAGAGGGAACAGATGGTGGAAAGGATGATGTTTCTGATTCCCAAGGCAGTGAAGAGCAAGGAGGTAACAAACCAGTGATAATAAAGAGGAGAACTAGAAGCCAAACATAGGTAAAACAAGGTGAGAAACCATCTCCCATGGCCAAGAAAACTCCTTGGGATAACATTGCAACTACAGAGGATGAGACACCTCAACTTGTGAGGAAAATAAGGCTTATCACAGAAAGGGAAAGGGTGGAAAAATCCAAGAAAGGAAGTGTTGACACTGATGCCCCCTCTTCAACAAAGGTCATGGAGAGACACTTTTGGGGAAAAGCCCCAAGTATATGTAAGAAAGAGCACTCCTAAGAAAAATCCATCTCCCACAAAGGAAGTAGAGGAGGGAGTACAAAGTGAAGAAGTACTTGTTATTGATGATCAAGAGGAAGAAATGAATGCAGGAAACAACTCTCCTACTCAAAATGTTCAAACATCCAAGGAGGAAATTCATGCAGAAGGAAAAATATCCAACAATATCGAGGAGCATGAGTCAAAGGATGAGGAAGTCTCCACCCCTACTAACGAGGAATGGAAACAAATGATGTGAGAGATGGGACCAATGGATTTTGATGCACACAATGGGAATGTGGGACCTAGGGTGCTTCAAGATGAATAGTCCAAGTCTTTGGCGAAGAATGTAGGTAATGAGAAAGAAAATCAGCCTTCAATTGAAAAAGATGTAGAAGAAATTGTAGACAATCCATAGCAAGATAAGGGTGAATGAGAAGTTTCCTTGGTAGAAGAGAATGTTGAAAAGTCCAATGTCCCAAAATGGCTAGAGAAATGAACAAGTAAGAAACCTATGATTGTACAGGAAGAAACTCTAAGCTAGGACAAGTTGTTGGAACGGTGGGGATAGCCCAAGTAGAGGAAAAGAGCACAGATAGTGTCAAAGATTGTGCGTGATGAGTTTAATAGTAGAGTTGTACATGTGGTAGTTCCTCCAATTGATAAGTTCAAGGATGAAGTCTAACCATTAGATTACTGAATACAAACTATTAACTTAGGGCCAACCACCAGAGAGTAGGAAAAGGAAGAATTTCAAGAATCTTCTCAAGCAATTTTGAGAAGGTTGGATAGTGAAACTATAAAAAAGGAGAAGTTTAAGAAGCACTTGAATGACGTCTACAGGTATGTCCAACATCTGATGAAACCACTACAATCCATAAGTGGTGAAGGTACAATTCTGGAGGGATTGTTGCCCAAGGAAGCAGTTTCTAAAATTGAGAGGCTGAAGAGCTCTGTTGATCATACCCAGGAGTGGCTCCAAGACATCAGTAGGAGAGGGGACAGGGAAATTGAACAAATTCTCCAAGTTCATACCGATGCTTTTGATTTCCTTCTACATATTTCATAGTTTACCACAAACTACAAGAAGTTTGATGAGTCAATTATGAATGAGTTGAAGAAGGTTTTACAAATACCAAACGATGACTTGGCACAGTCATATATCTCTCCTCAAGATATTTTTGACAAAGTGAAGGGATGGCTGGAAACTTGGAATTATAGAAAGGAACTCCTATCAAAGGTCCTAAAGAATATTGCAAAGATACAAGGAAAGATAAAAGAAATACATGATGGTTGCATTTCTTTTCTGGAAATAGTGATAGGAAGGAAGAAGTTTGGATAGAAAAATATGAATGTAACAACATTGCAGGCATGGTGGTATGAAGTATATGCCTCTTCCGATAGTGCTCCAATTGTGAAAGAACATTTGGAAGATGTGACAATATATATTTCCAGGTTAGACAAGTACCACGAGTTGTAGATTGAGTGGAGTGGGGTAATGCCACAATATTTTGATGAGTTCAAAGGGTACAAAGCCAAAATCAAATTCATTCTAGTTCTAGACCCAACATAAGTAGCAAAAATTCTAGAAACAATTAAAGATTTGATTAAAAAATTGGATGCTAACAAGGAAGGGGGAGTTGGACAAGTTGTTGCCACATAGGAATCACGTCAGATGGGCTGGAAGTGGTGTTTTTCTGCTACAATCCCAAAATAGAGCATGTTCAAAGGTTTTAAAGTGGCTGGGGGACCCACTGTCGGGTTCTAACTACCTTTTTTGTCTTTTTCCTAGATATTTACTAAGTCAGCCTTACATGGCAACCTTGACCTGTCAAATTTGAATGAATGGCTGCCCCATAATTGTGAGCCCTATTCTAGGATGCCCAAGGGTATTTTTTCCTATAAATTGATGCCCTTGCTTCATTTTTTAGGGTTAGACATTGTTAGAAGAGTTGAGCATCATCGTAATAGCAGTAGTTGAGCTAGAAGTTATAATTTCCTTCGAGGGCAAGTGCTGAAACATTAAGAATACTGAATTGTTGCAAATCTAGGGGATACAATAAAAGTAAAGACATTGTCTTTTGGTGATCTTTCTTGTGTTTTCTCATTCTACATGGTTCTGGTTATTCTATATCTTTTAAATTGCTACAAAGTTATCATTTGCATGTTATATTTTAGAGTTAAATGTGATGCAATAGTGTTTGTGATTTAATATTTGAGGTGTTTGAGTGATCCAAGGTCCATACTTTTAGCAGTTTGTTGATTGTAAGCTACTGTGTAAAGTTAGCCTAGGTCTGAATATTATATGCTAAGTTTGGTTGTGAGGGTTTATTATTTTTTATCGTTAAGATTGGTTTGAGTGGATGCTCATGATTTGAAAATCTTTATATTCCTTAGAAGATTGCACTATTTTTGTGATACTATAAGATTTCATCTGGGTTTAGCAAGATTTAGTTCCAAATAGATTGGTCCGCTTCAAGTGTTGAGTCATCTGCATTGTTGGTCTTTAGATTAGCTTGTTTCTCTTGCAATCTCTCTAAAACCCTTTATCTCTTTTAATGTTTTCTTTAAATTTGGGTTAATTTTAGGAATCAAAGCATCACTATATTATCATATTTGGTGATTTTTGAAACTTCTAGTCATTTCCATGTAAGTCCCCTTGTGATTACCAACATCTTCACATATTATCTGAGTTGTTTATTCATTGTCAAGACCTAACATTAGAGACCTTGGGGTTATCTCTTGAGGCTTGCCGACAGGGATTTACCTTTCAACATAGATAGGATTTCAATATTTTATCTGAGTTGTGCAAAAAACACCATCAACAGTTCCTAGTATATCCTTTTCATTTATGTGATGTGTTTGTAACTTTGTGGATGACATTGGGTGTGATGTCCTTCATAATTGTGATTTATCTCAACATATTACATTCCTCGTGGTGGCCTGATGTGACACATTGCCTCTAAGTTTTGAATATACTATTCTTTGATTGGTCCTCTCTTGGAGACATTAGATACAATATTCCCTAAGTGACTAACCTTGCATGAACTTAACAAGACTCCTTTGAACATCTTTTACATTTTACATTTTTTGCATTTTGTCACCTTGCATAACATAACTTGCATGACTATGGTACCCCTTGATTTTTGTTCATTCTTTTTCTTTGTGGTGCCTTGTTAAAGTTATCAAGAGGTATAACTTTGATATGGTTGAGTGGGAATCCCAATTAGTGGCATGAATTTTCCCCATAGCCACCTTTGTGATTGTGAGTGCATACCAACTAGCGTATGTATCTTACATTTTTGGGCTTTCTCACCCCATGGACAAAAGTTCTATGGCCCCAGAGTGAGTACATTTTTCCCTTCTCACCCATCAAACAATCATGTGTTATGTCACCCCATAATGAGTACAAATTCTCTTTTGGCCTAGATCTAATCCACAACTAGTTGGATTGACGATTTAAGCTTCATCTAATTCTCAACACTTGTGTGTTCCTTTGTCCTTATGCTTAGTTTTCCATGAGATCTTCATCTTGGGAATTGATCATCCTTCTTGATCATTGATATTCCATCTTGCTAATGTAAGTACATTTGAACCCTCCTATCGATGTTCATGGCTACTTTAGTGTGATTTGAAGTAGGTTCATCCTCTCACTAAAGTAGGGGCTAAATGTGCCATAGAAAAATGGCCCCTTGTCATTTTCATGGCCTTTTAGGTCTTGTTTCATGGTGTTTGATATATTTGGCTTTGATTTTATGTTGTAACATGTCTTGAACATGCATATTTAGGTATAAAAATTCAAATAATGATGTCTTTTAAAGGTGTTGTGAAGTGTTGTAAGACATTTCTACATTCTTCTAGACTCTATTCATTCAAATTTACCTAAAAATAACCTTTTTACTCATCATCAAGTCCTATTTTGAAGTGGTGTAAAGTCTTGTAACAAGATTTCACACTTTTCTAGGCACAACTTCATTATTTATCCCTTTCTTATAACTTATTTGACCCCTTTATGCCCTCACATGCTTTAATTTATGTGTATTTTTGAATGTAAGCCCGACAAATAGCATTAAATGCAACTTAATTCTTGACACAAATTTTTAGGTCCTAGGTGGGACCCATTCACCATGGGTGGTGAATGAGTCCCCCTTGGCCCCAAATTCAAAATATTTTAAATTTCCTTTTGGGTTTTTATTCAAAAACACTTGATTTCGGCATGTGATGAGGTATGAATGGTAAAATAAGGCACAATATTGTATAAATAAGTGTTTTTACATCCATTTTAACCCCCATTCTCTCATGCATACACCCATTCATCAAATTTTCTCAAGCATTCAAGTATTTACATGATCAAGTCAAGCATAAATCAGACATCTTGGAGTAGCCATTGACATATCTTCAAACTTCTCCAATAAGGTTTTGGTGAGTATTTACATTTTCATGTTGTGTATTCATCATTCTCTTTCCATTTCATTTCTATTTCTATTTCAAGGGTTTGATTACCAAAGTGGGGTTTGACCAAGGAAAACCCCTATATCCTAACCCTTAACACTTTTTCCCCTTTGCATGTGTTTTTGTATGCAAATTTTATCAAATGGAAAGGTGAGAAAAGGTATCCATATCCTATCAAAGTCATTCA
Organism: Sequoia sempervirens; assembly: GCA_007258455.2. Taxonomy (NCBI): domain Eukaryota; kingdom Viridiplantae; phylum Streptophyta; class Pinopsida; order Cupressales; family Cupressaceae; genus Sequoia; species Sequoia sempervirens. The sequence continues at coordinate 334,609,248 of VDFB02000015.1, read as the reverse complement.
AGGTGTCTCAAGCCCTATTTCAAGCTTGGAGAGAGTCTACAGGTTGAGTTTTCTATATTCAAATCCAAGGAATCTTTAAAAATAGAGTTGTAGATCATAAGCCACAAAATCCTGTCAAGAATTCTCTGTTTTCCAAAAGAGGACTCATTTTCCATTTATGGATAATTATTCCCAATTCTAGGTTTGAATAGTGATTTTTGTAGGTTTGGATACCCAATTCCCCGAACTAGTTCTGACACTTTCCAGCAAAAACAAGACTCATTTGCCCAAAATGGTGATTCAGTCCCATTGAACATTTCTAGTGTCTTTTGCAAGTTTTTAGAGCCTCATTCCACCCTCTTCCAACATCCAAGTACATATCTCCAATTGGGTTACTTTTTGTTACAATTTGTTTGCATTTCTTATCAAATAGTTCGAATACACATTGTGTTTTCTAGCACTTTTACATTAGATTAGAATTACATTCCTTAGTCTGAATTTTCATTAAGTTTTCAGCATTTAAATACATCCACACACACTTCACACCCCATTTTCCATTTCTTCTAATGAGAACATAAGCATTTTTGGCCCACCTTTCTCCTTCTAGATGAAAAACCCTAGGAGTGAGAAAGCAAGTAGGTGAAAAAAATCTATGTTCCAAGTCCTAACCCTAATTAAATTGTAGCGCTAATAAAACCCTTATTTTATAACCCTAATTAAACCATAACCTTAACCCTAATTCTTATTGAACCCTAACCTTTACCCTTGGTAAACACTAACCCTAATTGAACTATAACCCTAAATCTAATCATAAATATAACCCCAATCTTTATTGTAGAACTCTAATTGAACCCTAATTTAATTGTAACCTTAATTGAATCATAACCCTAACCATATTAACATTAACCATAATTGAACCCTATATGTAACCCTAATTGAATCCTAACCCTAACCCTAATATTTAATAGTAACCCTAACTAAACCCTATATGTAACCTTAAGTAAGTCTTAACTCTTTTTGAAACTTAACCCTAATCTTGACCCTAATTACACCCTATCTATAATTGAACCCTAGCTATAATTGAGTCATAAACTTAACGATGAACCTTAAATCTTAACTCTAGTTGAACTCTAAACCTAACCTTAATCCTAACACTAACCCTTACCCTAATTGAACTATAACTCTAACCCTAATTGAATACTTATTAAATCTTAATCCTAATTGAACCTTAATCCTAACCTTCAGCCTAACCTTATTTGATTCTGAACCTTGACCCTAACCCCAAGCTTTATCCTAGAACCCTAGCTCTTTCCCTAACCTAAATTAAAACCTAACCCTAATTGAACTCTAACCCTATTCCTAACCTTGATTAAATCCCAACCCTAATTAAACAATAACCATAATTAAGCATTAACCATAGTTAAATTCTAACCCTAACTATAACTAAACCTTAACCCTGATTGAATCTTAACCCTAAGTTAACACTAACCTTAATTGAACCCTAAACCTAAATTCAACCCTAACCCTAGTTTAACCCTAACCCTAAATGAACCCTAATGATTATTAAACCCTATTATACTTTTTTGTGATAAATTGATTAAAAATTAGGTGTAGGGCTATGGTTAGGAGTAGAGTTAGGTTAGGGTTAGGGTTAGGTGTAAGGTTACGTAAAAAATTAGAGTTAGGGTTTAGGATAGGGTTAGGGTTAGGGATAGGGCTAGTATCAAGGTTATGGTTAGGGTTAGGAATATAAATATGGTTAAGGTTATGGTTAGAGATATAACTAGGGTTAGGGTCAAGGTTATAGCTAGAGAGAGAATTAGGATAAGCGTCAATGACAGGGTTGGGGCTAGAAATAGCATTAGTGTCAGGGTGAGGGTTATGGTTAGAGCTAGGTTTATGGTTAGAGTTACAATTATTGTTATTTTTAGGGTTGGGGTTAGGGTTAGGGGTAAAGTTACACGTAGAATTAGTTGTTAGTTTTAGAATTAGGGTTATGATTAGGGATAGGTTGCAATTAGAATTACTGTTAATTATAGAATTAGGATGGATTATAAAAAAATTTCAAGGATATGGTTAGGGTTATAATTAGAATTAGTGTTGGTTTTAAAATTAGGGTTAGTCTTAGGGTTAGAGATAACATTTGAGTGAATGTTTAAGTTAGAATTATTGTGAGTGTTAGGATCAGGGTTACCATTAAAATTAGTGTTTGTTTTAGAATTAGGGTTAGGGCTAGGTTTTAATTTCAATATCAATCTTAACCCTAAACCTAACCCTGATTATAATCATAAAACTTATCTTACTTCTAACGCTAACCCTAACTACAATATTACTTAGAATTCTAACCCTAACCATGAATATAACCATATGCATAATCTTAATTCTAACACTAACCTTAATTATAATAAGAAAATAAATTATAATTATAATCATAATTAAACCCTAACCCTAACCTAAATTTAAACCTAACTATGTCATAACCCAATTTTATTGCATATCTATTATAATAAGGTAAATTGAATTATTAAAAAAATTCAATATATATTAAATGAAATTTTCAGAATTTTTGAAAATAGATTGAAAGTTGATTGATGTTGACTATACAAACTTCTGAAAATTGCCTTATATGAATATCAAGAATTGAACGTTACTAATAATCTTGCAAGTGCAAGTGTGTGCAGTTGCAGGGTGATAGGTTGAAGGATGAGAACATAGTTGAAGTAGGATTGCTTAGCCAGATTGAATGGTAAGCGAACTGGAATCTAAGTGCACACACCACAAATGGCATGATGACTTGCATTTAAACTATTCTGCATATATAGAAGAATGCAATTTCATGACTTGAATTGTTTCAGTGATTGAAAATGAATGGCTTGTAGATTAAATTGTCCACCTAAACCTTGTGTTTTGAAGAAAATGAAAGTACGCATTTCAAGGAATGATTAAAGGATAGGAGTTTCATCATGTAAAATTATACAAATGAATGTTCAAAGTAAAATAAAAGTTCTTATCTAATTCAGTGATAGCACATGAAACTCATAAACTCCTTCAAACAAACATTTTATACATATATATATACATGTATGCATCTTAATGTGAATATATATATAAGTAAATGTAAATATGAGAACACACATAGAAAATGTGAATGAATTTTGAAAACACAGACACACACACATATATATACATATATAGATATAAATATATGCATATAAATGTTTATAATGTTTGAATTTAATTTGATAACCAATAATATCATATCGGACTATGTGAGAATCAAGAAAAAATATTGAAGGTGACCCACAAAGGACGTGGCCTACCGAAAAAATTATGGAAATATTAAAAAATAGAGGTTGTCAGTTATGACAGAAAAGCCATAACGGTAATGCCCCCAACCGCATGCAATGAAAAAATTGTTTCCATTTTAGAATGGATAGAGAGGGGAAAAAGAATAGAAAATTGGGGGAAATAACAACTAGCAGAAAGGAAAAAACCATAGAAGAGCTTGTAGAGGTGGAAAAATTAGAGGCAAGATTCACCCAAAAACCTTAGTTATTAAGGTAAATTAGTTTCTTTAGAAACAAGTTCGATTTCATTATCACTTTTCATATCATGCTTGTGGTAGTCACTACATTTTGTTGAAATTTGATAGCACAGTAAATATGCATTTTCTCTGTCTATACGTTATGTCCTTGAGCCAAATGAAGTGTCTAATCAACCACCTTTTTTGGGTCACATGGCCTATGGCCTACTTTGCATAAGTAGTATCTAATTTGGAGCCTTATCAGCTAGCCTTTAGAGCTAGGACAAGGCTTGAAGGCATTAAAGATGCAACTATCATATAAGCTCACATGATGATGCTAGCCATACCATGACTATCAGAATTTCATTCTGATCAAATGTGTATGTTACAGTGTCTAACCTTGTCATGGATCGATTGTCGATCCTATAGGAAGGGGTATAATCCCTTGTGTTTTCATTCAAATGTATTTTCTGTGTTTTCAAATAAATGTATTGTTTTTGTTTTCATTCAAATGTATTTCCTTTCCATTATTGGCTAGGTCGATAATGGTAAGAGGGAAAAATCCATTACTGAGAATGTGACTAATATTTGCACAATGATGTTGCCATCAATCAAAAGAAACAATGGAATTACTAAGTTTGGGTTTCATTAAATCCATGTAAGGTTCGATCTTCATGATCGACAGGTCATTTTCTTGAAATAGATACAGATATGAGTTTTCATGTTGAAATATGTATATGGTATAAACCCAACAAGTTTTTATGAGTAAGCTTGAATATGACCTTTGATCAGTCAAGAAAAGAATGAACTAGTCACATAAGGGGCGGTCACTCCTAGAGCGACCAGTGAATGCTTGTTAATGGCCTTGAAAGGAATGGGTTAAGTTAGGAACCCTGATAAACCTCAGAGTTAAGCTCCCTGACTGTATGGTTGCCTAGTTTCAATTCGATGAGTATGTCGAACTAGTTTCATTTCAATTATTACATAGTTGCTCATGAATTTTCAGTATCATTCATGTTTTCAAAATGAGGAATAATGGACACTCTGTTAGCCTAATTTGTTAGAAGAAATTTTAATGGTTTTTCTTGGAAAAGATAGGTGAGGTAGCTATAGACAATATTGTTAATAGAAAAACAACTTTGTGCATTATCTATTCATGGTGAGATAACCTTCGTTCTATTTAAGATAGTGAACACTAATTTGTAATATTATAATTAGCATCAAAACAACTTCATACAACTTTGAGTAATTGCAAATAGTGTATGTTCTATTGGAAAAATGACACTTTTTTGTTGTAAAGTTGTCTAGTTTTTGAAAATAGTCTTTTTTATTAAAATGTTAACTCGAACAACATTGAATGTTTGTAAAAAGTGAATGTCCACATTGAAACAGCTTGTCCTACAAATTTTTAGTAGGAAACAACACTTGTTCTGTTAAAATGGTGAACATTGATATGTAAACAACAATGTTAGAGTATCATAGATTTGTGAGAATGAAAAAGAACGAATAGTATGTGTGGAACTATTAATATAGAGTATTTTGAATTCTTTATTTTAAAAAAAGAAACATCCAATGGAATAATATTCAATGATTGCAATGTGATTTAATGGTTTATTTAAGAATGTATGCACAAATCAAAACTTAAGTAGGAACATATGTGTATGCACAGAGACTTCATCTATGTACATACACATACTTGTGACATAACTTCTTATGTTTTTAATTCATTTTAAAATACATCATGCTTATAATGAAAAGTAAATGTAAGTCATGAGAAAGATATGACTGATTGTTTAATTACTCTATCCAAATAAAAAATCTGATTTTTGTATAGAGAGTAAATTAATAATTTGATTCTTCTTTTTTGAAGACACATGTGTGTAGAATATTCTAATACTTGAACGAAATAGTGATACCTTAGTAGACTAGAGCAACTCAGGGTAGATGTTGCTAGAGGGTAGATAACTATTTGAGATGTTGTATTGTAGAAAGTTACCTTACGGGATGAGTGTCGAAGTGGAGTTCAAAGAGTATAGGTTTGCTTTACTAGAACCTACTATTTTTTTTTGTTTCAACACATTTATTATTCTTGGCCAAGCAATATAGTTCATTTTGTATGTATGAACTTTGTATCACTCTGTACCATTCCTAGCATAGATCTTGCATTTTCTTTTCTAACTTGTAGATAAAAATTGCATGTTGATGTATGGGCATGCACCAGATTCGACATTGTAAATTGTTCTCTTGGTAAAATTTCCATGTAGGGTTGGGCATTCTTCAAGTCAAAAGAATTATGAGGAAGCATAAGCTTCGTGGTTGGGTGGTAAAGTGCTTCAACCATGTTCTCACCCACCAGTGGAGGTGAGCGTCAAGAAAAAACTCAGTTGTTCACAATACTATTATAGTCCAAGATATAACTTGATGTAATATATTCAAGTATTTTATGTAAAGTGTATAATATAATGACTTTGTGGCCTTAGGAGCCAAATCAAACCTAATATTGTAATTTGACTTTTGAAGTGAATATATGAATCCTTGACTCATTTGAAATGGATTTGTGTAGCTATGATTGACTTTAGCCACTATTTATGTCTTTTTAATTTGAAATATATTCATGTTTCATTTACAATAATGTGAACCATCAATTTTGTGGTGTTCTATGTACTTATCTTACACTCTTAGGATCTTTTACCTAAAAGGAGAGAGATAGAACACTAAAATTGAGGCAGTTCACTCAAACTAAGGTATGCAAGATGGAATTGAGACTAAATGAAATGATCTAAATGCAACTAAGTTATGAAATTGACTGATTATGAATGCAAAACTAATGAAATATGCAATATTTGAAACCATAGTGAGGTATGCAAAAATGAACTAAAAACATGAACTAATGCAAACAGAATTGAATGAGGTTTAACAGAGTGCACCTAGAAGTTGAATGTTGATCCTGGAAGGTTCTGAAAATTGGTGAAAATTACTATTGATCACCAGTGGGACTCATTCACCACTGATGGTGAATCAATTCTCCTACTAGTAAAAAGACCTAAGACTGCTTTCTGACTATCAGCAACTAGATTCTGAAAAAAATCAAATTTTCAACCTTCAGCTGGGACTCATTTTCCACTAATGGAGAATCAGTCCTCCAAAATTTTGCAAATTCAAAGGTCGGTTCTGTAGGTCCAGATTTGCACTTGTCTTCTTGTCGGGTTGACAGAGTCAAATCTACAAAAAATGGTCTGTAGGTTGTCTCTAAGCTTGAATTAGGGTTTAGTTGACATAAAACACTTTGATAACTTATTTACCACCTTTCAACGCCTATTTTATTGAAAAATATGCATATAAAGTCTACAAACACACATGCAAAAGGGAATAAATGGTTAAGGGTTAGAGTATAGAGATTTTCCTTGGTAAAATCCCACTTTGGTAATAAAACCCTTGATAAAGAAATGAAATGAAATAAAGAAGGAAGTGATGAATAATAACATGCAAATGTCCTAAACTAACCAATACCTTGTTGTGAAAGTATGAAGATATGTCAATGGTCGCTCCAAGATGCTTGATAGATGCTTGATTGAATGGTGTTTGAATGTAGTTGAATGCTTGAATAAACTAGTGAATGAGATGAATGCTTGGATGAATTAGTGAATGAATTAGGTGAATGGGGGATAAAATGGATGGAAAAACACTTATTTATACACTCTTATGCCCTAATAATCCAATAATAATGTTACCTGATTTTTAGCTTTCACCTAAAATTAGGTAACTTAGTGTTTTTTTCTTTTCATGTTGTTTAAACATTTAAAGATAAACTATAAAACTACTAGTTTCAATATGCATGAAAGAATGATTTTCAAACAAAGTAGATTACATTTTGTCATTTCAATTTTGGGTGGGTGCATGAAGTTGGGTTACACATTTGTGGCCAATTCCAAAAAAAATTGAAAATGACATAACGTGAGCACGTTATAAAGTGCTTGCATCATGGCATTTTAAAAGAAAAAAAAAAGTGAAAGAGATTCATTTTCTGTTGTCATTTTTTCTACTCTACCTATGGCCAAAAACCCTCATTTTTCATGCTCGCGTTCTAGGAGGAGGAATTCTACAAAATTCATCAATAACAGTTGCTTTTTCTTTGCAAAGATGGTTCCATGATGATGAATAAGTTTGGGAGGTAAGTGTTAATTGCTATTTGCTTTTGAATTTCTTAGTTTCAAGTTGCTTGTTTTAGGTTAGATTTGATTTTTTTTTAAATTTGTAGGAGATGCAAATGATCCTGCAAATCCTCAAAATCCTCAACAAGAATAACAATAAAATCCTCAACAAAATCAACCTCCCCCACCAATCACTCAACACCCTCCTAACACTCAACAAAATTTGAGGAGTGAAATTGAGAACAACAAAAAATAAATTGAGGATCTTATCAGTAGGTTGAGTGATCCAAATGCTTCAACCATAGAAAGAATGACCCTGGAAATTCAATGAAAGAGATGTTAAAAAATGTAGATTCAATAACCCAACAAATAACAGGATGGAAAGATAGGAGGTAGGCAGCTAGGGCATATTATGCAGATAAACTATCATATAAACAAGTAAAAGATTTAAAATTTACTAAAGGTGATTTGTGCTCTTTATTCACTGACCCTAGAAAAAATCAAAATCTTAGCCTCAATGTGAAGAGGTTTCCTATTATTGGTGCCACCACCAAGATATTAGGAATCATTTTTATGATAGGTGGTACTTGGTCTTTGATTACCCACTGTGCAACAATTGTGAACTCCCCCAATATTTTCTTAGGAAACTATACAGTGAATTCGTATTGAACCAAATCCCAAATTATTTTGATATGAGGGAGTTCTAGGAGAGAGGTGGGGGGTCAGCTCAGGATAGGCCCAGTGCATAGATGGATCCTGCGAGGCAAGGGAGACAACCTCTTACTAGGCCACCTCATGAGCACATTGTTATACCTGTCGTTGAGAAGGAGAGTGTTGATGTAGAGACATTATAGGTGATCAACACTTTGACCCAAAGTGTCATCCATCATACTAGCCCTATTGTACAATGCCATCTAGGGGAGTCTTCGGGTGGTGGCTTTTGAACCCATGTGTGTCAATCTTGTGGGGTGACTTGTTCATATGACCCCATTGGCACTCAGGAGGCTGCTATGCAGGATCAATATGCTGCTACGCAAGATCCGTATGCTGCTATGGGGATGGAGAGGATGGCTGACATTTTGCATCATGCATATGGCATTGATAGTCAGGTAAAAGTCAGCATGCTCATTGAATTTAATTTATTAAATTTCAATTATGAAATACAATATTAACTAATTTAGTTTTATTATTTTAATAAAATTGTAGGGTCACAGTGTTGAGACTGGATACACCAGTCCTCCACCTACTTATTTTTGTAGTACACCTATCAGTGGGGTATGTAACTAGTAAACAATTATAAATTTATTACATTTTAATAGCATTTTTTTCGAATGGTATTTTAATATACGATTTTGGATGTTGAATAGGCTAATATTGGAGGTTTCAAGCAAACACCTCCTAGTGCTAGTGGATTTACTCAAATGTACACAGAGTTAATAGAATAAAGAGAACTTAACTAATGAGTTCTACTTAATAGATTTGTGTAGTTTATATTCATATTGTTGGTTACATTGCATTACACATCATTCAAACTCAAAGCATTACTTCAAATTCCATAACTAATAACTAGATGTTGATAGATGATAAAATTTCAACTGTACAATATAGTTGTTTAGAAAGTCAACATAAGCAGCACGATGCAATTACTTCACATGGAGGCATGTGCTTGCAAAGGTGCACCAGCACAACAAACTATGGATGCTTGAAAAAAATATATTAAACCATAATAGTAAGAAATAGCATAGACAAGGTAGTTAGTGATGCAGAGCATCATATCAAAACACTCAATCATCAGGGTACATCTAATGCAACAAACACCACCAACACCATTTCTTCAAGGGATCTCAATCCCAAATAGAATCACGAGAAGATCAAATATAATTTCATCAGAAATATACTTTTCATTCAACCAAAATCCACTCAAATTCTCTTAGCCATTCCATAGGCCATCATTCATCATTCCACTAATCAGTATTCCAATTGAATCATTCAAATAAAAAACCATATTAGAAAACTTTGACTTAATCAATTAGATTCACATCATTCTCAGCCACCATAAAAAACAACATAAACCTGATTATTGACACTTGAACAATTCATCCTTTCATTTATTCACCAAGGAAACAAATCAACTAAACCATACCTCATTGTTATCAATCCATTATCAAGCACTGTACTCACCATATTTTGATTACAATAGTCTATTTACAAGTTAAAAACTCTTGCTACAACAGAATCTTGATTATCATCTTGTGGTTAATCACCAATTTGCTCAAAAGGCTTCATAATACTCACCCATCCAACCATCAAATTCACCAAACCTGTCTTATACACCATAACCAAATTTAGTAACATCAATCATATCATTAGTTTGATAGCAACCAAGCACTCAATATCATCCTTTCCACTATTTAAACAAACATCTTTGTTTTGATCAGACAATATCATATTCCTCTAGTAGATCTGTCAACCATTGAATCAGGTAGTTACATTCCTATCTCAAAGCTTATTAAAAAACTCAATGCACATTTAGAAACACTTTCCATCACATCACAACATATCAAAGTTTTTAGACATTTGACATAAATAAAATCATTAGATTTTAGACTGTCCTCTAAAGAAAGGCTAGTAGATTAGGCCTGTTTTACAAAGGAGACCCCTTCAAAACCATTCCAAATCACTCAAAACCTCAAAAAAGTATTCAAGCATGTCTTATAACTCAATATTTCACCATTTATAGGGATTGAAAACCATGAAAATGTTCTGATCCAATAAACCCTAGTAAATAGGGTGTAAAAGCACAAATCAAGGAGGGTTTTGTGAAAAATACTCTTGCAAAACTCTATTTATCTAGCCATCACCTGGAACATGATTTTTTATGTCTACCAAGACCTTCTATATCATTTCCAAACCTCTGCAAGCTTTATTTATTCATGAACCATGACTGTAGCATCACTTTGTGTAGGAAAATCCTCTATTTTCTAGTGTAGCAGCAACTCCACCATGGTATTATTTCTTTTCCCTACACTTAAAATCATCAAAACATGCAAAAAATCCTAACATTAACTTACTCCACCAATTTACTTGACCTACATTGGTGGAATAGTGAAGAAAAACCCCATTGGACTCTCAAACTTGCTTCTAAAAGGACTTTGTCGGGCACTATAACCTGCCTCTTATTCTTTTGTTTCCTAAAACTAACCTTCCAACTCTTGAAATTGGAAAATAAATCCTCTTTACATGTATTCACACTATTATTTAACTTTGGGTGTTCCTAAATTATGAACACAAGAAAACAAAACAATGGAGTAATGTTGCAAACTCAGAAACAAGGAATTTTTATTTCAAAATCTAATTACAAGAACAAAAACTTATATTTTTTCTTGCCTTTACATGCCTTTTAAAGATATTTCCTTTTCCATAACTATCTTTCCATCAGTTGAAACTACCCCTTTTAACCCTTAATATGCTTATTTCCTTGTTTTTGTCAATTTAACAACTTTTAACAATATTACATTATTGCATTGTTTGCATTTTCCCACTTTCACCACCTAGAACTTACCCATAACCTTAAATACATTCAAATAAGACCTCATATGACCTTGAACATTCTTTACATCATTTTTCCATGACCTTTTGTGATTGACTCAATACAAAATTTAACACTCATCCCTTTTGTAAAATTGAAAAGTATTTGATGACCTAGGTGCTCCTGCACCAACATCTAACCCTATTGAATTAGGACAAGATCAAATTGAATAAGCAACTAAAATTTCTTTTCTTTTCATCAAAAATCACATTGTTCCATTTGAAAACAATAAGGCAAAAACAAGCCAAATCATTTCAATACTTCTTCTTATCATCCTCAAGCTTCAAACATCTTATTTATCAAGAAAAATGACTGATCCATGCACAAGAAACCTAATTAGAGTCACTAAACAATCCACTCTTTCATCATTCACCAAGGCACCCTTCCACTCAATTTGCTTTACCTAGGAAAAATAACAAAAAACCAATCTTTCATGTCACAACCTATATCCATCAGATCCTAACACACCTTTGTCATCATCAATTTATCTGAATTCAAAGCAAAAACCTAATAAAGAGATTTGAATCTTTCAATTCCTTAAACAACTCACCAAATTTTCATTTTTACCAACTAGTTCCTCAAGACCGAGATACTAAAATCAACCATTTACACCTCAATCATTTCATCTGACTTCCAAGACATTAATCACATCATTTTTTTGATTGAAACAAACCTGGTTCATATCCACATAATACGGATTTATCAAATTCATAAGTTCTTATGTAGTCAAATTACCATTTCCACCTAGGGACATATTGCTACAACATATCAAATCATCATGTTTGGCCCTAAGGCCTTCACCAAACCATTCACACACCTTTGATATCTTCACATTGATGGTTCTATGCCAAAATAAACATTTAAATCTCTGTATTTATAGAATTACACACTTTTATAGTCTTACCACCATTTTGCTTTTAGGTCACATATCCCTTAATCGGGTGATTCCTTTCCATTCACTTTGTATATCCACATTCCCAATGTACATTCAAGACAATTTTTTAACACATCATAACATATCAAAATTTCTCAGTAGCTTGTCATAAATAAATTACCAGATTCTTGAATTGTTCATTGGAAAGGGCTACTAATTTAGGCCTAAATTACAAATAAAGTGCTCATAGTTTATAACCAAAATACCAAATGACTGAAAATAGTTAATCATCATGTCACAAAACTCAAGAAACAAACATTTTTAGTGATAGAAAGGCTCCATAAATCACTGTTCCAAAAAACCCCTATTTTATGCACAAATCAAGCCCTACAAAGGAGGGTTTATTGCATAAGGTACTTACAAACCTTAAATACTCCTGCCACAACCACAAACACCATGGAAATAGCCTACATAAGCTTTAGAAAAAATGTAGAGTGGCAGGGAAGGAAAACTCACAATCACAAATGGTAAAGTCACTCCACTGAATGCTTCTCTCAAATACTCTTATGAGGAGTCCTAAACTCCACTATTCTTTAAGAGATCAACTCCACACACCTAGGGTTCACAACTCAGACCACTCACAAAGCTTGAAAAAAATTGGATCATGTCTCATTAATTCAAAACAAGGTTTAACAACCCTCTAGCACTTAGGTTTCAACAAACACCCATCACTATGGTGACTTAGAGCTCACTCTCTCTTAATGCTTGCAACCCTTGCCCGGTAGGACAGTCAGAATAAAAAACACAAGGAATATTGTTAAGACACCAAACCTATGGATTTAGACCCCTAATATGGACCCCTACAAGGTTCCAAAACCCTTCCTCCTAACTGTCAAAACATCACTCACAATGGACCTTTCTACTGTTGCTCCAAAAGGCTTAATTCACAAACCTACACCTAGGTCTTGACTATCTAGGCTCTCCCCTTCACCCCAAAGCCAAAATTCAAACTCCTACAGATTCTTCACACCTATTTCCACCATTCCTAAGTTCCTCTTAAATAGATTCTTCAAAATCAAGCAAAAACTCTTTTTTTTTGCTTGTCAATTATGCTTGCCACATAGAGATGTCAAGCCAAAATTCATGTACAACTTCCAAAATGAGCCTACCATTCTCCAAAACATTGAGGAAATGATATTACAGCCTTATATCTTCCATCCCACTGAGATTTAGCAATTTTACAATGTGGGAATGGAAGAAATATACATTTTTCACCCAAAACCCTAATTTTAAGGGTTTTCAAACCACCCGATAGAGAAATTGGAATATCTCCCTTGATACTCAATGAAATATCACCAATCCAACACCAAAGGAAATATTATTCAATTACCTATCCAACCATTATAGTCTTGTAGCATGAAAGTGAACATACAGTCCGTCCCAAGTATGGGATGAACAAATTCTTTAGAAAAACACAGGAAAAACAACAAACTTCTTATTGAAACTTCTTCAAAACAAAAACATCAACCTTTCCTCAAAAAAGAGAGGCATATTTGAATTCTTACAAACTCCCTCCAACTTCTTGCAACTGTCTTTTGAAAAAAGAGACATTGGAAAACAACTAATCTCATGCTTTGACATTTAATTGCCTAGTTAAGGCAATGTGAGAAACTTCTACCAACTCGACCACAAAGAGCCTTCCAAAATGTGTCAAAGGAATTGAGCACCTTGTCAAAAAGTAAGGTGACTCCCCTCAGATGTCTAGATACATTAAGGCATCCTTTTTCCTTATTTTTCTAAGATGCACTTGACTTACAAAGGAGGATGGAGACCTTGTTGTACAAAGAAGTTGGTCTCCAAGACCAAAAACTCAACCAAAAACCTAGGAAACCTACTAAAAATAATTGAAATGGTCCATAATACCTTATTCCATCCATAAACCAAGAAACAAAACATGAAAAATTATTCTAGTTCCCTTAGACCCATGGGTGCTCCTACACCATACTCCCAAGCAAGAAAAATATCTCAAGTCCTCTTTGAGATCAGGTCTTCTACAGTAGTTCCATGTTGTTAAATATCATTTTGTAACATCCATGTTGCATCCTCTTCAGGTAGACCTTTCCATTTGACTAGTTATTCTTTGTAAAAATTCCTTCTAGTCATCTTTGTCTCCTTGGTGTCTAGGATGCATTCAAGAGTCATAGGTTGGTTGGGGGTAGTTCTTTCACCCAATCTTCATCCTACATTGTTTTTGTACCTACTCCATCACCTACATTCATAGAAGCTTTGAAAGGATACAAGTCAAAAATGTCGAAGATAGGAGAGATTGCCACCCCAGGGGGTAGCTCTATTTCATAAGCATTTTGGCCAAACTTGTGGACCACCTTGCAAAGTCCTATCTTCTTCATCATGAGTTTGGCATACTTTCCTTTTGGAAGTCTCTCCTTCTTCAAGTGTGCCATCACCAAGTCTCCAACCTTGAATTGGACATTCCTCTTCTTTAAATCTCCCTTTTCCTTATACTTCTCAACATTCTTTTGAAGGGTTTCCTTCACTTGTTGATGAATATCCCTGATTGTAACAACAAAGTTCTCACCTTGATCACTTCTCTTAGAAAATCCTTTTAGATCTCTTAGTTCATAGACCCCTCTAGGGTGCATGTCATAGACTACTTCAAAAGGGCTTCTACCAATGCTCCTATTCATGGAGTCATTATATGCAAATTCAGCCTGAGGTAAAATCAAATCCCAAGCTTGTCCATGCTCCTTGGTAAGGCATATTAAGAGGTTTCCCAATGATCTATTCACCACTTCAATTTGTCCATCCATTTGTGGATGGTATGGTGAACTAAAGGACAGATTTGTGCCAAGTTTCTTCCACAAGGTCCTCCAAAAGTGACCAATGAATTTATAATCCCTATCAGAAACAATGCTTAAAGGCATTCCATGTATCCTAACAACCTCCTTAAAGAAGAGACCTGCTATATGAGATGCATCATTGGTGCATTTGCAAGGAAAAAAATGTGCCATCTTACTCAATCTATCAACTACCACAAAGATACTATCAAAACCTCTTTGGGTTCTAGGCAACCCCAAGACAAATCCCATACTTACACACTCCCAAGGCCTATTAGGAATGGGTGGTGGCTGATAGAGTCCTGAATTTGATGAAGTTCCCTTTTCCCTTTGACATATATTTGTACAGCCTTCCTCATACCTTCTCACATCCACCTATAACTTTGGCCAATGATTAAATCTCCTAACTTGTTCCAAGGTCTTGTCAAGGCCAAAGTGACCTCCAAGACTCCCACTGTGTTTCTCCTTTATGATATTCTCCCTCATTGAGCATTTAGGCACACACAATTGGCTTACTTTGAAGAGAAAACCATTCTACAATAGAAATTTAGAGAATTCACCATGAAAATAATTCAAATGTTGCTCACAAACATTGTATACGTCCTTGAAATTTGAATCTTCATGATACATATCCTTCAATGCTTCAACCCCCATGCTTTGGAGTGGGATCTCTTGCACTACAAGTGCCCTTCTACTGAGATCATCTTCCACCTTATTTTCTTGGCCCTTCTTATGCTTTATTGTGAAATTATAGGCTTGCAAAGACTCTACCCACTTCATATGCCTATGACTGAGTTTGTCCTGTGCATTCAAAAAACTCAAGGCATGATTATCAGTATAAACAAAAAATTCTTTAGGTAACTAGTGCCTCCACTTTTTGAGGGCTTGGACCATAGCATACAATTCCAAATCATAGGAGTAATACTTCCTCTTTGCTTCATTCATCCTCTCATTGAAAAATGCAACTGGTTCCTTCTTGGCTCAAAAAAGCCCCTATTGCTTGATTGCTAGCATCACATGCAATGGTAATAAATTTATCAAAATTAGGGAGCACAAGTATAGGTTGTTGTGCTACTCTCATTTTTAGATATTCAAACCCTTTATTAGCCTCATTGGTCCAAGAAAACTTACCTTTGTTACCTCCTTTGATGGTGTACAAGATTGGTGCACAAATTTGGCTAAAGTTCTTGATGAAATTTCTATAAAATCTTGCAAGTCCATGGAAGCTTCTCACATCTCCCATGGATTTTGGTGTTGGCCAAGTAATAATAGCATCCACCTTTGAAGTATCCATCTTCAAACTTCCCTTGGAGATGACAAAACCAAGGTAGACTAGTTCTTCCTTCATGAATTCACACTTTTTCGTGTTGATCAAGAGCTTCTCCTCTTGTAACCTCCTTAGTACCATGTCAAAGTGCTTCAAATGTTCTTCTTTAGACCTTCTAAACACAAGGATGTCATCTAAATAAACTAAAACAAAATTTCCAATGAAAGCTCTCAATACCTCATTCATAAGGCACATAAATGTACTAGGGGCATTTGATAGCCCAAAGGGCATCACCAACCACTCATAGAGCCCTTCATTAGTCTTAAAAATTGTCTTCCATTCATCCCCCTCTCTGATCCTTATCTAATGGTACCTATTCTTTAGATCATTCTTGGAAAAGTAAGATGCTCTTGATAGACAATACATGAGGTCCTCCATTCTTGGCATCGAGAACCTATATTTGATTGGAATCCTATTAATGGCTCTTAAATTAGTGCAAAGCCTCCAATTCCCATCCTTCCTTGGTGCTAGGACTTTAGGAATAGCACATGGGCTCAAACTCTTCCTCACTAGCCCTTTATCCATCAACTCTTGCACTTGTCTTGCAATCCCTCATTTTGAGTAGGTGTCATCTTGTATGTAGCCTTATTGGGAAATGTAGCCCCTGGAATCAGATCAATATGGTGGCTTATATCCCTAATGGGAGGTAGGGAACTAGGTAATTCATTTACCATTATGCCCTTGTACCTTTCCAAAAAAATCTTGGACTTCCTTTGGTGCATCTTCCTTCTTCTTTGTGGGAAAATCTGCTTCACTTTTTGGATTCATAATTAGGAAGAATCCTCTTCCTCCTCCTTCCTTCAAGGTCTTCATGAACTCCTTCTCACCCACCATCAAAACACTATGCCCTTCATTCTTTGCCTTGTCTTCTTCTAGGAGAGGTGAAAGGTTGTAATTCTTCCCATCCTTCACAATGGAGTATGTGTTCTTCTCCCCATCATGCTTGGTCTTCCTATCAAACTACCAAGGCCTACCAGAAATATATAGTTTAATACTTGTACTCAAAATTTTGTTCATTAGATCTCATACATTATAGGTCATGAAGTGGATCGCTATTGTAACTTTTTTGTGATTGAATAATTTGTTGTTTTATTTTCAGATGTTGGTTTTGGAAACACCTCCAAATGTTACAAGGGAAATGGATATCAGTGTTTCATCTGCTATACAATCCTCGATGCCTCTAATAGGGGATGTATGAGGAAAATTACTAAATTTAAATTTACATTCATTGTTATAGATGTTAGCTCTAGTGAAAAATGAAACCATTATTGATTTGTAGTTTAATTCCTATTTGGATGGTTTATACAAGGCTTGAGCACACCTGAGCATTGGCATACAAATATTTCCATCATGGAGAGTGATCATGAGATGGCTGTAAGTGATTATTTTGTTAAATATATCATTTTTTATAATGTAATTTCTATATATTAATGTCTTTACTTCTTATTGTAATAGTTAAAACTTCACCAGGAGCTAAACTATAGGAAGAGTAGTAAGAGCACTCCTTGAGTATAGCAGAAATGAGTGATGGACTTATCACCATCGGATCACCAAACAAAGGGAAATAATTTATTTCCAGAGCATGGAGAGAAATGAATTTTGATTCCAGAGCCCTTTGTTGTACGCCTGGACATGGCAATTTTGTACATATTTTGTATTGGATATATTTGACATTGTATACCTATATGGCATTCTCATAAGTCTATATGGCTATTTTGTAACTATATTTTATACTTATATCGACATATATTGATGTATGCGTACATGGCTATTTGGTTAATACAAATATTTTTTATTGATGGTGTCCATATTTTCATTATAAATTCATCGTTCAATAGATATGAGTTACGTGTATTCAAGTGTATACCTTACAACTTACATGTATACTTTTTGACTTACGTGTGTTCCAACGTAGACTTTGTGACTTACGCATTTTCATGTGTATACCTTGTATTCATACATATACTTTGTATTAAGTTGTGTATACCATGTATTCATGTGTATACTTCAAGGAATACGTGTTAGTGACTACTTGTGCTTCCCTTATACATGTACATGCTTGACTTATTCATGTGTATACTTATTAATTGGTTAGACCTAGCATTGATAATTGTTGTCCTTCATGGTTTGTCTTGAATAAATTAGTTGATTGATAGTAAAAAAATAAGTATGTAAAAGCAAAAACCATGTTTTCAATTGGTATTCCATGAAATGATTGATAAAAAGATTCCCATTTATATTTAATCCTTTTATTGGAACAACTAAATTAAGCAAAGGACACATAATATTCAGAGTAGATGAAGTAGTCAACTTCTTGATACATTATCTATGTTACTGGGTTCTTCTATTTTAGCCCTAGTTTTGGTTCGCTCAGGTGGTGTGGGTCCTAGTTCAGTTTGCCTATGGGTTCAACTAGGGTCCTTCATTTTTGGGTCCGGTTCGCCCAAGCAGAACCCAAGAGAACTCAGGAAAAACCCAGATAGAACCTAGGCAAACCAAGACAAAACCTGCATGCCTAGGCATCCAAAAAAGTCTTTTTTGAACATTTTTTTAATGTTTTATGGAGTTTTACTTTGACCCACACCTAAGGGGCCCCTAAAAGTGATGTCTAAATCACTTCAAACACCTTAACTACCTCATTCTTATTCATTTTTTTTTCAAACAAGAATTTTAATTCCAAGAGGCTGAGCTTTCACTTTTGCTTGCTAGATTGAAATCGGATTGTGACAGAACTTTATTTTTTCAAAAATTGTTTTGCATCATTGAATTGAGAATTTATCACACATCTGTAGAGAAACAGAGTAATACTACAAACTAAAACACATCACATATTTTTCTCACTTACTTGATGTACTCTCCAACATCTCTCTTCTCTCATGCGTAGAGTTAGAACTGCTTGGCCATGCCTTTGCATCATTCAAGATTTTTTTCTCTTTTTGACAATGTCAAAAGCATGGTTGCATACAGATTAGGCAAAAGACTTTTCCTTTTAGATTAGCAATGCATGGAAGTTTCAAAAAGTATTCTTGATATTACAAAAAGATATGTTTTTATACCATAGCAGAAAAAATCTTTTAGGGAAAAAATTGGCAAACCAAAAGTATAATATTTTTTGAAAAATCAGGAGAAAGTCTAGAAAGAATCGAAAAAAAATCAGATTTTAAAAAAAAAGGTAAAAAAAATTAGAACATGAGATAAAAGAAATTTAAAAAAAAATTAAAGGCATCTCCATAGCATAGAGATATAGAGAGAAAATAAAATAAAGAGTTTAACTAATAAATTGTAAAAAATAGATTTTTGTAGTTTATATTCATATCGTTGATTACATTGCATTGCACATCTTTCAAACTCAAAGCATTGCTTCACAATGCATAACTAATAACTAGATGCTGATAGATGAAAAAATTTCAATTACAATATAGTTTTTACAAAGTCAACCTAAGCAGTTATGCAATTACTTCACATTGCATAACTAATAACTAGGAGCAGCTACCAATTGCATTTGTTTGTCATGGCATTCTATGAGACCACATTTCTTTAAGGCATTTTTTCAAACAATTCATTGCCTTGTCTATACTACCACATTTTTGATACATGTCTAACAAAGCATTTTTTCAAATAGTTCACTGTCTTGTTGCTATGGTTGAAAGCCTAAAACAAGTGCTTTTGAACAAGCTATGCATGCTTGGAAAAAATCTATCAAAAGCATAATAGTAAGCAATATCATAGACAAGGAAGTGAACTCTTTGAAAAAATGCCTCAAAGAAATCAGGTCTCGTGGTGATGGAATGCCATGACAATCAAAAGAATTTGATTGTCATGGAATTCCATCACCATGAGACCTCATTTCTTTGAGGTATTTTTTCAAATATTTCACTACCTTGTCTATGCTAACACATTTTTCATACATGTCTATCAAAGCATTTTATCAAACAGTTCATTGCCTTGTTGCTATGGCTAAAAGCCTAAAACATGTGCTTTCGAACAAGCTATGGATGCTTGGAAACAATATATCATAGCATAATAGTAAGCAATAGCATAGACAAGGAAATGAACAGTTTGAAAAAAATTCCTCAAAGAAATGTGGTCTCATGGTGATGGAATTCCATGACAAGAAAATTGCTATGGATTGTGATCGCATTCCATCGCCATGAGACCACATTTCTTTGAGGCATTTTTTCAAACAGTTCACTGCCTTGTCTATGCTACCACATTTTTCATACATGTTTACCAAAGCATTTTATCAAATAATTCACCTCCTTGCTACTATGGCTAAAATCCTAAAATAGGTGCTTCCAAACAAGCTATGGATGCTTGGAAAAAATCTATCAAAGCATAATAATAGAAAATAGCATAGACAAGGCAACAAACTTGTTGGTATGTGGCGACTGGTCATGCTATACTATATAGCCCATGGTATACTATACATCCCGGCCCCCTCAGAACCAATGGAAAAAGAAAAATCCGATTTTGTAGAACCCAAAAATTTGGAAGCTTCTAAGCTTGGTAAAAGGGGTTCGGATGGGTATTACTGTATGATGAAAAACGTGATTATTCGCAAGATTGTAAAAGGGTTTTTTACTAGATAATAAAAGTATTGGATGGCTGCAGTTTGGTGGATGTAGCCCAGATTGGGTGAACCACGTTAAATTTTTTGTGTTATGATTTATTCTGTGTATGTTTTATTTTCTCTGTTTATTAATTAAATCTACATTTAATTGTTAGATATCTGCCATCTCTAACCCTAACAAAACTATTTGAAAAAAGCCTCAAAGAAATGTGGTCTCAATGGTGATGGAATGCCATGACAATCCATAGCAATTTTCTTGTCATGGCATTCGTCATGCCATTCCATCACAATGAAACCACATTTATTTAAGGCATTTTATCAAAAAATTCACTGCCTTGTCTATGCTACCACATTTTTCATACATTTCTACCAAAGAATTTTATCAAACAATTCATTGCCTTGCTGCTATGGCTAAAATCCTAAAAAAAGTACTTTTGAACAATCTATGGATGCTTGGAAAAAATCTATCAAATCATAATAGTAAGCAACAAGCTATTGTCTCATGGATTTTTTTCACGTGAAAATCAGCTTGATTTTATTCACATTTGTTTGCAGGTTATAAACACATTTTTTTGGAAATTTTTCCGTTTTAAATGACATTCAAGTTTATGGTGGTTTTGTTGTTTATATTATGATATGTGATATTATAATCCTAATTCATGCTTCTAGGTTGCATAGATATATATTTTGTTTTTACATGGTTTTTGTATCAATGAACCCAAAACGAACTGAACCCCTCTCCAAAAAAATTTGGCCAAACCGGCGAACCGAACCCCTAAACCTAAACCTCAAAACCTATTCTAACACTCTTCATTTTTTCGTGCACAAACTTAATTGACCACCAAATTATGTTTCCCCTTGACTTTACCCATGTTTACTCCCTCAAACCTCTCTTTTTCATTCAAAACCCCTATTTTCCCAACTAGGGCATGTCATGCCATAACATACTTTTGACCTCCCTTGTCCTTCCATATCTTTTGAACACATCAAACTCCACAATCTCACCCTATTTCCAGCCTATTCTAACTTATTTTCAAGCAATTTATTCTTTTCACCTCTTCTAGCCTTGCTTTTAAGGGGCCTCAATTTTGAATTTTCAATAAGGGAAGCATTAGTAAACTCTTCCAATGCCCTTACTAATGCTATTTTCTTATTCCTACTTCCATCAGGCCCATATCACCAAGACACAACCTGAAAAATAGGTTGAATGGCCTATTTCAACATACTACACTCAAACCCTTAAGGGATCGATCTAGTTGAACATAGCTCACAAAAATTCGGCATGTTTGGGTGATAAAGTGGACCATTCCTAGCATGAAAATGCCTACTTATATGTGTTGGAATAGTCTGTTTGGTCACACGAGTTGCAGAACGAAAGTTGCACCACCTTGTAACTTTCCACTACTTCCATTTGACACTTTTTCCATCAACTGAAAACTGGACACCATGGCAAAACCACTCCGAGATAACAAAAAATGAGAGAGGTTATTGTAGAGGGGCTCAACGTAATCCCATGGGATTGGATGAGAAGTTTCTAAGTGTTATAGTGTCCAAGTAACCTCATGCTGAAGTTTGCAGCCATTTTTCCCTTTGGAACCTTAAGGGATCGATTCGGTTGAACGTAGCTCGGAGTGATTACGTGTGTTTGGGTACAAAAGAGGACCATTCCTAATGTAAAAATTCCTATTTAGACATGTTGGAATAGTCCATTTGGTCTCACAAGTTGCAAAATAAAAGTTGCACCACTTTGCAACTTTCCACTGCTTCTATTTGACACTTTTTCTATCAACTAAAAATTGGACACCACGGGAAAACCACTTTGAGATAACAAAAACTGAGAGAGGTTATTGTATAGGGTCCCAACATGATCCCATGGGATTAGACGAGAAGTTTCTAAGCATCACGGTGTCTAAGTAACCTCATGATAAAGTTTGTAGCCATTTTTCCCTTTGGACCCTTAAGGGATCGATCTGGTTGAACATAGCTCAAAGCGATTCTGCATGTTTGGGTGTGAAAGAGGACCATGCCTAGGGTAAAAATTCCTATTCAAACATGTTGAAATAGTCCATTTGGTCACACGAGTTGCAGAACAAAAGTTGCACCACTTTGCAACTTTCTACTGCTTCCATTTGACACTTTTTTCATCAACTGAAAACTGGAAACCATGGGAAAACCACTTCGAGATAACCAAAACCAAGAGAGATTAATGTAAAGGGTTCCAACATGATCCCATTTGATCATACAATAATTTAATAAGCATAACAGTTTCTTAGTAACCTCATGCTAAAGTTTGCAGCCATTTTGCCCTTTGGACCCTTAAGGGATCGATCTGGTTGAACGTAGCTCAGAGCAATTCTATATGTTTGGGTATGAAAGAGGACCATGCCTAGTGTAAACACACCTATTCAAATGTGTTTGAATAATCTATTTGGTCACACGAGTTGCAAAATGAAAGTTTCACCACTTTGCAACTTTCCATTGCTTTCATTTGACTATTTTTCATCAACTAAAAACTGGACACCACGGTAAAATGACTCTGAGATAACCAAAACTGAGAGAGGTTATTGTAAAGGGGCCCAACATGATCCCATAGGATTAGACAAGAAATTTCTAAGCATCACGGTGTTTGAGTAACCTAATGTTGAAGTTTGTAGCCATTTTTCCCTTTGGACCCTTAAGGGATAGATCTGGTTGAACGTAGTTTGAAGCGATTCAGCATGTTTGGGTGCAAAATAGGACCATTACTAGTGTAAAAATTCCTATTTAGAAGTGTTTGAAGTGTATGTTTGGTCACACGAGTTGCAAAACAAAAGTTGCACCACCTTGCAACTTTCCACTACTTGCATTTGACACTTTTTCCATCAACTAAAAACTAGACACCATAGCAAAACCACTGTGAGATAATGAAAACCAAGAGAGGTTATTGTAGAGGGGCCCAACATGATCCTATAGGACTAGACAATAATTTTCTAAGCATCATGGTGTGTAATTAACCTCATGCTAAAGTTTGCATCCATTTTTCCCTTTGGACCCTTAAGGGATCGATCCGGTTAAACGTAGCTTGGAGCGATTCTACATGTTTGGGTGCAAAAGAGGACCATGCCTAGTGTGAACATACCTATTCGAATGTGTTGAAATATTTTTTTTGGTCACACGAGTTGTAGAACGAAATTTGCACCACTTTGTAACTTTCCACTGCTTCCATTTGACATTTTTTCATCAACTAAAAACTTGACACCATGGTAAAACCACTCTGAGATAACCAAAACTGAGAGAGGTTATTTTAGAGGGGCCCAAGGCTATCCCATAAGATAAAACAAGAAGTTTCTAAGCATAACAGTGTTTGAGTAACCTTATACTGAAGTTTGCAGCCATTTTTTCCTTTGGACCCTTAAGGGATCAATTAGATTGAACGTAGCTCAAAGCGATTCCGCGTGTTTGGGTAAAAAAGAGGACCATGCCTAGCATAAATATTCCTATTCAGATGCATTAGAAGATTATGTTTGGTCATATGAGTTTCAGAACAAAAGTTGCACCACCTTGCAACTTTCCATTGCTTGCATTTGACACTTTTTCCATTAACTAAAAACTGGACACCATGGGAAAACCACTCCAAGATAATGAAAACTGAGAGAGGTTATTTTAGAGGGTCCCAACACAATCCCATAGGATTAGATGAGAAGTTTCTAAGCATCACGGGGTCCGAGTAACCTCATGCTGAATTTTGTAGCCATTTTTCCATTTGGACCCTTAAGGGGTCGATCAGGTTGAACAAAGGGTCTATACTCTATACTTATCCAAACCTTACCAACTCTTGGGGTAGCAATTCTAAGGTGTCAAAACTTCAAAATCCACAATTAGATCTCAATTATACCATTGTACAATGGGTAAACCATAAAACCCTCTATTGTAGTCTAAACCCTAGGCGTTTATTGAAAATGATACTTCCAAAGCTAACCACAACCTAAAAATTACTCAAACAAGTTTTTGATACCCTTCACAAGCTCAAACAATCATAAAATAACATTGACCTACACAAAAACACAATTTGACTCTTCGAAACCATAATTTTTCTTAAAGAAAACTCACTTTTACACACATGGGTTTCAACTCATTTTTGGTGACTGAAATTGAGTTTCTGAGTTGGAACTCATCTTTCTTCCTCTTCCACCAAATGTTGGCCCAATCCACATGCCAACCAACCTAATTGACTTTGTTTTTGAAAGCTGAAGTTTCTCCTGAGTCACCAATGTTGCTCTGTATGCCTTTTCAGACTCTTTCATTGCTAGAGATTGTCTCTGGGATTTAATCATTTGTACCACATGTGGTTGACATGCTTTGAATCCTTGCATCTAAACCAAATTTCCTCAACATAGATACTACTAGGGAATTTCAATGTTGCCATTGTAGTTGGTATTAAATCCAGTACTTGCAACATTGAAAATTATCCTTATATAAGAATTCCCTCCATCTTGTTGGCTTGTAACACTCTTGATGGTGGCTACATGAAATCTAATTATGATTCCTCTTCTACATTAAAGGGAACTCATATATCCTTGTTCCGACTCTTTTGAATTATTAGAATCAAAATCACTAGCTTCCATATTCAAAAATTCCCAACCACCATCTTCAATAAATTGGCCACCAGTTCAAGTTCATTATGCTTTCATAATACTTTATATCCATGGAGTTCAACCATTCCTTCATGCCATCAAGTGAATATTGAGTTATGGCGTCAATGCGGAGTACATCCGGCTTGAAGTCTTTCAAAATAATAGCCATATCAAATGTCTTTTTCCCAAGTCATACTCTCTCAAGGTTAACAATCATACATTGAACTTCTTACTCCTAAAGTTTGGACCACATTCATTACCTCCACATAAAACTCGACATCCTTGGTCTTCTTAGTTCCCATGCCTTGATATGGTTATGCAAATGAAAATGAAGCAAAGTAATCACCTCCTTCTCTGCTGGCTGGAAGAATGCATGCTTAATGTTTTGATACATGATATCAACTCTCTCTTCTTCTCTCATGGTTGAATATCGAAATCTAGTATGGTGGGCCTCTAGAGTTCTAGTCATCTTTCTTCCTCTTCCACCAAATGATAGCCTAATCCACACATCTGCCAGCCTAATTGGCTTTGTTTCTTGAAAGCTGAAGTTTCTCCTGAGTCACCAATGTATCTCTCTCTACATTTTCAGACTCTTTCATTGCTACAAATCATCTTTGGTATTTAATCATCTGTACCACATGGTTGATGTTCTTTGAATCCTTGTATCTAAAGGAAATCTCCTTTACATAAATATTCCTAGGGAATTTTAATGTTGCCATTGTAGTTGGTATTAAAGTCAGTACCTGCAACATGAAGAGTGATTCTAATTCCTCTTCCACATTAGAGGGTTCATATCCTTGATCTAACTCTTCTGAATTTTCAGAATCAAAATCACTAGCTTCCATATTCAAAAATTTCTAACCAACATATTCAATAAATTTATTTGGATCATCAGTAGTAGTCTTCAAAATTGGTTGCTAGTACAAGTTCATTCTGCTTTTACCATAAGAATAATAAAAGCAGAGGATTTGAAAGGAACTCCATGAAAACCAAGCTCTCTAAATGGTACATATCAAACTCTAGTTCAAAATCTTTTAGATGAGGCTACTCCCATAGCTCTCTTACTCGTTTGACAAATCCTTGAAACTCTGTATTGATTTTATTTTTCTTGTCCCTCTCTTGTTGTTCTTCCTCAATTTCATCAAGATCACACATTGACCTTCTTTCCCCTCCTAAAGTTTGGACCACATCCATTACCTCCATATAAAACTGGACATCCTTGGTCTTCTTGGTTCTCATGCCTTGATATGCTTATGCAAATGAAAATGAAGCAAAGTAATCATCTCCTTCTCCGTTGGTTGGAAGAATGCATGCTTAATGTTTTGATACATGATATCAACTCTCTCTTCTACTCTCATGGTTGAATACCAAAATCTAGTATGGTGGGCCTCTAGAGTTCCAATCATCTTTCTTCCTCTTCCACCAAATGCTAGCTCGATCCACACGTCTACCAACCTAATTGACTTTGTTTTTGAAATTTGAATGGTGCAGGAGCACCTACACCTCACCCTCAATTTGTGATTGTTTGATAGTAAATTGGTAGGAAAGTTGGTAAATGTTAGTATTTTGAGGTATTTTTGTCTTGAATAAGGTCTAATAGAGGAATATTTTATGTATTTTTGGAATTAGTAGGTTAGGGGGGACAAATGTACAAAAGCACTCTTGAATTAAATAATTGTTGATATTGCCATAAAGGAAAATTACGTAAAAAGTAGGTGGGAGTGTAGATAAAGAGTTTAAAATTAACGTTATAAGGGATTTTAAGTGGTCCTAGGCCTTTAAAATAATAAATTTGCATGATAAAGCTTGTTAAGCAAAACCATTGTTAAATACTAGTATTTGTAGGCTTTATAAGGGTTTGGTGGTTCAAAGGTAGTTATGGGCATTGAAGGGAGATTATTCTCATTTCAAATGTATTGAAAACATCATACAAGCCTAAATGGGGGTTCAATCAATAGTTTTTTTGAAGATTGGCGCTCTTCACAATGCCTAAAACTATGGAATTTCAACATTTTTATGAGTTTTTCAGTTTCTTTTCTCTGTATACGGCCAGTACATGCCTCCTATGAATATAAATTCATGAAACACTATGGTGGAAGGTCTTAACCTATATTTCAATCTATTTTGATACACCTTTAGTTGTTTTAGTGAAAGGAAAATCCATTTTTCTTTATTTAGCCTGTACAAACCAGTAGGGTCTGAGTTTACTTTATTTTTTGTGATGGAGCCCTTCCTCCTACTGTGGTGAATTGTGACTCAGAGGAAAGGTTTAAAATGTGGTTTTTTCAAGTTTCCTTAACTCTTTTAATAATGGTAAGGCATTTATAGGGCTGGTGATGTTGTTTTAGGCTGAGAATGTGAGCTTTTGGCTTGAAATGTAGGAACCAAAGTGATGTTTTTGAGATCTACTAATTCTAAAGGAAAATTGAAGGTTTATTATGTGTGTTCAGACCCTAAAAAAAAATTTTGATGCTTTGGTGAGGTTTGGAAGGCCTTGGACTTGTGAGATGCTAAAAACCCTAGGTATTTGTTAGGAAATTGAGGGTTTAAAGAAATTATGGCTTAGAGGTTGAGTGCTTTTCTAAAACCTATGGAATTGGGAGTTTTGTGACCTATTTGATGACTTTCCAAGAGCTTCTGGGGTTAGAAGAAGTTTAAAGAGCAGTTTTTTTGTAAAATAGGGCTAATTTTGTAGCCTTTTTGTAGGGCAGTTTCAAGGATCTCCATGAAATTGCAAAGAAACCTTGTATGTCTAGCTTGGGAATGGTGTTGGGGGTTTGAGTAGATGTTATATTGATGATGAGATGGTCCTTGAGAGGCATTCTCTAAAATTTAATCAAAATTGTTGAGTTTGGAAACCTTTTTGTTGGTAGTTGTTCCAAGATGGCCAAATGAAATAACAAAGGTTGTTGATTTACTAAAATCTAATTTGTTTGAGTCTTTTCCACCTTGACTCTACATCACTAAAGTTTCTCCTAAGTCACCAGTGTAGCTCTGTCTTCCTTTTCAAACTCTTTCATTGTTATAGATCATCTCTAGGATTTAATCATTTGTGCCACATGGTTGATGTGCTTTGAATCCTTGCATCTAAAGGAAATTTCATCAACATAAATACTACTACTCTCTAAAGGTTAACAATCTCAATCTCACTAATAGTACGTTTACAACCATATTCAAATATTTTCCTTCAAAAGGCTACAAATTCAAATATTGACTTAAATAGCCTTCAAGAGGCTTTAAATAGCCTTTACAAATGATTCTACATCTTTCCAATCATGCCTAATTGTTATTTTTGTAACTAACATGACTTATTACATTATAAATCAATTGTGGAGGTGTTATGACCTTATTAAATTGACAAAACCCAAAACACAAAACTAACTTAAAAGATTTTTGTGAACCAAATTTTCTCAATAACCTTGGTGCCCCTACACCAAATTTCATTATTTTAGTAAATGTCATTACAAGTAAATCTCATTACAATTCCTTAGGTACTCTGTTCTCACATATATTTTACAATGTCACTCATACATTCGAGATTCTCTTATAATTTCTACATCATAGGTTCTCATTTAGAGGTTAACTTCAAATGAGAAACTTGAGATTCCCTCACAAAGCTTCACATGCTCTTTTATAATGGTTTGAAATCAAAATTGAGATTTGTCAAGATCATCAAAATAAGGATGTTGCATTGCTTTTTTGGCTGAGATTCTCTTCGATGGCTACAAAATCAGCATTTTTTGCAAGGAGAGACCAATCAATTTTTACTAGTTTAGTTATAGATAGGAAAAGTAAAAGAATAAAAAGAAGTAGTTCATGTCCAAACTGGAAATGAAATGAAAATAGATGGAATGAACTTACAGATAGGCATGGTAGTCTCTCAACTTAGTCACTCTTGCTCATACATCTTCACTGCGAGTTCCAAGATACCTATTGCACACAACACCTCTCAAGAATCTAGAATATCTTGAAATTTGAGATGATCCTATAATGTCCACATCATAGGTGCTCATGATAAGGTTAACTTCAAATGAATAACTTGAAATTCCCTCACCAAGCTTCGCATGCACTTTTGTAATGGCTTAAAATCATAATTTAGATTTGTCAAGATCATCAAAATAAGGATGTTGCATTGCTTTTATGCCTGAGATTCTCTTGGATGGCTCATAAATTTGCATTTTCTGCAAGGGGACACCATTCAATGCTTACCGGGTTACTTACAGATACGCAAAGTAAAATAAGCCATGATAGCATTGGAATCAAACAAATTAATGTGGATACAAGTATAAATTAATAAGAACCATTGTGCATATACTTACAAATTAATCCAATGAACCATCTGGATCTGCTCTACTCTTTATTGTGTCAAGTATTGCCTCATGGTCAGACTCACAGACCTTCCATAAGGTCTTGTTCAAAGGTCTACCCCCATATTTTCTCAAACAAACATTAGATTCCACAACAAGGTTTGAGTAATGAAGAATCTTAAGATGCATGTCAAAGTCCTCAAATAGCCAATGTTTAACACTCTTATGTGGGTACCTTCTAAGCCACGTTCCAGTAACAACAACTAAGCCTGTAGGGTATTTGAAGTTTTCTCCATCTATAACTAGGGCTTCTAATTTCTTTTTGGCCTCAACATAATGACACAATTAATAGTCCATTCCCTCTTCATTTTTTTCATCTGTAATAATTGCATAAATATGCCCTGCATTGATATATGCAAAAAATACTTGAAACTAGTGAACATTACAAATACAGTACAAAGGAAGATAACAATATGGAATTTTAAAAACTAAGCAAGTAGATATATTACCTAGTTGAACTAGATCTAATACATGGTCAAAGTTGACCGATGATTCCATCTGTGTTAGTTCCAATGTCGTCGAAGGGTGATATGTGTGAAGTGGGATAAGATAACTTTTTAGCCATTTGTCAACCCACTCCCCTGACTCACAATCATTCAAGGCTTGCATTGTACATGAAGAAAAAAAGCATGCCATCTTATGTGTATTGATACTCCATGAACCTGCATTTGAGCTAAGGAAAGAGTGTAGCTGACTTGATCCTGTTAGTGTAAAGCAATCCTCATATGGTGCAATGTTAGTATCATCCATCAACCAAAAAAACTATGAACTGAAGATGTACCTTCATTACCTAGACCCATCGAAGCATCACACCACTCGACAATTGAACTTGCATCTGTCAACTTTGCATTGTCTTTATACTTTAACTCTTCTCATGCTAATGCTCTTTTCACACATGCTCCTGCACCATCATGCTCCCCCTTTCCATGCCTGGCCTCACAAAAGTTCCACATATGTTGAACACCTGTAGTGAGATGCATCCTACACAACTAGTAGAACATGCATGCATTCTTGAACTGTGTTGCACAATTATCCGACCATATTAAAGGCCGACCATATGCTATTCCCCTTTGAGCCAAATCACTATAGAACATCTAGAAGCAACCTTGCACGAACTCTGGAGAATGTGTATGATCATCACTAATATAAAAGTGATACTCCCTCAATACCTTCCTTTGGTCCTCTGTACTATCAGCTGCATGAATGAATGCTATGTGCACAAATATCGAAACATGTGTGGAGTTGTAATACTGTGACTGCACCTCACACTATGGCTATAGAGTGTAGTTCTTTGCAAATTCAACCACTGATACTATGTTGCCAATTGGAAAGGTGTCCTTGCATAGCTTGAATTGTGTGTCCAGCCATCGGGCTCTATGGGTATGCCTTGCATACTCATACGCTAGATTCTCATGAAACACGGACATAAACTGATACACTAGAATCTTCTCAATAACCAAATCACACCTTTTTGCTTCAAACCCAACTTTTTTAGCGTATGCCACTGTTTTGTACTTCCTGAAATCTACTAGTTTATGTCCCACCTCATCTATGCTTTCCATATGTTGACATACTAGCATTCGTTGCAAGCCACCATAATGCTCACATGAACCATCGAAGCATGTTGTCCTATAGAATATTTTTCCATCCTCTATTTGACATAAAAATTTTGATAAGAACTCTCTTGAAGATTTTGGTGGGGCTTATATGCCACAATCCTGTAAAACATTGTTAGTATGCAAATCTAAACATATAGAACGATAAACATCATAATGGTTAGCGAATTCAATATGTAGTCTACAACAACAAGTAGTACATGTGTGATTTATCTTGACATAAAAAGGTTTAAGCATTTCAAAAAATCCTTGAGAAATACTAATTTGAGGATAAGCATTTTGAAATTTACAAAAAAATTGGGTTTGAGTCGTATCCAAAAAATGCTTTGGATGTGGCTCACGATTCAGACTACCGATTCTTCTTCTTACAACATCCCTTTGATATGGATATGGCCTTGTATTATTCTTCCAATAATCTTCAATTAGTGTTCTCAATGCTTCAACAACTTTTTTATCTTTATGTGGCATTCTTCTCAAGAATGCCCATAATTCATTTGAATCGGTTCCCTCAATTCTTTGTTGCCTTTGAACGGCTTTTGATAAAGTTTTTCTACAAATTCCCATTTTTTCACTTTTCTTTTTAATGAGACGAGATCTCTTTGTTTGATAGATTACCAAAGTCGATGTAATAACACATCAGGTGACAATACTATCCTTTGAGCGTGAGGTCTTACCCACACTCTCATAAGCATCCATTAGATTCTTCACAATAGTGTTTTCACTTGATGCATTCGATGTTCTCAACCCAAGAGTCTTCATGATGTTTCTGTACTTTAAACCTCGCATCATTTGAACAAATAGTTGACATCTTCTAGTCTCATCTAGCCTTTCAAAGAACATTTTCCAAATCTTATCAAAATATCTTCTACAATTGCATTCTTGAATCTTACCTTCCATGTGCTGCAAAATATCCTCATCAATAATAATCAAAAACTTTGGCTTTCTATGAAAAATTCTAGTAGGTATTCTCTTAGGTACATACATCTCAACATTAGCAATTTCATCAATATTTAATTGAGGTGGGCTAGATTGTGTACCTTCAACCAAGGGTTGAATAGAATACATACCTTGAGGGTCACGTGGGGATGATAGCTTACCTTGTTTGTCAAATCTGAGTGATGATGTACTCTCAACTTCAGATGTGATGGATGGTATCCAACCATACTCACTTGTGGTAGATGATGTCCCTTCATATTCGCTTGTGCTTAATGGTGTACCCTCGTATTCACTTGTGGTAGAGGGTGTGTCTCCAACTACGGTTTCTACATCTCCTCTAGCATGAATCTTTCACATTCATACCTTTTGTGTTGCCAATTTCTTTTCTCTTTTTGATGGTTGAGGTTCCTCTTCAACTGGCTTATTTTCATCAATCGTTCCCAATTTATGCTTTTCACAATATTCCCTCAATCATTTTTTCTCTTTATCTTTGAAATCTTGGAGCTAATCATCTATTAGTTTTTTCCTTTTAAAAGTTTGTTTCTTCGGCATGATGAATAATTTTACCTGTGCAAAAAGTGCTAAGTCAAGTCAAATTAACTAATAGTGCAGGGTTGTAAAAGTCTATTAAAGAGGGAGACCAATGGTCACCTCTTTCAAATGTTATTTTTTGAAGTTGAAGTGGTTTTTTTTAAGAGGGAAACATTATAAAATTCCATGATAAACTTGAATGGAGGATGATCTTTGATTGGGCGTCAAACCAAATGAGGAAATGTTGAGTTTTCCTTAACAAATTTGAGATTTTGGTGACTGAAATTGAGTTTTTGAGTTGGGAAGCATTATTTTAAGTTTGATTGAGCATGAGTAGGGTATATTAGGATTTTTTCAATAGTTTTCAAGTTTTTGAGTGTTTGGCAAGTGCTACTTTCAATAAAACATATGGTTTCTAAGCCTAGGGAGAGAGTTTTATGGTTTGGGTGGTAAATGATTGAATCTCTACAATATAATGCTATAATTTGAATTTTTGATAGATATAAAGTGTTTCCCCAAGGTTTCAGGAGATTTGGACAAGTTTTGAAGGTGGTCCCTTTGTAAAAGTGGGCTAATTTGGGCCCTTAAAAGTGTAGAAAACTTGATAATTTGTGCAGTTTGGTACAAAACAAGAATTGGTGATTGTTGGATATGTTGAAAGGCTTTGTAATGGGTAAAATAAAGGTGTCTAAATGGTCCTAGGTCTATAGAACAAAAAAAATTCATAATGAAGCTTATTAAGCAAACCATTGCTAATACTAGTACTTTTAGGCTTAATGAAGGTTTGGTGGTTCAAGGGTGGTTATGGGCGTTGAAGGAAGTTGGGACTCCTAATTTGAAAATATATAAAAACATCATAAAAGCCTGAATAAAGGGTTCAATGAATTGCTTGTGAGGATTTGGTGCTCTACTCAACACCTAAACTGTGGAGTTTCAAGTATTTTTTTTGTGTTTTCAGTTTATTTTTCCTATGTACGGCCCAGTACAGGCCTCCCATGATTAAAAATTCATAAATCACTATGGTGGTAGGTCTTAACTTGGACTTCAATCTATTTTGAGACTCCTTTGGTTGTTTCAGTGGAAAAAAAACTCCATTCTTCATGATTAGCCTGTACAGACCAATAGGGTATGAGTTTTACTTTAATTTAAAGATGGAGCCTTTCCTCCTACTATGGTGACCTGTGATTCGGAGGAAAGTCCTATAATATGTTGTTTTCAAGTTTCATGTTTCTTTTAATAGTGGTAAGGCATCTATAGGGCTGGTGATGTTATCTTAGGCTAATAATGTGAATTGTTGGCATGGAAAGGAGGAACCAAAGTGGTGTTTTTGAGATCTAATGAGGCTAAAGGCCTGGTGAAGGTTTATTTTGTTTTTGCAAACCCTAGCAAACTTGTTTGATGTTTTGGTGAGGCTTGGAAGGCCTTGGAGTTGTGAAATATATAAAACCCTAGATATTTATGAGAAAACTGAGGGTTTTTGTATTGGAAAACTATTTGAGCACGCAAGGTCCTAAAACCTGGAAAATATTTTGTTTTGAGACCTAAGTAAAGATTGTTTCTAGATTTGGGGGTCTGCTAAGAAGTGAGAAGGTTGTGTGGGTAATTATACCCAATTGAGTAACTTTAATATGCTACAACTTGAACAATGTGAATTTGTTGAAAGAAGAGGTCCTGATGAAATTGTAAATTGAAATTTTTTTTGTAGATTGGAGTTCTGTTTGTATGTTGCAGGCCTCCCCCTACTGCATTAGGAGTATATTCCAATTTTTAGGGACATGGATGGAAATTTTGGTAGCATAGACAAGGCAATCAACTGGTTTGTATAACTATTTGACAAAATACCTCAATGAAA
>VDFB02000015.1:334462201-334574365 GCA_007258455.2 Sequoia sempervirens | reverse complement strand
ATGCCCTTGAGGAGGAGGTATTTATAGAGGAACTTGAATTCTCTAGAGAATTCAAGGGTCAAAATTGATCCAACAAGGTCAAGATGAAGGGCTATGATGGGTTGAGAACCCACAAGCCCTCACATCTTGACATGTGGAGGGTGAGGTGGCCAAGGGTGGATGAGATGGAAATGAGTTGTCAAAAAGGTACATAAGGTGGAAAAGGACATGCACCTTGGGGATGAGAGGATTTCCACAAAAAGGGATTTCTTGTCCCCAAGTGGGAGTGAAAGGGACATTTGAGGAATTTTAGAATTCCTCAAAAATCTACATGGGAAAAGGAAAGGTGGTTGGGGGAATAAATGTGAATTATGCATTCTAGGATGATCTAGAGGGGTAAAGGTGGGCTCCAAAGAGATGGGACTTAGTGCATGTGGAGGGTGGCAGACAAGTCTAAGGTTCTAGAAGCCTTGGAAGAATGGAATGTGAATTAAAAATTCACATTTAAAGGAGAGGAATCTAGGGCAAATAAATGTGAATTAAAAATTCACATGGGAAAGGGGGTCAATGTCCAAAAAAGAAAAATGGAAGAGTTGACCAAAAAGTGGTGCTAAACTTAGCTAATGACTTTGGTTAAGGTTGTGCAAATATTGGATTAGGCTAATTAACAGAAGATTAGGGGCAAGTGGCAAATGTAGGAGGATGTGACATTAATCTTTGATTAAGAGGATGCACATCATAACCCTGAATTAATTAAATTAATTCAGATTAGGGTGAGATTATGGAGGATGTGACAAGGAGAGAGAAAGTGAGGAATTTTAAATTGATTTTTAAATCAAAAAGAAGAAGAGTGACTAAATTAAATAAATTAGTGTATTTATTTAATTTAGAGAGGAATAAGGTAAAAGACAAAGCATTAATTATTAAATTAAATACTTTATCGGTATGAGACAAAAGGTGTAATATTAATTTAATTTAATAAATTAATATTAATACGATAGATGGGAAGGCAATAATTTTAATCATATGGAAGTGATTAAATTTGGATGCCTACAATAGGAATGCACACTTTGCAAAAGTTCATCATCATTTAATACATTTGGAAGCACCACTATATCAACTATGACCTCCAACAACTCTAATGATCTCAACCAGGTCAAGGCAAGATACACGAAAGACAAAAGATAGTTCAAAATCATTAATCACATTAGAGAATGGGCACTCTCTTGGTCGAATTTTAACAGGAACCCTAAAATTATTTACCAAGTACTCTGTTGCTATCTTTTAATATGTCCACTTCCACAAAATTAAACCCAATATGTAGACCCAAAAAATTACAATAGGAAAAAACTTCTGACAGAACTAATTATAGTATGAAACATAACTTCCATGAAAAGCAAATCCCAGAATTTAAAACCACTAGCAAACCAAGTGGAAAAGCTCAAGCTATGCACAAGCTACAAGCAAATTTTAGATATTTACCATCTTAGCAACTCCAGAACCATGTGAGCCTACTATCAAACTAGAATTGGATGAAGACCTCTGCTACATTGTGAAGAAATTTGAGAAACTCTTGCAAAGAAGACTTTTGGACAAACACATTTAAACCAAAATTGTAGGATAACAAAATGTGAACCAAGAAAATCTTGAAACACTGCTCGCACATATCGAGGGCCTCCATCCTTACCATGATTAATGTTACTCGCCCTTTCCCACTAAAAACCATCATTCTTCAAATACATCTAAAATACGACCAATATTTAAGATGATGCAATGCAACATAGAAGTACCACGTGCTATGAGAAATTCATAAGGCATAAATAGTAATAATGAATTATACTAATTACATCTCCTTGAAACTCAAAAAACCATCCTTGACACTGCTTAGCAAACCAACCCCTCCACCTCAGGATCCAGTATGACATGTCAAATCCACTTCAGCACCACCTCAGGAAAAAAAAACAGACGTGACAATGCCAAAAAATGTTTGATGAAGCCAATATGTCTTACAAAAAGCAATGTGGAAAGATCCACCCATCAATAACTAAGAGAGCTTTAGTAAAAAATTGATAACAAGTCACCAAAGCCACAAACTCATATCAGCAAAATTGATTAATTTGAAAAGCAAATTAATGCAAATATTGAAATATTAACTGCATCCAAACAACAAAACATTAGTTAAAAAAGTGACCAATTAAGAAAGCCTATCTTTCTCCTGATTGATCATATCTTGAAGAGGCAAATTGATTTGGTTTGGGTTCAAACCATAACAAAGTTCATTCTCCTATTGATCACACCCAGTATTCACAAGATAATCTGCCACAAAATTTCCTTCCCTATATATGTGATTCAGATCAAAAGACTCTAAAGAATTGAGCAAAACCCAAATCTGCTCCAAAACATAATGGATATCCCAATTTGTTGAACTTCTGCTCCTACAAGCATTTATAACAATTAAAGAATCACCTTCAATTGAAACCTTTGTGAATTTGAGATCCTTAATAAATTGCAAACCAATAAGTAGAGCATTGACTTCAGCTTGATTATTTGTGCCAACAACAAGATGAATAGATTTTGCACCAATGAGCTCCCCAGAATGATTTCTAATTACCACCCCTACCCCTGATTGACTAGGATTTCCCCAAGAAGCACCATCAAAGTTTAACATTACGAGACCAAAAGCAGGAGGAACCCAAACAACATTTTTCCTATCCTGTTTAACACTAATTTTTTGTTGTTTGTTCCCTTTGAATGGAATTTGAAGAGAAGGCCAAGCCTTCAATTGCTTAGAATCTCAATCAGTAAAATCTGACCCAACATGTTTTGAATTATGTACATAAGTATTAACAACTTCACAAATAGATCTTTCCAGAATCCTCAAAACTTGATCCAATGTTGAAATTTCTTTTCCAAATATCCTTTTATTGCGCTTCCACCATATACACCAAATCACAAAAGAGGGAATAACTCTCCATAAGCATGCGAATAAAGAACTTTTATATAAAATAGGCCAACATGCAAGCATATCCCATATGAGCTAACAACTATAATTCTAACAATGTCCATTTGCAAATGCTTGCTGGGAGTTTGTCAAACTTAAATTAGGTCAATGAGCTAGAACAACTATAATTCTTTTTATGTGTGAATCAAACAAAAAAGATAAAAATTGAAAAGTCCACTTCATAACCTCAAAGATGGTTTGTAAGTGATAATTTAAATCTAGTTTTATAGTTTTATAGTAATATATAGTTCTTTCAGACATTGGATTTTTTTTTAGTTGCACATGCATACTCTCTCATAAGTTTGTACATATTTATATAAGCATTTTGAATGAAAAAAAAATATTATAAAAGTAAAATAAGAAATATATATATATTTTCATATTTAAATTCTATTTCTAAAGGTCATTACATCTATTTAGATGCTTGCTTAAAGAATATTGAAATTGCCAATTTAAATATATGTAAGTTGAGATAGAACATCTATATGTATTTATATGTATATACTATATGTATCTAAGGAAATGAATATATATACATATACATGTATATATAAAAAATAAACTACACATATATACAACTTACATATCTATTATCAATTTTAATATTCTATATTCTTTATGTATATGTGTGTGTGTGTGTGTGTGTGTTATATGTATGCATGTATGTATACATACATACATACATACATACATACATACATACATATAGATATATATGTATATATAAATATTTATACATATATACGTATATATGTAGATATATATACACATATACATATATATGGATATATGTAGATATATACATATATATGTATATATGTACATATATCTAAATAGATATATACATATATATAATATATGTATATATCTATGTAGATATATTACATAGATATATACATATATATGGATATATGTAGATATATACATATATATGTATATATATACATATATCTACATAGATATATACATCTATATAATATATGTATATATCTATGTAGATATATTACATAGATATATACATATATATGTAGATGTATATGTATATATCTATGTATATATATATACACACACACACATATATGTATATATCTACATATATCCATATATATGTATATGTGTATATATATCTATATATAAATATATACATATATGTATATATTTATAAATAGATATATATACACATATATAAAATATATATATAGTATATAAATACATAAATACATATTGTAATGTCATAAAATTGCACCCCTTACAATTTCACATGTATTTTTGTATCCGCTTTAGTGTCCACTCCCCTAGTGCTTGCATAGGCTCATTTTATCCCCTGCATCAGTCTCTTCCCCTCTCAGGATGCTCAAAAACCCCTTTTCAACAGCTACCCTTCACGTGTCAGCTTTGTGTCAAACCTTGTGTTTTTCTAGTTCTCGTTGTTTTGTAGCGTGATGTGTTTGGACACTAGTGTGTCGCGCAGACATTTGCACTCCACACTAGTGTCCTGTGACATTTCAACAATCAAATGGTCATTTCCGAACATTTTTTCCACTTTTTAACACCTTTTTTTGGTGGTAACGACCCAAGACACCTTGTAATGGATTGGGAAGCTTCTTTTCCCTCCTTTTCTCTCTTTAAATGCTATCTTTTTAATCTATTTTGGTCTTCTAGATCTCTCTAGCTTAGGCTTTGGCCTTCTCCTCTTCTCTTGGACTTGCTATCTTGCGTACACAACTCTCTATAATTCGTTATAACATCACTCTCAAGCTCTTACAACACTCTTTGTAGCACTCTTGGCTCTTGCAACTATCTTTGTCTCCCTCCTTGGCTTCCTCAAACCTTGCAGGTGATATCTAACTCATCTTGCATCTTTAAGCATCTTGGGATTTCTCACATCCCCTATCAATTACATCTCTATCTTGTGATACGGGTTCTCCTCCTTGAGCGAGGATTGCTTTTATCACTTCATATTTGCTTACTTTGTTCACTTTCTTTATCTATTCGGCTGTCTGTGGATGTGGGAACACCAAAACGGGGGTTTGATTGAGGCAAATCCCTATACAACCCCAACATTTTCTCTTGATCTTACAAATGTAGGTATTGAAGAAATTTCCTTGCTAGAGGCTTCATTACGTGGGTTGTTGTGAGCATTTTCTTTCTCTGCCCTCTTTAGTTCTATTACTTTCACACATTCTAAAAATTCTTAGCAGTCAAAATAGAAGTAGTCACA
Source organism: Sequoia sempervirens (assembly GCA_007258455.2). Classification (NCBI taxonomy): domain Eukaryota; kingdom Viridiplantae; phylum Streptophyta; class Pinopsida; order Cupressales; family Cupressaceae; genus Sequoia; species Sequoia sempervirens. Next base: position 334,569,164 of record VDFB02000015.1, on the reverse strand, counting down.
TTGTGTTTTCTGGGACATTCCTAGTTTTTAGTCTGTACGAGATGCCAATGCGCCTTTGGGATTCTAGCATGTCATGTTGTAGTCTAAACTCTGCATTGTTATCCTTTGACCAAAAACTTGCTAGTTTTTCCAGAAAACCTTTGTGACTTGCTCTTTTTTATTCTAAAACTCTTGCTATGTTACTTGAGGTTTTGAAATTCTCTTGAGAATAAAGAGACTCATGAGTAGTGAATCCCCCTTCTCTACACATATACATATATATATATGTAAATATATATACATATATACACATATATATGTATATATACATACATATACATATATACATGTGTGTGTATGTATATATATAAGAAGAAAATGAGGGGAATGATGAAATTGATAGTAAATATGATGTAAGTTGAGAAATCACACACATATAAGAGTGTATATTAATATAAAATCAAGAACCAAAGAAGCAATACTAGAAGGAATCCTATTAGGCAACCCAATGCTCATAGGTACTCATCTTTCAATGGAATTTGTTTTTAATGCAATAAATTTGGTCACATGGCAACAAAATGTAGAAGTATAATGAATCAAAATGTTGGATTCTTCTCTAGACAATGCTTTTCATGCAATAAATTTGGACATAGAGCTGCTGAGTGCAAAATTCAGATGATGATGAATAGATTTAATATTAGTAGAATGATTGAATATTTAACAAAAGCTCATCTAGGACCTTATTTTATTGACCCTAATACTCACCAGCCCATTTTTGCAACTAAATCTAGAACATCCATGAGGTGGTATATACATCCACAAATGAGTGCACAATTTTGGGATCGATGGTGGATAGTATTTGACAATCCACCACACACTAATCTGGAGGTCCCATTATATTTTTTGAGGAAACTATATGTAGAGTTTTTTGGGGGAAAAATCTCAATTATTTTGATTTTAAATCATTGTAGGGTGTTGGTGGTGGCATGCCACAACACAGGTTAGGGGCAAGGGTTGATCCCCAATGCCCCGTGCATACACAACCCCTTATTGCTACTCTTGGTCCTGCCATTCATGCACCTGTGTATCAATGTGCGGTGATATCCACATTAGGATCCCTGAGTACACTCACAGGAGACCTTGATCAACATGCTTTTGCAATAGCGGCTAGGGAGCCTAGAGACCACGATGATGGAGGAGTGTTTTATGGAGTTGGTCCTAGTACCATGCCATGAGTTTCAACACCACATGTATGTACTAGTTGCCATCAACTATACTATGGACTTGATCAAGCCACACCCAATTCAAGTGGACATGGAGATTCTGGTGGATCATCTGGTCACCTTAGTTCATTTGTAGAATTTCTTACTATAGAGCATCACCTTGAGGAAAGTATGACACAGGTATAATATGCATCTATATGTTGAATTTATAAGAATTTTAATGAGTTCATATATGGGCAGGTGCAAAAAGATGGGGGGAAATTTGTGGCCAAATCTTAAAAAAAAGTTCTGATAGCTCATAACACGAGCGAGTTATAACGCGCTCATGTTATGGCTTGGTGTGCTGAGCCTAAGGCTCAACCACACTAATCGTATTCTGCACTCGCGTTATAACACGAGTGTGGAATAACATGCTTGCGTTATGAACAATTAAAAGCAAAAAAAAAGGAAATCAAGCTCATTTGCTTTGTGACAATTTTTTTCTGCATGCAGCCAAAAGCCTTTCTTTTGCATGCTCGCATTCTTGGAGGAGTGAATCTTGCAAGTTTTTCATCAAATTGTTACTATTTCATTTCCAGGATGCCTCCATGTCAACGAGGAGGTCGAAGAGGTAATGATTGTTTTTTGTTGTTGTGAATTTGTTAGTTTTAGGTTGTTTTTGATATTTATTTGTTAAATTTGTAGGAGATGATAATGATCCTAGAAACCCTCTTCAAAACCCTCCTAAAAATCCTCAACAAACAGAGGAACAACAACAAGAACAAAGTCCTCAAGTTCAACAACCACAACAACAATCTCCTCCACCAATCCCTCAACATCCTCCTAACACTAAGCAAAATTTAACGAGTGAAATTGAAAACAATAAAAAACAAATTGAGGAGTTTATTACGAGGTTGAACAATCCAAACAGTTCAACCATGGAATGAAAAACACTTGAAAATTAACTTGAAGAAATGTTAAAACATGTAGATGCAATCAACAAACAATTAAGTGGTTGGAAAGATAAGAGGCAGGTTGCTAGGAATTTTTACCATGATAAATTATCATATAAAGATGTAAAAGATCTAAAAATTACAAAATTAGATTTGTGCTCATTATTCACCGACCCACATAAAAATAAAAATCTTAGCCTTAATGCAAAGAGGTTTCCTATCCATTGGTGCCACCACCAACAAATTAGGAACCTTTTTTGGGATAGGTGGTACATGGTTTTTGATTACCCACCATGCAACAATTGTGAAGTCCCAAAATATTTCCTAAGGAAACTATACTGTGAGTTCATCCTAAACAAAGCCTTGAATTATTTTGATATGAGGGACTTCTTGGGGAGAGGTGGGGGGTTGGCTCAAGATAGACCTGGTGCACAACATGATCCTAGGTGGCAAGCAAGACGAGCTCTCGGCAATCCACCTCATGAGTACATCATTATCCCTTCCATCACGAAGGAGAGTGTCGAGGTAGAAACTTTGTAGGCCATCAGCTCTTTGACCTAGAGTGCCATCCAACATGCCATCCCTATACTACAATGCCATCCAGGGGATTCTTCTAGTGGTGGGATTTGATCCCAATTGTGTTAGGCTTGTGGGGAAACTTGTTCATATGACCCCATTGACACTCAAGAGGCTGCTACATAGGATACATTTGTAGCTATGGAGATGGTGAGGGCAACTGGCATTTTTAATGAGGCTTATGGAATCGATATTCAGGTAAATGTTAGCATGTTCATTGAATTTAATTTATTAAATTTCAATTTTGAAATGCAAGATTAACTAATTTAGTTTTATGATTTTAATAAAATTTTAGGGTCACAGTGTTGATACTAGATACACCGGCTCTACACCTGCTTATTACTCCAATACATCTACCTTTGAGGTATGTAACTAGTAAACAATTATAAATTTATTACATGTTAATAGCATTGTTATATGAATGGTATTCTAATATCTGATTTTGGATGTTGAATAGGCTAATATTGGAGGTTTCGTGGGAACACCTCCTAATGCCAATGGATTTAGACAAACCTACATGCAGGTAATAGAATAAATAGTTTAAGTAATGAATTGTACTTAATAGATTTGTGTAGTTTATATTCATATCATTGATTACATTGCATTGCACATCTTTCAAACTGAAAGCATTACTTCACATTCCATAACTAATAACTAGATGCTGATAGATGACAAAATTTCAACTACAATATAGTTGTTTAGAAAGTCAACATAAGCAGTGTTGCAATTACTTCACATTGCATAAGTAATAAGTAGGAGTAGCTTCCAATTACATTTGCTTGTCATGGCATTCCATGAGACCACTTTTTACTGAGGCATCTTTTCAAACAGTTCATTGTCTTGTATATGCTATGGATGCTTGGAAGAAATATATGAAAGAATAATATTAAGCAATAACATAGACAAGGAAATGAGTTATTTGAAAAAAATGCCTCAAAGAAATGTGGTTGCACGTGTCCATCACCAAGAGACCCAATTTCTTTGAGGCATTTTTTCAAACAACTCACCACCTTTTCTATGCTACCACATTTTCCATACATGTCTACCAAAGCATTTTATCAAATAGTTCATTTCCTTGTTGCTATGGCTAAAAGCATAAAAAAGGTGCTTTCCAACAAACTATGGATGCTTGGGAAAAATCTATCAAAGAAAAATAGTAAGAAATAGCATAGACAAGGAAGTGAGTAGTTTGAAAAAATGCCTCGAAGAAATGTGGTCTCATGGTGATGGAATGTCATTCCATCACCATGAGATTGCATTTCTTCGAGGCATTTTTTCAAACAACTCACTACCTTTTCTATGCTACCACATTTCCCATACATGTGTACCAAAGCATTTTATCAAACTACTCCTTCTATGGCTAAAATCCTAAAATAGGTGCTTTCCAACAAACTATGGATGCTTGAAAAAAATCTATCAAAGCATAATAGTAAGCAATATCATAGTCAATGTAGTGAATAGTATGAAAAAATGCTTTGAAGAAATGTGGTCTCATGGTGATGGAATGCCATTCCATCACCATGAAACCACATTCCTCTGAGGCATTTTTTCAAACAGCTCACTGCCTAAAGAATAGAAACCAACCCTTTAGCCAAAATTCCCCTCCAAATTCTTTTCAAGGTCCTCATCCTCATCCTCAATTTACCAATCCATGGAACCTTCCACCTTTTATTCCACTTGTTCATGTACCCACCCCTCCCTCTTCATGTCATGATCGCCCTCCATCTCATAGCCAAGACTACACTATACCATCAACCCCATCCCAGCATAATACCATAGAGAAGGCAATGAACTATTTGAAAAAATGTCTCAAAGAAATGCAGTCTTATGGTGATGGAATTCCATGTGACACATTTGTTTGTAATGGAATTCCATCACCATGAGACCCCATTTCTTTGAGGCATTTTTTTAAACAGTTGACTTCCTTCTCTATGCTACCACAATTATCGTACATGTCTACAAAAGAATTTTATCAAACGGTTCACTGCCTTGCTGCTATGGGTAAAAGCCTAAAAATAGGTGCTTTCAAACAAGCTATGGATAGGGAAAATAGAAAGCATGATAGTCAGAAATATATAGTTTAATAAGTACTTAAAATTTTGTTCATTATCTCATACATTATAAGCCATGACATGGATCGCTATTATAGTTTTCGTGATTGAATAATTTGTTGTTTTATTTTCAAATGTTGGAAGTGGATACACCTCCAAATGTTCATAGGTCAATGGAGCTCGATGTTTCATCTGCTATAGATTCCTTGATGGCTCTCACAGAGGAGGTATGAGGAAAATTACTAAATTTCAATTTACATTCATTGTTATAGCTGTTAGTTAGTGAAAAATCAAACCATTATTGATTCATTGTTTAATTTATCTTTGAATGGTTTCTATAGGGCTTCAACATGCCACACCATGGGCATTCAAATATTTCCCTCAAGGAGAGAGATTGTCTACTGGCGGTAAGTGATTATTTTGTTAAATATATCATTTTTATAATGTAATTTCTATATATTAATGTCTTTACTTCTTATTGTAATAGATAAAGCTTGACCAAGAGCTAAACCATAGGAGGAGCATCAGGAGCACTCCTCGGCCTCAGAATAAATGAGTGATAGACCTATTTCCATCCAACCAACAAGCAAAGGGAAATAATTTATTTTGAGAGGATGTAGAGCAATGAATTTTGATCCTAGAGCAAATTGTTGTATGCCTATATGGCATTTTTGTACATATTTTGAATTGGATATATATGACATTGTATGCCTATATGGCTATTTTGTATATATTTTATACTTATATCGACATATATTGATGTATGCCTACATGGCTATTTGGTTAATACAAATCCTTTTTTATTGATGGTGTCCATATTTGCATTATAAATCCATGGTTCAATAGATATGAGTTACGTGTATTCAAGTGTATACTTTACAACTTACGTGTATACTTTGTGACTTATGTGTATTCCAATGTATACTTTGCGACTTACGTGTTTTCATGCGTATACCTTGTATTCATGCATATACTTTGTATTAATTTGTGTATACTATGTATTTGTGTGTATACTTCAAGGCTTACATGTTTTTGAGTACTTGAGCTTTGCTTATTCACATGTATGCTTGACTTATTCACGTGCATACTTATTAATTGGTTATCCCTAGAATTGATGATTTTTTCCTTCATGGTTTGTCTTGAATATTTATTGATTGATGCTAAACAACTTTATTAGTTGATGCTAAATGTAAACAATGATTTTGGTTTAACCCCTCATAATGCTTTGCTCCTCTTAGGGTTTTTCATCTAAAGGGAGAAAGGGGATTGGATGGGGACCAAAATGCCAAGGTTTACACTCAAGACTAATGTTAATGAGATGTATTGTGCCTAATTAAGATGTCCTAAATCTCTAATTTGAAAATGAAATGATTTAACGATGCAAAACCTAAGAAAAGTAGCTTGTTTGAAAATAGAGTGTGATATGCAGAAAAGTTAAACAAATGCAACAAACAATCCAATGAAGATGTAAAACAGTAACTATGCACCTGGAAATTGAAGAGGAATAGATTGAAGATTGCAAGAGCCACTGAAATCCTAGAAAATTTGACTTTTTAGGCCACAGGGACACTTAGGCTAGATTGGGCAACTTAGACCCAGAATAGGGTGATCCCACAATAGTGGTTTACACTTTTTGGCCTAACTGGACACTGATATTTTTTTTTTTAACACAATCTCCACATTCGGGCACCTATAGCGATTAAACCGTAAAGAATTTGAAGATGATGCAAACTAGAGTCTTGTCATATTTTGTTTGTAGATTCTAAAATATTTTTTTCAATTTTTGGAATCAGATTGCACTTCTTTTCCATCTCCCACGAAAATTGGTTTTTTCAAAAATAGCATTTTTAAAAAGTGGCACAAGTATAACACATAACTTTTTTTCCTTGAAAGATAAAATTCCAATTCTTTCAAATTTAGATTTGTAGCTCCGATATCTAGTGCTTCCACTTAGTTAGATAGTTTTTTATTGAATATTTTTTCTTTAATCAAGTTTTAAAGTCAAATCAATTACAATTCAGACATAACACGACCGTATAACGCATAACTTTCACTGTATGTATCAAAATTTTTTTTTTTGTTTGGATCAAGGACTCCAATATCTGGTGCACTCATATTTTTCAATTTTTTTTTTGATAATCTTCTATTTTTCCACTTGCAATAGAGAGTTTTGTTTTCAGTGAAAAACCTATATTTAATAAAACTTAAAAATAGATAGATAATATAATCAAAACATACTAAAATTATATTCGTTGGATAGCTCATTTTGAGGGGAACCCGATACTAGTTGGGTTTTTGAGATCTTCTCCATTTTCATTCTGAAATTGAGCTTCGAAACGCAAAATTTTCAACAATTCTGGTGCCTTAGGAACCAAGGATGAAAAAAGAGGGGTTCGGCCGAACAAGTGTTCGGTCGAACATCTTGGAAGGGTTCGGCCGAACTTGGGTTCGACCGAACCCATGTTCGGCCGAACCACCAACACATACAATTAAAAAAAGCAATTAAATGAATGTGTTTTTTGTTTTAGCCATACTAAATGGGTTCGGCCGAACCTAGGTTCGGCCGAACCCACTCTAGTATGATTTTTTAATAGGGGATTTAGTTGGTTCGGCCGAACCATGGGTTCGGCCGAACCCTAGGTTCAACCGAACCAACTAAATGGTTCGGTCGAACCTTAGGGTTCGGCCGAACCCATTTGATATGAGGAATGGGAAAATTTTGAAATTTCCTTCCTCTTCAAAAGTGTAAACCACTTATGTGGCTTCACCCAATAGGGAATCTACCCAAAAACCTGTTTATGCAAAAAAGGTGTCTGAAAATGTAAAAAATTCTAAAAAACCAGTGCATTGGGACTAAGTCACCCCTATGGGTGACTTAGTCCACTTTGTATTTTCTATAAATTTGAAAGTGGAAATGGAAGCCCATAACCTGCACTCTGCTCTTTGATGGAAATTTGGATTTGAATCTTCGAAAAACCCTACAAAAAAGAAGATAAATTGGTTTCTAATGGGGGGTTTGCCTTGGTCAAACCCCTAGTTGGTATTTAAACTTCGTAGAAAATAAAATCTGCATAAATCCTAACCTTAACTATGTCCAAGACTAGAGGAAAGTCTGAAAATGAGGTAAAACCCTGTTCTAATATGTTAGAATGAGGTGAATGAATAGCACTTGAGAGATGCGAGACTTCAATGCAAGAAACCCTACAACCCCTCAAATGGATGCAAATGATATGTAGAATGTAATGTAAACCTTAAGTCTAAAGATAAGAAGAACATGGAAGATGGAATCACTTCAAAAACAAGTCATTAGGTGTGATTTGATGGCTAGTTGCATCTCTTCAACCTATATTTCTCCATGATTCACCATAGGTGTCCATGATCAATATTTTGTAATGTGAGATCTTGGATAGAAAGTGAGCTTGAAGACCTGCAAAAACCCTAGTTTGCTACCCTAAAGCTTCAACTTTGCTGCAAAATGCTATAAATATTCTTGTGTAAGACACTTTTGTTCTTGACTTTTGATTTTTGCTTTGTAAAAATGACTAAGAGATGTGAAAAATGACTTAAAATGTGTATTTATAAGCATCAACACCTAATTTTCCTATTATTTAGACCTAAGAGGCCGACATCCATTGAAAAAATAATTTGAATTAATGAAATTCCCGCTCAAAAGTGGAAAATGCCCCAAAAGGGGCTAAGTGGCCACCTTGGGTGACTTAGTCCCACCAAGAATATTTTTGGTGGGTTTCACAAAAATTGAGTGGCTTTAATGATATTTGTCGGGATTTAAGTGGTTTCATGGGTGAATTAGGCCTCAAAGTCCAAAATTATGAGTATTAGGGGCCTATAAATGCAATTTTAAGAGGTGATTAATGGAAGGTGCCTAAAGCAGGACTTAGTTTTACTACAAAATTGTCTCTTTCTCCAAGAGTATACAATTTTTGGCAATACACTAAACAACTTCAATATTTCTAGGAAACTAGTAGAGTTACAAATTACAAAATTGCACAAATTGAAAAGAAAAGATTAATTGTAAATAAATGCACTGACTATTAACTTGATAATTGATTAAGAATGAGTATAACATATATCAAGAGATGAGCCTTCTAGAATGGAAACTACCAACCAAAAATTAGGCAAAGCATTCCCAATACTTTGAAAGAATTAATCCACCCAAAATTGCAACTAGAGAGAAGGCTTATTTAAGATTCTTGAGCAATTTATTTCTTAATGCTCCCTTGTTCTTACATATCTCAATTCAGTTTAATCCAAAGGGTTCCATCAAAGGCTTTATCTAAAAGAAAAAAATGTGTTTTCAATTGGTATTCCATGAGATGTTTCGTAAAAAGATTCGAGTATATTTAATCTTTTGATTAGAAGAACTCAATTAAGCAAAGGATACATAATCTTCACAACACTTGCAAAACATAATATTCATAGTAGATGATGAGTAGTTAACTTCTTGACACATTATCATACAAGAATTTATCTTGAATAGTCTTTAAACATTTTCAGAGCATAATCCTCATAGTACAAAATGAATTGTTATGTTCTTGATCCATCACCATTTAAACACGTCGAAAGACATATATGTCAACTTTTTGCAATATTATTTCTTGTATAGGAAATGGACTTGGGAGAAAGCTTTATAATTTATAATATAAATAAGAAATGGACTCAAGGGTGAAAAATTTATTTATCACACCAAATATTAAATGTAAGTGATAGCATCACTTGTTTCTCTTAGACTCCAATTTTCAAGCATAGCAAACCATTTCAAATGAAAAGGAAAAAATGCTTCACAACAAAAGTTGCTAATTGAGTAAAAATAAAGTGTTTCCAAGTTCCACCATTGTATGCATTTACAATTGGTTTTATATTGTTGTAAGGGCAAGAAGGATAATTAAAAAATGTCTTGCGCTTGCTAGACTTGAGGATGATCATATGCTTTTTGTGTGGAAAACTTGAACTTCTCAACTGTCGTGTTAATGTTTCTCTTTTCGATTGTTTTGCATGCCATCATAAGGGATCGAGTTGGTTGAACATAGCTCGAAGTGATTTGGTGTATTTGGGTGTGAAAGAGGACCATGCCTAGCATAAATGTACCTATCGAGATGCGTTGGAATAGACCACTTTGCAACTTTACACTGCTTGCATTTGACACTTTTTCCATCAAGTGAAAACTGGACACCATGAGAAGACGACTTTGAGATAACAAAAATTGAGAGAGGTTATTGTAGAGGATCCCAATGTGATCTTGTAGGCTTAGACAGAGAGTTTGTAAGCATCACAATTTTTGACTAATAGCTCGTCAAAGATTGCAGCCATTTTGCACTTTGGACCCTTAAGGGATCAAGCTGGTTGAACGTGGCTCAAAGTGATTCAGCATGTTTGGGTGCAAAAGAGGACCATTCCTAGTGTAAATGTAACTATCTAGACATGTTGGAACAGTTTGTTTGGTCACATGAGTTGTAGAACAAAATTTGCACCACTTTGCAACTTTACACTACTTGCATTCGACACTTTTTCCATCAAGTGAAAACTGGACACCACAGGAAAATGACTCCAAGATAACAAAAATTGAGAGAGGTTATTTTAGAGAGGCCCAACACCATCTTGTAGGCTCAGATGGATAGTTCGTAAGCATGACAATTTTTGAGTAATGATTTTAGCATTTTTCTCTACATTTTAGATTTTTGTTTCTAAGACTTTGGATTACATACCTATTTAATTATGACTTTATGATTAGTTGTTTTAGTGATACTTTGATGTGTTGTAATGATTTTTGTATGGTTCCTACTTCTATATGGACTGATACGGTTAGTATGCTAGGTTTAGTTAATTTTGTTTTGTTGTGGTAGGGTTGGTTTGTGGTCTCTTACTCAACTGATTTTTTATGGCTATTTTTGTTGATCATGGTACTGGTTCATGGTTGGCCTATCTAGCCTAGCTTTTTTTATTCAACATCAAGGCCCTTTTCCCTAGTATCTTAATCCAAAAAAATAGAAAAATAATATGTTAAATTCATGGTGCAATCTACCTTCTACAACATAGATTTGAAAAACAAAAATTAATGAGGAGAAATACTTAGCCCTACAAAATTAAAAAATAAAATAAAATAATGTGTTTTGGGTGATGCAAGTTACTCGAGCCTTGAGATGCTCCTACATGAGATACCCTAAGTAAAAAAATTGAGTATGGGGCTCAAAATTAAGTAGTTGAAAGAGGTTATGGTGGATACCCCAACTAGCCCATTTTATCTTCACAAAGCCATGTTTCATTCTATAGCCATTTTCTATTCTATCAAACTAATTATTCTTTATATTTCTTGTTTTTGGTTCTTCTATCCAACTACTAATTAGAATTCAATCTATCTCATCTATAATCCTCTTCAAGATTTGATGTCTCTAATTTGGTTCCTTTCACCTAATGATATATCTTGTTCTCCATTTTTTACCCAAGGTACTCATATGGATCAACCATGCTAAAAATTATTAAGATGTTCAAACCCTTGGGTAATTCAATATCATAATAATTATTTGAAATTATATGTAACACTCTATAAGGGACAATCTTTTGAATTTCAATATTGTTAGATTCAAGGTCACTTATATTAGTTCTACACAAGAGAGTTACTTCACAAAATGGAAAAATGTAAATAGGTGCATCATTGCATTAATTTCATAAATAAAAAAATAAAAAAACATAAATTGATGGTTTCCAAGAATAGATAAAGGAGACAATAAATTTTGTAATATATATCACAAGATTGACAAACTACTAATAGGCAAATAAAATTCTAATTAATACTCCCTTGCTAACTTATGATAATGTGTGGATATAATTTCACACAAACAACCCCTTTAAGTGTAAATAGGGAGGATACACACACAAGATAAAGACAAAATGGGTCTTATACAAATAAGGCATGATCACATACCAATTTAAAAATAAATATATCTCATAATAGTAGTATGGAGAAAAAATTGAGGGAGATAACCCCTCTCTAAAAGAGATAAATAAAAAAGTATGTATGAGTGATGGATTATCAATAACAAAGTCCATAAAATTTACATAATGAATAACCCCCACAAAAGAAAATGAATGAAATATATTATGAATTCCCTCCAATAAGTATCTCCTATACCAATGATGAGTGCAGGGTGAACAAAAAATTTAACTGCCTACAAATACCATTCCTCTCTTTGGGAAGAAATATATTCACTACTGAATAATGAATCCTTTCCAATAATATATATGGATATGGAACCCAAAATTAATATGTGCCTCTAAATGCAACTCCAATTTCCTCATGCTAGAAAGGGATGTCTCCTCCAAAATAGAAACTAAATGCCCAATTAGAGAAGTGGAACCTAGAGAGGGAAAAAAGTAAATTACATTTAGAAACATAGAAGATGTGATGAAATATCTATCACTAAAGAGGCAGTCCATACCATCTAATATTTCTTCAAGATCTATAATGTGAGACTCTTAGAATAGGATGATATATTTGATAGAAAATAGTTCCAATAAGGTGGATGTAAAAGATTGTAATTATCCTACTATAAGGAATCAATGGAAGCTTTCAAAGAAGTAAAAATGAAATCTAAAGTAGAAAAAAATGATGGATATGTGATCTTGATAGGAGGAGAAAAATTAATTGGAGAAGTCTTTATATCATTTGAATGTTCAAGAACTTCATAAAATTCAAGCTCATCTAAAGTATCATCATCAATGGGTATGAGGCATCCCTATAATGAGCATATGGGAATGGTGACACAAAATAATCTCCATGCATCCTCCCGATGTCCAAAGTGTGTATGGAAACTCGAGGTCAAAAATAACATAGTATCATAATCAACTATGATCAATAATATTTCCCCTTACAAATTCCTCATGAGTATATCTAGTTTAGGTATGAGTCCATAAAGATTAGGAAAAATATTGATCCACTTCGTATGCATATGAATTTCCTTTTACCAAGACTCATAAGTATCCTTATTTAGGATTACCATAGAGGGATGAGTAGAAAAACTGGATCATAAAATGAAAGATAGATAATCTCAATATATATCAATGTTGATAAATGAAGCCTACTTAAGAAAATATAGCTTCACTTGGTGCCATAATGTTCAAGTTATCAACAAAAATTCCTAAAATTGACAAAGTTAATAAAAGATACCTTGGGATGAATATGCAAAAATTATATTTTTAATTGAGAAGATCTTGTTAGTACCTTTTCAATGCCTATTTGATCTCAAAAAATGGATATTCTAGAAACAATTATGAGCTTGGAGGCCAAAATGCAACCATGGCTTTAATAAAAAATAAAATTAACCAACAAACAAATAAGAAAAAATAGCTATATAACCACTAGAGTTCTTTGAGCTATATTTCCAATTTTTATTTATTGTTGAAAATTTGATATCCAATGCACAAGTTATGCCCATTTTTAATAAGACTACTCCTTCGGGGCTTCTTATAGTTACTATAGAAGTGCTTGGTTGCCCATACAACTAGGGGTTGAGTCTCTAGGGATTGGTGGGTAGTAACACAGTGTTGATCACCCTAAAAAATAGGAGATTTGTAAAATGGGTGTTGGTCACCCACATGACCAATAGCTAAGGTCATGGGGGCTAGTGCCCAAAAAAAGCATTTTTTAAGATTAAAACATTAATAAAATATTTAATTTTACCTTCCAAAAATCAATATGACGTGCACAAATTAAAATAATATGTCAAAATAAATGGCAAATAAATTGAGATGGTTTAAAAATTAAGATAGGATCAAGAAGTGATGACATGCAAATTGAGGTTTTCATATGATTGTATGAATCCATATAATTGTACAAAAAAAGGAAACTTTTCCCAAACCCCCCAAAAAGAAATCTATTTTTTGGCTCCAAAATCTATCATGTCTTATATGAATTTAGGGGATTTGATGTCTTTTGAGTATAATTATGAGGTCTATTTTATATCAAGATGCACTAATTACAACCTTATAGCTAAAAACCTAAAAAAATAGAGAAACAAATCACAAATCTAAAGTTTTGATACCATGTTAGAGTCTAGATCACCTATAGTAGCTTTTCTACACAAGAGAGTTGATTTGTAAAAGCATAAAACTAGAGGAATTTTATGTAAAAAGTGAATAGGTGCTTCATGTACATTAAATTCATAAATGAGAAAAATACAAATGATATACATCCATATTTGCCAAGAATATATAAAGTAAAATAGAAATATCATAATACATGTTGAAGATTTAAAAAATAGTAATGAGAAAATAAAATCCTCACTAAGACTCCCTAATTAACCTATGATAATGTGTAAATATAATTTCACACCAACAAAGTTTTTATGATGTTCCTTGAAGGAACCTTTCCTTAGATGCATTGTGATCAACTTTCCCTTTGAGTAGGTCTTATCTTTCAATGCTTGTTTACATTTTTATTATACTTACTATTACTTGTCTCTAATAATTACCTCACTTCTACATACACACCCATCATGTTCTATGTAATATCATCTACATATGCATTAATGTGCTCTTTGTCTGTCACCTTAAACAAGTATTCAACACCTTTTTGAGATTCCCTATACATAATCCATCAAGGGGTCTTACAATTATACTAGTTCACTAATTTATTGAATACAAACTTAGCCTATACCATCAAGGTATCACACTATGTTTGTGTGTCTCCTATCGAAACTCTAAGATTATTTCCTTGACTCGTGTTCACAACTTTTGTCTAGCCATCTATCTATGGATGGTATGGGGAATTGTAATTTAACTATGTTTTTAATCTCTTCCATAATGTATATCAAAAATGGCTCAAGACCATAGTATCCCTATTTGAGGTGATACTCTTTGGTAACCCATGTATGCTCACAACTTACCTAAAGAACATATTTGTAATCTTATAAGTTTCATTCATCATTTTCTAAGGAATGAAACATGTTATTTTTGAAAAAAAATCGAGTACTGTAAAGATTAAACCATTACCTATCTAATTCCATAGTAGTTTAAGAATAAATTCCTTGGAGTGTTTCTCTTACGGGTTCTCTAAGATAGGTAACAATTTGTAAAAATTAGTATTCTAGACAATTTGACAAATCAAATTCTCAATAAATATTTTGATGTCACAATGTAGCCATGAAAAAAGATAATACTCTTCCAAGATAGCCAAAGTATTATCCACAATAAAATTTCCTCTTAATTTTCCCCTATGTAATTCCCTAATCAAGCTCACTCTCATAGAAATATGTGGCATACACAATTACCTTATTTTGAATAAATATCCCTCTTGCTCTAATTAACACTCAAAAAATCCTTCCACATAATTCTTCCATATCTCTATAAAATGAAAATATGTTGTATACAAAACCTTCATCATCTCTATAGTACATGTCTCCTACTCAAGGCATCTACTAGATTATTGGGCTGCACCAACTCTATGTTTGAGAACAAAAGAAAACTCCTAGAAATACTCCATCCATTTCATAAGGCTCTAATCTAGCTTTGTTTGATTATTAATAAATCATAATTCTTCATAAGTAGTATATAAAGAAACTCTTTCTAATAAATACTATTTGGACACTATCACAATGTTTAAATAATACCTTTTAAATCCTAGTCATAAACTAAATACTTCTAAATATCACAATTCAATCCCCTATTTAAATACATAGTTGGTTTACCATATTAACTTAAGATAACACTATGCCTTAAAAATCTTAATTGTAAACTAAATACTTTTAATTATCATCATTCAATTTCTTATTAAAATGTACAATTGGTTTACCATCTTAACTTAAGATAACACTAATAACCTTAGCATTATCATCAATTAATCTACTTAAAAAATCTTCTCAAAATCTAGAAGCACAAAAAGTGGGTCCCTATCAGCTTCTTCTTTACCAAATCAAACCTCTTGCCTATGACAACTATCCATTGAAATTTGTAATTCCCAACTCAACTAAAAATATTTCTTAAATAATGCTTATTTTTAAGAAATAAATATTTAGATTTATAAATCTTCATTCTTAAACCTTAACTTCACTAATATAATACAACGAAATAGACACTAAATTGAACCACCAATAATTTTGCATAAAAAAATCATATTTAAACCTTATCTTTCCCTTTTGTTGCGGAAAGTTTTCAAATTTCAAATGTTTTTGTGCAGACAATTAGATCATCTCCTCATTTTATCCATTTTGATGAGCTGATTTTCTATTGGAAGATTTGAAGAGGGAAGAGATTAAGATTATTTAAATTATAAATGGTTTATTCTTCACAGAATTTATCAGTATGATACTATAAACTTATCTCTTACACAGCCATTGTGTTGGCTTCTGGTTAAAGGGCTTTATATACATGTCAATTCTTTATTCATCTATATATCTGGAATGAACATCCAAGAATGATAGAGCCTTGAAGATCTCTAGTAAATGCAAAGTAATGTGAGCAATATGAGGGACAAAATGAAGTTCTAATCATTTTGAAATCTTTGTTGATTACTTTGAGATTTGCTTCCTTCTCAGTGACCTTCAATGTTAATAATATTGAAGTGAGCAAGTTGTTAAGTAGTCAGTCTTTCATATGATTTTGCTGCTGAAACTGCTAAAAAGAACCGGATATAATACAAAATGTAAATATGTACACAACTACTGCTCCCTATATGCCTCATGAGTGGGACAGGTAGGTAGGATGAATAAAAAGGTAGTCATTTTTGTCCTTTGTTTGAATGTTGTCCAGTTTTACACGTTGATTGACCTGCCACAATGGCTTATGCCAATCTTACAAGAAAGTTTGTAATATTTCCATAATGCAATATGACTTTTGCAGCTAGCCCAGAAGTGGCCAGGGTTACCAGTAGGTGTGAAATTTGACCCCTCTGATCAAGAGCTTCTTGGACACTTAGCAGCAAAAGTTGGAGTGGGTAATATTAAACCCCATCCATTCATTGATGAATTCATTCCTACGCTTGAGGAAGATGATGGAATTTGTTATACTCATCCTGAGAAATTGCCTGGTAAATTGCAATATCTTCTGTTACTAATTAGGTAAATATATACTGTTTGTTTGTGATGGATTGCTAGCTTGCAACCAACTAATTAATTGTGGTGATAATCAGAATGGGGTGGTAGATCATTGGCAAAAGACAGGAAAAATTCGTTGGCATAAGACAGGAAAAACAACGCGTGTCGAAAATGGAATGTTGATAGGCTGGAAAAAGATTATGGTTCTCTACATGAGCAATGGAAAGGGTGAAAAAGACGAGAAAACAAATTGGGTGATGCATCAATACCATCTTGGCACTGAGGAGGATGAGAAGGATGGTGAATTTGTTGTTTCAAAAGTATCATATCAGCAGCAATCCAGGAATTCTGATAAAAACGAATTACCTGAAGAAGTTGAGGGAACTTTAGTTGCTATAGGAGATCCGTTAACGCCTAAAACATCAGATCTGTTAACGCCTAAAACATCAACTCCTGAGCTACCTCGACCTGGAAAGTGGCGAGCAGATCTTGACATCATCGAAGAAGAGAATTTAAATTATATGGACAATCCTGGCAAGGTAATTCTAAATACTAACATTTTTCATTATGATACGATTTCGTTTGACAGTAATTGTTGGCTTTGCATTCAGCCTTACAAACTTGAATAATTGCATGGTTGTTTCCATCATGATGTGCAATCAATGTTGTTTGACTTGTATGGTTCATGATTGCCTTTATGGGTAGCTGCTGTCATTTTATTTTTAATGCGTAAATAATTAAATTTGTAGGACCATGTTCATAAATAAAATTACTTGGAAATCCTGAGTTATCTGGTTCCTTCTCTTGTATTTGAAATTTTGAACTATATTCATGTAAGGTTACAGATTTGGAAGTGGCAACCCAACAGACAAATGCAGTTGAGGATTTGACATGGAGCGGCCTACATGACCAGGCAGATGTAAAATTTGATGATTTGCCGTGGGATACATTAAATGACCCAGCAAGTCTGAGTTTTGATTCTGCATGGTTAGCAGGAGAGTCTCAGTTAAGGACAGATTCTCAGCAATCTTCAGGTTTACTTTTTTTGTAATGAGAACCTCCCAAGCTCTTCTCCTAAGAAGAAATCGGGAACTGAAGAGCTTGTTTCAGGTTTGGCGTTAAGGACAGATTCTCAGCAATCTTCAGATTTACTTTTTTGTAATGAGAACCTCCCAAGCTCTTCTCCTAAGGAGAAATCGGGAACTGAAGAGCTTGTTTCAGGTTTGGCGTTAAGGGCAGATTCTCAGCAATCTTCAGATTTACTTTTTTTGTAATGAGAACCTCCCAAGCTCTTCTCCTAAGGAGGAATCGGGAACTGAAGAGCTTGTTTAAGGTTTGGCTGAACATGGTCGCATTGAGGAAAATGTGGATGCATATGGTGATACTTCATGTCTCGACGATATTGAACTTGATACACCTCCAGAAGTACAATCACAGACTATTGTGAGTGATTAACCTGTCATGGCTCAGAATACTACTGATTTCCTATTTTCTTTTTTGGCATAACTAATGAAGATATAAATAACTGACCTTCTGTTGTTTTTATTTTCTTTTTAGCATAATTAATGAAGATATAAATAACTGACCTTTTGTTATTTTTTTGCAACTTCTTTTTAAATAGGATTCACAATTCGATTCCCAAGAGAGCCTGACAGCTTGGACAAAGGGTATATGATTGGGAAGGACCTCACATATGGATTTTTTTGAAATCTTGATATTTATTTTCCAGCTTAAAATATATACATGGTAAGGATCTTTCAGACACAGAAGCAGATCGACCTTCAATTCCTTCAAGAAAATTGATATTTGCAATATCAATTTTTTGTTTGCAGTTTCATGTGTCGTATTTTCTTCCTTTATGCTATGCGTGGTAACAAAAAATATGCAAGTTACTGCAAGTGTACCTACCTTCATATCATAACTTTGGAAGGATTAATGAGTTCTGTTTTGAAAAACTAAAAAGGCTATTGAAGCCTTCCTTATTTATGTTTTAATCAGTATTGAAGTTATGAATATGCTACTCTTGTGTTATTGAAGTAGTAAAAAATTCGAACTTTGATGCATGTGCCTGTGGCTACAATTTATAGCATTTCTCGTGGCTAAAATTTTCTATTGATCATTTTATAGTTATATGTTCTTGAAAGCCAATTGAAGAGGAAATTTTGCTCTCCATAATCTGAATAGAGATGAGTTTTCAAAAATGTTGGGAAGAAGCCATATTCGAATTGAGGATGAATCGATCATCAAGAGGGCTGGTATTTTAGTGGTAGAGCACCCCATCATTAAATAGAAGGTCATAGGTTTGACTTTCAATTTGTTCACAAAAAGTTTAACATGGTATCAGAGTATAATTAGCAGGGTCAGGTTAAGCTAGGATCCCTGAGCACCAGCAGTGTGATTCAAGGGGTTGTAGGAAAATGAGCCACATCTGAACTAAAGATGGACTGGTTGCCAAGAGGGCCGGTAGCTCAATGATAGAACACCCTGGTTGTAAGTGAGAGGTTCTAACGTCAACTCCTAACTGATTCGTGAACATTTTAACGAGAAATACCAAAAACAAAATGTGACAATCAAAGAATGTGCAAAAATTGACTATTAAAATGGAAAGGAATTTAAAAACTTTGTAGATGAAAGATATACCATATAAACTTATTAAACAAACATGCCACAGAAATCACTTATATGTTAGATTAGATTAAATATTTTGCATTCAATATGCTAAGAATTTGGGAAAGCAAAATTTGAGCTCAATGTAACAGATAGACTGATAGCAATATCTGCATTAAATATTTAGCATAATGTCGGTTTATAGTTATTTAATAACGTTCTTATAACTTTATGGTTTTAATGGATAGTTAGTTGTTTCTTATTGGAAAAGTAGTTTCTAGTTTCTCTAATATCATTTTGCATGTGTGTAAACTTTCATTGTATTTAATCTTAGATCCTACAATAGTATCAGAGCAGGTTAATTTTGAAAGCAGTCAGGAAGAGCATCTTAATCATACAGCACCTGTTTGAAGACACCAAATGCAATGAAAGACCAGCAGATATTTATGTACAACGCAGAATCTGTACAGGCAGAAGATTTGACGGTTTGGTTTGAATCTTGTTTTGCTGTTTGTTTTGTTCAATAAAACATTTAGAAGAAAATGGCTGCATTATGGAATGTGTAGTTGGTATTTAAAAGATATATTTGGAGTTCAATAATTATGGAAGATAGGACAATTTTAGCTAATATGTTCATATTAGTATGGATTGATATAAGGATATTTTTGAAGTAATAGGAATTGTTATAAGGATGTGTTTAAACAAAACTCTCAGCTGTTTTTTTTTTTTTTTTATTCTTCTAGTATAACAATATGGTCAAAATTGTTAGTCTCATCTCATAAACAGGAAAATTTACACTTAAAAGTTTGGAGAATGAGTATGAAAATAATATTTATATTCAATGATATTTGGGAATTGGTTGAGAATCTACTGATTGATGTTGTTTAGTTGTCCAAGTTTCCTATAAAAACATTGATCTATTAACTCAATTGTTAAACACTAAACTTAATGAGGATGAAGATATTACAAAATATATCTCTAAGGTGAAAATGTGAACTAGAAATATAGTAGTACAAGTGGTAAAATTGATGATAATATGTTGATCTCTATTGTTTTGAATGAACTTACTTCAAACTAATATGTTGATCTCTATTGTTTTGAATTGACTTACTTCAAACTAAATAAACTTATTGGAAATGTGACAACTCAATGATAAACTTAATAGCAATGATAAACTTAATAGGGCAATGCTTGATTCAATATTTGAATTGCTCACTCAATATGAACTTCAACTTGTAAAGAAGAAAATTATATCAGCATTTGAAGGAGCTTATGTTGTTGCTTCTAAACAAAAGAGAAAAGGTGTAGTTTATCAAAACATAAGAATTTTTTTCACCATAGTTATTGGGATGATCCTATAGATTGTTCTTTTTCCCATACTAAGTAAATAATGCATCCAAGAATAAAAGATTTGTGAAATATTTCATTAGTAAAAAGTTTTGGCCATTAAGCAAAAGATGTGCATTTTGTTGCTTCTTTTGAAGAAGAACATTATTTTGTTGAAGATGCTTTTATACTCTAAAATCTAATGGGATTGAAATGGAGGTTGGAAGACCATTCCCTTCTTAAGTTAGCCATTAATTGGGAGAATGAGTAAAAAATTTGAATCATTTTTGGTAGGAGTAGATGGTTTGCTTTTCAATTTAGTGGTGTGTGTTCTACAATTTTTTTTTTCAGATTTCTCAAATTTTCTAGCACCTTAACTGTCATTTCACTTTGGGACTGTCATAATGCCACTTTATTCAATGTCAATCAATCAAATCAAGAAAGCTACAAAGAGTGAATCCAACACTCATTATTCTCTCTATTTGTACAATCACCTTCATTATGACTTCTAGTTGATAGTAATGCTAGAAGTGTGACTATAGTTGATTAATACTCCATCAAAGTTATGTATACTATGTTAGGAACTTGCTCCTTTAAATGTGAATATCTACAACCTTTATTCGTCCTAGGATTTGTAATGATTTTTTATGTACCTACACATAGAGTAGTACCAAAACCTTTGGTAAAAGTGCTATTGGGTCACTTTTAGCTTCAATTTGATATGCAAGAGCCTTGCCATAAGAATGCAAAATTGTTCTTTCAACGAATTCACTACCATTTGTCATTTTGAAACTGTTGTCTTTTCTTCACGATCACTATATTTTATCATGTACCATCAAAAGATGACCAAAATAAATGTAGTCTTATGGTAGTGGAATGCCATGTCAATCCATACTACTGCCTTGTTGCTATATGGATTGTCATGGCATTCCATAACCATTAGACCATGTTTCTTTGAGGCATTTTATCAAACAATTCACTACCTTGTCTATGCTATTGCTTACTATTATGCTTTGATAGATTTTTTCCAAGCATTTGTATCTTGTTCAAAAGCACTAGTTTTAGGCTTTTATCCATAGCAATAAGGCATTGGACTATTTGATAAAATGCTTTCGTAGACATGTATGAAAAATGTGGTAGCATAGACAAGGAAGTGAATTGTTTGATAAATTGCCTCAAAGAAATGTGGTCTCATGGTGATGGAATGCCATGACAATCCATATTGCTGCCTTGTTGCTATATGGATTGTCATGGCATTTCATCACCATGAGACCACATTTCTTTGAGGCATTTTATCAAACAGTTCACTACTTTGTTGCTATGGCTCAAAAGCCTAAAAAAGGTTCTTTTGAACAAGCTACGCATGCTTGGAAAAAATCTATCAAAGCATCAACATCTATCAACATCTACTTATTAGTTATGCAATGTGAAGTAATGCTTTGAGTTTGAAAGATGTGCAATGCAACGAAATGGAAAACACTGGGTGATTATACAATTGCAACCCACATCACAACATACCCAAGCCCTTGTGGTTTTTAAGCCTGCATACGTACATGTGCATTAGAAATAGCAAGAACACCAATTTCTTGTCATTATCAACAATAATGAATAAACTTGTTGAAAGTGGTGAGACAAAGTGTTAATGGTTGCTGGAAAACACTAGGTGTTTATAAATGGTGCCTTTCATTACATTCCTAAGGTCTAAATAACAAAATCTTTTCAAGACATTCAGACTATTTTGTAAAATTCTAAGATGCAAAACACTGGGTTTTACAAAACCTACAACCCACTTAATGTTTGAAAACAAACAAAAACCCTCATAATGTTTTAAAACCCTTTACAACTAACAACCCAAACAACTAGAAACCCCTCACCTCACTTCGATTGCTTTTGTCTCCCCCTGCTCTCCAACCTTTTACTTTCAACCTGTAGAATAAAAAAGTCGACAACACACAGTGTTAATGGTTGTGGGAAAACACTAGGTGTTTACAAAATAGTGCCTATCATTACATTCCTATAGTCTAAATAACAAAATCCTTTCAAGACATTCATACTATTTTGTAAAATTCTGGGTTGCAAAACACTAGGTTTTTTAAAACCTACAACCTACTTAACATTTACAAACCCTTTATAGAAAACAACCCATATAATGTTTTAAAGCCCTTTAGAAGTAACAACCCAATCAGTTACAAACACCTCACCTCACTTCTATTTGTTTTTTGTCTCCCCACCTGCAACTCCGCTCTCCAACCTTTCGCTTTTAACTTGTAGAATAAAAAGCCGACAACACAAAGTGTTAATGGTTGTTGGAAAACACTGGGTGTTTATAAAACAATGCATTTCATTACATTCCTACAGTCTTAATAACAAAAGCTTTTCAAGGCATTCATACTATTTTCTAAAATTCCAAGTTGCAACACACTGAGATTTACGAAACCTGCAACTCACTTTTAAATGTTTTAAAAAACTTTAAAAACAACAACCCATTCAAACCCTTAGCAAGTAACAACCCAATCGGTTACAAACCCCTCACCTCAACTCGGTTGGTCATCTCCCCCACCTGCAACTCTGCATGTCACCCCCTTGCTCTCCAACATTTTGCTTTCAACCTGCAGAATGATAAAACCCCCAACATAGTGTTTTCCAAGAATAGTACTTGTTACAATTTAAAACCCATGTGTCTTAATCACGTCAACGCCCCTTCCCGCCTATGGTGGATGGATATCTTCTCACGCAAGGCAAAAATTGCCAGTGTGATTCAAAGTGGTAGGAAACACAAGCTAACGCCTTTGTTATCTCCTCGCTTTCCTCGTCATGGTGTTTCCTCTCGTCTGCCAGTTTCATCACTTTTATCATCCATCTGGTATGCCCCTCGCGATGCCATCTTATCATGTTATGTATGTTTCTCTGTATGTTGTTATGTATGTTTTTATTCATTTTTGTATGTACATAGGTGCATTTTGTCGAGAGACTAGTTGCGTCCTAATTCCTCTCCCATCCCCATGACAATTATAAAGAGAATTTTAAATTCCCTCTTGTCGCATTCTTCTAGGAGGATGGGAACTGAAATCTACTTGGCGAGACCACGTGGCTTAATTTGGTTTGACAGACTAACTGTGTGATGCCAATTGTCGTTTCTGAGAGTGCCATTAAGCTCTTCTCGGATGTTTCAAGGATAGCGCTACGGTTTCACGCGTACAGATTTTTTAAAAGCAGATTCACAGAGTCTCTATATTATGTGGTATGGTCATACTACTAAAAGCGAAGTGCAATACTCTCTCAGTTGATCCATATCCACCACTGATATCTCGGAAATAATGGACTCAAAATTGTATGCAGCTGCTACGTCGGGCGACGTGGAGATGCTTACAAAGTTCCAAGATAAGGGAGTCAACATTCTTCGTGAGGTTACTCCCACAGGGAATACAGCACTCCATCTGGCAGCATATCATGGTCATGTACAAGCTGTGAGAATGCTGCTTCAGCTGATGAATCGTGATATAGAAGCCGGTAACCAAGAGAGCCGTGAATTCCTAACGGCTACAAATAGTGAAGGTAACACCGCCTTTCACGAAGCTGCAATTGGAGGTCATTGCCAAGTAATCGAGGTTTTATTGGACCTTAATCGTGATCTAGCAAATATGACCAATGGTGCTTGTGAAACTGCATTGTTCAAAGCTGCAGAGAACGGTCATAAGAAAATCGTGATGAAACTTTTGCCTCTCACATCTTCAGAGTACGATAGGAGGACATCTGATGGCCAAACGCTTGTGCAGTGTGCTGTGTGCAACAGGCACAAAGGTATCTTCAAAACATCTCTTATTTTTTATGCAATCTTGAAATACTTTCTCCTTTATAATCGGTATCTTTCAAAACATCTCTTATTTTTTATACAATCTTCGAACACTTTCTCCTTTATAATCGATATCTTTCTAATTGTGCAGGAGTGCTTCATAGCTGCTTAGCCATACCTCATTCAAGAATCTGATAGTTTCTTTCTAATTGTGCAGGAGTGCTTAAGAAGCTAATAGCTGCTAAGCCATACCTCATTCAAGAATCTGACAGTTTAGGCAGAACACCCCTACATAATGCTGCCTATTTTAAGGGAATATCACAGATTACGAAAATTCTTTTAGAGGTAGATAAGTCTTTGTGTTATAAACTGGACAATAAGCAACAATCAGCACTTCATATAGCCGTGAAAGAAGGGAACCTAGATTTAGTCATTGAGATATTAAAATATGCCAAAGACTGCTTAGAAATTGTAGATAATGAGGGAAGAAATGCTCTGCACTTGGTGATTGAGAATGGAGTACAGATTTTTGACAGAATTTCGAGGCGCATAAAAACCTTGCTGTTATTGCTCATATCAAAGAGGCTGATCAATAAAGTTGATAATCGAGGCAAGACTGCTTTAGACATAGCTATGGACAACATGGACAACGACGAACGACTTTTCAGTGGGGTAAGTAATCTATTTGTTCTGCTCTTCATTTAGTTTTTGGTGATAAAACAAAATATTTTTAAGAGTTAAAGTGTTTCATTTTGTTTCATCTATGAGAACGTAGGTATTGTTAAAAGCCAGTGCCGACTAAAGAATACAAAATGAAACCTTCGAATCGTAAAGGGTAGAAACAATAAAAAATAAAAATAATATTGATGATCATAACTAGAAAAGCAAAGCGAAGAGCACAAAAGAAAATTCAAATTGAAATACCTCGAACGATTTCAATCCTTCTTAACAGTTCTGTAAACTGCTTTTATATCACCTATCGATTGGAATTTTATTTAGGGTGAGGTTTCATGGGGGGGCTTCAGGATCTATTTTGAAGGAGTAAGGGATTTCATGAAGTAAACAAGTGCTATAGGATTAATTATAATCTTTTTTCTCAAAAATAATAGTCCCTACTTTTTAGCTCAAAAAATTAAATGGGCGTAAAAAGGGTTAGGCTTTTTTCTATCACTTTCAGTTATACGAAGTTTTAAAATTCTTGCCAATTAATTTTTTATTATTTTATATTTATTTCAGCAGCACCCACTAATTTTTTTTAGGAAGCCCCCCTCCATGGGACCCCACCCTTAATGGACTTTTATTTGTTTCCCACACATTCCAGTGATTTCCTTTTAAGCCGTTTTTTCCATGACAATGGGACAAAACCAATCAAGAGAGCTTGAGTCTATATTTAAATATCAAATCTTTTACTTTTACGTTCATTTGTTAAATGCTATGTAAAGGATAAAGACATTTATACATGGGGATTATGATGATTAATAAACTTGAATTTATACAAAACTTAGTTGCTCAAGTATACAAAAATAAATGTCCTCAATGTTGTAACTGTCTAAAACTCTACATAGAATTGGAACTTTGTGGGAGTCAATCTCATGGATCTAGGTCAATTCCACATGACACAAATATAATCTATAACTTGTAGGTCTAATCTAGTAAAATATATGCTTTAACTACTTGATTGATTCCAATTTTTATTATTTATGGGTGCCTAGAGACTGATATCAGATGTTTAAAAATATCTTGGAGAAATAGTTAAATTGAGATGCATGTGTGAATCGTAACATAAACATGTATGCCAAAGTAAACAAGAACTCCCAAGATTACACATGTAGAGTAAATATTCATACATAAAAGGATATTAGCTCCATGTAAAGTAATAGACCCAATTAGATATCTTTTGTTTTCCTCCATTATTTAGCATATGTAATCCACGGTAAGCTACAAAATGAGGAAAATATATGTAATAAGTAGATTCAATAAAAAAAGTAAAAGTAATCACAAAGTTGCAAGTTGATTTAATTATCTCTAAACATGAGATAAAGGGAGATAATAGAGTTAGAAAAATTTCACTTTTATAGGAAGTCTTAGAAAAATACTCCACCAATGTGGGCCTAAGAGCTAGATATAAGTACATATAATACTAGAAAAAGAATTACAAGCTCAATGTTGCTCCAAGTGCATGACCACATAATGATCTAGAATGAAGACATGAGGTTTCTAGTGCTAACATAGCTCGAGGTGCATGATATATTAAGTAGTGATGTTTGATCAATAGTTTGAGAAAGGCAACAATGTCCCCAATATGACAAAATCACATAATAAGATCAAGTTGACCAAGTGCCCCCAATTTAATAATATGATTTTTAATACATGATAAATCATGTGAGCACAACTTTGTTGGTTGTGGTAATGGCTTAACAATAGTTGCAACAAATGGGTAAGATAACGAGATGGGGATTAGAGAATATTATGTGCATATGTAAGACAAAAAAATGATGTATAGCCACCTTAATGATAAGGTAAAGATGGCCTTGAGTAGCTAGATAAAAATTGTGTGAGGGTCATGAATATGTAATCAAATCAATGAAAAAGCATGTAAGGTGCATACAAATAGTCAAGGTGATCACGATATTGCATGCATGCTTATTTTGTGTTATCAAATTATGTTCTAAGGTCGTGATTGGTTTTACAATAAATTCATTATCATTAAATGTATACATAAACCATGTTAAAATTGACACAACTATGAGCTACAAATATCATAGGATGCGTAGATAGGTTTCATGAATTAGTGTAATTATAAGATATAAGTGTGGGACACATCAAGATCATTATTAAGGCATATGATCCAAAAATGATATGGGGGAAGTTGTGATTCCCCCTAGACAATTTAATATGGTGGGCCTCATGATAGGCCAATAATAATATAATAAATAATGGAAGAACAAAGATACATTGGGCAATCTAATAAGATAACTCTTAGAATCATGATAGGAAAATGAAGGCACAAATATAATGGGGATAGAAAGGTCACACTAATGTAATGATACGGTATTTTAAGTACAATATGAAAATATTAGATGTAAATAATAAACATCTCAACATAGGATAAATTGAATATAAGGTAATGGAATGATAGGTTTCATAGGTTTAAATATAGAATAAGAATCATAAATATATCAACTAATGGTAATAAACATGATCATGTTGGGGTTCGCCCCGCAACCCGAACGGTCAGTATGGTTGGGCTAAGGCTTTGGGTTCATCCCATGTAGGTCCAAGGTTTGACTCACGCTAGCCGGATTAAAATGGAGGAGTCCTGTTGCGGGCTTGGGGCTTCTCCCCATGGGGATTAGTTTCACCTTGGCTCACCCCACCAATACTCCAACTCGGAAAAAAAAGTAAGCCTGAGGCAAGGGTTGGTGGGAATCGTTGGGCCTTGGTTGGAGATACCTCTTGAGCAACCAAAAAAAATAAAATAAACATGATCATGTTCAATAAAAATTAAAAGGAATGGACAACACAGTGATAAGAAGATAGGCATACTAAGTATAGGAAATCAAACATAAATCATGATGATGTATAAAATAAAGTAAGATAAATAAGGAAATTATTTATGTAAGTGGTAAACATAAAACAACAAGTTATAAAGGACATAAATGACTAGAAACTTTCCTGTCAACTTTATTGAGAACCCTCCTCTCCCGTCCAACTTTGTTAGAATTGAGCTCATTAATAGCCAACCTCACTCTCTGGGTAGGGTTTCTTAGTTGCTTAAGAAAAATAATTCCCCTTCAGTAACCCCTGACTCTGGCAATAATGATCTCTTGAAAATTACCTCTAAGAAATGCAAGACCTCTCCTCTTACCCTTGGTTCTTCAAAGTAGAGGAAGGTGGATTCTAAAGGGGCAAAAAATAAAGGCCTGACTATTACTATCCTAGATGACCATGAAGTTGTTTTGGAGAGTGGTAATTTGAAGAAGAAGGAGACTAGTGGTAATGTTTAGTTTGGGGGTAGAAGGTTTGTTCATTTAGGAAAGGCTACTTCTAAAGATAAAGGTGAAGATAAAAAAAGGAAAAATGGTGGTTGATGAGGATGATAATGGGTCCTCTAAGGAAGAGTTTGTTCCAAATAGTTTAGGCGAGAGTGAGGAGTCATAGGATGAGGAGGTTAGTGATCTAGACATGGAGGAGGAATATTTTTAGGAGGATGATAATAACCTTGACATGGAGATGATGGTTATGCTGAAAAAGATGAGAGCAAGCTAAAGATGGAAGAGGACAAAAATGAAAATTTTAGGGTTCAGGAAGAGTATGATACAATATTGCAGAACTCTCAAATGTCAGATAACGCTATTGATAATGCTCTTAAAGACCTTGTTTCTAAGGTGGAAGAGCTCAATGCCCACATGACCTAGGTGGAAATGAAACTTGAAGAGAGCAACAATAATAAGAATCTCGTTGTTGTCATCGATGATATAATGAAAAAATCTATTATGAGTATGGTTTCTGGTCAGGGTAAGATTGGGAAACAACAAAAGAAAAAAGGAAAGTCTCTTGGGAAAAAGGAAGCAACAAAGATGGAGAACATCAGGAATAATGTTAGCTAGATGGAGTTGGTGGCTATGGTCTAGGAGAAGTGGAGTCTTATCAAGATTCATAATATTTTAGATTTTTTCTCTACATTTTAGTTTTTGTTTCTAAGACTTTGGCCTACATACCTGTTTAATTATGACTTTATGATTAGTTGTTTTAGTGATAGATTGATGTGTTGTAATAATTTTTGTATGGTTCCTACTTCTATATGGACTGATATACAGTTAGTATGCTAGGTTTAGTTAATTCTATTTTGTTGTGGTAGGGTTGGTCTGTGGTCTCTTGCTCAGCTAATTTTTTATGGCTATTTTTGTTGATCATGGTACTAGTTCATTGGTGGCCTGTCTAGACTAGTTTTTTTTTATTTGGGATCAGGGCCCTTTTCCCTACTATCTTTTTTTTTATTAGTACTCGCTTTTGATTGGAGCTTTGAACTAGTGAGGCCACAATTTGTGGGGGACCTCATCCCCATGTTTTTCTGGTTCAAACCAGTCCATTTTTCTCCACTTCCACTCCTCTACTCCTCCCTTCCTTTCCTTCGTCGCCTCTCACCTTGCACCACCGCACATCCCCCGTACTTCATTATTTTTCCCTTCCATGCTCCCTTCTCCAACCTATACTTCGCTTCCTCTGTTCTCCCTTTCTCCACCCTGTGCTCTGTTCTCCCTTCTCTCCATGTCTCTTTCTCTGCTCCATACTCCTCCTCTGATCTCCTCCTTGCTACTTGCCACCTGCCACCCCTCCGAGTCTCCTTCTTCATGCTGACCTCTTCCCCCCATCTGTCTCCTCTTGCTTCTTCCAGCCTTCATTTGCTACCAACTCTTCTTAACTTCTCTACTTCTTCCTCTAGCTGGTCCAATCTGCACGCACCAACTGCCACCCTATGTCCTTCGTACTTCTGCCTTGGTGTTCGCTCCATACACCTGCCACAGGGTCTTTGACCAGCTTCCCTTCTTGCCTCCTTTTTCCACCAGTGGAGCCTCCTTTCGTGCATTGGGGGAGAGCCTCGAACCTATGATGCCCTATCCATAGGGCCCGTGACTTAACTGTCATGCTGCGGGATGAACCCCCCCTTTTCCCTACTATCTTAATCCAAAATAATATCTACAACTAATATGTTAAATTCATGGTGAAATCTATTTTCTACAACATGGATTTGGAAAATAGAAATTAACGAGGAAAAATATTTAGCCCTACAATTTTTATTTTTTTTAAAATAATGTGTTTTGGGTGATGCAAGTTGCTTGAGCCTTGAGATGCTCCTACATGAGATATCCTAAGTAAAAAAAATTGAGGATGATGCTCAAAATTAAGTAGTTGAAAGAGGTTATGATGGATACCCTAACTAGCCCATTTTATCTTCACGAAGTTATGTTTCATCCTATAGCCATTTTCTATTCTATCAAACTAATTATTCTTTATATTTCTTATTTTTGGTTCTACCCAACCACTGATTAGAATTCAATCTATCTCATCTATAATCCTCTTTCAGATTTGATGTCTCTGTAGAGAAGGGGGATTCACTACTCACGAGTTCTCTTCATTTAGAGAGCCTCACGGGGCAAACTTCCCTAAACTACCTCGGGAACAACAGTGAGAGTTTCAAAATCTAAAAGAGCAGGTCACAGAGATTTTATGGACAGACTAATGAGCTCTCGACCAAAGGATGACAGTGCAAAATACGAATGACAACATGACGTATTGGCATCCTAGAGGCGTGTTGGAGTCTTGTACGGACCAAAGAACGAGAATGTCTCAGAAAACAACAAAATGACTACTTCTACTTTGATTATTGAGAATTTACAAAATGCGATAAAGTAATAGAAAGTGATAGACATGAAATGAATTGAAGTAGAAATGACAAAGATAAGGAGAAGAAAAGAAAGAAGATGCTCACAATCATGCAAGTGATGAAGCCTCCAACTAGTAGATATCTTCAAAACCTACAGGCTCAATATCTGGAGAGAATGTTGGGGCTGTATAGGGGTTTTCCTTAGTCAAACCCCCATTTTGGTGTTCCCACCTCCACAAATAGCCAAAATATATATATAGAGAGAGAAATGAACAAAGTGTGCGGGGAAAGCAAAACCCACTCAGGAGTAGAACCCACACCACCAAGTATGAGTGATAAAAGCAATCCTCGCTTGAGGAGGAGAACCCGCATCACAAAAGAGGTGATAAAAGCAATCCACGCTCAAGGAGGAGAACCCATATCATGTAGTAAGGATGCAAATGATACGGGATATGGAATCCCAAGATGCTCACAAGCATGATATGAAGGAGATGAAGCTGCAAGAGTGAAGATAAGAGAGCTTGGAAGTGCTTGAAGCTACTATGGAAAGCTATGTGCAAGCAAGATTTGGATAGTAGAAGGCTAAAGCCAAAGAAAGAGAGAAGCTAGAAACAAAAGAATGGAGCTAGAAGAAGTTAGAGAAAGTTAGAAGATGCAAATGGAGTGAAAAATACACTTTTAAGGAGAGAATAAAATCTTCCCAAACTGTTTTAGGGAATCTCGAGCCATTACCACCAAAGAAAGGTGGGAACAAGTGGCAAACATGCTCGAAGAAAGTTGTTTGAGAGTTAAAATGTTGCAGGATGCTAGTGCGGTGCACATACATCCACATGGTGCGCTAGTGTCTGGACACTTCACGCTACAAAACGATGAGAATGAGAAAAGCACCAGAGTTGACGAAAGATGGCGCATAAGGGTAGCTACTGAAAAGGGATGCTAGAGCATCTTGAGAAGGAAAAAGGTTGATGTAGGGGCTAAAATGAGCCTACAAAAATTCTAGGGGAGTGGACACTAAAGTGGATACAAGAATGTATGCGAAATTGTGAGGGGTGCAATTTTATGACTATACATTTCGCCCCCACTTTAGCGGGCATATGAATCTACATTAATATGCACACTAAAGGAAATCTACTAAACATAAATAACATCATATGCCAAAAGGATACTGTAAAGGAAGTAGATAACTCTTCAAACCAAGGAAGCTTTCCCCCAGTCTGAAGAATTGTAAAACAAATGCATTAGAGAAGAAAGACCTGCACCAGAAAACAACATTAGAACATGAAAAGCTAAAGGATTTGAGTTAGCAAAGTGAAAGAGACTTTGATGTAGAAGGTTATCTCAGTACTATGCGTCATCCCCAAATTAAGAAATAATACACTTAGAAGAATTATAAAACTAAGAGAGGAAGGGCATATACTTAGGATAAAGAAGACACGTATCTTCGATCTAGTATATGCACAAGAGAAGAGAAGAGAATTTAAGAATATAAGTGCCTCATAGGCCCGCAACCCTACAAGGAAGGTGTCCTCCAAGACCTCTCTCATGAAAGAAACTGAGAAAAGTGTCTTACAGGTCTGCAAACCTACAAGGAGGTAACCCCCAAGATCTCTCACATGGAAGAAGTTGAGAATGCGCCTTACAGGCCCGTAGTCCTATAAGGAAGGTATCCTTCAAGATCTCTCACATGAAGGAAACCCCAAAAAGTGTCTTATAGACTCGTAGACCTGCAAGGAAGGTATCCTCCAAGATCTCTCTCATGAAGGAAACCGAGAAAAGCATCTTATAGGCCCACAAACCTACAAGGAGGCAACCCCCAAAATCTCTCACATGGAAGAATTTGAGAAAATTCCTTACAGACCCACAATCCTGCAAGGAAGGTATCCTTCAAGATCTCTCACATGGAGGAAACTCAAAGAAAGTACCTTGCATACCCACAGACCTGTAGGGGAGCCACCCCCAAGATCTCTCGCATGGAGGAAGCTCAAAGGAAGCACCTTACAGACTCTCTGACCTACAAGGAGGTATCCCCCAAGATCTCTCACATGGAGGAAACCTAGGAAAGCAGAATCCATAGAGTCAGAAAGCGGCCACATAGGCAAGTAAGTGGATAGTCACGCAGACTGTCGATAGACTGGGAAGCTTTCAAATGGGTCCCTTGGAAACCCTTCAAAAGAAAAGGGGACCATTCAAGGGACGTGCTATTTGAAAAGCAAGGTCTAGTCAAGTTTACCCCAAGCTAGATGCAAAGAATTCATTTGAAAGAAAAGCTTCCAAAGAGGTCCCTCGGGAACCTTTCAAAAGGAGAGGGGTCCCACTGAGGGGACGATTCATCTGAAATACATAGAGAAGAGATTAGGTCCTTAAGAAGGACACACACCTCTAAAACAAGTTATCACTATCCCTAGCATATAGGGGAGGAGAACCATGCAAGATAAATAGGATAGAGGTAAACCTTAGCATCACTTGTCATGCAAAGAGGAGGCATATGCATCAACACACAAATGAGTGATGGCACCCGAATCATGAAGCTATTGTATTTTATCCCTCAAGGCTTTGCATTCACTAGTGGAATGGCTAAGCACTTGATGGTATGCGTACAAAGATTGTTCTTCCTTATCATGTTCGTGAGATTTCTTACGTGTAGGAGAAGGAAGACTAATTAAGTAGGCTTTTAGAAGCCACAAAAATATACGCACTTGCTCAGATAAAGGATGAGGAGCAGGAAGCAACCCTTTCTCTTGTGGAGAAAATCTTGACTGCTCACAAGAAGATACATATATATAATACAAAGGAGGAGGATCTCTGTGGAGAGTATTATTTCTGTGCAACATGGATCATACTCCTCCATTGGATCACCATCATCCTTCTTGATAGGGCTACCAACATTAACCTCTTTAATAGAAGTGTGATCATCTTCCTCAAAAGGAGGATCAACACTAAGGACATTACAAATGTTGTTCACACTATCCCATGATGCAAAAGAATAACCATCTTTGATAGTGAGTTTGGATGATGTTATCGGAAGGCTTGAGTGGATAGGGTCGACTTTATATCTCCAATGAAGGAGTGTGTAAAGTCTAAGGAACCCCATTCATCACTAAGACATGCATTCTTTTAAGAAGGAATAGACTTAGGATTTCTTTCTTCAGAAGGATCTTCTTAAGGGACATTTATCTCAAGTCTAAGGAGGATCAACACTAAGGACATTGTTGTTCACACTATCTCACGATGCAAAAGAATAACCATATTTGATAGCGGGTTTCGATGATGTTATCAGAAGGCTTGAGTGAATCGGGTCCACTTTATATTCTCCAATGAAGGATTCTATAAAGTCTAAGGAACCCCAATCATCACTAAGACATGCATTCTTTTGAGAAGGAATAGACTTAGGATTTCTTGCTTCAGAAGGATCTTCTTCAGGGAAATTTATCTCAAGAGTATCCTTTGTAGTAGGTATTTTTGGAGTAAACATCGACATAGTGGAAGACACTAAAGGGATAAGAGTAGGCACAACTGAAACCCAACCAACAGCTGCCATCTCACATAGATGCATAGCATTAGGGTTAGCCTTAATTGTGACTACTTTATTATTGCAAATGAACTTAATAGATTTATGCAAGGTAGATGAGACTACACCCATAGCATGAATCCACGGTCTACCAAGAAGTGGATTGTAGGGTAACTTTTCTGACATAACATACACAAGGGTAGGTACAGTAATGGGTCCCAACCTCAAAGGAAAGACTATTGTGCCTAGGGTTTGTCGACCGACATTATCAAACCCACGAATGACAACTGAAGAAGCATTAAGAGAAGATGGATCAATATTAATTTTAGGAAATAGATCAATGCTACATACATTGAGCACCAAACTAGTATCAATGAGAGTATGTCTAATGCTGATATTATTAATGTTGACTATAATCATTAGAGGATCTGCTTGCTTTTGTGCTTCCGAAGGCAGGAGTTCTTGTGGATAGAATGTAATATTCAACGAATTTGCACAAATATGAGCTATCAATGCATTAACATCTGGAAGAAGGCAAGAGGATCTTTTGCAAGGCTTCTTGAAGCATACCTTGATAAACCAGAGCAGACTGAAGCAAGTCCCACAATGAGATCTTAGCTGGAGTAACTCGAAGTTGGTCAAGAAGATCGTAATCACTAGGTGCTTTAGTTGTAGGTTTAGGAGATCGAAGAAGACCTGGTTGTTTATTCATTCTATTATCATAAGTATGGGCTACCACTCTATAAGAGGAAGCCTTAGAAAGATCAGGAGATTCACTGTCAAATGAAACACCATTAATAGAACAAACCCTTTTAGGAGAAGGACTAGATGGAGTTAGGTAAATGATCAGTATCTTAGGCTTTTGAGGGGGCAGTAGAGACATATATTACATTTACAGAATCATCACAACTAGTGGAATTATTATTTAAATACATATTCTCAAAATCGATCCAAGGAGGATCAAATGTGGAAGGAGGTTCACCATTCACTAATGCATCATCTTCGAGAGAGAGTGCATCAGAAAAAAGATGAGATTCATCATTCACCGATGCAACGTCTCTAGAAGAGACTATATTGGGATGGAGAGTAGATTCATCATTCATGAATGCATCATCTCCAAAAGAGAGTTTATTGGAATGAATAGAAGGTAGAGTAACATTAAGAAAGGTATCAATGATTTCATCTTCTTGTAACAAGATATCCTCTGAAGCAAGATGACTCTTGTGAGAAGGATCAAAGATACAAAGTGACATGGGAAAAGCCAAGTCACTATCACATACATGAAATGGAATATCATTAACATTTTGAACAAAGTTAGATACCGAACTAATAAAAGAAGATATTAAATGCATTATGATTATCATGGTATTTTCTATGTTCTAATAATTCACATTTTTGAAGGTCTTCAAAGCGGAATTTGAGGTTGGAACTTGCGTTGGCCCCAAAAATTTGACTTCTTAAGGCACTAGTATTTTAGGGATTGAACTAGTTCTCTAGAAGACCTTTCCATCGATGCAAATGGTTCTAAATTCCGAGTACTAAGTCAAAAGTTATGACCCCACCAAGTAGGCATAAATAAATTCCTAGTTTTTTGAAATATTTTCTCTTCATGTTGGGTTCACCAAAATGTAGAGAAGGTAGACTTGCTACTCACGAGTTATCTTCATCCAAAGAGCCTCACAGGGCAAACTGCCCTAAACTACCTCAGGAACAACAACGAGAGTTTCAAAATTAGAAAGAGCGGGTCACAGATATTTTCTGGACAGATTAACGAGCTCTCAGTCAAAGGACAACAACACATAATACAAATGACAGTGCGGCACACTGGCGTCTCAGAGTAACGTTGAAGTCTCGTATGGACCAAAGAATGAGAATTTCTTAGAAAATAGCAAAATGACTAATACTCTTATTATTGAGAATTTATAGAATGCGATAAAGTAATAGAAAGTGATAGAAATGAAATGAACTGAAGTAGAAATGACAAAGATAAGGAGAAGAAAATAAAGAAGATGCTCACAACCATGCAAGTGATGAAGCCTCCAGCTAGTAGATATCTTCAAAACTTGCATGTGTGATATCTGGAGAGAATGTTGGGGTTGTATAGGGGTTTTCCTCAGTCAAACCCCCATTTTGGTGTTCCCACCTCCATGGATAGCCAAAAGATAGAGAGAGAGAAACAAACAAAGCATGTAGTGAAATCAAAACCCAATCAGAAGTAGAACCCGCACCACCAATTATGAGTGATAAAAGCAATCCCCACTCGAGGAGGAGAACCTGCATCACAAAAGAGGTGATAAAGCAATCCACGCTCAAGGAGGAGAACTCGTATCATGTAGTAAGGATGCAAATGATAGGGGATATGGAATCCCAAGATGCTCACAAGCATGAGATGAAGGAGATGAAGCTGCAAGAATGAAGCTAAGAGAGCTTGGAAGTTCTTGAAGCTACTATGGAAAGCTATGTGCAAGTAAGATTTGGATAGTAGAAGGCTGAAGCCAAAGCAAAAGAGAAGCTAGAAACAAAAGAATGGAGCTAGAAGAAGTTAGAGATTCATGTTAGAATATGCAGAGTGAAAAGACTACTTTTAAGGAGAGAAAAGAAGCTTCCTGAGCCGTTTCAAGGAATCTCAAGCTGTTGCCACCAAAAAAAGGTGGGGACAAGTGGAAAAAATGCACGAAGACATCCGTTTGAGCGTTAAAACATCACAGGATGCTAGCATAGTGCGCAAACATCCACATGACATGCTAGTGTCTAGACACGTCATGCTAAAAGACGATGAGAACGGGAAAAGCACCAGAGCCAAGGAAAGTTGACACACAAGGGTAGCTACTAAAAATGGTACTGGAGCATCTTGAGAAGGGAAAAAGGCTGATGCAGGGGCTAAAATGAGCCTACACAAATGCTAGGGAAGTGGACACTAAAGTGGATACAAGAATGTATGCAAAATTGTGAGGGGTGCAATTTTACAACTATATAGTCTCTAATTTAGCTCCTTTCACTTAATGATATATCTTGTTCTCCATTTTTTACCCAAGGTACTTAAATATGGATCAACCATGCTAAAAATTATTAAGATGTTCAAACCCTTGGGTACTTTAATATCATAATAATTATTTGAAATTATATGTAACACTCTATAAGGGACAATCTTCTTGAATTTCAGTATTGTTAGATTCAAGATCACCTATATTAGTTCTACACAAGAGAGTTACTTCACAAAACATTTGGAAAAATGTAAATAGGTGCTTCATTGCATTAATTTCATAAATGAAAAAAATAAAAAAACATAAATCGATGGTTTCCAAGAATAGATAAAGAAAACAATAAATCTTGTGATACATATCACAAGATGTATCACAAGATTGAAAAACTACTAATAGGCAAATAAAATCCTAATTAATACTCCCTTGCTAACTTATGATAATGTGTGAATATAATTTCACACAAACAACCCCTTTAAGTGTAAATAGGGAGGATACACACACAAGATAAAGATAAAATGGGTCTTATACAAATAAGGCATGATCACATACCAATTTAAAAATAAATATATCTCATAATTGTAGTATGGAGAAAAAATTGAGGGAGATAACCCCTCTCTAAAAGAGAGAAATAAAAAAGTATGTATGAGTGATGGATTATCAATAACAAAGTCCATAAAATTTACATAATGAATAACCCCCATAAAAGAAAGTGAATGAAATATATTATGAATTCCCTCCAATTAGTAGCTCTTATACCAATAATGAGTGCACAGTGAACAAAAAAATCAATTGCCTACAAATAACATTCCTTTCCTTGGGAAGAAATATATTCACTAGTGAATAATGAATCCATTCCAATAATATATATGGATATGGAATCCAAAATTAATGTGTGCCTCTAAATGCAAATCCAATTGCCTCATGCTAGAAAGAGATGTCTCCTCCAAAACATAAACTAAATGCTCAATTAGAGAAGTGGAACGTAGA
The DNA here is from genome assembly GCA_007258455.2 of Sequoia sempervirens. Classification (NCBI taxonomy): domain Eukaryota; kingdom Viridiplantae; phylum Streptophyta; class Pinopsida; order Cupressales; family Cupressaceae; genus Sequoia; species Sequoia sempervirens. The sequence goes on along the minus strand of VDFB02000015.1, from coordinate 334,530,766 downwards.
GAGGGAAAAAAGTAAATTACATTTAGAAACATAGAAGATGTGATTAAATATCTTCCATTAAAGAAGTAGTGCACACCATCTAATTTTTCTTCAAGATCTATAATGTGAAACTCTAAGAATAGGATGATATGTTTGATATAAAAGAGTTCCAATAAGGTGGATCTAAAAGATTATAATTATCCTACTATAAGGAATCAATGAAAGCTTTCAAAGAAGCAAAAATGAAATATAAATTAGAAAAAAATGATGGATATGCGATTTCAATAGGAGGAGAAAAATTCATTGGAGAAGTCTCTCTATCATTTGAATGTTCAAGAACTTCATAAAATCCGTGACACAAAATAATCTCCATGCATCTTCTCAATCTCCATCCAAAGTGTGTATGGACACTCGAGGTCAAAAATAACATAGTGTCATAATCAACTATGATCAATAATATTTCCTGTTAAAAATTTCCTCTTGAGTATATATCTAGTTTAGGTATGAGTCCATAAAGATGAGGAAAAATATTGATCCACTTTAGATGCATATGAGTTCCCTTTTACCAAGACTCATAATTATCCTTATTTAGGATTACCATACAAGGATGAGTAGAAAAATAAGATCATAAAATGAAAGATAGATAATCTCAATATATATCAATGCCAATAAATGAAGCCTACTTAAGAAAATATAACTTCACTAGGTGTCATAATGTTCAAGTTATCAACAAAAAATCCTAAAATTGAAAAAGTTAATAAAAGATACCTAGGGATGAATATGCAAAAAATATATTTATAATTGAGAAGATCTTGTTAATACCTTTTCAATGCCTATTTGATCTAAAAAAATGGATATTCTAGAAAAATTATGAGCTTGGAGGCCAAAATGCAATCATGGCTTCAATAAAAAATAAAATTAACCAACAAACAAATAAGAAAAAATAGCTATATAACCACTAGAGTTCTTTGACCTGTCTTTCCATTTTTTATTTATTATTTGATATCCAATGCACAAGTTATGCCCATTTCAATAAAACTACTCCTTTGGGGCTTCTTATAGGTACTATAGAAGTGCTTGGTTGCCCAATACAACTAGGGGTTGAGTCCCTAGAGATTGGTGGATAGTAACACAGTGTTGATCACCCTAAAAAATAGGAGATTTGTAAGATGGGTGTTGGTCACCCACATGACCAATGACTAAGGTCATGGGGGCTAGTGCCCAAAAAAAATCATTTTTTAAGATTAAAACATTAATAAAATATTCAATTTTACCTTCCAAAAATCAATATGACACAAAAATTAAAATAATATGTCAAACTAAATGGCACATAAAATGAGATGGTTTAAAAATTAATATAGGCTCAAGAAGTGATGACATGCAAATTGAGGTTGTCATATGATTATAAGAATCCATATAATTGTATAAGAAATGAAACTTTTCCCAAAACCCCCAAAAAAATAATCTATTTTTTACTACAAAATCTATCATGTCTTATATGAATTTAGGGGATTTGAGGTCTTTTGAGTATAATTATGAGGTCTATTTTATACCAAGATGCACTAATTACAACCTCATGGCTAAAAACCTAAAAAAATAGAAAATAAATCACAAATCTAGAGCGTTGATACCATGTTAGAGTCAAGATCACCTATAGTAGCTTTTCTACACGAGACTTGATTTGTAAAAGCATAAAACTAGAGGAATCTTATGTAAAAATTGAATAGGCGCTTCATGTACATTAAATTCATAAATGAGAAAAATACAAATGATATACATCCATATTTTCCAAGAATATATAAAGTAAAATAGAAATAGCATGATGCATGTTGAAGATTTAAAAAATAGTAATAAGAAAATAAAATCCTCACTAAGACTCCCTAATTAACCTATGATAATGTGTAAATATATAATTTCACACCAACAAACTTTTTATGACGTTCCTTGAAGGAACCTTTCCTTAGATGCATTGTGATCAACTTGCCCTGTGAGTAGGTCTTATCTTTCGATGCTTGTTTACATTTTTATTATACTTACTATTACTTGTCTCTAATCATTGCCTCACTTCTACATGTACACATCCATCATGTGCTACTACATATGCATTAATGTGCTCTTTTTATGTCACCTTAAACAAGTATTCAACACCTTTTTGAGATTCCCTATACATAATCCATCAAGGGGTCTTACAATTATACTCGTTCACTAATTTATTGAATACTAACTTAGCCTATACTAACAAGGTATCACATTATGTTTGTTTGTCTCCTATTGAAACATTAAGATTATTTCCTTGACTCGTGTTTACAACTTTTGTCTAGCCATCTATCTATGGATGGCATGGGGAATTGTAATTTAACTATGTTTTTAATCTCTTCCCTAATGTATACCAAAAATGGCTCAAGACCATAGTATCCCTATTTGAGGTGATACTCTTTGGTAACCCATGTAAATTGGTAACCCATGTATGCTCACAACTTACCTAAATAACAAATGTGTAATCTTATAAGTTTCATTCATCATTTTCTAAGGAATGAAGCATGCTATTTGAAAAAAAAAATAGTACTATAAAGATTAAACCTTTACCTCTCTAATTCTATAGTAGTTTAAGAATAAATTCCTTGGAGTGTTTCTCTTACGGGTTCTCTGAGATAGGTAACAATTTATAAAAATTTGTATTCTAGGCAATTTGACAAATCAAATTCTCAATAAATATTTTGATGTCACAATGTAGCCATGAAAAAAGATAAAAATCTTCCAATATGGCCAAATTATTATTCAAAATAAAATTTCCTCTCAATTTTCCACTATGTAATTCCCTAATCAAACTCGCTCTCATAGAAATATGTGGCATACACAATTACCTTATTTTGAATAAATATCCCTCTTGCACCAATTAACACTCAAAATTTCCTTCCACATAATTCTTCCATATCTCTATTAAATGAGAATATGTTGTATGCAAAACCTTCATCATCTCTATCCCAACCAATTCTACTATCATAGTATTTAATAATACATGTCTCCTACTCAAGGCATCTACTAGATTATTGGGCTGCACCAACTCTATGTTTGAGAACAAAAGAAAACCCCTAGAAATACCCCATCTATTTCATAAGGCTCTAATCTAGCTTTGTTTGATTATTAATAAATCATTTAATTCTTGATAAAATAGTATATGAAGAAACTCCCTTGCTAATAAATACTATCTGGACACTATCACAATGTTTAAATAATACCTTTTAAATCCTAATCATAAATTAAATTCTTCTAAATATCAAAATTCAATCCCCTATTGAAATATACAATTGGTTTACCATATTAACTTAAGATAACACTATACCTTAAAAATCTTAATTGTAAACTAAATACTTCTAATTATCATCATTCAATTTCTTATTGAAATGTAGAATTGGTTTACCATCTTAACTTAAGAGAACACTAATAACCTTCGCATTATCATCAATTAATCTACTTAAAAAATCTTCTCAAAATCTAGAAGCACAAAAAGTGGGTCCCTATCAGCTTCTTCTTTACCAAATCAAACCTCTTGCCTATGACAACTATCCATTGAAATTTGTAATTCCCAACTCAACTAAAAATATTTCTTAAATAATGCTTATTTTTAAGAAATAAATATTTAGATTTATAAATCTTCATTCTTAAACCTTAACTTCACTAATATAATACAACGAAATAGACACTAAATTGAACCACCAATAATTTTGCATAAAAAAATCATATTTAAATTTAATGTAATTACAAAGATTCAAATATTATCCCCATTTTGTATCAAGATTATAAATTTTCATTTCATTTAAATGTTATTTGTAGGAAATATCATTTTCGAAGCGTTTACTTTCATTGCAACATAAAATGATCCACTTTTAAATCAAATTTTATAGTCTTTCCAATCTTTATAAAAACCTCGAATGTTGATCAATTCCTTTTGATTTAAAAGATGTGGGGTTTTTGGTGTAGATTAAATGGTTGCTAGAAATAAATGGTGCACAAAGGAGTCCAAGGGTGACAAAGGAAACAGTTGAGCACTTATTCACCACTAAAAAGACAAAATGGAATGTCCAAATTGTTTCAGTAAATGCAGTGTTGATTGCAACAATAGCATTCGCAGCAGCTTTCACTCTACCAAAAGAAGATAAAATACAGCACCAATATAGCATTTTCCTTCAAGTTACAGTGATTTGTCTTGCATTAGCATTTTGTAGCTCAATTTCACCAGCAATTCTACTGATGTATGCACTTTATGGTAACCAAGAAGACCCCCTTATTCTTAACACCTCTCTCATTGGATTATGGATAGCATTAATATCTTTGATGTTGGCATTTGGGGCGGGAGTCTATGTGGCTGTGGCACCAGACCATATGGTTGTAGCAATCGTCGTTTTGGCTATGGTTTGCATTGTTCCAATTTTGATAAGACTATTGATCCTTCGTTCCAAGAAATACTTCTTAAGAGATGATGAGCATTCCATATGGACAGAAGGAATCTCTAGAGGTGATGGGCATTACATATATTTTCACATGTGGTTCTTGCTTCCTAGTTCAAATTATTTTTTCTTGTATAGGGATCCCAATCCCCTTGTCCTGATTATCGGATATTTAATATGGATGATAATGGGCATAGGAGTTATCATTGGTCGAAGAATATATTTTCAATCAAAACAAAAAATCTCTAGAGATGATGAGCATTCCATATGGACAGATGATGACCTTTACATGTGGGGCTTCGCATTCATTATTGGTTTAATGGTGAATGTTCTAAACATCACTATTGGTTATTATATTGTACATCTATACTGAGAACATGGGTTTTGACATTTATCATTCGTTTATTTATGAATGTAATAATCTTCTTTATTCAAATATTATGGGAATCAAAATTATTTTTTTGATTATTAATTTTTCTAGTATCAAATAAATTAAAAGTTTTCATTTTTTATTTATTTCATTTTGTGGGGTTTTTCAAATTTTAATATTATTTATAATAATACTATAGATATTAATTTAAGTTAATATAATATAATAATCAATGGAAAGTTAAAATTATGCTAATTTTTATTTTGGAAAATTCGAATTTAATTAAAAAATAAATCATTTATTCATCAATATTCAACAAATATTTATTTTAAGGAATAAACTCAATTTAAATTATATTAGTCATAATTATGATAAGTATGAATCGAACTAGGGGTCAAAGTCGGCTCTAACATCTATAATCCTATTTATATGTAAATTGAATAAAAAAATTAATAAAACTTGAAAAATCTATGTAAGATGATAATAAATCTAGTTTCTATCATAATGTATAATTCTTTGAGATAAATTAGATTGAATTTCTATTAAAAAAATGAAATAAATTTGATATCTTTGTTAATATTTAAAATCTCTTTCTAGAAGTCATTAAATCTATTTATCTATTTAGTTGGACAGTATTAAATTTGATAATAAATATGTAATTTGAAACACCATATCTATATTTATATTTATATGTATATATTATGAGATATGAATAAACATATACATATATGAGGGGTATGTTGACACTGATAATAAATATGTAAGTTGAGTGTATATATATATATTCTTTGTTTCATATTGAACGAAAAATTTCATTGCCAAGTTTATCAATTATTCAATGTCAATGATTTTTTATTTATTTTTATGCAAAAAGCCAGGTCTAACAATATATATTAAAATTTAAAATAACATTACAGACTTAATCAAAATTATAGTACTGATTAACCAAACCAAACAGATTATAGTCTTCCACCAACGTTAGATTATACAAAAAAACCAAATATATCCCCTGATCCCTATACCCAAAAAGTATCACCAGTTCAAATTTTTTGGGCATGATACTATATTAACATTACATAGACCAGTGTAGTATAGTTGAAAATATCAAAAAAGAAGAACAACCTTCAAAAACCAAAATTTGTAATATAGGCATGATATAAACTCATTCTTCCATATCGTATGCCTCATTTTCAAAAGCTTGCATACCATCCACTGCAACTGCATCTGGATTAGTTCTAATTCTGCCTTCAACTATTTTTTCTCCCTGCATACCATCTTCTGCAACTGCATCTAGAACAGAGCTATTTATGCGTTGAACTATATTTTCTCCATGCCATTGAACACTATTTTTGTCATTTCCTTCATTTTGTTTTTCATTGTCAAGCTTTACCCCTTCACCTCTCGCATCCTGTTGGTTGACGCTTAGAACACGAAGAGGTCTACCATGCTTGCATTGGTGATTTAGTATGTAAGATAAAGCATAAAATTTATCCATTAAACTATCCACCATTTGTCTTCCCAATTCCCCAAAGAACATACTTAACACTCTCTTTAGTGCCCAAGGATCTTCATTTTTGAACCCATTTCTCATTGCTGCAAAAGCAGACTTGTAACACTTTTTTTCTTAAGATATTTCCTAGGGAAAAGTCCATCGACCAGTCCTTTGCCCTTGTCCAAATTATAGGAATGCACACTTTGCAAAATTTCATCATCATTTAATACATTTGGAAGCACCACTATATCAACTATGACCTCCAACAACTCTAATGCTCTCAACCAAGTAAGGGCAAGATACACAAAAGACAAAAGATAGTTCAAAATCATTAATCACATTAGAGAATGGGCACTCTCTTGGTCGAATTTTAATAGGAACCCTAAAATTATTTACCGAGTACTCTGTTGCTATCTTTTAATATGTCCACTTCCACAAAATTAAACCCAATATGTAGACCCAAAAAATTACAATAGGAAAAAACTTCTGATAGAACTAAGAGTATGAAACATAACTTCCATGAAAAGCAAATCCCAGAATTTAAAACCACTAGCAAACCAAGTGGAAAAACTCAAGCTATGCACAAGCTACAAGCAAATTTTAGATATTTACCATCTTAGCAACTCCAGAACCATGTGAGCCTACTATCAAACTAGAATTGGATGAAGACCTCTGCTACACTGTGAAGAAATTTGAGAAACTCTTGCAAAGAAGACTTCTCAACAAACACATTTAAACCAAAATTGTAGCATAGCAGAATGTGAACCAAGAAAATCTTGAAACACTGCTCACACATATCGAGGGCCTCCATCCTTACCATGATTAATGTTACTCGCCCTTTTCCACTAAAGACCATCATTCTTCAAATACATCTAAAATACGACCAATATTTAAGATGATGCAATGCAGCATAGAAGTACCACATGCTATGAGAAGTACCTAGTATTCACAAGATAATCTGCCACAAAATTTCCTTCCCTATATATGTGATTCAGATCAAAAGACTCTAAAGAATTGAGCAAAACCCAAATCTGCTCCAAAACATAATGGATATTCCAATTTGTTGAACTTCTGCTCCTACAAGCATTTATAACAATTAAAGAATCACCTTCAATTGAAACCTTTGTGAATTTGAGATGCTTAATAAATTGCAAACCAATAAGTAGAGCATTGACTTCAACTTGATTATTTGTGCCAACAACAAGATGAATAGATTTTGCACCAATGAGCCCCCCAGAATGATTTCTAATTACCACCCCTACCCTTGATTGACCAGGATTTCCCCAAGAAGCACCATCAAATTTTAACTTTACGAGACCAAAAGCAGGAGGAACCGAAACAACATTTTTCCTATCATGTTTAACACTAATTTTTTGTTGTTTGTTCCCTTTGAATGAAATTTGAAGAGAAAGCCAAGCCTTCAATTGCTTAGAATCTCAATCAGTAAAATCTGACCCAACATGTTTTGAATTATGTACATAAGTATTAACAACTTCACAAATAGATCTTTCCAGAATCCTCAAAACTTGATCCAATGTTGAAATTTCTTTTCTAAATATCCTTTTATTGCGCTCCCACCATATACACCAAATCACAAAAGAGGGAATAACTCTCCATAAGCATGCAAATAAAGAACTTTTATATAAAATAGGCCAACATGCAAACATATCCCATATGAGCTAACAACTATAATTCTAACAATGTCCATTTGCAAATGCTTGCTGGGAGTTTGTCAAACTTAAATTAGGTCAATGAGCTAGAACAACTATAATTCTTTTTATGTGTGAGTCAAACAAAAAAGATAAAAATTGAAAAGTCCACTTCATAACCTCAAAGATGGTTTGTAAGTGATAATTTAAATCTAGTTTTATAGTTTTATAGTAATATATAGTTCTTTTAGACATTGGATTTTTTTTTAGTTGCACATGCATACTCTCTCATAAGTTTGTACATATTTATATAAGCATTTTGAATGAAAAAAAATTATTATAAAAGTAAAATAAGAAATATATATATATATATATATATATATATATATTTGTTCATATTTAAATTCTATTTCTAAAGGTCATTACATCTATTTAGATGCTTGCTTAAAGAATATTGAAATTGTCAATTTAAATATATGTAAGTTGAGATAGAACATCTATATGTATTTATATGTATATACTATATGTATCTAAGGAAATGAATATATATACATATACCTGTATATATAAAAAATAAACTAAACATATATACAACTTACATATCTATTATCAATTTTAATATTCTATATTCTTTATGTATATGTGTGTGTTATATGTATGCATGTATGCATACATACATACATACATACATATAGATATATATGTATATATAAATATTTATACATATATACGTATATATGTAGATATATATACACATATACATATATATGGATATATGTAGATATATACATATATATGTATATATATACATATATCTACATAGATATATACATCTATATAATATATGTATATATCTATGTAGATATATTACATAGATATATACATATATATGGATATATGTAGATGTATACATATACATGTATATATATACATATATCTACATAGATATATACATCTATATAATATATGTATATATCTATGTATATATATACACACACACACACATATATATGTATATATCTACATATATCCATATATATGTATATGTGTATATATATCTATATATAAATATATACATATATGTATATATTTATAAATAGATATATATACACATATATAAAATATATATATAGTATATAAATACATACATACATATTGTAATGTCATAAAATTGCACCCCTTACAATTTCACATGTATTTTTGTATCCGCTTTAGTGTCCACTCCCCTAGTGCTTGCATAGGCTCATTTTATCCCCTGCATCAGTCTCTTCCCCTCTCAGGATGCTCAAAAACCCCTTTTCAACAGCTACCCTTCACGTGTCAGCTTTGTGTCAAACCTTGTGTTTTTCTAGTTCTCGTTGTTTTGTAGCGTGATGTGTTTGGACACTAGTGTGTCACGCAGACATTTGCACGCCACACTAGTGTCCTGTGACATTTCAACAATCAAATGGTAATTTCCGAACATTTTTGCCACTTTTTAACACCTTTTTTTGGTGGTAACGACCCAAGACACCTTGTAATGGATTGGGAAGCTTCTTTTCCCTCCTTTTCTCTCTTTAAATGCTATCTTTTTAATCTATTTTGGTCTTCTAGATCTCTCTAGCTTAGGCTTTGGCCTTCTCCTCTTCTCTTGGACTTGCTATCTTGTGTACACAACTCTCTACAATTCGTTATAACATCACTCTCAAGCTCTTACAACACTCTTTGTAGCACTCTTGGCTCTTGCAACTATCTTTGTCTCCCTCCTTGGCTTCCTCAAACCTTGCAGGTGATATCTAACTCATCTTGCATCTTTAAGCATCTTGGGATTTCTCACATCCCCTATCAATTACATCTCTATCTTGTGATACGGGTTCTCCTCCTTGAGCGAGGATTGCTTTTATCACTTCATATTTTCTTACTTTGTTCACTTTCTTTGTCTATTCGGCTGTCTGTGGATGTGGGAACACCAAAACGGGGGTTTGATTGAGGCAAATCCCTATACAACCCCAACATTTTCTCTCGATCTTACAAATGTAGGTATTGAAGAAATTTCCTTGCTAGAGGCTTCATTATGTGGGTTGTTGTGAGCATTTTCTTTCTCCGCCCTCTTTAGTTCTATTACTTTCACACATTCTAAAAATTCTTAGCAGTCAAAATAGAAGTAGTCACATTGTGTTTTCTGGGACATTCCTAGTTTTTAGTCTGTACGAGATGCCAATGCGCCTTTGGGATTCTAGCATGTCATGTTGTAGTCTAAACTCTGCATTGTTGTCCTTTGACCAAAAACTTGCTAGTTTTTCCAGAAAAAACTTTGTGACTTGCTCTTTTTTATTCTAAAACTCTTGCTCTGTTACTTGAGGTTTTGAAATTCTCTTGAGAATAAAGAGACTCATGAGTAGTGAATCCCCCTTCTCTACACATATATACATATATATACATATATATGTATATATATGTATATATGTGTAAATATATATACATATATACACATATATATGTATATATACATACATATACATATATACATGTGTGTGTATGTATATATATAAGAAGAAAATGAGGGGAATGATGAAATTGATAGTAAATATGATGTAAGTTGAGAAATCACACACATATAAGAGTGTATATTAATATAAAATCAAGAACCAAAGAAGCAATACTAGAAGGAATCCTATTAGGCAACCCAATGCTCATAGGTACTCATCTTTCAATGGAATTTGTTTTTAATGCAATAAATTTGGTCACATGGCAACAAAATGTAGAAGTATAATGAATCAAAATGTTGGATTCTTCTCTAGACAATGCTTTTCATGCAATAAATTTGGACATAGAGCTGCTGAGTGCAAAATTCAGATGATGATGAATAGATTTAATATTAGTAGAATGATTGAATATTTAACAAAAGCTCATCTAGGACCTTATTTTATTGACCCTAATACTCACCAGCCCATTTTTGCAACTAAATCTAGAACATCCATGAGGTGGTATATACATCCACAAATGAGTGCACAATTTTGGGATCGATGGTGGATAGTATTTGACAATCCACCACACACTAATCTGGAGGTCCCATTATATTTTTTGAGGAAACTATATGTAGAGTTTTTTGGGGGAAAAATCTCAATTATTTTGATTTTAAATCATTGTAGGGTGTTGGTGGCGGCATGCCACAACATAGGTTAGGGGCAAGGGTTGATCCCCAATGCCCCGTGCATACACAACCCCTTATTGCTACTCTTGGTCCTGCCATTCATGCACCTGTGTATCAATGTGCGGTGATATCCACATTAGGATCCCTGAGTACACTCACAGGAGACCTTGATCAACATGCTTTTGCGATAGCGGCTAGGGAGCCTAGAGACCACAATGATGGAGGAGTGTTTTATGGAGTTGGTCCTAGTACCATGCCATGAGTTTCAACACCACATGTATGTACTAGTTGCCATCAACTATACTATGGACTTGATCAAGCCACACCCAATTCAAGTGGACATGGAGATTCTGGTGGATCATCTGGTCACCTTAGTTCATTTGTAGAATTTCTTACTATAGAGCATCACCTTGAGGAAAGTATGACACGGGTATAATATGCATCTATATGTTGAATTTATAAGAATTTTAATGAGTTCATATATGGGCAGGTGCAAAAAGATGGGGGGAAATTAGTGGCCAAATCTTAAAAAAAAGTTCTGATAGCTCATAAGACGAGCGAGTTATAACACGCTCATGTTATGGCTTGGTGTGATGAGCCTAAGGCTCAACCACACTGATCCTATTCTGCACTCGCGTTATAACACGAGTGTGGAATAACATGCTTGCGTTATGAACAATTAAAAGCAAAAAAAAAGGAAATCAAGCTCATTTGCTTTGTGACAATTTTTTTTTGCATGCAGCCAAAAGCCTTTCTTTTGCATGCTCGCATTCTGGGAGGAGTGAATCTTGCAATTTTTTCATCAAATTGTTACTATTTCATTTCCAGGATGCCTCCATGTCAAAGGAGGTCGAAGAGGTAATGATTGTTTTTTGTTGTTGTGAATTTGTTAGTTTTAGGTTGTTTTTGATATTTATTTGTTAAATTTGTAGGAGATGATAATGATCCTAGAAACCCTCTTCAAAACCCTCCTAAAAATCCTCAACAAGCAGAGGAACAACAACAAGAACAAAGTCCTCAAGTTCAACAACCACAACAACAATCTCCTCCACCAATCCCTCAACATCCTCCTGACACTAAGCAAAATTTAACGAGTGAAATTGAAAACAATAAAAAACAAATTGAGGAGTTTATTACGAGGTTGAACAATCCAAACGGTTCAACCATGGAATGAAAAACACTTGAAAATTAACATGAAGAAATGTTAAAACATGTAGATGCAATCAACAAACAATTAAGTGGTTGGAAAGATAAGAGGTAGGTTTCTAGGAATTTTTACCATGATAAATTATCATATAAAGATGTAAAAGATCTAAAAATTACAAAATTAGATTTGTGCTCATTATTCACCGACCCACATACAAATAAAAATCTTAGCCTTAATGCGAAGAGGTTTCCTATCCATTGGTGCCACCACCAACAAATTAGGAACCTTTTTTGGGATAGGTGGTACATGGTTTTTGATTACCCACCATGCAACAATTGCGAAGTCCCACAATATTTCCTAAGGAAACTATACTGTGAGTTCATCCTAAACAAAGTCTTGAATTATTTTGATATGAGGGACTTCTTGGGGAGAGGTGGGGGGTTGGCTCAAGATAGACCTGGTGCACAACATGATCCTAGGTGGCAAGAAAGACGAGTTCTCGGCAATCCACCTCATGAGTACATCATTATCCCTTCCATCACGAAGGAGAGTGTCGAGGTAGAAACTTTGTAGGCCATCAGCTCTTTGACCTAGAGTGCCATCCAACATGCCATCCCTATACTACAACGCCATCCAGGGGATTCTTCTAGTGGTGGGCTTCGATCCCAATTGTGTTAGGCTTGTGGGGAAACTTGTTCATATGACCCCGTTGACACTCAAGAGGCTACTACATAGGATACATTTGTAGCTATGGAGATGGTGAGGGCAACTGGAATTTTTAATGAGGCTTATGGAATCGATATTCAGGTAAATGTTAGCATGTTCATTGAATTTAATTTATTAAATTTCAATTTTGAAATGAAAGATTAACTAATTTAGTTTTATGATTTTAATAAAATTTTAGGGTCACAGTGTTGATACTAGATACACCGGCCCTACACCTGCTTATTACTCCACTACATCTACCATTGAGGTATGTAACTAGTAAACAATTATAAATTTATTACATGTTAATAGCATTGTTATATGAATGGTATTCTAATATCTGATTTTGGATGTTGAATAGGCTAATATTGGAGGTTTCGTGGGAACACCTCCTAATGCCAGTGGATTTAGACAAACCTACATGCAGGTAATAGAATAAATAGTTTAAGTAATGAATTGTACTTAATAGATTTGTGTAGTTTATATTCATATCATTGATTACATTGCATTGCACATCTTTCAAACTGAAAGCATTACTTCACATTCCATAACTAATAACTAGATGCTGATAGATGACAAAATTTCAACTACAATATAGTTGTTTAGAAAGTCAACATAAGCAGTGTTGCAATTACTTCACATTGCATAAGTAATAAGTAGGAGTAGCTTCCAATTACATTTGCTTGTCATGGCATTCCATGAGACCACTTTTTACTGAGGCATCTTTTCAAACAGTTCATTGCCTTGTATATGCTATGGATGCTTGGAAGAAATATATGAAAGAATAATATTAAGCAATAACATAGACAAGGAAATGAGTTATTTGAAAAAAATGCCTCAAAGAAATGTGGTTGCACGTGTCCATCACCAAGAGACCCAATTTCTTTGAGGCATTTTTTCAAACAACTCACCACCTTTTCTATGCTACCACATTTTCCATACATGTCTACCAAAGCATTTTATCAAATAGTTCATTTCCTTGTTGCTATGGCTAAACAATCCAATGAAGATGTAAAATAGTAACTATGCACCTGGAAATTGAAGAGGAATAGATTGAAGATTGCAAGAGCCACTGAAATCCTAGAAAATTTGACTTTTTAGGCCACAGGGACACTTAGGCCAGATTGGGCAACTTAGACCCAGAATAGGGAATCTACCCAAAAACTTGTTTATGAAAAAAGGGTGTCTGAAAATGTAAAAAATTCTAAAAAACCAGTGCAATGGGACTAAGTCACCCCTATGGGTGACTTAGTCCACTTTGGATTTTCTATAAATTTGAAAGTGGAAATGGAAGCCCATAACCTGCACTCTGCTCTTTGATGGAAATTTGGATTTGAATCTTCGAAAAACCCTACAAAAAAGAAGATAAATTGGTTTCTAATGGGGGGTTTGCCTTGGTCAAACCCCTAGTTGGTATTTAAACTTCGTAGAAAATAAAATCTGCATAAATCCTAGCCTTAACTGTGTCCAAGACTAGGAAAGTCTGAAAATGAGGTAAAACCCTGTTCTAATATGTTAGAATGAGGTGAATGAATAGCACTTGAGAGATGCGAGACTTCAGTGCAAGAAACCCTACAACCCCTCAAATGGATGTAAATGATATGTAGAATGTAATGTAAACCTTAAGTCTAAAGATAAGAAGAACATGGAAGATGGAATCACTTCAAAAACAAGTCATTAGGTGTGATTTGATGGCTAGTTGCATCTCTTCAACCTAGATTTCTCCATGATTCACCATAGGCGTCCATGATCAATCTTTTGTAATGTGAGATCTTGGATAGAAAGTGAGCTTGAAGACCTGCAAAAACCCTAGTTTGCTACCCTAAAGCTTCAACTTTGCTGCAAAATGCTATAAAATATTCTTGTGTAAGACACTTTTGTTCTTGACTTTGATTTTTGATTTGTAAAAATGACTAAGAGATGTGAAAAATGACTTAAAATGTGTATTTATAAGCATCAACACCTAATTTTTCTATTATTTAGACCTAAGAGGCTGACATCCATTGAAAAAATAATTTGAATTAATGAAATTCCCGCTCAAAAGTGGAAAATGCCCCAAAAGGGGCTAAGTGGCCACCTTGGGTGACTTAGTCCCACCAAGAATATTTTTGGTGGGTTTCACAAAAATTGAGTGGCTTTAATGATATTTGTCGGGATTTAAGTGGTTTCATGGGTGAATTAGGCCTCAAAGTCCAAAATTATGAGTATTAGGGGCCTATAAATGCAATTTTAAGAGGTGATTGATGGAAGGTGCCTAAAGCAGGACTTAGTTTTACTACAAAATTGTCTCTTTCTCCAAGAGTATACAATTTTTGGAAATACACTAAACAACTTCAATATTTCTAGGAAACTAGTAGAGTTACAAATTACAAAATTGCACAAATTGAAAAGAAAAGATTAATTGTAAATAAATGCACTGACTATTAACTTGATAATTGATTAAGAATGAGTATAACATATATCAAGAGATGAGCCTTCTAGAATGGAAACTACCAACCAAAAATTAGGCAAAGCATTCCCAATACTTTGAAAGAATTAATCCACCCAAAATTGCAACTAGAGAGAAGGCTTATTTAAGATTCTTGAGCAATTTATTTCTTAATGCTCCCTTGTTCTTACATATCTCAATTCAGTTTAATCCAAAGGGTTCCATCAAAGGCTTTATCTAAAAGAAAAAAATGTGTTTTCAATTGGTATTCCATGAGATGTTTCGTAAAAAGATTCGAGTATATTTAATCTTTTGATTAGAAGAACTCAATTAAGCAAAGGATACATAATCTTCACAACACTTGCAAAACATAATATTCATAGTAGATGATGAGTAGTTAACTTCTTGACACATTATCATACAAGAACTTATCTTGAATAGTCTTTAAACATTTTCAGAGCATAATCCTCACAGTACAAAATGAATTGTTATGTTCTTGATCCATCACCATTTAAACACGTCGAAAGACGTATATGTCAACTTTTTGCAATATTATTTCTTGTATAGGAAATGGACTTGGGAGAAAGCTTTATAATTTATAATATAAATAAGAAATGGACTCAAGGGTGAAAAATTTATTTATCACACCAAATATTAAATGTAAGTGATAGCATCACTTGTTTATCTTAGACTCCAATTTTCAAGCATAGCAAATCATTTCAAATGAAAAGGAAAAAATGCTTCACAACAAAAGTTGCTAATTGAGTAAAAATAAAGTGTTTCCAAGTTCCACCATTGTATGCATTTACAATTGGTTTTATATTGTTGTAAGGGCAAGAAGGATACTTAAAAAATGTCTTGCGCTTGCTAGACTTGAGGATGATCATATGCTTTTTGTGTGGAAAACTTGAACTTCTCAACTGTCGTGTTAATGTTTCTCTTTTCGATTGTTTTGCATGCCATCATAAGGGATCGAGTTGGTTGAACGTAGCTCAAAGTGATTTGGTGTATTTGGGTGTGAAAGAGGACCATGCCTAGCATAAATGTACCTATCAGGATGCATTGGAATAGACCACTTTGTAACTTTACACTGCTTGCATTTGACACTTTTTCCATCAAGTGAAAATTGGACACCATGAGAAGACGACTTTGAGATAACAAAAACTGAGAGAGGTTATTGTAGAGGATCCCAATGTGATCTTGTAGGCTTAGACAGAGAGTTTGTAAGCATCACAATTTTTGACTAATAGCTCATCAAAGATTGCAGTCATTTTGCACTTTGGACCCTTAAGGGATCAAGCAGGTTGAACATGGCTCAAAGTGATTCAGCATGTTTGGGTGCAAAAGAGGACCATTCCTAGCGTAAATGTAACTATCTAGACATGTTGGAACAGTTCGTTTGGTCACATGAGTTGTAGAAAAAAATTTGCACCACTTTGCAACTTTACACTACTTGCATTCGACACTTTTTCCATCAAGTGAAAACTGGACACCACAGGAAAATGACTCCAAGATAACAAAAATTGAGAGAGGTTATTGTAGAGAGGCCCAACGCCATCTTGTAGGCTCAGATGGATAGTTCATAAGCATGACAATTTTTGAGTAATGATTTTAGCATTTTTCTCTACATTTTAGATTTTTGTTTCTAAGACTCTGGATTACATACCTATTTAATTATGACTTTATGATTAGTTGTTTTAGTGATACTTTGATGTGTTGTAATGATTTTTGTATGGTTCCTACTTCTATATGGACTGATACGGTTAGTATGCTAGGTTTAGTTAATTTTGTTTTGTTGTGGTAGGGTTGGTTTGTGGTCTCTTACTCAACTGATTTTTTATGGCTATTTTTGTTGATCATGGTACTGGTTCATTGTTGGCCTATCTAGCCTAGCTTTTTTTATTCAAAATCAAGGCCCTTTTCCCTAGTATCTTAATCCAAAAAAATAGAAAAATAATATGTTAAATTCATGGTGCAATCTACCTTCTACAACATAGATTTGAAAAACAAAAATTAATGAGGAGAAATACTTAGCCCTACAAAATTAAAAAAATAAAATAAAATAATGTGTTTTGGGTGATGCAAGTTACTCGAGCCTTGAGATGCTCCTACATGAGATACCTTAAGTAAAAAAATTGAGTATGGGGCTCAAAATTAAGTAGTTGAAAGAGGTTATGGTGGATACCCCAACTAGCCCATTTTATCTTCACAAAGCCATGTTTCATTCTATAGCCATTTTCTATTCTATCAAACTAATTATTCTTTATATTTCTTGTTTTTGGTTCTTCTATCCAACTACTAATTAGAATTCAATCTATCTCATCTATAATCCTCTTCAAGATTTGATGTCTCTAATTTGGTTCCTTTCACCTAATGATATATCTTGTTCTCCATTTTTTACCCAAGGTACTCATATGGATCAACCATGCTAAAAATTATTAAGATGTTCAAACCCTTGGGTAATTCAATATCATAATAATTATTTGAAATTATATGTAACACTCTATAAGGGACAATCTTTTGAATTTCAATATTGTTAGATTCAAGGTCACTTATATTAGTTCTACACAAGAGAGTTACTTCACAAAATGGAAAAATGTAAATAGGTGCATCATTGCATTAATTTCATAAATAAAAAAATAAAAAAACATAAATTGATGGTTTCCAAGAATAGATAAAGGAGACAATAAATTTTGTGATATATATCACAAGATTGACAAACTACTAATAGGTAAATAAAATTCTAATTAATACTCCCTTGCTAACTTATGATAATGCGTGGATATAATTTCACACAAACAACCCCTTTAAGTGTAAATAGGGAGGATACACACACAAGATAAAGACAAAATGGGTCTTATACAAATAAGGCATGATCACATACCAATTTAAAAATAAATATATCTCATAATAGTAGTATGGAGAAAAAACTGAGGGGGATAACCCCTCTCTAAAAGAGATAAATAAAAAAGTATGTATGAGTGATGGATTATCAATAACAAAGTCCATAAAATTTACATAATGAATAACCCCCACAAAAGAAAATGAATGAAATATATTATGAATTCCCTCCAATAAGTAGCTCCTATACCAATGATGAGTGCAGGGTGAACAAAAAATTTAACTGCCTACAAATACCATTCCTCTCTTTGGGAAGAAATATATTCACTACTGAATAATGAATCCTTTCCAATAATATATATGGATATGGAACCCAAAATTAATATGTGCCTCTAAATGCAACTCCAATTTCCTCATGCTAGAAAGGGATGTCTCCTCCAAAATAGAAACTAAATGCCCAATTAGAGAAGTGGAACCTAGAGAGGGAAAAAAGTAAATTACATTTAGAAACATAGAAGATGTGATGAAATATCTATCACTAAAGAGGTAGTCCATACCATCTAATATTTCTTCAAGATCTATAATGTGAGACTCTTAGAATAGGATGATATATTTGATAGAAAATAGTTCCAATAAGGTGGATCTAAAAGATTGTAATTATCCTACTATAAGGAATCAATGGAAGCTTTCAAAGAAGTAAAAATGAAATCTAAAGTAGAAAAAAATGATGGATATGTGATCTTGATAGGAGGAGAAAAATTAATTGGAGAAGTCTTTATATCATTTGAATGTTCAATAACTTCATAAAATTCAAGCTCCTCTAAAGTATCATCATCAACGGGTATGAGGCATCCCTATAATGAGCATATGGGAATGGTGACACAAAATAATCTCCATGCATCTTCCCGATGTCCAAAGTGTGTATGGAAACTCGAGGTCAAAAATAACATAGTATCATAATCAACTATGATCAATAATATTTCCCCTTACAAATTTCCTCATGAGTATATCTAGTTTAGGTATGAGTCCATAAAGATTAGGAAAAATATTGATCCACTTCGTATGCATATGAATTCCCTTTTACCAAGACTCATAAGTATCCTTATTTAGGATTACCATAGAAGGATGAGTAGAAAAACTGGATCATAAAATGAAAGATAGATAATCTCAATATATATCAATGTTGATAAATGAAGCCTACTTAAGAAAATATAACTTCACTTGGTGCCATAATGTTCAAGTTATCAACAAAAATTCCTAAAATTGACAAAGTTAATAAAAGATACCTGGGGATGAATATGCAAAAATTATATTTTTAATTGAGAAGATCTTGTTAGTACCTTTTCAATGCCTATTTGATCTCAAAAAATGGATATTCTAGAAACAATTATGAGCTTGGAGGCCAAAATGCAACCATGGCTTTAATAAAAAATAAAATTAACCAACAAACAAATAAGAAAAAATAGCTATATAACCACTAGAGTTCTTTGAGCTATATTTCCAATTTTTATTTATTGTTGAAAATTTGATATCCAATGCACAAGTTATGCCCATTTTTAATAAGACTACTCCTTCAGGGCTTCTTATAGTTACTATAGAAGTGCTTGGTTGCCCATACGACTAGGGGTTGAGTCTCTAGGGATTGGTGGGTAGTAACACAGTGTTGATCACCCTAAAAAATAGGAGATTTGTAAGATGGGTGTTGGTCACCCACATGACCAATGGCTAAGGTCATGGGGGCTAGTGCCCAAAAAAAGCATTTTTTAAGATTAAAACATTAATAAAATATTTAATTTTACCTTCCAAAAATCAATATGACACACAAATTAAAATAATATGTCAAAATAAATGGCACATAAATTGAGATGGTTTAAAAATTAAGATAGGATCAAGAAGTGATGACATGCAAATTGAGGTTGTCATATGATTGTATGAATCCATATAATTGTACAAAAAAAGGAAACTTTTCCCAAACCCCCCAAAAAGAAATCTATTTTTTGGCTCCAAAATCTATCATGTCTTATATGAATTTAGGGGATTTGATGTCTTTTGAGTATAATTATGAGGTCTATTTTATATCAAGATGCACTAATTACAACCTTATAGCTAAAAACCTAAAAAAATAGAGAAACAAATCACAAATCTAAAGTTTTGATACCATGTTAGAGTCTAGATCACCTATAGTAGCTTTTCTACACAAGAGAGTTGATTTGTAAAAGCATAAAACTAGAGGAATTTTATGTAAAAAGTGAATAGGTGCTTCATGTACATTAAATTCATAAATGAGAAAAATACAAATGATATACATCCATATTTGCCAAGAATATATAAAGTAAAATAGAAATATCATAATACATGTTGAAGATTTAAAAAATAGTAATGAGAAAATAAAATCCTCACTAAGACTCCCTAATTAACCTATGATAATGTGTAAATATAATTTCACACCAACAAAGTTTTTATGACGTTCCTTGAAGGAACCTTTCCTTAGATGCATTCTGATCAACTTTCCCTTTGAGTAGGTCTTATCTTTCAATGCTTGTTTACATTTTTATTATACTTACTATTACTTGTCTCTAATAATTACCTCACTTCTACATACACACCCATCATGTTCTATGTAATATCATCTACATATGCTTTAATGTGCTCTTTGTATGTCACCTTAAACAAGTATTCAACACCTTTTTGAGATTCCCTATACATAATCCATCAAGGGGTCTTACAATTATACTAGTTCACTAATTTATTGAATACAAACTTAGCCTATACCATCAAGGTATCACACTATGTTTGTGTGTCTCCTATCGAAACTCTAAGATTATTTCCTTGACTCGTGTTCACAACTTTTGTCTAGCCATCTATCTATGGATGGTATGGGGAATTGTAATTTACCTATGTTTTTAATCTCTTCCATAATGCATATCAAAAATGGCTCAAGACCATAGTATCCCTATTTGAGGTGATACTCTTTGGTAACCCATGTATGCTCACAACTTACCTAAAGAACATATTTGTAATCTTATAAGTTTCATTCATCATTTTCTAAGGAATGAAACATGTTATTTTTGAAAAAAAATCGAGTACTGTAAAGATTAAACCATTACCTATCTAATTCCATAGTAGTTTAAGAATAAATTCCTTGGAGTGTTTCTCTTACGGGTTCTCTAAGATAGGTAACAATTTGTAAAAATTAGTATTCTAGACAATTTGACAAATCAAATTCTCAATAAATATTTTGATGTCACAATGTAGCCATGAAAAAAGATAAAACTCTTCCAAGATGGCCAAAGTATTATCCACAATAAAATTTCCTCTTAATTTTCCCCTATGTAATTCCCTAATCAAGCTCACTCTCATAGAAATATGTGGCATACACAATTACCTTATATTGAATAAATATCCCTCTTGCTCTAATTAACACTCAAAAAATCCTTCCACATAATTCTTCCATATCTCTATAAAATGAAAATATGTTGTATACAAAACCTTCATCATCTCTATAGTACATGTCTCCTACTCAAGGCATCTACTAGATTATTGGGCTGCACCAACTCTATGTTTGAGAACAAAAGAAAACTCCTAGAAATACTCCATCCATTTCATAAGGCTCTAATCTAGCTTTGTTTGATTATTAATAAATCATAATTCTTCATAAGTAGTATATAAAGAAACTCTTTCTAATAAATACTATTTGGACACTATCACAATGTTTAAATAATACCTTTTAAATCCTAGTCATAAACTAAATACTTCTAAATATCACAATTCAATCCCCTATTTAAATACATAGTTGGTTTACCATATTAACTTAAGATAACACTATGCCTTAAAAATCTTAATTGTAAACTAAATACTTTTAATTATCATCATTCAATTTCTTATTAAAATGTACAATTGGTTTACCATCTTAACTTAAGATAACACTAATAACCTTAGCATTATCATCAATTAATCTACTTAAAAAATCTTCTCAAAATCTAGAAGCACAAAAAGTGGGTCCCTATCAGCTTCTTCTTTACCAAATCAAACCTCTTGCCTATGACAACTATCCATTGAAATTTGTAATTCCCAACTCAACTAAAAATATTTCTTAAATAATGCTTATTTTTAAGAAATAAATATTTAGATTTATAAATCTTCATTCTTAAACCTTAACTTCACTAATATAATACAACGAAATAGACACTAAATTGAACCACCAAGAATTTTGCATAAAAAAATCATATTTAAACCTTATCTTTCCCTTTTGTTGTGGAAAGTTTTCAAATTTCAAATGTTTTTGTGCAGACAATTAGATCATCTCCTCATTTTATCCATTTTGATGAGCTGATTTTCTATTGGAAGATTTGAAGAGGGAAGAGATTAAGATTATTTAAATTATAAATGGTTTATTCTTCACAGAATTTATCAGTATGATACTATAAACTTATCTCTTACACAGCCATTGTGTTGGCTTCTGGTTAAAGGGCTTTATATACATGTCAATTCTTTATTCATCTATATATCTGGAATGAACATACCAAGAATGATAGAGCCTTGAAGATCTCTAGTAAATGCAAAGTAATGTGAGCAATATGAGGGACAAAATGAAGTTCTAATCATTTTGAAATCTTTGTTGATTACTTTGAGATTTGCTTCCTTCTCAGTGACCTTCAATGTTAATAATATTGAAGTGAGCAAGTTGTTAAGTAGTCAGTCTTTCATATGATTTTGCTGCTGAAACTGCTAAAAAGAACCGGATATAATACAAAATGTAAATATGTACACAACTACTGCTCCCTATATGCCTCATGAGTGGGACAGGTAGGTAGGATGAATAAAAAGGTAGTCATTTTTGTCCTTTGTTTGAATGTTGTCCAGTTTTACACGTTGATTGACCTGACACAATGGCTTATGCCAATCTTACAAGAAAGTTTGTAATATTTCCATAATGCAATATGACTTTTGCAGCTAGCCCAGAAGTGGCCAGGGTTACCAGTAGGTGTGAAATTTGATCCCTCTGATCAAGAGCTTCTTGGACACTTAGCAGCAAAAGTTGGAGTGGGTAATATTAAACCCCATCCATTCATTGATGAATTCATTCCTACGCTTGAGGAAGATGATGGAATTTGTTATACTCATCCTGAGAAATTGCCTGGTAAATTGCAATATCTTCTGTTACTAATTAGGTAAATATATACTGTTTGTTTGTGATGGATTGCTAGCTTGCAACCAACTAGTTCAATGTTATATATCTTTACAGGAGTGAAACAGGATGGAAGCAATGCTCATTTTTTCCACAGGACAGCTAATGCATACCTCAGAGGCAATAGGAAACGCCGGAAAATTAATTGTGGTGATAATCAGAATGGGGTGGTAGATCATTGGCAAAAGACAGGAAAAATTCGTTGGCATAAGACAGGAAAAACAAGGCGTGTCGAAAATGGAATGTTGATAGGCTGGAAAAAGATTATGGTTCTCTACATGAGCAATGGAAAGGGTGAAAAAGACGAGAAAACAAATTGGGTGATGCATCAATACCATCTTGGCACTGAGGAGGATGAGAAGGATGGTGAATTTGTTGTTTCAAAAGTATCATATCAGCAGCAATCCAAGAATTCTGATAAAAACGAATTACCTGAAGAAGTTGAGGGAACTTTAGTTGCTATAGGAGATCGTTAACGCCTAAAACATCAGATCTGTTAACGCCTAAAACATCAACTCCTGAGCTACCTCGACCTGGAAAGTGGCGAGCAGATCTTGACATCATCGAAGAAGAGAATTTAAATTATATGGACAATCCTGGCAAGGTAATTCTAAATACTAACATTTTTCATTATGATACGATTTCGTTTGACAGTAATTGTTGGCTTTGCATTCAGCCTTACAAACTTGAATAATTGCATGGTTGTTTCCATCATGATGTGCAATCAATGTTGTTTGACTTGTATGGTTCATGATTGCCTTTATGGGTAGCTGCTGTCATTTTATTTTTAATGCGTAAATAATTAAATTTGTAGGACCATGTTCATAAATAAAATTACTTGGAAATCCTGAGTTATCTGGTTCCTTCTCTTGTATTTGAAATTTTGAACTATATTCATGTAAGGTTACAGATTTGGAAGTGGCAACCCAACAGACAAATGCAGTTGAGGATTTGACATGGAGCGGCCTACATGACCAGGCAGATGTAAAATTTGATGATTTGCCGTGGGATACATTAAATGACCCAGCAAGTCTGAGTTTTGATTCTGCATGGTTAGCAGGAGAGTCTCAGTTAAGGACAGATTCTCAGCAATCTTCAGATTTACTTTTTTGTAATGAGAACCTCCCAAGCTCTTCTCCTAAGGAGAAATCGGGAACTGAAGAGCTTGTTTCAGGTTTGGCGTTAGGGACAGATTCTCAGCAATCTTCAGATTTACTTTTTTGTAATGAGAACCTCCCAAGCTCTTCTCCTAAGGAGAAATCGGGAACTGAAGAGCTTGTTTCAGGTTTGGCTGAACATGGTCGCATTGAGGAAAATGTGGATGCATATGGTGATACTTCATGTCTCGACGATATTGAACTTGATACACCTCCAGAAGTACAATCACAGACTATTGTGAGTGATTAACCTGTCATGGCTCAGAATACTACTGATTTCCTATTTTCTTTTTTGGCATAACTAATGAAGATATAAATAACTGACCTTCTGTTGTTTTTATTTTCTTTTTAGCATAATTAATGAAGATATAAATAACTGACCTTTTGTTATTTTTTTGCAACTTCTTTTTAAATAGGACTCACAATTCGATTCCCAAGAGAGCCTGACAGCTTGGACAAAGGGTATATGATTGGGAAGGACCTCACATATGGATTTTTTTGAAATCTTGATATTTATTTTCCAGCTTAAAATATATGCAAGTTAAGGATCGTTCAGACACAGAAGCAGATCAACCTTCAATTCCTTCAAGAAAATTGATATTTGCAATATCAATTTTTTGTTTGCAGTTTCATGTGTCGTATTTTCTTCCTTTATGCTATGCGTGGTAACAAAAAATATGCAAGTTACCGCAAGTGTACCTACCTTCATATCATAACTTTGGAAGGATTAATGAGTTCTGTTTTGAAAAACTAAAAAGGCTATTGAAGCCTTCCTTATTTATGTTTTAATCAGTATTGAAGTTATGAATATGCTACTCTTGTGTTATTGAAGTAGTAAAAAATTCGAACTTTGATGCATCTGCCTGTGGCTACAATTTATAGCATTTCTCGTGGCTAAAATTTTCTATTGATCACTTTATAGTTATATGTTCTTGAAAGCCAATTGAAGAGGAAATTTTGCTCTCCATAATCTGAATAGAGATGAGTTTTCAAAAATGTTGGGAAGAAGCCATATTCGAATTGAGGATGAATCGATCATCAAGAGGGCCGGTATTTTAGTGGTAGAGCACCCCATCATTAAATGGAAGGTCATAGGTTTGACTTTCAATTTGTTCACAAAAAGTTTAACATGGTATCAGAGTATAATTAGCAGGGTCAGGTTAAGCTAGGATCCCTGAGCACCAGCAGTGTGATTCAAGGGGTTGTAGGAAAATGAGCCACATCTGAACTAAAGATGGACTGGTTGCCAAGAGGGCCGGTAGCTCAATGATAGAACACCCTGGTTGTAAGTGAGAGGTTCTAACGTCAACTCCTAACTGATTTGACGGTTTGGTTTGAATCTTGTTTTGCTGTTTGTTTTCTTCAATAAAACATTTAGAAGAAAATGGCTGCATTATGGAATGTGTAGTTGGTATTTAAAAGATATATTTGGAGTTCAATAATTATGGAAGATAGGACAATTTTAGCTAATATGTTCATATTAGTATGGATTGATAAAAGGATATTTTTGAAGTAATAGGAATTGTTATAAGGATGTGTTTAAACAAAACTCTCAGCTGCTTTTTTTTATTTTGTTATTCTTCTAGTATAACAATATGGTCAAAATTGTTAGTCTCATCTCATAAACAGGAAAATTTACACTTAAAAGTTTGGAGAATGAGTATGAAAATAATATTTATATTCAATGATATTTGGGAATTGGTTGAGAATCTACTGATCGATGTTGTTTAGTTGTCCAAGTTTCCTATAAAAACATTGATCTATTAACTCAATTGTTAAACACTAAACTAAATGAGGATGAAGATATTACAAAATATATCTCTAAGGTGAAAATGTGAACTAGAAATATAGTAGTACAAGTGGTAAAATTGATGATAATATGTTGATCTCTATTGTTTTGAATGAACTTACTTCAAACTAATATGTTGATCTCTATTGTTTTGAATTGACTTACTTCAAACTAAATAAACTTATTGGAAATGTGACAACTCAATGATAAACTTAATAGCAATGATAAACTTAATAGGGCAATGCTTGATTCAATATTTGAATTGCTCACTCAATATGAACATCAACTTGTAAAGAAGAAAATTATATCAGCATTTGAAGGAGCTTATGTTGTTGCTTCTAAACAAAAGAAAAAAGGTGTAGTTTATCAAAACATAAGAATTTTTTTCACCATAGTTTGGGATGATCCTATAGATTGTTCTTTTTCCCATACTAAGTAAATAATGCATCCAAGAATAAAAAATTTGTGAAATATTTCATTAGTAAAAAGTTTTGGCCATTAAGCAAAAGATGTGCATTTTGTTGCTTCTTTTGAAGAAGAACATTATTTTGTTGAAGATGCTTTTATACTCTAAAATCTAATGGGATTGAAATGGAGGTTGGAGGACCATTCCCTTCTTAAGTTAGCTATTAATTGGGAGAATGAGTAAAAAATTTGAATCATTTTTGGTAGGAGTAGATGGTTTGCTTTTCAATTTAGTGGTGTGTGTTCTACAATTTTTTTTTTTCAGATTTCTCAAATTTTCTAGCACCTTAACTGTCATTTCACTTTGGGACTGTCATAATGCCACTTTATTCAATGTCAATCAATCAAATCAAGAAAGCTACAAAGAGTGAATCCAACACTCATTATTCTCTCTATTTGTACAATCACCTTCATTATGACTTCTAGCTGATAGTAATGCTAGAAGTGTGACTATAGTTGATTAATACTCCATCAAAGTTATGTATACTATGTTAGGAACTTTCTCCTTTAAACGAGAATATCTACAACCTTTATTCGTCCTAGGATTTGTAATGCTTTTTTATGTACCTACACATAGAGTAGTACCAAAACCTTTGGTAAAAGTGCTATTGGGTCACTTTTAGCTTCAATTTGATATGCAAGAGCCTTGCCATAAGAATGCAAAATTTTTCTTTCAACGAATTATCTACCATTTGTCATTTTGAAACTGTTGTCTTCTCTTCATGATCACTATATTTTATCATGTACCATCAAAAGATGACCAAAATAAATGTAGTCTTATGGTAGTGGAATGCCATGTCAATCCATACTACTGCCTTGTTGCTATATGGATTGTCATGGCATTCCATAACCATTAGACCATGTTTCTTTGAGGCATTTTATCAAACAATTCACTACCTTGTCTATGCTATTGCTTACTATTATGCTTTGATAGATTTTTTCCAAGCATTTGTATCTTGTTCAAAAGCACTAGTTTTAGGCTTTTATCCATAGCAATAAGGCATTGGACTATTTGATAAAATGCTTTCGTAGACATGTATGAAAAATGTGGTAGCATAGACAAGGAAGTGAATTGTTTGATAAATTGCCTCAAAGAAATGTGGTCTCATGGTGATGGAATGCCATGACAATCCATATTGCTGCCTTGTTGCTATATGGATTGTCATGGCATTTCATCACCATGAGACCACATTTCTTTGAGGCATTTTATCAAACAGTTCACTACTTTGTTGCTATGGCTCAAAAGCCTAAAAAAGGTTCTTTTGAACAAGCTACGCATGCTTGGAAAAAATCTATCAAAGCATCAACATCTACTTATTAGTTATGCAATGTGAAGTAATGCTTTGAGTTTGAAAGATGTGCAATGCAATGAAATGGAAAACACTGGGTGATTATACAATTGCAACCCACATCACAACATACCCAAGCCCTTGTGGTTTTTAAGCCTGCATACGTACATGTGCATTAGAAATAGCAAGAACACCAATTTCTTGTCATTATCAACAATAATGAATAAACTTGTTGAAAGTGGTGAGACAAAGTGTTAATGGTTGGTGGAAAACACTAGGTGTTTATAAATGGTGCCTTTCATTACATTCCTAAGGTCTAAATAACAAAATCTTTTCAAGACATTCAGACTGTTTTGTAAAATTCTAAGATGCAAAACACTGGGTTTTACAAAACCTACAACCCACTTAATGTTTGAAAACAAACAAAAACCCTCATAATGTTTTAAAAACCTTTACAACTAACAACCCAAACAGCTAGAAACCCCTCACCTCACTTCGATTGCTTTTGTCTCCCCCTGCTCTCCAACCTTTTACTTTCAACCTGTAGAATAAAAAAGTCGACAACACACAGTGTTAATGGTTGTGGGAAAACACTAGGTGTTTACAAAACAGTGCCTATCATTACATTCGTATAGTCTAAATAACAAAATCCTTTCAAGACATTCATACTATTTTGTAAAATTCTGGGTTGCAAAACACTAGGTTTTTTAAAACCTACAACCTACTTAACATTTAAAAACCCTTTATAGAAAACAACCCATATAATGTTTTACAGCCCTTTAGAAGTAACAACCCAATCAGTTTCAAACACCTCACCTCACTTCTATTTGTTTTTCGTCTCCCCACCTGCAACTCCGCTCTCCAGCCTTTCGCTTTTAACTTGTAGAATAAAAAGCCGACAACACAAAGTGTTAATGGTTGTTGGAAAACACTGGGTGTTTATAAAACAATGCATTTCATTACATTCCTACAGTCTTAATAACAAAATTTTTTCAAGGCATTCATACTATTTTCTAAAATTCCAAGTTGCAACACACTGAGATTTACGAAACCTGCAACTCACTTTTAAATGTTTTAAAAAACTTTAAAAACAACAACCCATTCAAACCCTTAGCAAGTAACAACCCAATCGGTTACAAACCCCTCACCTCGTTTCTGAGAGTGCCATTAAGCTCTTCTCGGATGTTTCAAGGATAGCGCTACGGTTTCATGCGTACAGATTTTTTAAAAGCAGATTCACCGAGTCTCTATATTATGTGGTATGGTCATACTACTAAAAGCGAAGTGCAATACTCTCTCAGTTGATCCATATCCACCACTGATATCTCGGAAATAATGGACTCAAAATTGTATGCAGCTGCTACGTCGGGCGACGTGAAGATGCTTACAAAGTTGCAAGATAAGGAAGTCAACATTCTTCGAGAGGTTACTCCCACAGGGAATACAGCACTCCATCTGGCAGCATATCATGGTCATGTACAAGCTGTGAGAATGCTGCTTCAGCTGATGAATCGTGATACAGAAGCCGGTAACCAAGAGAGCCGTGAATTCCTAACGTCTACAAATAGTGAAGGTAACACCGCCTTTCACGAAGCTGCAATTGGAGGTCATTACCAAGTAATCGAGGTTTTATTGGACCTTAATCGTGACCTAGAAAATATGACCAATGGTGCTTGTGAAACTGCATTGTTCAAAGCTGCAGAGAACGGTCATAAGAAAATCGTGATGAAACTTTTGCCTCTCACATCTTCAGAGTACGACAGGAGGACATCTGATGGCCAAACGCTTGTGCAGTGTGCTGTGTACAACAAGCACAAAGGTATTTTCAAAACATTTCTTATTTTTTATACAATCTTGGAACACTCTTTCCTTTATAATCGGTATCTTTCTAATTGTGCAGAAGTGCTTAAAAAGCTCATAGCTGCTAAGCCATACCTCATTCAAGAATTTGACAGTTTAGGCAGAACACCCCTACATAATGCTGCCTATCTTAAGGGAATATCACAGATTGCGAAAATTCTTTTAGAGGTAGATAAGTCTTTGTGTTATAAACTGGACAATAAGCAACAATCAACACTTCATATAGCCGTGAAAGAAGGGAACCTAGATTTAGTCATTGAGATATTAAAATATGCCAAAGACTGCTTAGAAATTGTAGATAATGAGGGAAGAAATGCTCTGTACTTGGTGATTGAGAATGGAGTACAGATTTTTGACAGAATTGCAAGGCGCATAAAAACCTTGCTGTTATTGCTCATATCAAAGAGGCTGATCAATAAAGTTGACAATCGAGGCAAGACCGCTTTAGACATAGCTATGGACAACATGGACAACGACGAATGACTTTTTAGTGGGGTAAGTAATCTATTTGTTCTACTCTTCATTTAGTTTTTGGTGATAAAACAAAATATTTTTAAGAGTTAAAACATTTCATTTCGTTTCATCTATGAGAACGTAGGTATTGTTAAAAACCAGTGCCAACTAAAGAATACAAAATGAAACCTTCGAATCGTAAAGGGTAGAAACAATAAAAAATAAAATAATATTGATGATCATAACTAGAAAAGCAAAGCGAAGAGCACAAAAGAAAATTCAAATTGAAATACCTCAAGCGATTTCAATCCTTCTTAACAGTTTTGTAAACTGCTTTTATATCACCTATCGGTCGAAATTTTATTTAGGGTGAGGTTTCATGGGGGGCTTCATGATCTATTTTGAAGGAGTAAGGGATTTCATGAAGCAAACAAGTGCTACAAGATTAATTAGAATCTTTTTCTCAAAAATAGCAGTCCCTACTTTTTAGCTCAAAAAATTAAACGGACCGTGTAAAAAGGGTTAGGCTTTTTTCTATCACTTTCAGTTATACAAAGTTTTAAAATTCTCTCCAATTAATTTTTTTTTCTTTTATATTTATTTCAGCAGCATCCACTGAAATTTTTTAGGAAGCCCTCCTCCATGGAACTCCACCCTTAATGCACCTTTATCTGTTTTGCACACATTCTAGTGCTTTCCTTTTAAGCCGTTTTTTCCATGACAATGGGACAAAACCAATCAAGAGAGCTTGAGTCTATATTTAAATATCAAATCTTTTACTTTTACGTTCATTTGTTAAATGCTTTGTAAAGGATAAAGACATTTATACATGGGGATTATGATGATTAATAAACTTGATTTTATACAAAACTTAATTGCTCAAGTATACAAAAATAAATGTCCTCAATGTTGTAACTGTCTAAAACTCGACATAGAATTGGAACTTTGTAGGAGTCAATCTCATGGATCTAGGTCAATTCCACATGACACAAATATAATCTATAACTTGTAGGTTTAATCTAGTAAAATATACACTTTAACTAATTGATTGATTCCAATTTTTATTATTTATGAGTGCCTAGAGACTGATATCAGATGTTTAGAAATATCTTGGAGAAATAGTTAAATTGAGATGCATGTGTGAATCGTAACATAGACATGTATGCCAAAGTAAACAAGAACTCCCAAGAATACACATGTAGAGTAAATATTCATACATAAAAGGATATTAGCTCCATGTAAAGTAATATACCCAATTAGATATCTTGTGTGTTCCTCCATTATTTAGCATATGTAATCCACGGTAAGCTACAAAATTCAAGGAAAATATATTTAATAAGTAGATTCAATAAAAAAAGTAAAAATAATCACAAAGTTGCAAGTTGATTTAATTATCTCTAAACATGAGATAGAGGGAGATAATAGAATTATAAAAATTTCACTTTTATAGGAAGTCTTGCAAAAATGCTCCACCAATGTGCTATCATATGATGAAAATGCATATTAAGCACTAACATGCCATATGATCAAAACCTATCTATAGACGGCGATAAGTCTCTAAATAGGTACTTGTAAATTTCAATTTGTTTCTGATCTTAATATAGGACTGTTAGTGAAAAAATAGCCCCCCTTCAATTTCTTAAACTCATTAGGTGCAAGTGAGTAGAGGAGAGAAAAAAATAGTATGTTGAAATGTAAATCTAAGCATATAAATCATGTAAAGTAGTACTTTTCATATATGCATCACAAGATAATAAAAAAATCATGAATGATAAGTGTGATAAGCAAATGGGATGAAAATGATGAAGGGATAAAATTTTACTGTCAATATAGGAAAATGAGAAAAGTAAGGTGGGCCTAAGAGCTAGATATAAGTACATATAACACTAGAAAAAGAATTACAAGATCAATGTTGCTCCAAGTGCATGACCACATAATGATAGAATGAAGACATGAGGTCTCTAGTGCTAACATAGCTCTAGGTGCATGATATATTAAGTAGTGATGTTTGATCAATAGTTCGAGAAAGGCAACAATGTCCCCAATATGACAAAATCACATAATAAGATAAAGTTGACCAAGTGCCCCCAATTTGATAATGTGGTTTTTAATACATGATAAATCATGTGAGCACAACTTTGTTGGTTGTGGTAATGGCTTAACAATAGTTGCAACAAATGGGTAAGATAATGAGATGGGGATCAAAGAATATTATGTGCATATGTAAGACAAAAAAATGATGTATAGCCACCTAAATGATAAGGTAAAGATGGCCTTGAGTAGCTAGATAAAAATTGTGTGAGGGTCATGAATATGTAATCAAATCAATGGAAAAGCATGTAAGGTGCATACAAATAGTCAAGGTGATCACGATATTGCATGCATGCTTATTTTGTGTTATCAAAATATTTTCTAAGGTTGTGATTGGTTTTACAATAAATTCATTATCATTATGTATATATAAACAATGTTAAAATTGACACACCTATGATCTACAGATATCATAGGATGCATAGATAAGTTTCATGAATCAGTGTAATTATAAGATATAAGTATGGGACACATCAGGATCATTATAAAGCCATATGATCCAAAAATGATATGGGGGAAGGTGTGATTCCCCCCTAGAAAATTTAATATGGTGCCTCATGATAGGCCAATAATAATATAATAAATAATGGAAGAACAAAGATACACCCAATCTAATAAGATAACTCTTAGAATCATGATAGGAAAATGAAGGCACAAATATAATGGGGATAGAATGGTCGCACTAATGTAATGATAGGGTATTTTAAGCACAATATGAAAATATTAGATGTAAGTAATAAACATGTCAACATAGGATAAATTGAATATAAGGTAATGGAATGATAGGTTTCATAGGTTTAAATATAGAATAAGAATCATAAATATGATCAACTAATGGTAATAAACATGATCATGTTCAATAAAAATTAGAAGGAATGGAAAACACAATGATAAGAAGATAGGCATACTAAGTATAGGAAATCAAACATAAATCATGATGATGTATAAGATAAAGTAAGATAAATAAGGAAATTATTTATGTAAGTGGTAAACATAAGAAAACAACAAGTTATAAAGGACATAAATGACTAGAAACTTTCCTATCAACTTTATTGAGAACCCTCCTCTCCCGTCTAGCTCTATCATAATTGAGCTTATTAAAAGCCAACCTCACTCTTTGGGTAGGGTTTCTCAGTTACTTAAGAAAAAGAATTCCCCTTCAGTAACCCCTGACTCTGGCAATAATGATCTCTTGAAAATTACCACTAAGAAATGCAAGACCTCTCCTCTTACCCTTGGTTCTTCAAAGTAGAGAAAGGTGGATTCTAAAGGGGCACAAAATAAAGGTCTAACTATTACTATCCTAGATGACCATGAAGTTGTTTTGGAGAGTGGTAATTTGAAGAAGGAGACTAGTGGTAATGTTCAGTCAGGGGGTAGAAGGTTTGTTCGTTTACAAAAGGCTACTTCTAAAGATAAAGGTAAAGATAAAAGAAAAAGAAAAAATGGTGGTTGATGAGGATGATAATGGGTCCTTTAAGGAAGAGTTTGTTCCGGATAGTTTAGGTGAGAGTGAGGAGTCACATGATGAGGAGGTTAGCGATCTAGACATGGAGGAGGAAGATTTTTAGGAGGATGATAATAACCTTGATGGAGACAATTGTTATGCTGAAAAAGATGAGAGAGAGCTAAAGGTGGAAGAGAACAAGAGTGAAAATTTTAGGGTTTAGGAAGAGTATGATACAATGTTGTAGAACTCTTTGTGATGAGCCCTGCTGGCTCTCAACTCAAAACCCTTATTTTCTTAAGTCTTTATGTGTTATTTATTTTTTTAGAGAATGTTTAATAGACATAAGAGAAGGGGCGCACATCATATTTGCTCATAAAATGAAAGTTAACACTATTTGCTTCAGAAAGAGAGTGTATATTGCATTATTTTATTGAGACAAATAGAATGCAAATGATACACATACCAGGAAAGCTCCATATTATTTAAATAAAGAAGTTGCCAGTTTGACAGCTGGAAATGGTGAAATCAAGCATATATGCACGCCAAATCCCCAGATGTGATTTCTCCTGCCACGAAACTGGATACAATCCTCTGAAACTGCTAGGTGCCAATGATAGAAGCCAAAAATTACACAAAAGGGAGGCGTTTCTCTAATTCCCTTCACACACCTTTTCCAGAGAAGCACAAAAACCAAGGAAAAAGTATGGCCCAAGCTATTCACAAAAGAAACAAAGATGAAAGCTGAGAAATGCTGGTGAGGACGCCTCAAGATGATGAAACCCTCCTCTGAACTAAAAAACCCAAATAATAATTCTCTGAATGAAACCTATAGAACCTCTGAATGAAGTTCTCAACTGCACTGATTCAGCTGATCTTTCACAGCCTCAAAAGCACTCAACACTGAAGAGTTATCGTTCCTCAATGGACAGAATGTTCAAACCCTGGTCACAGGAGAATGCACAGTAAAAATGGCACAAGGCAAAGTGAAATTGTCAAAAGATGATTTTCTATTGCCAGAGAAATGCTTTATACCCAAATGGCACGCATTTCAAGAAAAATATGCCTTTTTCAATCATTAAAATCTTTTAACATTTTTATTAAGTCTTTTCAATAGTCAACTTAATACTTGAGCGCACCTTTTAATATTTTAAGTCATTAAAATATTAAATCTCCCTTTTTGAACATTTTAAGTGATATAAAATATATTAAAGTCGATGTGACTTTAATAAAAAGACATTAAGTTAAATAATTAACTTAATCACTTAAAATTCCATAACTCGCTCAAAACTCAGAATATCTCTGTGCCGTCAGAAGCCGTGAACTCCTGAAATGCCAACACCTGCTGTGAACCAGTCACTGGGCTCTGAAAACCAAAACGATCAAACTCTCCAGAATGTACCACTGACCCTCTAACCAATCTGGCTAGCCCACAAGGGTCCAATAAAGGGCTAACACACTGTTCCCGAGAACCGTCTAGCGAGGGGACATCACAGTCTGCCCTCCCCGAATTTGCTTGTCCATAAGCAAACTCAAAGCCGGATGCTGAAGAATACTATCACTCTCCCAAGTAGCATCCTCTGCCGGTAGATCCCTCCACTTAACCAAGTATTCCCTGATAACCTGCCTCCGAAGATGACGCTCTCTAGAGTCCAGAATGGCCTCAGGTATCAAAACCAGTTTCCCCTCATCATCCAGGGGTGGCAAATCAATAGAAGGAATTACGTGTTGTCCCAACACCTTTTTGAGGCGCGACACATGGAACACGTTGTGAACCTTACTGTCCACCAGAAGATCTAACTCATAAGGCACTTGACCTACCCATCTGATAACTTTGAAAGGTCCATAGTATTGTGGCTTAAGTTTCTCGGAGCCCTTCTTACGAAGGGTGGACTGCCTATAAGGTTGAAGCATCAGGTACACCAAATCATCGATCTCGAAAGACCGCTCAACTCGTTTTTGATCAGCATATTGCTTCTGCTGATTTTGGGCTTTCTATATATTTTCCCTAAGTGCTCTCATAATATCTTGGTTCTCTTGTAATAAATCACCAGCACTGGGAACTCTACTGTCACTCAACAATAAGTCTAGAAAGCTCGGAGTATCATATCCATATAATGCTCGGTAAGGTGTCATCTGGATGCTCATGTGATGGGTGGTATTGTAGCAATACTCACAAAGGTATAACCACCTCACCCATGCCTTCTGCTGCCCTGAACTATAATTTCACAAGTACCCTTCCACCCATTTGTTGATGATCTCAGTCTGCCCATCTGTCTGGGGGTGGTAGCTGGTACTCGAGGTGAGCTCTGTCTCGCAAAGTTTGAATAACTCCTGCTAGAAGTTACTCATAAACCTGCTGTCCCTATCACTGACTATACTGCGAGGCAAATCGTGAAGCCTGAATACCTCTCGGAAGAACAAATCTGCCACCTGGATAGCCGTATGTGTAGTAGTGATTGCGAAAAAGTGTGCATATTTCATCAATCGATCTACCACCACGAAAATACTATCCTTCCCTTGAGCTTTTGGCAAGCCCGTGACGAAGTCCATGGACAAACAATCCCACTTCCTCTCAGGAATAGGAAGCGGCTAGAGTAAACCTGTAGGGTATGTGTGCTCTTGCTTGTTCTGCTGACAAACAAGACATTCCCTGACATACTGGAGAACATAAGACTTGAGACCCTTCCAAGAGAATCTCTCCCGTACCTGCCTATAGGTCTTAAAGTACCCGGGATGTCCTGCCACGGGTGAATCATGTAGTGACCTCAAAACCCTGTCCCTCATCTCAGAACCTGGGACCAATAAAATCCTCCCTTTGTAGATGATAAGGTCATCTACAAGTGAATACCTGTCATCCTGTACTGATCCATCAACTATGCTAGAAGCCCATGGGTCCTTAGCATACTCTGCTACTATTAGATGTCTCTAGTCTTCTGAAACCAGTGTAATAGAGCTCAAGTGCAAACGGCGAGATAAAGTATCAGCAACCACATTCTGAGTGCCCTTGACATAGGAGATGTCAAAATTGTAAGACTGAAGTTTGCTGACCCATTTTTGTTGCCTCTCATTAAGATCTCGCTGCCCAAGAAAATGCTTCAGACTATTATGATCAGTTTTTACTGTGAATTTACTACCAATCAAGTACTGCCTGAATTCGGCCATCGCGTGCATGATAGCCAACATTTCCTTATCATAGATACTATAACTCCGTTCAGGACCTCTTAGGTTTCTGCTCTCAAAAGCTATAGGGTGTTGATCCTGCATGATCACTGCACCAATACCCTCACCAATGGCATCGCAATGTAACTCAAAGGGTTTAGTGAAGTCCAGTAGAGCCAAGACTGGACATGTAGTCATGAGAAATTTGAACTTCTCAAAGCACGCTTGTGCTAGTGGTGTCCATACAAAAGCACCCTTCTTAGTCAAATCAGTTAGTGGCGCAGCATGCCGCGAGAACCCACTAACAAACCGATGATAGAAGGCACACAATCCTACAAAACCCCTGAGCTGTGTCAAGGTCTCAGGTGTAGGCCAATCAATGATGGCTCGAACTTTCTCTGGATCCATGCTGACTCCTGCACCGCTGATGATGTGTCCCAGATATAAAAGCTTTGCCATGCCTAAAGCACACTTGGACTCCTTGGCATACAAGGACTCCCTATCAAGTATACTGAGTACCTCATCCAAGTGAACCATGTGTTCCTCCCATGATTTGCTATAAACCAGGATGTCGTCGAAGAACACCAATACAAATTTCCTCAAGTGAGGATGGAAAACCCTGTTCATTGTAGACTGAAACGTGGCTGGAGCATTGGTTAAACCGAATGGCATAACCAAGAAATCAAAGTGTACATAGTGACATCTGAACGCAGTTTTCTCTATGTCCTCCTCTCGGACTCTAATCTGATGATACCCTGTCCTCAAATCAATCTTGGAGAAGTAGCAAGCTCCATGAAGCTCGTCTATCAACTCGTCTATCCGTGGAATAGGATACCTGTTCTTTATTGTCTTCCTGTTGAGCATTCTATAGTCAATACACATCCTGAGTGTACCATCCTTTTTCTTCACCAAAACAACTGATGAAGCAAAGGGTGACTTACTCAGCCTAATGTTCCCCATAGCTAAAAGCTCCTTAATGGTTTTCTCTATCTCATCTTTTAGATGCTTGGGGTGCCGGTAAGGAGTAATCATAATCGGTTTCGTGCCCTCATCCAGCTCTATAATATGCTCAATACCTCTATCAGGAGGTCTGCCTGGTGGAATTGCACTGAAAACCTTTGCATGTTTGATTCGAAGTTCCTGCACATCTAGATGGTAAGAAGAAGCTTGCTACTCCAACTGTGAAGGCATTAGCTTGCACTCAGCAGCCCACTCTACCATATCATTACGAATCAAACGTTCCATTCTTCGGAGTGAAATTTCTCTAAGGTTGCTGTCCTTGATGGCTTTAAGAATATGATTTGTGCCATCTACGGTGAATTTCATCTCCATGTCACGCAAATTAAGTGTGAACTCACCTATTGCATGAAGCCACTTCATGCTAAGAACGATATCCGTTCCTCCCATGTTAACAACATAAAAATCTGCCTTGAACTCAAAATTGTTAAGTTTCAAAGGCAAGTTAGGTATCATCCTCTCACAGTTGAGAGTGTATCCATCTGCAACCTTCACACGTATGCCTTCAAACTGCTGAGTTTGAATTCCCCGTTTCTCTACTAACCGTGAATCGATGAAATTGTGGGTTGCACCCGTATCTAGAAGAGATATGACCCTTTGACCAGCTAGGATCCCACAGAGTCTGAAAGAACCCTCTTTCTGCATGCTGGACATATGAGCCTCTTTTAGTTCTGTTTCCACTACAATTTCTGCCTCATTTTCTGACTCTTCTCCATCTGTATCATAGATTGGAGCTTGCTGTTCAGAAAAATTAGTCAATGCATCTCCCTCATAAAACCACTCCATATGCTTGTTTTGCCCTTTAGGTTTGAGGGGGCAGTCATGATTAAAGTCATACGGACCTTTGCAGTAAAAACAGAGTTTTCTTCTTCGTAAATCATTCATGGTTTCTCGATCTAAAGGGGCTATAAATTTCTTCTTTTGATCTGCATTATCAGCCTTCTTTGGATCTGATTTATTCTCTGTGTATGAGGTGGTAGGCTTCGAGCCAAATGGCTTACGAGGTGTAGATAGCTCCATGCTGCGAGCTTTCCTCATGGCCTCCTGTAAAGTAGGTGGATCAAATACTTTTATCGAACCTTTCATGGGCTCGAAAAGACCTTCAATGAACAATATGATCAGCCTTCTTTCTGAAATTCCTGTCACCATCACAGATAGTCTTTGGAATTCACCAATGTACGATTCCAAGCTACCTAACTATTTCAGTTGTGCCAAATCTCTGAAGAAAAGCTCAGGATCCCTTTTGTCAAATCTCTCTACCAGTCTATCAGTAAACTCCTGGTACGAGGTAATCCTGTCATGATGAAGAGTAGTCATACCATGAATCCACCAGTCATGTGCCACGCCATCAAGGTGAAGTGCTGCAAAACGAATGGCATCCTCCTCTGGCATGGGGCGTAGTGTCAAGAATGTATCAAGTTTACTAACCCAGGCACGTGCTGTAACTCTACCACTGCCATCATAGTGAACTAAGGTTAGTTTGTTGGTAGCCTGTCTGAGATCATTTTGCTTGTGTCTAGGCCGCCTGTCATTCCTGCTCCTGGTGTGTTCTCTCTTCTAGCTCATGAATCTATCGAAGTTAAGGTGCTCCTTAACCCTCGGTGGCAAATTATCCCACTCATCATGCATAGCCATAATGTTATCTGCAAAATTAATTTCGCCACCCTGTTCAACTTCGTCCACTTCCTCAGCATCATCTCTAGTGAATGTAGGACATGTAGCTCTCTCATAGGTATGTGCTGGAGCTATGACTCTCTGAGGCTCTCTGTGAATACTTCCTTCTCGGTCTTGATCCAGATTCTGAGTTCTATTAATGGTCAAATTTTGGACATTCGTGCTGAGTTGTTGAAGAATAGTCACCACCTGTTCTTGCCCTGCAACCATACCTCTGAGCACGTCTTTAGCTTCTCTGTCCTCATCATCCCAAGGATTCCTGTGAGAACCTTCTCCTGTCCTGTTTGCCATATTATCCCAGTCTATTTCCTCCTCCTAATCTACAAACGGAAATGGTGGGAAAGGATTTTGGTCGCCTCTCTGATTTCTAGGACCCCCTCTGAAATAGGACTTGCCAAAACCCTCTTTGTGTGACTTCATAAATTTCTCAAACCCCACAAGCTGGCAGGATGTGAGCTCTGATACCACTGTGATGAGCCCTGCTGGATCTCAACTCAAAACCCTTATTTTCTTAAGTCTTTATGTGTTATTTAATTTTTTAGAGAATGTTTAATAGACATAAGAGAAGGGGGGCACATCATATTTGCTCATAAAATGAAAGTTAACACTATTTGCATCAAAAAGAGAGTGTATATTGAATTATTTTATTGAGACAAATAGAATGCAAATGATACACATACCAGGAAAGCTCCAGATTATTTAAATAAAGAAGTTGCCAGTTTGACAGCTGGAAATGGTGAAATCAAGCATATATGCACGCCAAATCTCCAGATGTGATTTATCCTGCCACGAAACTGGATACAATCCTCTGAAACTACTAGGCGCCAATGATAGAAGCCAAAAATTACACAAAAGGGAGGCGTTTCTCTAATTCCCTTCACACACCTTTTCCAGAGAAGCACAAAAACCAAGGCAAAAGTACGGCCCAAGCTATTCACAGAAGAAACAAAGATGAAAGCTAAGAAATGCTGGTGAGGACACCTCAAGATGATGAAACCCTCCTCTGAACTGAAAAACCAAAATAATAATTCTCTGAATGAAACCTGTAGAACCTCTGAATGAAGTTCTCAACTGCACTGATTCAGCTGATCTTTCACAGCCTCAAAAGCACTCAACACTGAAGAGTTATCGTTCCTTAATGGACAAAATGTTCAAACCCTAGTCACAGGAGAATGCACAGTAAAAATGGCACAAGGCAAAGTGAAATTGTCAAAAGATGATTTTCTATTGCCAGAGAAATGCTTTATACCCAAATGGCACGCATTTCAAGAAAAATACACCTTTTTCAATCATTAAAATCTTTTAACATTTTTATTAAGTCTTTTCAATAGTCAACTTAATACTTGAGCACACCTTTTAATATTTTAAGTCATTAAAATATTAAATCTCCCTTTTTGAACATTTTAAGTGATATAAAATATATTAAAGTCGATGTGACTTTAATAAAAAGACATTAAGTTAAATAATTAACTTAATCACTTAAAATTCCATAACTCGCTCAAAACTCAGAATATCTCCGTGCCGTCAGAAGCTGTGAACTCCTGAAATGCCAATGCCTGCTGTGAACCAGTCACTGGGCTCTAAAAACCAAAATGATCAAACTCTCCAAAATGTACCATTGACCCTCTAACCAATCTGGCTAGCCCACAAGGCTCCAATAAAGGGCTAACACACTATTCCCGAGAGCCGTCTAGCGAGGGGACATCACACTCTCAAATGTCAGATAACGCTCTTGATAATGCTCTTAAAGACTTTTTTTTCTAAGGTGGAAGAGCTCAATGCTCGCATGACCTATGTGGAAATGAAACTTGAAGAGAACAACAATAATAAGAATCTCGTTGTTGTCATCGATGATATAATGAAAAAATCTATTATGGGTATAGTGTCTGGTCAGGGTAAGATTGGGAAACAACAAAATAAAAAAGGAAAGTCTCTTGGGAAAAAGGAAGCAGCAAAGATGGAGAACATCGGGAATAATGTTAGCTAGATGGAGTTGGTGGCCTGTCTAGCCTAGCTTTTTTTATTCGAGATCAGGGCCCTTTTCCCTACTATCTTAATCCAAAATAATAGACAAATAATATGTTAAATTCATGGTGCAATCTACCTTCTACAACATGGATTTGGAAAATAGAAATTAACGAGGAAAAATACTTAGCCCTACAAAATTGACAAAAATAAAATAATGTGTTTTGGGTGATGCAAGTTGCTTGAGCCTTGAGATGCTCCTACATGAGATATCCTAAGTAAAAAAAAAGAGGATGGTGCTCAAAATTAAGTAGTTGAAAGTGGTTATGGTGGATACCCCAACTAGCCCATTTTATCTTCACAAAGCCATGTTTCATCCTATAGCCATTTTCTATTCTATCAAACTAATTATTCTTTATATTTCTTGTTTTTGGTTCTTCTACCCAATTACTAATTAGAATTTAATCTATCTCATCTATAATCCTCTTCGAGATTTGATGTCTTTGTAGAGAAGGGGGATTCGCTACTCACGAGTTCTCTTCATTCAGAGAGCCTCACGGGGAAAACTGCCCTAAACTACCTCAGGAACAACAACGAGAGTTTCAAAATCTGAAAGAACAGGTCACAAAGATTTTATGGATAGACTGATAAGCTCTTGGCCAAAGGACGACAATGCAAAATACGAACGATAGTGCAGAACGTTGGCGTCTCAGAGGCGTGTTGGAGTCTCATATGGACCAAAGAATGAGAATGTCTTAGAAAACAACAAAATGACTACTTCTACTTTGATTATTGAGAATTTACAGAATGCGATAAAGTAATAGAAAGTGATAGAAATGAAATGAATTGAAGTAGAAATGACAAAGATAAGGAGAAGAAAAGAAAGAAGATGCTCAAAAACACACAAGTGATGAAGCCTCCAACTAGTAGATATCTTCAAAACTTGCATGCACGATATCTAGAGAGAATGTTGGGGCTGTATAGGGGTTTGCCTTAGTCAAAACCCCGTTTTGGTGTTCCCACCTCCATAGATAGCCAAAAGATAGAGAGAGAGAGAAACGAACAAAGTGTGTGGTGAAAGAAAAACCCGCTTAGGAGTGGAACCCACACCACCAAGTATGAGAGATAAAAGCAATCCCTGCTTGAGGAGGAGAACCTGCATCACAAAAGAGCTGATAAAAGCAATCCATGCTCAAGGAGGAGAACCCATATCACGTAATAAGAATGCAAATGATAGGGGATATGGAATCCCAAGATGCTCACAATCATGAGATGAAGGAGATGAAGCTGTAAGAGTGAAGCTAAGAGAGCTTGGAAATGCTTGAAACTGCTATGGAAATCTATGTGCAAGCAAGATTTGGATAGTAGAAGGCTGAAGCCAAAGCAAGAGAGAAGCTAGAAACAAAAGAATGGAGCTAGAAGAAGTTAGAGAAAGTTAGAAGATGCAAATGGAGGGAAAAGACTTCTTTTAAGGAGAGAACAAAAGCTTCCCGAACCATTTAAGGGAATCTCAAGTCATTGCCACCAAAAAAAGGTGGGGACAAGTGGAAAACATGCTTGGAGATAGTCGTTTGAGCGTTAAAATATTGTAGGATGCTAGCGCAACACACAGACATCCGCGCAGTGCGCTAGTGTCGAGACACTTCACGCTACAAAATGACAAGAATGGGAAAAGCACCAAAGCCAACGAAAGCTGACACACAAGGGTAGCTACTGAAAAGGGTGTTGGAGCATCTTGAGAAGGGAAAAAGGCTAATGCAGGGGATAAAATGAGCCTACACAAATTCTAGGGGAGTGGACACTAAAGTGGATATAAGAATGTATGCAAAATTGTGAGGGGTGCAATTTTACGACTATACATTTCACCCCCACTTTAGCGGGCATATGAATCTACATTAATATGCATGCTAAAGGAAATCTACTAAACATAAATAACATCATATTCCAAAAGGATACTGTAGATGAAGTAGATAACTCTTTGAACCAAGGAAGCTTGCCCCTAGTCTGAAGACTTGCAAAACAAATGCATTAGAGAAGAAAGACCTGCACCATAAAACAACGTTAGAACATGAAAAGCTAAAGAATTTGAGTCAGCAAAGTGAAAGAGACCTTGATGTAGAAGGTTGTATCAGTACTATGCGTCATCCCAAAATTAAGAAATAACACACTTAGAAGAATTATAAAACTAAGAGAGGAAGGGAATATACTCAGGATAAAGAAGACGTAGATCTTCGATCCAGTATATGCACAAGAGAAGAGAAGAGAATTTAAGAATATAAGCGCCTCACAGGACTGCAGACCTACAAGGAAGGTGTCCTCCAAGATCTCTCTCATGAAAGAAATTGAGAAAAGCGTCTTACAGGCCCGCAAACCTACATGGAGGCAACCTCCAAGATCTCTCACATGGAAGAAGTTGAGAAAGCACCTTACAGACCCATAGTCCTATAAGGAAGGTATCCTTCAAGATCTCTCACATGAAGGAAACCCAAAAAAGTGCCTTATAGACCTACAGACCTGCAAGGAAGGTATCCTCCAATATCTTTCTCATGAAGGAAACTGAGAAAAGCATCTTACAGGCTTGCAAACCTATAAGGAGGCAACCCCCAAGATCTCTCACATGGAAGAAGCTGAGAAAATGCCTTAAAAACCTACAGTCCTGCAAGGAAGGTATCCTTCAAGATCTCTCACATGGAGGAAAATCAAAGAAAGCACCCTATAGACCTGCAGACCTGCAGACCTGCCACCTCAAAGATCTCTCGCATGGAGGAAGCTCAAAGGAAGTGCCCTACAAGCTCTCTGACTTGTAGGGAGGTATCCCCCAAGATCTCTCACATGGAGGAAACCTAGGAAATCAAACTTCGCAGAGTTAGAAAGCGACTACATAGGCAAGTAAGCAGACAATCACACAAATCGTTGATAGACTGGGAAGCTTTCAAATGGATCCCTTGGGAACCCTTCAAAAGAAAAGCGGTCCACTCAAGGGACACGCTATTGGAAAAGAAAGGTCTAGTCAGGCTTCCCCCAAGCTAGATGCGAAGAATTCATTCAAAAGAAAAGCTTCCAAAGAGGTCCCTTGGGAACCCTTCAAAAGGAGAGTGGGTCCACTCAGGGGACGCTTCATTTGAAATACATAGAGAAGAGAAGGGGTCCTTAAGAAGGACACACACCTCTAAAACAA
Organism: Sequoia sempervirens; assembly: GCA_007258455.2. NCBI lineage: Eukaryota > Viridiplantae > Streptophyta > Pinopsida > Cupressales > Cupressaceae > Sequoia > Sequoia sempervirens. The sequence continues at coordinate 334,485,839 of VDFB02000015.1, read as the reverse complement.
GTTATCACTACCCCCAGCATACATGGGAGGAGAACCATGCAAGATAAATAGGATAGAGGTAAACCTCGGTATCACTTGTCATGTAAAGAGGAGGCAGATGCATCCACATGCAAATGAGTGATGTCACTTGAATCATGAAGCTATTGTATTTTATCCCTCAAGGCTTTGCATTCACTAGTGGAATGTCCAAGCACTCAACGGTATGTGCAAAAAGAGTGTTCTTCCTTATCATGTTCATGAGATTTCTTACGTGTAGGAGAAGGAAGAGTGATTACTTGTAGGATTTTAGAAGCCACAACAAAATACGCTCTTGCTCAGATAAAGGATGAGAAATAGGAAGCAACCCTTTCTCTTGTGGAGAAAATTTTGACTGCTCACAAGAAGAAGATACAGAGATATAAGACAAAGGAGGAGGATCTCCATGGAGAGTATTATTCCAGTGCAACATGATCATACTCCTCCATGGGATCACCATCATTCTTCTTGATAGGGCTACCAACATTAACCTCTTTAATGGAAGTGAGATGATCTTCCTCAAAAGAAGGATCAATACTAAGGACATTACAAATGTTTCTCACACTATCCCGCGATGCAAAAGAATAACCATCTTTGATAGCGGGTTTGGATGATGTTATCAGAAGTCTTGAGTGGATTGGGTCGACTTTATATTCTCCAATGAAGGAGTCTATAAAGTCTAAGGAACCCCAATCATCACTAAGACATGCATTCTTTTGAGAAGGAATAGACTTAGGATTTCTTGCTTTAGAAGGATCTTCTTTAGGGACATTTATCTCAAGAGTATCCTTTGTAGTAAGTACTATTGGAGTAAACAACGACATAGTGGAAGACACTGAAGGGATAAGAGTAGGCACAACCGAAACCCGACCAACAACTGCCATCTCACATAGGTGCATAGCATTAGGGCCAGGCTTAACTGTGACTACTTTATTATTGCAAATGAACTTAATAGATTTATGCAAGGTAGACGAGACTGCACCCATAGCATGAATCCACGGTCTACCAAGAAGTGGATTGTAAGGTAACTTTTTTGACATAACATACACAAGGGTAGGTACAGTAACGGGTCCCAACCTCAAAGGCAAGACTATTGTGCCTAGGGCTTGTCAACCGACATTATCGAACCCACGTGAATGACAACCGAAGAAGCATTAAGTGAAGATGGATCAATATTAATTTTAGGCAATAGATCAATGCTACATATATTGAGCACCGAACCAATGCCAATGAGAGTATGTCTAATGCCAATATTATTAATGTTGACTATAATCATTAGAGGGTCTTCTTGCTTTTGTGCTTCTAAAGGCAAGATTTCATGTGGATAGAACGTAATATTCGGTGAATCTACATGAATATGAGCTATCAATGCATCAACATCTGCTGGCCTAGTGGAATAAGGCAAGAGGATCTTTTGCAAGGCTTCTTGAAGCATACCTTGATAAACCAGAACAAACTAAAGCAAGTCCCACAGTGAGATCTTAGCTGGAGTAACTCGAAGTTGGTCGACAAGATCATAATCACTAGGTGCTTTAGTTGTAGGTTTAGGAGCTTGAAGAAGACTTTGTTGTTTATTCATTCCATTCTCATAAGTATGGGCTACCGATCTGTAAGAGGGAGCCTTAGAAAGATTAGGAGATTCACTATCAAATGGAACACCATAAATAAAACAAACCCTTTTAGGAGGACTAGCTGGAGTTAGGTAAATGATCAGTCTCTTAGGCCTTTGAGGGGCAGTAGAGACATAGATTACATTTACAAAATCATCACAACTAGTGGAATTATTATTTATTTATACATATTCTCAACATCGATCCAAGGAGGATCGGATGTGGAAGGAGGTTCATCATTCGCTAATGCATCATCTCTAAAAGAGAGTGCATAAAAAAGAAGATGAGATTCATCATTCACCAATGCAACATCTCTAGAAGAGAGTGTATTGGGATGGAGAGTAGATTCATCATTCATGAATGCATCACCTCCAAAAGAGAGTGCATTGGAATGAATAGAAGGTAGAGTAACATTAAGAAAGGTATCAATGATTTCATCTTCTTGCAACAAGATATCCTCTAAAGCAAGAGGACTCTCGTGAGAAGGATCAAAGATAAAAAGTGACATGGGAAAATCCAAGTCACTATCACATGCATGAAATGGAATATCATTAACATTTTGAACAAAGTTAGATACTGAACTAATAAAAGAAGATATTAAATTCATTACGATTTTCTTAGTATTTTCTATGTTCTAATAATTCTCATTTTATGAGGTCTTTAGAGCAGAATTTGAGGTCGGAACTTGCGTTGGTCCCTAAAATTCAACTGCCAAAGGCACTGGTATTTTAGGGATTGAACTAGTTCTCTAGAAGACCTTTCCATCAGTGCAAACAGTTATGAATTCCAAGCACCGAGTCAAAATTTATGACCCCACCAAGTAGGGATAAATAAATTCCTAGTTTTTCAGAAGATTTTCTCTTCATGTTGGGTTCACCAAAATGTAGAGAAAGGGGATTCACTACTCATGAGTTCTATTCATTTAGAGAACCTCACGGGGCGAACTTCCCTAAACTACCTCAAGAACAACAACGAGAGTTTCAGAATTTGAAAGCGCAGGTCACAGAGATTTTCTGGACAGACTAACGAGCTCTCGGTCAAAGGAAGAAAACATAGAATACAGATGACAGTGCGGCACACTGGCGTCTCAGAGGTGTGTTGGAGTTTTGTACGGACCAGAGAACAAGAATGTCTCAAAAAATAGCAAAATGACTGCTTCTATTCTGATTATTGAGAATTTATAGAATGCAATAAAGTAATAGAAAGTGATAGAAATGAAATGAACTGAAGTAGAAATGACAAAGATAAGGAGAAGAAAAGAAAGAAGATGCTCACAACCACACAAATGATGAATCCTCCAGCTAGTAGATATCTTCAAAACTTGCATGCACAATATCTGGAGAGAATGTTGGGGTTGTATAGGGGTTTTCCTCAGTCAAACCCCCATTTTGGTGTTCCCACCTCCACATATAGCCAAAAGATAGAGAGAGAGAAATGAACAAAGTGTGTGGTGAAAGCAAAACCCACTCAGGAGTAGAACCCGCACCACCAAGTATGAGTGATAAAAGCAATTCCCGCTCGAGGAGGAGAACCCACATCACAAAAGAGGTGATAAAAGCAATCCCCGCTCAAGGAGGAGAACCCGTATCACATAGTAAGGATGCAAATGATAGGGGATATGGAATCCCAAGATTCTCAGAAGCATGAGATGAAGGAGATGAAGCTGCAAGAGTGAAGCTAAGAGAGCTTGGAAGTGCTTGAAGCTGCTATGGAAAGCTATGTGCAAGCAAGATTTGGATAGTAGAAGGTTGAAGCCAAAGCAAAAGAGAAGCTAGAAACAAAATAATGGAGCTAGAAGAAGTTAGAGATTCAAGTTAGAAGATGCAAATGGAGTGAAAAGACTACTTTTAAGGAGAGAAAAGAAGCTTCCGGAGCCGTTTCAAGAAATCTCGAGCCATTGCCACCAAAAAAAGGTGGGGACAAGTGTCAAACATGCTCGGAGACAACCGTTTGAGCATAAAATGTCGTAGGATTCTAGCGCGGTGCGTAGACATCCACATGACTTGCCAGTATCGAGACACGTCACACTACAAAAAGACGAGAACGGGAAAAGTACCAGAGCCGATGAAAGCTGACACACAAGGGACGTAGCTGCTGAAAAGGGTGTTGGAGCATCTTGAGAAGGAAAAATGGCTGATGCAGGGGCTAAAATGAGCCTACACAAATGCTAGGGAAGTGGACACTAATGTGGATATAAGAAAGTATGCAAAATTGCGAGGGGTGCAATTTTACAACTATAGAGTCTCTAATTTGGTTCCTTTCACTTAATGATATATCTTGTTCTCCATTTTTTACCCAAGGTACTTGAATATGGATCAACCATGCTGAAAATTATTAAGATGTTGAAACCCTTGGGTAATTTAATATCATAATATTTAATTATCTGAAATTATATGTAACACTCTCGAAGGGACAATCTTCTTGAATTTCAATATTGTTAGATTCAAGATCACCTATATTAGTTCTACACAAGAGAGTTACTTCACAAAATGGAAAAATGTAAATAGGTGCTTCATTGCATTAATTTCATAAATGAAAAAAATAAAAAAAACATAAATCGATGGTTTCCAAGAATAGATAAAGGAAATAATAAATCTTGTGATACATATCACAAGATTGAAAAACTACTAATAGGCAAATAAAATCCTAATTAATACTCCCTTGCTAACTTATGATAATGTGTGAATATAATTTCACACAAGCAACCCCTTTAAGTGTAAATAGGGAGGATACACACACAAGATAAAGAAAAAATGGGTCTTATACAAATAAGGCATGATCACATACCAATTTAAAAATAAATATATCTCATAATAGTAGTATGGAGAAAAAATTGAGGGAGATAACCCCTCTCTAAAAGAGAGAAACAAAAAAGTATGTATGAGTGATGGATTATCAATAACAAAGTCCATAAAATCTACATAATGAATAACCCCCACAAAAGAAAGAGAATGAAATATATTATGAATTTTCTCCAATAAGTAGCTCTTATACCAATGATGAGTGCATAGTGAACAAAAAGATCAACTTCCTACAAATAACATTCCTCTCCTTGGGAAGAAATATATTCACTAGTGAATAATGAATCCATTCCAATAATATATATGGATATGGAATCCAAAATTAATGTGCCTCTAAATGCAACTCTAATTTCCTCATGCTAGAAAGAGATGTCTCCTCCAAAATATAAACTAAATTCCCAATTAGAGAAGTGCAACCTAGAGAGGGAAAAAAGTGAATTACATTTAGAAACATGGGTGATCCCACAATAGTGGTTTACAATTTTTGGCCAAATTGGACACTGAAATTATTTTTTTAAACTAAATCTTCACATTCGGGCACTTATAGCAGCTAAACCATGAAGAATTTGAAGATGATGAAAACTAGAGTCTCATCACATTTTGTCTCTAGATTCTAATTTATTTTTTTCAAAAATTTTGGAATTAGATTGCACTTCTTTTTCCATCTCCCACGAAAACTGGTTTTTTTCAAAAAATAACATTTTTAAAAAGTGACGCACACCGTATAATGCATAACTTTTTTTCCATGAAGGATAAAATTCTAATTCTTTCGAAATTAGATTTTTAACTCTAATGTCTAGTGCTTCCACTTGGTTAGATAGTTTTTTGTTGAATATTTTTTCTTTAATCAAGTTTTGAAGTCAAACCAATTACAATTCAGACATAAGCGACCGTATAAGCATAACTTTTTTTGTATATATCGAAATTCAATTTTTTTTTGTTGGATCAAGGACTTTAATATCTGGTTGCACTCATATTTTTCAATTTTTTTTTTTGATAATCTGCTATTTTTCACATGTACAGGCAAAGACCTTCATTTTCAATGAAAAACCTATGTTTAGTAAGACTAAAAAAACAAATACATAATAAAACCAAAACATATTAAAACTATATTCGTTGGATAGCTCGTTCTGAGGACTACCTAATTCAAGTTGGGTTTGTGAAGATTCCTCCATTTTCATCCTCAACCCAAGCTTCGAAGTGCCAAAATTCAATTTTTTTTGTCTCAGGGAGGGGATGAGGAATAAAGGGGGTTCGAGCGAACCCCTAGGGGTTCCCTCGAACCAGGGTTCATTCGAACCCCCCTTCTATAAGGGGCTTTGATGGCTTTTTTGGCGGGAAAGTATTAGGAGGTTTCGCCCGAACCTTGGTTCTAGCGAAGCCCTAAAATCAATTTTTTTGCCATGCATTCATTTTATGTGAGTTTTCCTTCCTCACTTGAATTGTAAACCACTATTGTGGCTTCACTATAGAAGATGTGATGAAATATCTGCCATTAAAGAGGTAGTGCATACCATCTAAGTTTTCTTCAAGATCTATAATGTGAGACTCTAAGAATTGGATGATATGTTTGATAGAAAAGAGTTCCAATAAGGTGGATCTAAAAGATTATAATTATCCTACAATAAGGAATCAATGGAATCTTTCAAAGAAGTAAAAATGAAATATAAAGTAGAAAAAAATGATGGATATGTGATATCGATAGGAGGAGAAAATTTAATTGGAGAAGTCTCTATATCATTTGAATGTTCAAGAACTTCATAAATTTCAAGCTCCTCTAAAGTATCATCATCAACGATTATGAGGCAATCCCTATAACGAGCATATGGGAATGGTGACACAAAATAATCTCCATGCATCTTCCCAATCTCCATCCAAAGTGTGTATGGACACTCGAGGTCAAAAATAACATAGTGTCATAATCAACTATGATCAATAATATTTCCCCTTACAAATTTCCTCCTGAGTATATCTAGTTTAGGTATGAGTCCATAAAGATTAGGAAAAATATTGATCCAGTTTAGATGCATATGAATTCCCTTTTACCAAGACTCATAATTATCCTCATTTAGGATTACCATAGAAGGATGAGTAGAAAAATTAGATCATAAAATGAAAGATAGATAATCTCAATATATATCAATGCTGATAAATGAAGCCTACTTAAGAAAATATAACTTCACTAGGTGTCATAATGTTCAAGTTATCAACAAAAATTCCTAAAATTGATAAAGTCAATAAAAGATACTTGGGGATGAATATGCAAAAAATATATTTATAATTGAGAAGATCTTTTTAATACCTTTTCAATGCCTATTTGATCTAAAAAAATGGATACTCTAGAAAAATTATGAGCTTGTAGGCCAAAATGCAATCATGACTTCAATAAAAAATAAAATTAACCAACAAACAAATAAGAAAAAAATAGGTATATAACCACTAGAGTTCTTTGAGCTATCTTTCCAATTTTTATTTATTATTTGATATCCAATGCACAAGTTATTCCCATTTCAATAATACTATTCGTTTGGGGCTTCTTATAGGTACTATAGAAGTGCTTGGTTGCCCATACGACTAGGGGTTGAGTCTCTAGGGATTGGTCGGTAGTAACACGGTGTTGATCACCATAAAAAATAGGAGATTTGTAAGATGGGTGTTGGTCACCCACATGACCAATGGCTAAGGTCATGGGGGCTAGTGCCCAAAAAAAATCATTTTTTAAGATTAAAACATTAATAAAATATTCAATTTTACCTTCCAAAACTCAATATGACACAAAAATTAAAATAATATGTCAAACTAAATGCACATAAATTGAGATGGTTTAAAAATTAAGATAGGATCAAGAAGTGATGACATGCAAATTGAGGTTGTCATATGATTGTATGAATCCATATAATTGTACAAGAAAGGAAACTTTTCCCAAACCCCCCAAAAAAAAATCTATTTTTGGCTCCAAAACCTATCATGTCTTATATGAATTTAGGGGATTTGATGTCTTTTGAGTATAATTATGAGGTCTATTTTATACCAAGATGCACTAATTATAACCTCATGGCTAAAAACCTAAAAAAATAGAAAAAAATCACAAATCTAAAGCGTTGATACCATGCTAGAGTCAAGATCACCTATAGTAGCTTTTCTACACAAGAGAGTTGATTTGTAAAAGCATAAAACTAGAGGAATCTTATGTAAAAATTGAATAGGTGCTTCATGTACATTAAATTCATAAATGAGAAAAATACAAATGATATACATCCATATTTGCCAAGAATATATAAAGTAAAATAGAAATAGCATGATACATGTTGAAGATTTAAAAAATAGTAATAAGAAAATAAAATCCTCACTAAGACTCCCTAATTAACCTATGATAATGTGTAAATATATAATTTCACACCAAGAAACTTTTTATGACGTTCCTTGAAGGAACCTTTCCTTAGATGCATTGTGATCAACTTGCCCTTTGAGTGGGTCTTATCTTTCAATGCTTGTTTACATTTTTATTATACTTACTATTACTTGTCTCTAATCATTGCCTCACTTCTACATGTACACATCCATCATGTGCTATGTAATATCATCTACATATGCATTAATGCGCTCTTTTTATGTCACCTTAAACAAGTATTCAACACCTTTTTGAGATTCCCTATACATAATCCATCGAGGGGTCTTACAATTATACTAGTTCACTAATTTATTGAATACAAACTTAGCCTCTACCAACAAGGTATCACACTATGTTTGTTTGTCTCAAACTGAAACATTAAGATTATTTCCTTGACTCGTGTTTACAACTTTTGTCTAGCCATCTATCTATGGATGGTATGGGGAATTGTAATTTAACTATGTTTTTAATCTCTTCCATAATGTATATCAAAAATGACTCAAGACCATAGTATCCCTATTTGAGGTGATACTCTTTGGTAACCCATGTATGCTCACAACTTACCTAAAGAACAAATTTGTAATCTTATAAGTTTCATTTATCATTTTCTAAGGAATGAAACATGCTATTTGAAAAAAAATCAAGTACCATAAAGATTAAACCATTACCTCTCTAATTCTATAGTAGTTTAAGAATAAATTCCTTGGAGTGTTTCTCTTACGGGTTCTCTGAGATAGGTAAAAATTTATAAAAATTAGTATTCTAGGCAATTTGACAAATCAAATTCTCAATAAATATTTTAATGTCACAATGTAGCCATGAAAAAAGATAAAACTCTTCCAAGATGGCCAAAGTATTATTCATAATAAAATTTCCTCTCAATTTTCCACTATGTAATTCCCTAATCAAACTCGCTCTCATAGAAATATGTGGTATACACAATTACCTTATTTTGAATAAATATCCCTCTTGCACCAATTAACACTCAAAAAATCCTTCCACATAATTCTTCCATATCTCTATAAAATGAAAATATGTTGTATACAAAACCTTCATCATCTCTATCCCAACCAATTGTACTATCATAGTATTTAATAATACATGTCTCCTACTCAAGGCATCTACTAGATTATTGGGCTGCACCAACTCTATGTTTGAGAACAAAAGAAAACCCCTAGAAATACTCCATCTATTTCATAAGGCTCTAATCTAGCTTTGTTTGATTATTAATAAATCATAATTCTTGATAAAATAGTATATGAAGAAACTCCCTTGCTAATAAATACTATCTGGACACTATCACAATGTTTAAATAACACCTTTTAAATCCTAATCATAAATTAAATACTTCTAAATATCACAATTCAATCCCCTATTGAAATACACAATTGGTTTACCATATTAACTTAAGATAACACTATACCTTAAAAATCTTAATTGTAAACTAAATACTTCTAATTATCATCATTCAATTTCTTATTGAAATGTGCAATTGGTTTACCATCTTAACTTAAGATAACACTAATAACCTTAGCATTATCATCAATTAATCTACTTAAAAAATCTTCTCACAATCTAGAAGCACAAAAAGTGGGTCCCTATCACCTTCTTCTTTATCAAATCAAAGCTCTTGCCTATGACAACTATCCATTGAAATTTGTAGTTCCCAACTCAACTAAAAATATTTCTTAAATAATTATCTATGCTTATTTTTAAGAAATAAATATTTAGATTTATAAATTTTCAATCTTAAACCTTAACTTCACTAATCTAATACAAATTAAACCACCAATAATTTTGTATAAAAAATTCATATTTAAATTTAATGTAATTACAAAGATTCAAATATTATCCCCATTTTGTATCAAGATTATAAAATTTCATTTCATTTAAATGCTATTTGTAGGAAATATCATTTTCGAAGCGTTTACTTTCATTGCAACATAAAATGATCCACTTTTAAAGCAAATTTTATAGTCTTTCCAATCTTTATAAAAACCTTGAATGTTGATCAATTCCTTTTGATTTAAAAGATGTGGGTTTTTTTTGGTGTAGATTAAATGGTTGCTAGAAATAAATGGCGCGCAAAGGAGTTCAAGGGTGACACAGGAAACAATTGAGCATTTATTCACCACTAAAAAAACAACATGGAATGCCCAAATTGTTTCAGTAAATGCAGTGTTGATTGCAACGATAGCATTCGCAGCAGCTTTCACTCTACCAAAAGAAGATAAAAAACACAAAATATACAGTGTTGTATTTCAAGCTACAGTGATTTGTGATGCATTAGCATTTTGTAGCTCAATTTCATCAGCAATTCTACTAATGTATGCAATTTATGGTAAACAAGAAGACCCCATTATTCTTAACACCTCTCTCATTGGATTATGGATATCATTAATATCTCTGTTGTTGGCATTTGGGGCGGGAGTCTATGTGGCTGTAGCACCAAGCCATTTAGTTGTAGCAGTCGTTGTTTTGGCTATGGTTTGCATTGTTCCAATTTTCATAAGAATATTTATCTTTCATTCCAAGAAATACTTCTTAAGGGAAGATGAGTACTACCTTTGGACTTTCCTAATAATTGTTGTCACCCAGACTGTACTTCCCTATTCTGTGTCTACCCATTATATGGATTCAAAGACATCTAAATTGTGTAATGTAGCGATGATAGTGGAGGTTGCAATGCTTATTGGCCGAAAAAAATACTTGCAGTCAAAAGAAGAAATCTCTAGAGGTGATGGGCATTACATATTTATTCTCATATGGGCGTCCTTGATTCCTAGTTTAAATTTTATACTCCGGCACCAAAATCTCCTTTACCTGATTATTGGTTATTTAGTATGGATGATAATGGGCATGGGAGTACTCATTGATCGAAGAATATGTTTTCAAACAAAACAAAAATTCTCCAGAGATGATGATCATTCCGTATTGGACCTGACAGATGATGACTACATGTGGGTCTTGACATTCATTATTGTTTTAATGGTGAATGTTCTGAACTACATTTTTTGATTGCCATGAGTATATATATGTATATATGCATTGTTTCAGCTTGAACGAAAATTTCATTGCCAAGTTTATCAATTATTGAGTGTCAATGATAATGGGGATAGGCTCAGTCATTGGCTAACAATATTTTTTAATAAAAAACCTTTGGAGACAATGGCCATTACACATGGATCTTAAAAAAATCATTATTTATTTAATAATTATGAACAAATTATATTTTTTTTATTAACATTGTATGATTCTTGACATTCATTATTGATTTAATTATGACTTTCATAACTTTCTTTCTTGAGATAGTGTGTTAACCATTGACTTATTTATGAATCTAATAACCTTCCTTATTCAAATATTGTGGGAACAAATCTTATTTATTTGATTATTATTTTTTATTATCAAATGAATTGAATTTTTAATTTTTTTAAATTTTATTGGTTCTTTTATTTTAGTATTATTTATAATTATATTATATTAATTAATGTATTAATGATTAAAAAGATAAACATAGTATAAAATTTATTTTAAGAAAATCATATTTAATTAATAAATTAAATAATTTTCTCATCAATATTCAACAAATATTTATTTAAAGAAATGAAGTCAATTTCAATTATGTTAGTCATAGTTTTGGTTAGTATGAATGAAGATAGAGGGCAATATTAGTGAGCTAACAACTATAATTATTTTTATGTGTGAATCAAATTAAAAAATAAAAAATAAAAAATTGAAAAGCTTACTTCATAACCTTAAAGATGGTTTGTAAGTGATAATTTAAATCTAGTTTTATAGTAATATATAGTTCTTTGAGACATTAGATTATTTTTTTAGGTGCACATGCATACTCTCACATAAGTTTGTACATATTTATATAAGCATTTTGAATGAAAAAATTTATTATAAAAGTAAAATGAGATTTTTTAATTTATTTTTTAATATTTAAATTCTATTTCTAAAGGTTGATACATCTATTTAGATGCTTGGTTAAAGAATATTGAAATTGATAATAAATATATGTAAGTTGAGATAGAACATCTATATGTATTTATATGTATATATTATATGCATCTAAAGAAATGAATATATACACATACACACATATACATGTATATATAAAAAAATAAAAAAATACACACATATATACAACTTATATATATATATATATATATATATATATATATATATATATTATCAATTTTAATATTCTATATTCTTTACATATATATATTTGTATGTATGTATGTATGTATGTATGTATGTATGTATAAAGAGAAAATGAGGGGAATGATGAAATTTATAGTAAATATGATGTAAGTTGAGAAACCACACACATAGAAGGTTCATTTTTTTAATTTAAAAAATCATGAATAAACTAATGTCTATTTTTAATTTACTAGGAATAACTTCTACATCTATAGAAGGTTCATTTTTTTAATTTAAAAAATCATGAATAAACTAATCTCTATTTTTAATTTATTTTAAATACTAAAATAATAGATAGTTTTCTTTAATAAAATAGAAAGATACCACATTTAGAAAAAAATAGAGTGGTTATGTGACCTCCTAAAGGGTTTTCCCTCACAAAGAGGCATGCCCTTGTGTGAGGATACAACCCTACCATGACAAAAGGATAAATACAAAAATAGAATTTAATATACCTTGTTAAATTAGATTTTCAAAACAAAAAAATTTCCTACCCAACTCCTTCCAATCATTATGTGGTTCTCTCTTTAAAAACAAAAGGACATGTCTTTTTATAGGGTTGACAAATAGTATCCTTTATTTCACTGTGTATTTTTTGTGAAAAATAATACAATATGGCTTATTTTTATTTTGTAGAACTCCTCTTGATGTAATCATAGTGTATGAAATTTGATCCAACAAAGAAAATACTAATTCTCTTTTGATATGATTTCAATGCACACCACAGTAAGATCAACTAGGTCTTGTAGGAAAGAGACTAATTTGTTGTTAGTATAACAAAAGAAGAAAATTAATCTAGCTAAACCTAACATTTTTTTACCATTTAGAATATATATTTTGTAACAAATTAAAACATAATCAAAATTAGAAGATATTGATTTACAACCCTACAATTTACAAACTTATCAAATAAAATGAAAAACTACAAATACAAGATATATAGAGAAACCTAGACACCAAATCTAGAAGCATTTGTGAATAATGCTAACATCTTGCATAGATTTATGTGTGTGATGCTATAATCTATATGGAAGAAAAAACTAGAATTCACCTCTATTTTCAAGGAATGTGCCTAGTTTGTGCAAGAAATGAAACATGAATAACTAGGTAGATCACCAAATAAAAATAGAAATTAGAATAACAATATTTCATCTATTTATTCAAAAGAGAACCATAAGATGATAGAGAAGATAATATACATGAAAAACTCTCATGTGGTTCAATACCTTCACCAAGAATAATCTAAATTTGCAACAAATACAAATGGTTGGGGCTATAAATTTTTTTTCAAGAATGATCCCTATTTTGGTCTTTCAATGTTCACAACAATCGAATGATAAAGATAAGAAAATTAGGTGTGCTCCTATCTTGTGTGTATCTAAGAAATAAGAGTGAAAATGACAAATATTATCAGTGCTAGCACTAGGGTCTACATTGGGTATGAAAAATAGTCTATGTAAATTAGATTGAAGGAAAGATGGAACCCCACAAGATCCTAATACATATATAGTTCCTACGCTAAGAAAATGATATCAAAAGAGCCTGGGAGGAAGAGAAAATTATCACATCAATTGAAGAGAAAAAAACTACATAACCCCAAAGAAAGATGTAATGGAAGACCTTGCTATATGTAGAGGTTTAAATTCTCATGGAGAATTTGAAAAGTTATAGTAAGTATTGACATAGAGAGCTCAAAGATCAAACAATGTTGCTATATAATGAAGCTTACAAGTGAGCGATATAAATATTACCAATTTAAGGGGTCACCAATAACTAAAGATCAAAGAATAAAGAACACCCCAAGTGGCTTCATCTATTAAAAATACAAATTAGAGGGAAAATAAGGATAGTAAAGGGTCTAAAGAATATTTCAAGTGCATGACAAAGATATTTCAAAAAAATGAACATGAAAAGTACGTTGGAAACATGTATAGAAATAGTCAATTGAGGAATCTCAATCTTAGAACAATAGTGTGTCACATGAAAATTTTCATGTCCCACTAGTCTTTAGGAAAATTTAGTTCATTAAATCTTCAAACACCTTAGAATATCAAGGAGAAGAAAACAATTACGTAGAATTGTATAAAAATAAACACAAGAGATAGAACATAAACATGAGATTGATGCCATGGGTGAGAAAAGGCTAGGAAAAAAGAAGAAATAATCTTATAAGTATGCTAAGGAGATGGACACTAAAGTGAGTACAAAACATAGCATGAAATTGCAAGGGTATACATTTTTTCCCCACTTTAGCATGGTCTTATGGAATTGTGTTATTCTATGATAAAGTATATAAATAAATATTAGAAAGGATATTGTAGAGGACATAGAGGGTTCCTCAAGTGGGGGAATCATGCCATCAAGATAAAATTCAAAAATACCCCAACATTAGGCCACAAAAACCTCCACAATGGACAATGTTAGAAAAAGATAAAATATAGAAGAGACAAGGATTATATGAAATATAATCTACAAAAAAAAATGTTAATATATCATATTTAATCTAATTCTTATAAAATTTATATGAAAATTAAATACATACACAAACTATAATAATTCCCTTGAATAAGTTTGGAAGATAAAATTTAGATTTGATTGTTCTAGCTAAATATTGTAAAACCTAAAAATTTCTTCACAATTTTTATATTAACATTAGTAATTCAAATTAGTAAATGAAGAAAATAAAGAAAAGATTGTTTTTATAGATTTTTCTAATTTATATTAAAGATAAAGTACATTAAAATAGGCTACAATAATAGTGGATACAACAACAATAAATCAAAACTACACTACTCACATCAACAACAAACTATAAATGATAGAAACTTGTTGAAGCAAAGGTTCACAACCTTTGAGTGAGATTGTTCTATAGGGAAAAAAGGGCTTGATCCTCTAATCCTCAATAACAAAGGTTTGCATGGACTTATATTTGATCAAGATTCAACACAAGTGCTTAGAATAATTCTTGGCAATAATTAGCAATGTAAGATAAATATTTTATTTTAAATAATGAAAATAGCACAATATATCTCATTTAAATTATTTGTGTGGTCTTGTGAGAAGAAATTTGGTCACTTTGTGCTATAGGGTTGTCTAGTTCCTTTGACATCATTATCATTAATTCCATCACATATAAGTCACCTCCTTCAATATGTGAAGAGGTACTTGGAGGTGTGAAAATATTTATCTTCTTGATTGCTATTATTTTGAGCATTAAAGTAATATTTTGATTTAATAAGATTTCCCTTTGAGATATACTGGAATATTAGCCTAGAGATGGTGTCAGAATAGTCAATGTTTGAAACATAAACTACCATATTAATTAGATGATGAGAGCCTTTATCTTTTTTCATCATCAAAACTATGTTTGATATATGCCTTTATATTAAATAATGATTTTTGGGTGAGAGAACTTAATTGGGTGGTTGCAGGGTAAAATTAGGTGCAACTTTATGAAACAGAAGTGCCACTATGTGGAATAGAGGCGTAACTCTATAAAATAGAGGTAGCTTTCTATAAAACAGAGGTGCAGTTTCACATAAAAATACAAAGAGGTTCCTCAGGATGATGTGCAGGTGCCTGGGATGAAACAAAAATATTGTTTGATAGTTTGAGATGGTTTTTGATGATTTTTGTTAAGATAATATCAAATAAGAAGACACATTGGCTGACTTGAGTCTCAAGGTGATAAGGATAAATGGGTTCAATGGTTTTGCACATGAAAACATACCAAGAAAGATAACACAATCCTAGAATTAATCAAGTAGGTGTGTATACTTAATGTGTGTCACAAGCCAAAGGCTATGTGGATGATGAAAATGTGAATAAAAATAGTAACAATGCAATGAAAGTACAAAATTCACACTTCAAAAATTACTCAACAAAGCTCAAGATCTTGGCTCAAAAATCAATAACAAACAAAGTCATCGTATCAAAGACCTTCATTTTCTCCACTATGGGTTGCTCTTCAAAGTAACAAACTATGAAAGAACAATAATGATATGGTGTAATGATAATGATAAATGTTCAAAGATAAATGATACATATTCTTGATAATGATAATGCTTGATAATTCTCTTGATAACAATGTGCTAGAGATATTTTTGATGATAAAATTGCTATGATTTGATCATGAGAGTGCTAGCTAGGTGATATGTGTAGATTCCCCACTAATGTCTAGTAGTCTTGGTGTCAAACACATAATTCAAAGGGAAACCTAACTTAACATTCCACTAAACCCTTGGAAAGCCTTCATTAAATTATCAACTAGGGCTAACATAAGCTTGTGATGATGCTAGCACTATATGTGCTTCCAAAGAATCAAGAATACCTATATCATCCTAGCATAGGTGTTTACACATGCTAAAAAATCATAAACTACATAATAGTAAAATGAAGTAAAACTAGCACTATTGCTAGGGGTACCTACAACGTAAGACTGTGACTAGTTCACTATCAAGAAATGAATCCTAGAATTAACCAATAATGTTAATTAAACCTACACTCCAGAGTACAACAGATTGAAGCAAATTAAAGCATGAATGCAAGACAAGATTTATTGATGAATTCATTCATAATTGTAGCATAAGGAATCTAATTAAGACAACATGCATTCATGGAGTAACTACTACAACATAAATAAATGTACAAAAAATAAAGTGGGCAACAGTTACCTTGAGTGGTCCTTGCTCAAGTGACTATCTTCATAGGTTTAATCCAAATCTAGTTCCTCATATTAATGTAATCGTGACAATAACTGAAAAAAATTCATTGCATAACTCATAATATCACAATCAGATAAGATTATGCTAGAATATCTTATTCATAAGATTATGAACATTATCTATGTAAAAAAAAGAACTTAACTAAAAGTATCTTATTGCTATATCTACCACTAAACAATCAATTGGAATTAACTAATGCCTCGACCGCCAAACCATACATATAGGCACAGGGGAGTTTATTAAAATAAGGACTCTAAATTGAAACCATAAATCACCACTCCCTACATAACAAATTGTGATAAAGTCTGAGCAACTAAACTATAACTGAAAAAGGAAGAAGAGTTCAAATAAACTATGACTCTGTTGCAACAAGAACTAGAGCATGGACTGTTGAAATAGTCATGTTAGACTTCAAACTATAATAGATTTCTTCTCCTTCATCCTCTATTAAATGTCGTGATGATTCAAAATCATCCTCAATAAGTGCCTCCATTTCTGCAATTGTTGTGCTCAACTTATTTTGGAACCTCCCTTGCATCACTGTCTGGAAACTCCTTTGGCTTTGGGTTGCACCTCCTAGTTGTTGTGAGCTACAGTCTGCCTCCTCTGGCTCCTTGGCTGCAAAGAGTTAGTTCATACAACATCTACACAATTGTAATAACCATAGCTTAAGCATAGATATTCATTGCAATTTATACATATTCATCTATTAATTATACAATAACTATCACATTATAACCATATTTCCATATTCTTCAAATCAGGTTCAAGTTTTCATAATGAGAATAAAAGATAGTAAAGTTTAGGAATATGTATGAAACAAGTGCCTGGAAATGTCTGAGTATGCATAAAAACATCACAAAACTAACTAATAACTAGAATCATCATTCCCCCAACTACCCATTTGCTTGTCCTCAAGCAAATCAACTAAGGCTGAAGGTTGTAATGCAAAGTGATCTCCCTGAGATCTGTGACATCATCCACTCCTTTGATTTTTTTCAAATAAAAGACTCCATAGCATGCAAGTCTGTCTGTTCTGATAACCTTTGCTTCCTTGCATTCCTCATTCTTTTCCCCTATCCAATGTGGCACTGGGTAGAGAAGCATTGGTGGCTGGAAGGTGAGAGGTAGCCATTTAAGTACTCTTTCTTTGGTAATATCCATGTACTTACGTGTTTTCTCAAGAATGGCTATGAAATTATAAAGAGAGTGGGGCTCCTTTCTCTTCAACTCGGGGGTTAAACTGTCCCATCATTCTTGCACAAATGGGTACAACAATGATTGATGAGTCCTACAGTCAGCATCTGCATTCTTTCATAGTCCCTAATCCTCAAATTCATGATTTTTCTACTGACACCTTTGTACTGTAGAATTTTTGTCCACTCCTCTATTATTACCTAGAGGTTTTTGGATTCCTTTCTAATTGGGAGAGAAATTTATTTCTCTCTCAACATATTCTTGCATAATCTCACCCCTCTAATTTTCATTCCTAAAGTATGATGCTAGTGCCCTAATTTATAAATTTCCCACAAATATTAATGGGTTCCATTTTGTATTATTTGGCACAACATAATTATGTAAATAAAATTCACATAATTAGTCTTGTTCATCAGGTGTGGCATCAACAAAAACATTTAGAAAAGCATTTAGGTTATGCTGCTAAAATTTGATTGTGAGCATACATAGCTTCAAATCCATGAGGAAATCACATTATCAAGCTCAACTTGGACTCCATTTTCATGGGTTTTAATGTAGGTTTGAGTTTCATCTTGCCCTTATTTGAGTGTTTTCTTGATTTTTATATTTTTCTTGGTTTTAGTTAATTTCCTTGCATATAGATAAAATTTACTGCACATATTTTTGGCATGCCTGGCGGGACCCACATCATGGTTCATTTAACTTGTATTTATATTTTTTATTATTTTGAAAGTTGCACGATTTTAGCTTCATAGGAAAATTTATTGCATGAGCAGATACGCCTGATACGGGGGTGACTGTGCCTTCCTTAGGGGCAGATGTGCTTTGGCTCTGACCCCCTCTAGACCTAACAAGCTTTAGAGGTGAAAGTGTTTCTTGACAGACAAACTTGACTTACTTAGGGGCAGATATGACTTCTACATAGGTGGATTTGTAAATGGTCTAACCTGAAATCTTCACAGGTGGTTCTGATTTCTTCAAGGGTGGACCCGACTCCTTGATAAGTAGACCTGCATCTTAAGAGGTAGACCTACAGGGAGACAAACTTGGAATCTTCATAGGAATCTTTGCATTCTCGAGAAGCGGATCTACACCTAGATAGATGGATAGAGCTAAACCCTTCAGAGGTAGATCTACATCTCCATAGGCGACTCTGCTAATCCTTCAGAGGTGGCTCCACACCTACATAGGTGGCTACACATGTATAGGGGTGACTATACAACATAGGCGGATTAGAAACCTTTAGAGGAGGATCCACTCTATTCTTGGGAAATTTCGCTCTAAACATCAGCAAAAATATAAGGTATAAAAAAATTAGTTTCCAGTAGAATTTTTTACATCTTTATCACTTTTCTTTCCAAAAGAAATTCTCCTAGGGATTTATCTCTAGACCCCGTACCCCCTATCATTGAGGTAGGTATTCCAACCCCCCTTGGGTTACCATTCATTTATCTTTGATCACTTTTTCTATCTAATCATCTTCTTGTGCAACTTACTATCATTTGTCCAAGACTGGTGGATAAGACTACAAATCTATTTTCTGCAGGATGATCAATCGAAGACATTTCATAAGTATTTTTTATACTAGCTAGGAACACTTCAATTTCATTAAAGGTTCAATTAATTTCTTTCCATTTTTGAGATTTATTCATTAGTCTATGCTCTCCCCTTACTCTATGTGGGAGCTTGGGGATCATAAATCATGAGTTAATCTAAGTCCTTTGTTGAGTCTACCTAGGAGTGCTAGCTTTCACATATGCTCTCCCCTTGTGCTATGTGCGAGCCTAGGGATCAGAAATGCCTAGCATATCATTCCCTTTAGAATTCCTTCTTGTGGATTTCATCACCCCAATGGACGATGTTAACCATGTGAATCAACATGTTATAGAAAGGGGGGAGAATGAAAGTTGTACCCCAATCCAATCGCATTGTGTTTAGCAAAGCTCTGATAATTGGGTGATTTCGAGTTAGGAGTGTAGGGTTGGTCTAGGTGGCTTAAATAATTTTATTAACCCACACTTTTGATGAGCTAGTCACTAACTCATTTGACTAAAAAATACGACAAAAATGTTCGACGAAATATGTATAATTTGATGTATCATCAGGTGCTTGTAAAATTTGATGTGTAACTTTCAAATTTTTAAAAGTTTATCCCCGACTTTCGTCAAAATTTCGACGAACCTAGGTTTCGTCAAAATTTTGACTATCAGTTTCGTCGCAATTTCGACAAACATGAAAAATAAGAAACAAATCAAATTGTGGCCGACATAAAGAAAGGTGAGTTCGCTGATTTATTGCAACAGTGTTTTGCTCTACTTGAGACAGTTTGTGGAGAACTAAGGATGATTTTCTTGGGAAAAATCAGAAAAAATTCAAGAAGATACCGCCAAGTTGAGGGTAGTCATTGTCTTTTTGCAGAATTCAGTTGTGAAGTGAGATTTGTAGTTCCAGGTTTGAAAATTAGATTTTAAAGCAACATCTCATCATATTTCATTTTTAGAGGTTTAGGGTTTTGAGAATTTCATGTCTAGATTTTGTTGTGTGGAATCACCATAAGATCACAACCAAGGAACAAATTCTTGTGACTGTAATTATGTGATCCATAACTCTATTGGTCATGTGGCATAGTTGTGCTATAACAAATACAAGATGCATTCATGTGTGACCCAAGTTTAATGTGGCTATGTTGTGATAGAAATGGAGGCACTCATATAATGTAGTTAATTTAGGTTGTATAATGTAGGTGTCAATCATCATTGGGTG
This sequence comes from Sequoia sempervirens, assembly GCA_007258455.2. Taxonomy (NCBI): domain Eukaryota; kingdom Viridiplantae; phylum Streptophyta; class Pinopsida; order Cupressales; family Cupressaceae; genus Sequoia; species Sequoia sempervirens. The sequence continues at coordinate 334,465,126 of VDFB02000015.1, read as the reverse complement.
CATTCAGGTTGTCTCAAGTTTAACAGGTTACGATGTAATTATAGCATGATCCAAGATTGATTACCTCTTGCTGCAATAAAGAGCCTATAACTCTGGTTGATATGCAGAGTGGTTGTGTTATATCAATTATGTAGTGCATTCAAGCACAACCCATGTTTAATGGGCTATTCTAGAGAGTGATCAAGATTTTCTAAACCTTATGAATGTTACTTAAAAGTGTATAACTTAAACTACAAACCAAGTTTGTTACATACTTGAATGCAATCTTGGGTTACTGCAAACTATAATAATGTGATCTGCTAATAACCATTATGGAAAGTATTAAAGAAAGACCCATGCTATATAGGATACATTTCCCTGATCAGGTTTACATACCTTAATGATCAAACACAAGCTTCCCACACACTCTAGGATACAATCCAAGATCATACCACAACTTTGTCAAGACAACTAATTTTTTGACCCAAGATTTAAGGTTGTTTTTTAATACCAACAGAAGCATTGGTAAGAGCATGATTAGGGTACAAACCCTAGGCCTCCGTAGAAACATAAACAATAACTCTAGCGGATTAGTGAGGTTGCAATACCAGAAAGATTGAGACATTGTAGCTAATAACAAAATCTTGCAATCTAAAGATTGTAGCCAATAACAAGCACACTATGTAGCTTAGTGACATTTGTAAATGCAATCTATGGTAAGAAGAATGACAAATCACTTGAGATGTGATAGTCAAAAAGACGCTAAGCAGTGACAAGATAATAAAGCTCAAACCTTGCATAGTAAAGTGGAGATTTTAACAGTGAGTTTCCTTACCCCCTTGCTGACCTTAAGGGTTTTTCAAATGCAATCAGGGAATGACTATCCAAATGAAGTAACAATGGTAATCATAGGTTCAATGTTTCTTCTTAGCCATTAATGTATAATGGAGGTAGTGGATTGCATCTTTGAGCAGTTTTTTGAGACTCATCAAAGATGGGAGAATAGTGAATAATACCTTGTGGACTGTGAAGTAGTATCAATAAGTTGAAGGATCTTAAGATCTACAATACCATGAAACAATGAGTCCCCTGTAGTAAGTAGGCAGTCTCTAGGGCATAGTTTGATTTTATAGAAGGATGCTCATGAAAGAATTTTCAAGTGATAGTGAGTGAGTTGTTTGAGATTGCAACTGAGGGTGCAATTGTACCCAGTCTTAAAGGAAGTTAGCAAAGCAATAAATGTGCAAGAAAATAAAATCATACACAACAAACAATTCACAATGTTATCTTGCATAATGCCTTGAGTTTGAAGGAAAAAATCTCATTGTCTCTTGATGAAAGGGGTGACCTTAATGGTCAATCACTTGCAACCATGATTTTAAAACATGCTATTGTGCTTATGGAGGCAATATTTTAAGCAAGGCAGTGAGTGGTGGTTTGGAACAATGGCAGGTATGAAGGAATTGCTTTATATGCATACTATGCAGTCTAGCGTAAGACAATGTTCTTAGAAGAGATTGAAGGTGGATTATGGAACTCAAGGGTTACCATGAAAAAGATTAAAACAAAGACTAAGATCTATTTAAAAGCCATGGTCATGAAGATATTAAAGATGTCACATGCAAAACCCTAGTAGCTGGAGTAATGAATACAGTGCCAAAGATGATAGTGTGTTGGGGCAGATTTAGGAGATCTCCACATTATCTAGTTACAGGGAAATACATTATTTATTTATTTTTTTAATTAAAATAAATCATTCTAAACCCTATATAGGATACATTGATACTTCAAAAGCTTCTGAAGGAATTTGAGATTATACAAATATATGTCAAGTAAATACCTAGATTACAAATAGTAGCATAAACAATGTAAAATTTGTTGAGCATAGCAGAAATGAGATAAACAACAATGAATCCTATGCCTCCTTTCACACACATCTCACCGTTCTCTGCCATTCTTTACTGAAACACTTCTCCATTTTGGCGGTCTATGCTTGAAAATAATGTTTTGACGAAGGTTTTCGAGTATGTTTATTAAAATGAAAACTCCATTCTAGTGGGCTACGCCTGAAAATAAGATTTTGACAAAAGTTTTAGGGTATGTTTATTAAAGTTTTAGAGTATTTTGGTGGGCTATATTCTTGATTCCTTAAATGATTTATTCAAATGGATTGTGACTAAATAAATGACTAACTATTTAGTCATTTTTATTTGTGTGACTAAATAATTTTAGTTAATGACCAAATTAGTCATTTATTTACTCATTTATAGCTGAGTTGCAAAAAAAGTAGAATTTAGTCATTTTTAGTTGTGGTGACTAAATTTTTAGTCACCTACTCATTTATTTTCCAAATTCCCTACTAGTAAAGCTTCCTTTGTGTGATTAGGGCTCTCTCAATGCTGAGGGCCCTAGGGATAAGCTCGTCATAAGAAGTGACACATTGCATTTTTAACTAAAAGGATAAATCCGTATTGACATTAGCAATGATGATTCCAACTCGTTGCTCCTTAGGAATGGGTCACTTGCTCTTACTAGCTTGCTACCTCCATCATTATAGGAAGTTTTTTATCAAGTTCAATATTCTAATTTTAAGAGTCTAATGGTTGGAAATCATAGTAAAAGAAGAATTTAATAAGTTTTGGAATTAGCATTTAAGGAAGTGTTTTTTGGGGTCATTAACTTCCAAACTATCTTCTCTTTGTAGGGGTGGTTGCATGCCAAAATTTTTTGGTGTAAAATATCAAATTATTAGATTTTTGTTACCTGTCTATGAATAAAATTATTGGAATTATTGAGTTTAATATTTTTTCAAGATCTAAATAGTCAAGCTTGGTAAAAAAAATCATGTTAGATAATATTAGTCCAGAACAAAATGAAGAGACACTTGATAGATTGTGGGCTAGATTGAAAAGAAAGGGTGATGGGAAATTTTATTGTCCTTGCAAT